>CM035408.1:221444165-222164165 GCA_020310875.1 Ceratopteris richardii
TAATCTTAGCCAAGATGGTAAATGGACCAAACCTTTGATGATCTAACTTTGCACAAGGCCTTGAAGTTTGCAAATTTTTTCGGAGTAACCATAATTTATCCCCAATTCGATACAATGGATTCTGGGCACGATGTTGATCTGCATAGTACTTATATTGTTGTTGAGCTTTATGGATCTCTTCCTTGAGTTCTTTGTGAATGTCCATCAGGTATTGGGCCTTGTTTCTAGCAGCTTGGTTCTTGACATGATTTGAGAGTTGTATACACATCCTTGGATGTTGTCCATAGTTTGCAAAGAAGGGAGTTTGCTTAATAGATGCATGAACACTATTGTCATAGGCAAACTCTGCAAAGGGTAACAACTCAAACCAATCATTTTGGTGATAGTTTCCAGTGCAACGGAGATATTGCTCTAGGACTTGATTCACCCGTTCTGTTTGTCCATCAGTCTGTGGATGATTTACTGTAGATAGTTTAACTTGAATACCAAGAAGCTTGCAAAGACTCTTCCAAAAGCCGGATATGAACTATGGAGCTCCATCACTAACAATATCATGAGGCAATCCATAAAGCCTAAAGATGTATCTGAGAAAAAGTCTAGCAGTGGCTGCTCCTGTGATTGCCTTTGTAGTTGGAATGAAGTGTGCCATCTTTGTGAATCTATCCACAATAACAAGAATGGCATCATACTTATCTGACTTTGGTAGATCTGTGATGAAATCCATAGACAATGAAGCCCATGGCCTTTTTGGAATAGGTAAAGGTTGCAAGAGGCAATGAGGCTTATGTCGCGGTACCTTAGATCTATTGCACGTGTCACAGGTTCGGATATATTTTTTGACTTCCTTCCACATTTGGGGCCACCAAAAATCCCTGGATATGAGTTCTATTGTTTTATTTACTCCAAAATGTCCTGCTGCAAGGTTGTCATGACGTTGTTGAAGTACTTGGATCCTGGGCTTTCCTAGAGGGACATACAATAGGTTCTTATAGAATAGTAATCCGTCCTTTTCCTGGAATTCATTTACTTCTTGGACTTTTCCTTCTTGGCTTTTCTGCTTAACGTTACAAAATAATTCATCTTGTGGTAGATTCTCACGAATCAAATGATTCAAGGCTGAATCTTCAGGATGGGTGGAAGAGATAGCTGCTAACTGGAGATGCTCAGGCTTGAGTAATACGCTCTCCTGTTGATCAAAGGCCTCTTCACCCTTCTTTGGTGCAAAGTAAGATCTTCTTGACAAGGCATCTGACTGACACTGTTGTCATCCTTGACGATATGTGATGACAAAGTCGAACCTGGATAAAAAGTTACTCCATCGAGATTGCCTTATGTTGAGGATGCGGGTGGTCATAAAATATTCTAGGTTCATGTGGTCTGTATACACGATAACTTTATGAGCTGCTCCTTCTAGATGGTGGCGCCAGGTATCAAAGGCATCGACTATGGCAAGAAGTTCTTTGTCATGAATTTCATAATTAATTTCTGGAGGAGAAAATTTTCTTGAATGATATGCAACTGGATGTAGGTGTCCATCATCTCCATATTGGGAAAGAATGGCCCCTAGGGCAAAGTCTGATGCATCTGTCTCTAGGAAGAAGGGCTTACTAGAATCAGGATGAACTAGAATTGGAGCAGTAGTGAATGCTGATTTCAAGGTCTGAAATGCTTTTTCTGCTTCTTCGGTCCATGAGAATTTGGAGTTCCCTGTAAGCTTGGTAAGAGGTGTCACTATCTTGGAGTAATCTCTTACGAATATCCTATAGAAGTTGGCAAACCCCAGAAAACATTGTACATCTCGAACACATGAAGGGGGTTGCCAATCAAGGATTGTCTGAATCTTCTTAGGGTCCATAAAAATTCCTTTATCTGATACAATGTACCCTAAGAATTCCACTTCTATCTTATGGAAAGAGCACTTCTCCAATTTCGCATATAATCCTTTTTCTCTTAGTTTCTCTAGGACTATCTTTACATGACATTCATGATCCTCTAGATTTTTGGAGAATATCAAGATATCATCAAGGTATATTACAACAAAATCATCTAAATATTCTCGAAAGATATCATTCATCATATGTTGGAAGACAGTCATCATATGTTGGAAGACGGCTGGAGCATTTGTAAGACCGAATGGCATAACTACATATTCAAAATGACCATACCTTGTTCGAAATGTTGTCTTCCATTTGTCTCCTTCTCTGATCCTGACAAGGTTGTAAGCTCCTCGAAGATCGATCTTTGTGAAGAATTTTGCTTTTGCAAGGCGTTCCAAGAGCTCTGATATAAGTGGTAACGGATATCTGTTCTTTATAGTGACTTTATTCAAGCCACGATAGTCTACACACATCCGGAGAGTCCCATCCTTCTTCTTTACAAATAAAATAGGAGCTCCTGCCGGAGACTTCGAGTGTTTGATAAACGCCTTTGCTAGATTCTTATCAATGTTCTTGCGTAGTTCTGTAAGTTCATCTGGGGATAGTCTATAGATTGGTCCAAAGGGTGGTTGTGCTCCCTCTTGAAGATCTATGGGGCAATCGTAAGGTCTATGCTATGGGAGGATATCTGCATTCTTCTTTTCAAAAACATCTGCAAAGCCTTTGTACTGATTGGGTAGCTGTACTAGATTATCTTTCTTAGATTCTTGAGCTCGTATGGCATAGATCATATATATAGGTTCCTTCCTTACTGCATGTATGAAGGCTTTGGCTCCGACATATGTTGGATTCTTCTGGATATCTCGATGGGTGATTTTATTCTTTTCCCAATTAATGTCTGGATTATGCTTCTTTAACCAGGGCATGCCAATGATAACTAGATGTATTGGGCTTGATATTACATTGAAACATATGTGGGATTCATGATCACCAAGGTGTACTCTTAATGGTGTGGTTTCTATGGTTATATTCCCATATGCTAGAGGTCGTCCATCTACTACTTCAGCTATTACTGGTTTGTTCTTCCGAAGTACAGGAATTCCATGTTTCTTAACCAATCCTTCATCGATGAAACATGAGGACTCTCCTGAATCTATTAGGGTTGTAAGGGAAAGGGACTTCTTGGGCATGATTAACTTGACAGGTGCAAGACATGTTTCTATGGATGTAGCTGGAATTATGAGACCGTTTCTTATATCATGTGTTGCACGGTCTCTTTTACAATTGGACTTCGTCGTTTCCCTACTCTACAAGGGTGGTTGCGACTCTGGAGTTTATTCTCTTGTTCGGACAATTAACTTCAATATGTCCAAGGTTTTCATAATACAGGCATAACTTGTTATCCCTCCTTCTTTATTTCTCTTGTGGGGTTAGGGGTTGGAACCTAGTTACATCTATCTGCATAGGTTCGGGCATAGACTCATCTCTAGGAGTGGGTTGGAAGGGTTTCCACTGGCAAGGTCTTCCTTCTACTTCTTTTTCTTGTTTCCTTTCAAAAAGGCGGTTATCACATTGAATAGCTTGGTTGATGTATTCATTCAATGTCTTAACCTCTGGCATCGTGAGTAGAAGGTCCTTCATATCTGAAATAATCTTCATGCCAAGTGAGGTCACATATCAACTTCCTAAATTCTGATGCATAGGTAGAGGCAGGGCGGTAACCTTGACGTAGCTTTCGAAGCTTTGTTTCTGCCACTCGACTCGTGTCTGCATCTCCAAATGTGGCAATTAGCTCTCTAAGAAACCCCTCATAGTCCTGAAGTACGGCCATATCCTTCTCCAAGATTGGGGCAAACCATGATAATGCTCGACCATAAAGTAAGGTTTCAATAAAACCGACCTTGGATGCATCATTAGGTTATCTATCAGGCTGCATGCAGATGTACAATTTGACTTGTTGCAAGAATCCTCGGAACTTTGTGCAATCACCATCGAACTTTTCTGGCATGCAGATCTTGGGTTCCCTCATGAAGGATGTACTAGGTCGTTGATCTACTTGCATACTCCCTTGATTTGTCTGAAGACTGCCGATTCGCTCTTGTAATTCTTGGAGGAGTGCACCTACCTGCACAGGATGTCCCATCTCGACTTGCGTCTGTCGATGAGTTAGGTCTTCGACTTGTTGTTGGAGACTCTGAAGTGATGCTACAATCTGTTCATAAGCATTCTCCATGATGACTGGTCTTGGATAGAAGCTAGTCTTGCCAAAATGTCAGGGGAGCACTAGATTGTGCTCTCTGACTTCACTAGACAAGATTTTGGAAATACACTTATGATTACAAGACCACCCACGTAGGGAAAATAATACAAGAAAACGTAGCTGATACAAGACATCCCACAACCCGGGACCAATAGGTATGGAAAGCTGGACTAGAGATGATACAAGAGATCCCAGAATCCGAGATCGTAAGTATGAGACAAGATGTCTGGATTACAAGAACTCCCTTCTGGGAGATGAACTAAATACAAGAAAGAACTTGACAAGATCTCGTACTACAAGATTACAAGAGGACAAGACAGGATGTCCAAGAACTAGACTAGACAAGACTGGAACAAGGAACAAGACAAGAATTGGAACTGGAACTTGGAGAGTACTTACTTGGTGGTCACGACTCCTTAAGCTCCCAAGACTGGCATTGGCAAGACTGATTATGAATGTGGCCAACCCCTCCTTATATAAGTTTTCAAGGGCGGTTCATGAAAGGCGGTTACAAATTGATGATGTCATCGATTCGAAATATGAGCTATGGATATCCGAATGAGGCAAGTAGACAATCGATGTTAGGGTTTTGGCACGTTCCGAATCCAATGGAAGCATTGGTTTCTCCTAATTCGGAACCAATCATGGGATACAAGATTCACATGGAATCTAAGGTTCAGGATAGTTTCCTTTGTCCATGACACAATCCATGTTTGTGACAAAGCATTATTCATAGTAAGCAAGGCATCAATCAGATCCCTCTTAGTGATCTGCATATTAACAAAAGCATCATTAACTTTGGCATGGTTTGCTTCCATAGTAGCACAAAGAATATCTTTTGCATATGATAGCTCCTCATGACGACACTAGAGGCCACATTGGCCTTCTCTTTGTCCTTGTCCTTTGAGTTGTCATGAGCTTCAATCTTGGTATCCTTTTTCTTCTTGTCACCTATGTTCTTTTTTCTTTCTAATTCAGCTTTGTTGTATCTCCAATTAGGCTTCTTGTAACCTTTCCCACCACATTGGTAACAAGTCACTAATTCAGCCTTGCCTTTGCTTTTGCTCCTACTCCTCTGTGCATTTCCACTTTTCTTTTTTGTTCTGCCTCTAGCCACATTCGCTGAATCGCTACCCTCTCCATTAGCTTTCTCTTAATTTCCTCATTTAGAATAGAATGCAATAATCCAGGGTCCTATAATTGCGAGAGGGTGCCTCTAAAAGCATATAAGTACTCAACTACACTTTTCCAATCATCATGCTGCATACCTACTAGCTTACGCATAAGATGCACTTGATTTACAGGCATGGCATTTTCATAGATGGCTCACGTAATGGCCTTAAACTTATCATCAAATGCAAGGAATCCAGGGTCCTATAATTACGAGAGGTTGCCTCTAAAAGCATATAAGTACTCAGCTACACTTTTCCAATCATCATGCTGCATACCTACTATCTTACGCATAAGATGCACTTGATTTACAAGCATGGTATTTTCATAGATGGCCTTTAGCTTCTACCACACCTCAAAAACACTTGTAAGGCCTTTCAAATCCACTAAAATTTCATCTGATATAGCTATCTTGATATAAGTGCCAGCCTTCTTTTTTAGGTTCATCCATGTTGTTAATGTCATATCTTTAGGCTTGACTTCCTGAACAGACCCTTCGCAATCTTTAAAGAAAAGGATGTCGAGCATTCTCTCTTTCCACAAATCAAAGATGCTATCCTTAAATCTCTTGATCTCAAACAAGTTTTTGACATCAAAAGAAGTAGAAGCCGTGTTTGCACATCGGGAGCTTCAAAACTTTCACCAAAAAAGGTAAAATTGACTTGATGGCATGTGCGGAATCACATGACGAGAGCATAGCTCAAAAATTAAGCTTAAAAACTCTTCAAAACTTAGAGAAACCAATTTCTAAAATCTTCTGTAAAAAAATCCAGCAAGCTTCAATTACATCAAAACATAGTTGTTAGCAACATCCAAGGCAACGTGTTGCTAATGCGTTAGCAACATAGCAACATTTGGGCTTAGACATTGCTTAAATATTGCAAACGTGATTTTTTTTCTTGGTTTTTTGTCAATATTCTGGTACCCTAGGCATCCTATAGCTAATATATGATGACATGCATCCTTTTACACATATAAAAATTTATACACGCATATATATTATGAATTAAAAGTAGATATGCAACATGTAGTATATATATTACACACATGCCTAAATGCATACATATATACATACATATTACATACATATTACATACATAGATGCATACATGCATGCATTCATACATACATACATATATATAAGAACATACATAATTGCATATTATTATGCATACATACACATGCATATTTGTAATTCAATACATACAAACATACCTATTTAGTATAGTATGGGATAGACATGGACATGTAGAAGATAGATTAATGAGTCTAGATTAGTCCCTATACAATTCGATATTCACGAGTGAGCAATGCCTATTCCAAGATCCAAAGGAGGACCTACTCAAGAGGACATGGATAGGCTCATATTTTGGTGTACAAGGGATGCTCAAGCAAGGTCATACATACTCAACTCTATCTCTGATTTTCTATTACCACATATTAGAGGATGCAAGACATCTCAAGAGACTTGGAATGCCCTAGAGACTTTCTTTTCTCCTAGTACAAAGGCATGGAAGAACCATCTTTGGAATGAGTTCAACCAGATGAAGAAGACTCCAAAACAAACCATCATTGAGTTTGTTACAAAGGTCAAGGAGGTTGCTGATCAATTGGCATCCATTGGAGAGTTGATTGAACAAGAGGCCATCATGAGGCAAATTCTCAATGGGATTAGAGATGACGAGCAATGGAAATCTTTCACCAAAGCCTATGATCTCATCATGGATGTGCAAACTCCAAACTTCAACATTATTCTGGGACAACTCTTCAATTAAGAGGCCAACAATAGCATAAAGGAAGGTAACTCCTATCATGGTAATTCAACTAGTGCCCTATATGCAGATAAGAAGGACAAGAAGCTACAACGCAAGAAGAAGGAAGATGATGAAGAGGAAACTTCCCAAGCCAACCTTGCATGCAAGAGCAAGTGGAAAGGGAAGAAGAAAGGACCAAAGCATGATAAGACCATCTATGATAAGACCAACCATACCACTCAGAATCGCTAGTTCAATGGGAAGACCCAGCAAGGAAGTGGAAGACATGGATATCGAAGCAATAGAGGCAGAGGTGGACACAACTTCAACAATAACAATAGAGGCCATAACAGAAGGGACTACAACAATTATTTTGAAGATCAACAACATGAAGACTTATTGCTCTTGATGAATCTAAGCCACAAGGAAGGTACAGAAGATGATCATTTATTTACATTGATTCAGGATGTTCAAATCATGCTCCAGGTAACATAGCTCTCTTATCTGATGTGGAAAGTCCAAAGCACAGACATGAAGTTCAAACAAGGGATGACACAAAGCATAGTGTGGAGAAGATTGGTAATGTCAAAGCTTCCAATGGTAGGACAAATATTATGAGCAAGGTACTCTATGTTCCCACTATTACAAAAAACCTAATAAATATAGGCTAAATAGTTGAGAAAAGCTTGCAAGTTAGGTTCACCCAACATGGAGCTTTTGTGGAAGATCCATGTCAAGGCTTCAAGAAGATAGCTAGAGATAAGAAGCATGGTAGGCTCTTTACTTTTGAAGTAGAAGAAACCAAAAACATAGCTCTATTCAACTTTGGGTCTCAAACCCTAAGTGAGCTTGAAATGTGGCGTAAGAGGCTAGCTCATGTGAATGAAAGAACTTTGAAAGATATATGCAAGGATCAAAGTGTTCTTGGATTGCCAAATATATCAAAACAACACATGATCAACAGATGTGATGCATGTCAGATTCGGAAGGCACAAAGACAAACATTCAACCACAAAAGCTACATCCACAACAACTTATTGGACTTAGTACATACAGATGTCTCGGGACCAAACCAAGAACCTTCATTGGCAGAATCAAGGTATTATGTCTCATTTATTGATGACCATAGTAGATGGACTATTCTGTACTTTATCAAAAGTAAGAATGAAGTGTTTGATTGCTTCAAAAAGTATCTAGCACATATGGAGAATCATACAGGTAGATCACTCAAGAAGCTGAAATCTGATGGAGGGGGAGAATACTTCTCCAAAGAGTTTGATGAGTTCTTGCAAGATAAAGGTATCAAAAAGGAAGACTACCAAGTACTCTCCTCAATTGAATGGAATTGCATAGAGAAGAAACAAGAAATTGGGATCAGCCAGAACAATTCTTGAAGAGAAGAGGTTGCCACATTATCTATGGGAGGCTATTTAAATTGTTGTGTACCTAGTCAATAGAGTACCATCCAAATCACTTCAAGATATGACTCCTTATGAAGCATGGTATGGGAGAAAACCTAGTCTTGGATATCACAAGGTGTTCGGTTGTTTAGCTTATGTTCATGTACCATCACAAATAAGAGGTAAGCTAGATGAAAGGAAAACAAAGGCAGTGTTTATTGGGTATGAATCAACTCAGATGGGTTACAGGTTCTATAATCCTTCAACCAAGCAATTCACTACAAGTAGGGATGTTGTGTTTGAAGAACATAGGTCTTGGTATGATGAAGACAAACAAAAGGTAACTCTACCATATAATCTTGATTTTGATTCTCATCAACTAGGAAGCAAGCATGATACACAGATCCAAGATCCAAGAACTGATACAGATGATGACCAAGATGAAAAGGAAAAGGATTACAAGCTATGGAAGTCAAGAGGCAAAGCAAAGATGCAAATGTGTGGAGAATGCTCCAAACAAGCACCCAGAAGGTCAACAAGGGAGAAAAGACAACCAGAAAGGCATGAATATGATTCCAGATTTGTTACAAAGCATTCAATCTACTTGGCAAAGGACTCAATTTCAGAGGAACCCTCAACCTATGAAGAGGCAAAGGGAAACCCTAATTAGGAGAAGGCCATGAAAGAAGAAATAGATGCATTGAAGGAGATGGACACTTTGGATTTGGTTCCAATATCACCCAATCAAAAGATAATTGGTTGCAGATGGATATATAAAGTTAAAAGAAACTCAGATGGATCAGTTTGCAAGTACAAGGCAAGATTAGTTACCAAAGGATGCTCACAAACTCATGGTATAGGCTATGAGAAAACATTCTCACAAGTTGCAAAGATGACTACAGTCAGAATATCGATAAGTGTAGTTGCTGCCAAAAATTGGAGACTCCTCCACCTTGATGTGAAAAATGCATTGCTAAATGGTTGGATAAGTGAATCCATCATTTGGATGGCATGACATCATCTACCATATATATGCCTTGAAGAATAGCACTTAGGTGCACACGACCTTAGCACCACTCATTGCCCACCTCTTCAACCGTGCACTGGTGGAAGGGTTCCCTTACTCATGGACGGAGCACACCATAGTGCCCATTCATAGGTCAGGCGATGTTACGGATCCAGCTACATATCGGACGATCATGATTGGCCCCATATTGGCCAAGTTATACGGGGCAGTGCTAGAGACAGAGTTGAGCACTTTCGTCGAGAGGAAGGGTATCAGGGCTCCAAGACATGCAGGTTTTAGACAAGACTACTTTACCATTGACCACATCTTCACTCTTAGATGCCTCATTGACCAGGTAAGAGTGAGGAAGAGGAGATTATACTGCTACTTTGTGGACTTCCGCAAAGCCTTTGACATAGTTCCTAGGGAGCGACTCTTCAGACGTCTACTCGATATCAGAGCTCCGGATGAGATGATATGGGGGATCTATGCTTTATATAAGAGAGTATCTGGTAGAGTCAGACGTCGAGGTGGCTTATCCCACTCACTTGCTAGCACCATCGGGGTGAAGCAAGGGTGCCCTCTTTCACCCACCCTCTTTGGTCTATAAATTGATGAGATAGTGGACTTCATACGACAGCAGGGAGGGGAGGACCTTGAGGTACGAGGGACCACTATTCATATTCTTTTATATGCTGATGATATTGTGCTGGTTTTAGAGTACGCAGAAGGTTTACAGCACCACCTATGCGGCCTAGATGACTTTTGCATACATAGAGGGCTATCTCTGAACCTTGGTAAAACCAAGGTTATGATTTTTCATACCTCAGCTAAGGTGAGGAGACAGAGTTCTTTCACAGCAGCAGATGCACCGATTGAGGTAGTCAGATCATATGTCTATCTCGGAGTGACATTCACAGCAGCCTATGGGGTTTTCTCTATGTCTCAGGCAGCCCGGGATCGCATCACACATGGATACATAGCAGTAGCCTTGATGGAGAGATAGTGCCACCTGGCACACTTCGAGGAGCCCCACACAAAGGGGTGGCTCTTCGACACTTTGGTTACACCAGCGCTCATGTATGGAGCAGCCACATGGGGGTCGGGATTAGCTACATCAGCATTGGAAAGGACACAGATTCTCATGATTGCTAGACTCATCCTAAGCAAGCCTTCGGTACCACATGATATTATCAGAGCACAGCTCGCTGCACCACCGATGCTAATAGAGGCACTGTTCCAGTCAATATGCTTATTACACAGGATCTGAAGCATGGACATAGAGCGCATCACTTATCGAGCTTTCCAAGAGTCACATGACATGGCATTAGCAGGAGAAACCTCCTCATAGTACGCACAGACACGAGACTCGTTGGCCCATCATGGCTTTGACATAGACAGACCACGACCACTGCAATACGACTTATAGGCCCCCACCTATTCGCTCTCCCACCAAGAGAGGAATAGAGTCATTCGACGAGATATGGCAAATATACATACAAAGGACATGGATTAGCCCCTGGGATACATTGCCACCGAAAATGCTCCACTACTGCCAGCCTTTTCTAGATATCTCAAACCAGGGCTTCATTGAGACTCTGCGATACATGAAGACATACCTACCACACCACCTCCGAGTCATCAATGGGCAGCTTCGAGTTTCGTCACATCGGCTCAAGATCGTGAGTGGTCGGACCGGGGGAATCCCTAGAGAGGAGAGGTGGTGTCCAGTATGCCATACAGAGATAGAGAGTGAGGAGCACTTTGTTACCAGATGCCGAGCATACTCAGATCTACCGGCACAGTTCCACATAGAGGAGTCACTACAGTTGTGCATGACCACGGGAGGCCAGTGGAGGTTGGGACATTTCCTCACGACGGCATATGAGAGACGAGAGCAGTCCACACAGCCCACATGTCAGACACGGGTGAGTACCCAGCAGACCATTACTCAGTTCTTTCAGCGAGATGGAATACATCAGAGGGGGCTGCCTTCTAAAGGCATAGGGCTCACACTCCAACAGGCAGCGGCACAGAGAGTGCGACATCGACCACATAGGGCTGGATGTGGACGACCATGACTATACCAGGGGGATATCTCACGCATCAGAATAGCCCATAACCACATCATGGAGCACAAGCGCACCACCACCACCTGGGTAGCCTTCCTTCAGGAGGCACTCGGACTGCCGCCGATGTACCACATACTCCACCTCCACCCATTATCTGTAGTTAGGATGTACATATTCACTCCTGTCATGGGGCCCCCATGTATTAGGTGGCCATTATCTGCCGAGTCAAAGCCGCATCTTCCCACACACCACTACATTATCCCCACTACCTCTCCATCACCCGATACACTATCCTATGGTTGTTTCGAGCCTTTTTCAGCCTACACAATTTTGTGTAGTGACATCACGAACTTCATATCTACATCAGAGCAACTTCATATCTACATCAGCATCAGGGATTCGAAGTGCTCCATACCTATCCTAACATCCTATCCTAACCCTAACCCCACTTCCAACTCGACCCTAACCCTAACCCTAGCTCGAAACCAACCCTAAACCCTAATCATGAATATGCCTAATTCTCACATCCTAACGCTAACCCTAAACCGAACACTAAATCCTAACCCTAAACCTAAACCGAACCCTAAATCCTAACCCTCACCCTAACCCTAACCCTAACCCTAACCCAAAACTAAACCCTAACCCTAACCCTAACCCTCCACCTAACCTCAGCCCCTCTCTCTCTCTCTCTCTCTCTCTCTCTCTCTCTCTCTCTCTCTCTCTCTCTCTCTCTCTCTCTCTCTCTCTCTCTCTCTCTCTCTCTCTCTCTCTCTCTCTCTCTCTCTCTCTCTCTCTCTCTCCCTCGAGAGAGACTACTACGGAGGCTACTGGAGTTACAGCTTCCATTAGACATGCTATGGCCCATCCACGCTTTGTATGCACGAGTCACAGGCAGGGTACGCTGCCCCGGCGGTCTATCAGACAGCCTTGTTAGCACCATTGGTGTGAAACAAGGTTGCCCTCTCTCACCCACTCTCTTCGGTCTCTACATCGACGAGATCACGGAGTATATACAGCGAGCAGGAGGGCGAGGAGGAGACCTCGGAGGTACGCCAGTACATATCCTATTATATGCTGATGACATTGTCCTGCTCTCAGAGTCACAGGAGGGGTTGCAGTCACATTTACAGGCGCTCGATACCTTTTGCATGGAGAGAGGACTCACAGTGAACCTTGGCAAGACCAAGGTCATGATCTTCCATACCTCCAGGACAGTACGCCATCGCGCCTCTTTCACAGCAGCTGGAGGACAGATAGAGGTAGTGGACTCCTACGTCTACCTAGGTATCACCTTCTCGGGCAGCACAGGGGTATTCTCCATGGCACAGGCTGCGAGAGATAGATTGACGCGAGGTTATGCGGCACTTGCAGGATTGGAGAGACGCTGCTTTCAGACACATTTTCAGGAGCCCCGGACTAAGGGGTGGCTCTTTGACACTCTAGTGACACCCGCATTGATGTACGCAGCAGCAGTATGGGCACCAGGGATCACAGAGGCGATGTGGACGCAGATTGAGAGGCCCCAGATCACCATGATATCACGCTTGCTGCGCAGCAAGCCCTCCGTTCCACATGACATTATACGAGCTGAGCTTAGCGCACCACCGATGCTAGTGGAGGCCCTCTTCCAGTTGGTGACCTTTATTCTGAGAGTCAGAGAGCTCCCCACTAGCCGACTCACCAGGCTTGCATTTGAGAGCTCTAGACATTTGGAAGAGACAGGGCATGAGAGAGTATGGTATGCACAGACTTACCGATGGTTAGCAGACCATGGCATGAGCATTACGGATCTCCCCCCTTTTCAGTATGACCTCTCTTCCCCCCACATTACCCTCTCTCGTTCGGAGAGGAATAGGATCATCCGTCAGGACCTACTACAGATACACGTCAGGGAGACATGGATAGCACCAGAGGGGCCTCTTCCCACAAAGAGGCAACACTACAGAGAGCACTTCCTGACTGTGACAGCGGATGGTTTCATTCAGAGACCACGATACATGGATACATATATGGCACCAGCTGAGAGAGTGGCCATTGGGCAGCTCAGAGTATCATCACACCAGCTTGAGATTGAGATTGGGCGAGCCACACATACCCCCAGGGATGAGCGATTATGCAGGATATGTAGAGAGGAGGTGGAGGACGAGGAGCACTACACATGTAGATGCCAGGCATATGAGGACATCAGAGACAACTACCCAAAGCTCTTCAGGGGGCCTAGAGAGATCAGGGCTTTATTGGGGACAGAGGACCAACGCCCTCTAGGTCGTTTTCTAGTGGAGCTCCAGCACCGTCGCGCATCACTCCTCCAGCAGCAGATGGAGATACACCTGACCCCTCAGACTTATATTACAGATTTTTTCAGACCCACATACACTCGAGGGCCCAGCTCGATGCGGGGTGTCACATTACACAGAGCAGAGGAGCTTAGACGACAGCGTCGACGACTGAGACCCCTTGTCCGGAGAGCTCGTCCACATCAGAGAGAGATTCAGGCGATTCACGCACGCCATGACATGGAGATACAGAGACGTCAGCAGCGCACCCCTATCGATTTGGACGCCCAGAGCATTTTGAGGATCGCCATGATGCCTTACCCACCGATGCATTATATCCTACACCCACTCCAAGCATTTAGGGGGTTGTGATACCATCGAGCCTCCCCGCCCTATGCATATCATATTTGTATCTCACCCATTGAGCATATAGAGTGCATACCCATAGCACCCCACACCCTTGATACCAGCTACTATCCCCCCTTTTATACCCGTTTGCAGTACTCACACTTTATTTTCGTTTTGGATCACAGTGGATTGGATCATACTGATGTATATGTTTTGTCTCATAGGCCGATTTTCGCCTCTAATAGACGTTAAAAAGTCTTTCTTTCTTTCTTTCTCTCTCTCTCTCTCTCTCTCTCTCTCTCTCTCTCTCTCTCTCTCTCTCTCTCTCTCTCTCTCTCTCTCTCTCTCTCTCTCTCTCTCTCTCTCTCTCTCTCTCTCTCTCTCTCTCTCTCTCTCTCTCTCTCTCTCTCTCTCTCTCTCTCTCTCTCTCTCTCTCTCTCTCTCTCTCTCTCTCTCTCTCTCTCTCTCTCTCTCTCTCTCTCTCTCTCTCTCTCTCTCTCTCTTTCTCTCTCTCTCTCTCTCTCTCTCTCTCTCTCTCTCTCTCTCTCTCTCTCTCTCTCTCTCTCTCTCTCTCTCTCTCTCTCTCTCTCTCTCTCTCTCTCTCTCTCTCTCTCTCTCTCTCTCTCTCTCTCTCTCTCTCTCTCTCTCTCTCTCTCTCTCTCTCTCTCTCTCTCTCTCTCTCTCTCTCTCGGCACCCTATTCCAGCTCGCGAACCCTAACCCTAATTGAGTATTAGCTCTCCACAGGGTGTAGGATCAGCTGCCGAATGTGCAATGCGGCCCTTACCTGTCATGCACTATTGAAAACCCTAACTCTAATCCCACACCCAAACCCTAAGCTCATGCCTTGAAACCCTAACCCTAACCCTATCCCAAGACACCCTACGTCGCCAAAGCCCCCCAAAGTAACCTTAAGCTCAAGCCAAAACCTTAAATCCCCACCTTAACCCTAACCCTAACCCTAACCCTAACCCTAACCCTAACCCTAACCCGAGCCCTAATCCTAAACCTTGAAATGGCTCCCATGGACCGTAAGGAAGTGGACGACCTTATTGCTAAAGCTCTCAAAGAGGCCAAAAAGGAAGCAGACCGCAACCTCAATATGGAGATACGAAAGATGATGGAAAAGTTCAAAGGGCTCGAAGAACAAGTCATGAATAAAGTCAAAGGACTGGAAGAACAAGTGAAGACTCTCACAGAAGAAAGAGACCATTGGAGGACAGCTTACGAGCACATGAAAGAAGAGGGGGAGATCTCCAACGTGGAGATACTCAAGGAAGAAATAAAGAAGGAAATCAAAACGGAGGTAGAATCTACTCGAGAGTCATGGGTGGAAGTAGTACACAAAAGGGTTAAGAAGGAAGTTAGGGAAGACGTGCAGAAAGAAGAGCTCACACGAGTCCAGGATACACTTGAGGAGGAGAGGCTTCGACACACTCGAAAACTTCACATTCGGATTACGGGCCTACCCGAAGGGGTATCACCCGCGGCAGACGCCACTGACATTTGCCGCGACTTGGATACGAGAGCATGCCCTACACAGACGCATGGAGGGTTGGGAGGGATACATCGCGTTTGCGGGCACTCATCCTCAAGATGAGTTCTGAGGAGGCACGGACCGCCTTTTTTAGACGTCGATCAGTACTACGTGGACTACCCGACAGCACCCTCTACATGGACGAGGACCTCACGCGTATGCAAGTGGCACACCGACGCGCTTGCATGCCACAGATACTCCAGGCACGTCGAGAGGGGAGGAAGGCCTTTTACCGTGATGGTAAGGTCTTCATAGATGGACGCCCTATCAAATAGGGCCATGCGGCCTATGAGACATCACTACACCAGGAGACACCACTCAGAGGAGCAGTGTGGAACTGCAACGGGGCACTCTGGACGCGACCAGACGGAGTCGAGGAGATCCTGGCATCACATGACTTTGTGTGCATCACAGAGACACACGAGAGCCCAGAGAGAGGTCTACCACGCATTGCAGGTTTTCATTGGGAATCTGCATTCAGGACCACGACGAGACAGAGTACAGCGCGAGGATCGGGAGGAGTGGCCATCGTATTTCGACAGGAGATACAGAGCCAGATCCATATTATATGTAGAGATGAGGAGGCACGATACATGTGGGTTCGCATGGAGATAGCACAGGGGAGCTCGATTTACATTGCTATATGCTACTTCCCACAAGGCGGATCTCGATACGCAGGACAGGATCTTGGGGGACCGATCCGAGATAGAGACTCACCATACACAGCGCTTTCAGATGAGATACTACATTACAGCACACTAGGTGAAGTCTTCCTTATGGGGGACTTCAATGGCCGCACTCAGTCGCATCAGTGCGAGGCATACGACATGGATCACCCACATCTCATGAGGGCCAGAGACCCGGTTGAGATTAGCACCAGCAGAGTATCAGCAGATACGGGTCAGGACACCACCAGCTATGGCAGACATCTACTCGAGCTAGGCAGCCGCCATCATCTCGTTATATACAACGGGATGAATCGTTGGCCAGGTTCAGGCCGATTTACTTGCTTCCCTCACGGGGGAGGTGAGAGCACAGTCGACTACATTTTGGGTACTACCTCTGGAGCTTCACTCATCCCTTCACTTAGTATTGGACGACGCCCACTCGGTCCAGACCACACATTTATCACATTCACACTCTCATCTCCGATTCCCTTAGACCCTCCCTCACCCACTCAGATACATACCACGATACACTTCACACACGAGCTCTCACACGTTTATGCACACCATTTACACACCCGCTTACTCTCCCTCGATCCATGCTCACCTTTGGACACACTCACATCACATATCACCACCATCCTACAGGATTCAGCTCTCCGCAGCTTCCCACACCACACACATATGCACCCTCCACGCACAGGATCCATGCCCCAGAACCGTTGGTATGATGCAGATTGTCGCGAGCTGCGGAAGCACCTACGGATTTTAGAGCATAGAGGAGATATTACACACACACAGGTACAGCGTCGCATGCAGAGCCTTACTCGCCGCAAACGGCGGGATTGGGAGGAGAGACAGTATTGGGATATTTACCATTTGCTCATGAGTCGAGACAGTGTAGTGGCATGGCGACATTTGAGAGAGAGGAGACAGCAGACACCTATCCGAGACCCGAGCACTTGGCATAGCTATGCACGGAGCCTATACGAGATCCCAGACCAGCCTCCCATTCCCAGACCGCAGAGCTCACGTCCCACTACCTCTGACTTCTTCACACCCACTATGGTGGGACGCGCTATTGCCCGGCTGCAGCATGGCAGGGCCCATGATCATTTCGGTTTACAGGCAGAGCACCTCATTTATGGAGGCACCACTCTCGCACCGCTCATTGCCCATCTCTTCAACCGCGCATTGGTTGAAGGGTTCCCAGACTCATGGACTGAGCACACCATAGTGCCCATTCATAAGTCAGGTGACACTATGGATCCAGCTACATACCGGACGATCATGATTGGCCCTATATTGGCCAAGTTATATGGGGCCGTACTAGAGACAGAGTTGAGTACTCTCGCTGAGAGGAAGGGCATCAGGGCTCTAGGACAGGAAGGGTTCAGACGAGATTTCTCTACCATTGACCACATCTTCACTCTGAGATGCCTGATCGACCAGGCCAGGGTGAGGAAGAGGAGATTATATTGTTGCTTTGTGGACTTTCGCAAAGCATTTGACACTGTTCCTAGAGATCGACTCTTCAGACGACTACTTGACATCGGAGCTCCGGAGGAGATGATATGGGGGATCTACGCCTTATACGAGAGAGTATCTGGTAGAGTCAGATGTCCAGGGGGCTTATCTTATCCACTTGCTAGCACTATCGGGGTGAAGCAAGGATGCCCTCTCTCGCCCACCCTCTTTGGTCTCTACATTGATGAGATAGTGGACTTCATACAGCAGCAGGGGGGAGATGGCATTGAGGTACACGGGTCCACTGTCCATATTCTTTTATACGCTGATGATATTGTATTGGTTTCAGAGTCTGCAGAAGGTCTACAGCATCATCTACACGGCCTAGATGACTTTTGCAGACACAGAGGGTTATCTGTGAACCTTGGTAAAACCAAGGTCTTGATCTTTCATACATCAGCACAGGTACGCAGACATAGTTTGTTCACAGCTGCAGGTGGACCGATCGAGGTGGTCGGATCATATGTTTACTTGGGGGTGACATTTACAGCAGCATCAGGAGTCTTCTCTATGGCCCAGGCAGCCCGTGACCGCATCACACGTGGGTACGCAGCACTAGCTTTGATGGAGAGACAGTGCCACCAGGCATCTTTTCAGGAGCCCCGCACAAAGGGGTGGCTCTTTGACACTTTGGTTACGCCAGCGCTCATGTATGGGGCAGCCATATGGGGACCAGGATTAGCTACATCAGTATGGACAGCATTAGAGAGGCCATAGATCCTCATGATTGCCAGACTGATCCGCAGTAAGCCTTCAGTACCACATGACATCATTAGAGCAGAGCTCGCTGCACCACCGATGCTAGTTGAGGCACTATTCCACACAGTATGCCTATTACACAGACTTCGGAGCATGGATACAGAGCGTATTGCTTATCGTGCTTTCGAGGCATCACGTGATATGGCATTAGCAGGCGACACCTCCTCATGGTATGCACAGACACGAGACTGGCTTGCCCACCATGGCTTTGACATAGACAGGCTACCACCACTACAGTACGACTCTCATGCACCCACCTACTTGCTCTCTCATCAAGAGAGGAATAGGATCATTCGTCAGGAGATATGGCATACATACATACAGAGGACATGGGTGAGCCCTAGGGGTACATTGCCACCGAAAATGCTCTACTACCGCGAGCATTTTCTACATATATCAGACACGGGCTTCATCGAGATTCCGAGATACATGCAGACCTACCTTCCCCACCACCTACGAGTCGTCATTGGGCAGCTCCGGGTTTCATCACATCAGCTCGAGATTGAGAGGGGTCGATCCAGGGGAGTCCCCCGTGAGGAGAGGTGGTGCCCACTATGCCAGACAGAGGTAGAGAGTGAGGAGCATTTTGTTATCAGTTGTCCGGCATACTTAGACCTACGAGCACAGTTCCAGATCGAGGAGTCATTCCAGCTGTGCATGACTATGGGAGACCAGAGACGCTTGGGATGCTTTCTCACAGCAGCATACGAGAGGCGAGAGCGGTCACTACAGCACATACATCAGCCACGGGTGAGTACCCAGCAGACCATTACCCAGTTCTTTCAGCGAGTTGAGCTACATCAGAGAGGTCCATCTATAGGGCTCACGCTCCACCAGGCAGCAGCACAGAGAGCACGGCGCCGACCACGCATGGGCGGATATCGTCGACCACGACTATATCATGAGGATGTCTCACGCATCAGGATTGCCTACGACCACATGATGGAGCATAGGCGTACCACCACCCCCTGGGTTGTCTTCCTTCAGGAGGCACTCAGACCACCACCGATGTACCACATACTACACCCACCTCCACCCATCACTTGTCGCTAGGGCGTTTTACTCACATTTTGTATCCCCCCATGTATTAGGTGGCCACTATCTGCAGAGTTAGAGCCACGTCTCCCCAGCCTTTTCCAGCCCTATATAGCTTTGTGTAGCGATATACCTTTTATTTCATTTTATCTTCTACACAGGGTTACTACACTTGTACTATGTTTTTGTCTCATAGGCCAAGTTTGGCCTCCAGAAGACGTTAATATGACTTTCTTTCTTCTCTCTCTCTCTCTCTCTCTCTCTCTCTCTCTCTCTCTCTCTCTCTCTCTCTCTCTCTCTCTCTCTCTCTCTCTCTCTCTCTCTCTCTCTCTCTCTCTCTCTCTCTCTCTCTCTCTCTCTCTCTCTCTCTCTCTCTCTCTCTCTCTCTCTCTCTCTCTCTCTCTCTCTCTCTCTCTCTCTCTCTCTCTCTCTCTCTCTCTCAGCACTATATCCTACACCCACCGATGCACTATATCCTACACCCACTCGAGGCACTTAGAGCGTTATGACACCGCCTCCCCTCCCCTCCCTATGCATATCATATTTGTACATCACCTATTGAGCATATAGAGTGCATACCCATAGCACCCCATACCCTTGATGCCAGCTACTATCCACTCCTTTTATATTTTTTTTGTACCCACACTTTATTTTCCTTTTGGGATCACAGTTGATTCGATCATACGGATGTATATGTTTTGTCTCATAGGCCGATTTTGGTCTGTAATACTTGATATCGGAGTTCCAGAGGAGATGATATGGGGGATCTACGCCTTATATGAGAGAGTATCTGGTAGAGTCAGATGTACGGGGGGATTATCGGATCCGCTTGCTAGCACTATCGGGGTGAAGCAAGGATGCCCTCTTTCACCCACCCTCTTTGGTCTATATATTGATGAGATAGTGGACTTCATACAGCAGCAGGGAGGGGATGGCATCGAGGTACATGGGTCCACTATTCATATTCTTTTATATGCTGATGATATTGTATTGGTTTCAGAGTCTGCAGCAGGTTTACAGTATCACCTACATGGTCTAGATGACTTTTGCGCACAGAGAGGTTCATTTGTGAACCTTGGTAAAACCAAGGTCATGATCTTTCATACATCAGCACAGGTACGCAGGCATAGTTTGTTCACAGCAGCGGGTGGACCGATCGAGGTGGTTGGATCATATGTTTACTTGGGAGTGACATTTACAGCAGCTTCAGGGGTCTTCTCTATGTCTCAGGCAGCCCGTGACCGCATCACACGTGGATATGCAGCACTAGCTCTGATGGAGAGACAGTGCCACCGGGCATATTTTCAGGAGCCCCGCACAAAGGGGTGGCTCTTCGACACCTTGGTTACGCCAGCGCTCATGTATGGGGCAGCCATTTGGGGGCCGGGATTAGCTACATCAGTATGGACAGCGTTGGAGAGGCCACAGATTCTCATGATTGCCAAACTTATCCGCAGCAAGCCTTCAGTACCACATGATATCATTAGAGCATAGCTCACTGCGCCACCGATGCTAGTTGAGGCACTATTCCAAACAGTATGCCTATTACACAGACTTCGGAGCATGGATACAGAGCGCATGGCTTATCGTGCTTTCCAGGCATCACGTGATATGGCATTGGCCGGTGACACCTCCTCGTGGTATGCACAGACACGAGACTGGCTGGCCCACCATGGTTTTGATATAGACAGGCTACCACCACTACAGTACGACTTACATGCACCCACCTATTCTCTCTCCCATCAGGAAAGGAATAGGGTCATTCGTCAGGAGATATGGCATACATACATACAGAGGACATGGGTGTGCCCTAGAGATACATTGCCTCCGAAAATGCTCTATTACCGTGAGCATTTTCTACATATATCGGGCGAGGGCTTCATTGAGATTCCGCGATACATGCAGACATACCTACCCCACCACCTTCGAGTTGTCATTGGGCAGCTCCGAGTGTCATCACATCAGCTCGAGATTGAGAGGGGTCGGTCTAGGGGAGTCCCCCGAGAGGAGAGGTGGTGCCCAGTATGCCAGACACAGCTAGAGAGTGAGGAGCATTTTGTTGTCAGATGCCGAGCATACTTAGACCTACGTGCACAATTCTAGATAGAGGAGTCGCTCCAGTTGTGCATGACTATGGGAGACCAGCGGCGGTTGGGACGCTTCCTCATAGCGGCATATAAGAGGCGAGAGCAGTCACTACAGCCGACACATCAAACACGGAGGAGTATCCAGCAGACCATTACTCAGTTCTTTCAGCAAGCTCAGTTACACCAAAGAGGTCCATCTAGAGGGCTTACGCTCCACCAGGCAGCAACACAGAGAGCACGACGTCGACCACGCATGGTTGGATATCATCGACCACGACTTTATGGGGAGGATATCTCACTCATCAGGACAGCTTATGACCACATGATCGAGCAGAGGAGTACCACCACCACCTGGGTTGT
This sequence comes from Ceratopteris richardii, assembly GCA_020310875.1. NCBI lineage: Eukaryota > Viridiplantae > Streptophyta > Polypodiopsida > Polypodiales > Pteridaceae > Ceratopteris > Ceratopteris richardii. The sequence continues at coordinate 221,466,298 of CM035408.1, forward strand.
CTTCCTTCGAGAGGCACTCAGACCAGCACCGATGTACCACATACTACACCCACCTCCACCCATCACCAGTAGCTAGGGTATTTTACTCACTCACATTATGGGCCTGCCATGTATTAGGTGGCCATTATCTGCAGAGTCAGAGCCACCTCTTCCAAGCCTTTTCCAGCCGCATATAGCCTTTTCCAGCCCGATATAGCTTTATGTAGTAAGTACTTTTTTCATTTCATTTTCTGCACAGGGTTACTACACTTGTACATGGTTTTGTCTCATAGGCCAAGTCTGGCCTCAAGTAGACGTTAATATGACTTTCTTTCTTTCTTTCTTCTTTCTCTCTCTCTCTCTCTCTCTCTCTCTCTCTCTCTCTCTCTCTCTCTCTCTCTCTCTCTCTCTCTCTCTCTCTCTCTCTCTCTCTCTCTCTCTCTCTCTCTCTCTCTCTCTCTCTCTCTCTCTCTCTCTCTCTCTCTCTCTCTCTCTGTGACAGCGGATGGTTTCATTCAGAGACCACGATACATGGATACATATATGGCACCAGCTGAGAGAGTGGCCATTGGGCAGCTCAGAGTATCATCACACCAGCTCGAGATTGAGATTGGGCCAGCCACACATACCCCCAGGGATGAGCGATTATTCAGGATATGTAGAGAGGAGGTGGAGGACGAGGAGCACTACACATGTAGATGCCAGGCATATGAGGACATCAGAGACCGCTACCCACAGCTCTTCAGGGGGCCTAGAGAGATCAGGGCTTTATTGGGGACAGAGGACCAGCGCCCTCTAGGTCGTTTCCTAGTAGAGCTCAAGCACCACCGCGCATCACTCCTCCAGCAGCAGATGGAGATACACCTGGCCCCCCCCCCCTCAGACTCATATTACAGATTTTTTCAGACCCACATACACTCGAGGGCCCAGCTCGATGCGGGGTGTCACATTACACAGAGCAGAGGAGCTTAGACGACAGCGTCGACGACCGAGACCCCTTGTCTGGAGAGCTCGTCCACATCAGAGAGAGATTCAGGCGATTCACGCACGCCATGACATGGAGATACAGAGACGTCAGCAGCGCACCCCTATCGATTTGGACGTCCAGAGCATTTTGAGGATCGCCATGATGCCTTACCCACCGATGCATTATATCCTACACCCACTCCAGGCATTTAGGGGGTTGTGACACCATCGAGCCTCCCCTCCCTATGCATATCATGTTTGTATCTCACCCATTGAGCATATAGAGTGCATACCCATAGCACCCCACACCCTTGATGCCAGCTACTATCCCTCCTTTTATACCCGTTTGTAGTACTCACACTTTATTTTTGTTTTGGATCACAGTGGATTGGATCATACTGATGTATATGTTTTGTCTCATAGGCCGATTTTGGCCTCTAATAGACGTTAAAAAGTCTTTCTTTCTTTCTTTCTTTCTCTCTCTCTCTCTCTCTCTCTCTCTCTCTCTCTCTCTCTCTCTCTCTCTCTCTCTCTCTCTCTCTCTCTCTCTCTCTCTCTCTCTCTCTCTCTCTCTCTCTCTCTCTCTCTCTCTCTCTCTCTCTCTCTCTCTCTCTCTCTCTCTCTCTCTCTCTCTCTCTCTCTCTCTCTCTCTCTCTCTCTCTCTCTCTCTCTCTCTCTCTCTCTCTCTCGCCCCTGCCCCGACCTGACGCAGCCCCTGCCCCGACCTGATGAAGCCTCCGCCCCGACCTGTCTTCCTCTATCGCAGAGCTGAGTCACTTGACCTGACGCAGAGATTAGGGTTCACGTGACCTGTTCGCGGGATTAGGGTTCGAGTGACCGACGCGAGGGCTGCCCTATTGACCGATGCAAGAGCTACTTGAGGCGACCGACTGTTGTAAAAGCTCTGAATGACACGATGGACAAAGTACAACAGAATAACCCTAATCTGTACTCTCAAGTACCCCACTCCCAATCCGAATGCCTAACTCTAACCCTAACTTACAGTCCAACCACTGTTCGTCAAAGATATTTTTGGAACCCCAACCCTAACCTGAAACCCTAACCCTAACCCTAACCCTAATCTGACATGAAACCCTGACCCGAACCCTAAGCTGAAGCCCTAATTCTAAGCAACTCTCTCTCTCTCTCTCTCTCTCTCTCTCTCTCTCTCTCTCTCTCTCTCTCTCTCTCTCTCTCTCTCTCTCTCTCTCTCTCTCTCTCTCTCTCTCTCTCTCTCTCTCTCTCTCTCTCTCTCATAGCTCCCAAGCTGGAGGAACAGTTGGCCACCTTAGAGCATGCCCTCCGAGAGTTGATAGGAAAACAAAAGAAAGAAGGAGATTCTGCACTGAACGGGGTTACCCGTAGAGTTGTCGCCCTCGAAGCCAAGGTGGCAACCTTGGAGAAGGAAAACGAATCCCTTCGGGAAGAGCTTCTCGCTACCCGCAAGCAGCACTCACGGGACCTGGAGGAGTTGCACACTGCGCTTACTGATATGAAAACGAAACTGGACAGCATGCACGAGGAGGAGGAGATCGCTCCACATCTAGAGGACATTCGGGTGACTATCAAGAAGGAGTGTATGGAGGTGGTGCAGAACGAGCTTGAGACTAAGAAAGATGGATGGGTCGAGGTTGTCAAAAAGAACCTTCGACAGGAGGCAAAGAAGAACAACCACCATGAGAAGATCCACATAGTGCATACCACCATTGAGGAGGAGCGGATGCGATAGGCCCGCAGGCTCAATGTTCGCGTCTCCAGCCTCACAGAGACAGACGGATCACCAGGACGGGCGTCGCTTGTGCACATTACTTGGATACCGCGCGGATGAGCCTCTCCCCTTCACCAGAGTATGGAGAGCAAGACGGGACACCACACGGAGCAGAGCACTTATCCTTCAATTCTCAGATGAGGCCAGGAGGAGAGACTTTCTCAGACGACGGGCGGTACTACGCACTACACCGGGCACCCCCATCTATTTGGATAACGACCTCACACGGATGCAGGTAGAGCACAGACGGGCATGCATGCCACATGTCCTCCAGGCCAGACGAGAGGGACATCGTGCCCTCTACAGAGACGGTCGGATCATCATTGATGGACGGCCCATTGACTAGGGATTCGCGGCCTATGAGACAGCACAGCAGGAGGTGCACATTGCAGTCTGGAACTGCAATGGATCTTTATGGACACATCCAGGGCGCCTCGAGGAGGTGATGGAGGGCAGAGACATTATCTTCTTGACAGAGACACACGAGAGCCCGGGGAGGAGCCTACCGAGGATTGAGGGCTATATGTGGGAGTCAGCTCACCGCCGCCAGATGAGACAGCACACCACACGAGGATCAGGAGGAGTAGCCGTGCTCTATAGACAGTCGTTCCAGCACAGGGTACAGCTGGTAGCCAAAGACCCAGAGGCACGTTTCATGTGGATACGCTTGCAGCTATCAGAGGAGAGAGCAGCGTACTTCGCCGTATGCTATATTGCACCCATTGGTTCACGCTTCACACATTCCCCTGAGCAGCTATCAGGAGGGGAGGGACCAGACACCACATCGCCATATGACTGCCTCAGTGACACGATTATGGAGTATACCGGGATGGGTGAAGTCTTCCTTGTAGGAGACTTCAATGCCCGCACTCAGAGCCACCAGTGTGATATCTACGACTTTGACGACCCTGAGATGCTTCGTACCATAGAGGACATGCCTACACTCAGAGCCTCAGCCGACACCACCACATCCACCTTATATGGCCGACACTTACTCTAGATGGGAGCAGCACACCGTCTCGTTATATATAATGGGATGGGGAGCTGGCCCACCTCGCGCGGTCTCACCTTCATTCCACCCACGACACCACAGGGGGGCAGTGTGGTAGACTATGTTATCGGATCCCCGGAGGCGACACATCTGATCACCTCATTCACTATCCCACCCTTACCGATTGGAGCTGATCACGCATATCTTGCCCTATCCATTCGCGGCTCACCATGCATACCCCACCCCGTCACCATACAGCCACGAGCCCGTACCACCATTCACTTTAGACATGAGCTAGCACATATCTATAGCTCCCATGTTCGAGAGCGCATCTACTCCCTTGATCCCTTTGCCTCCTTGGACACCCTCACCGCCCACTTCTCCTCGATCCTCCATACATCTGCTACGCTCAGCTTCCCATACACCACCCAAAGCACTGCACATCCGACACGGCTAGGGCATACACCCCAGAATAGATGGTACGATGAGGAGTGTAGGCGACTATACCGACATCTCAGAGCACAGAGTATCTTGGGATCCATCACAGAGAGGGAGGCACGACGACAGATGCGAGCCCTCACACGCCGGAAGCGGCGAGCTTTCGACGAGCGACAAGAGGCAGAGTTGATCGACCTTCTCATGAGTAGGGATTGTGCCACCGTGTGGAGGGCACTACGTGAGCCACGTCCACCTACACCCATAGCAGATCCTTCGACTTGGCACACCTACGCCCAGAGGTTATATGACGTCCCAGGACAACCACCATTACCGATTCCTTCCACACCGCGTCCGGTGATATCCACCCTCTTCACAGCAGGCATGGTACGACAGGCCATCCATAGGCTACAGCATGGCCGTTCAGCAGACCACACGGGGCTACAGGGAGAGCACTTTATATACGCAGCAGATGTAGTTTCCCACTTGATCGCCCATCTCTTCAACCGTGCTCTGGTTGAGGGATTACCCGACTCATGGACTATGCATACCATTACGCCTATCCATAAGTCCGGCGATATGATGGACCCAGGAAACTACAGGACTATTATGATAGGCCATATCCTGGCCAAGATCTATGGGGCAGTACTAGAGGCAGAGCTCATTACACACGCTGAGGCAGCGGGGATCAGAGCACCCGGCCAGGCAGGCTTCCGCCGCACTTTCTCCACCATCGACCACATCTTCGTGCTTCGTTGCCTGATTGAGAGCGCGAAGGCGAGGAAGCAGAGACTATACTTTTGCTTTGTGGATTTCGGCAAAGCCTTCGACATGGTCCCGAGAGAGAGACTACTACGGAGGCTCCAGGAGTTACAGCTTCCATCAGACATGCTATGGGCCATCCACGCTTTGTATGCACGAGTCACAGGCAAGGTACGCTGCCCCGGCGGTCTATCAGACAGCCTTGTTAGCACCATTGGTGTGAAACAAGGTTTCCCTCTCTCACCCACTCTCTTCGGTCTCTACATCGACGAGATCACGGAGTATATACAGCGAGAAGGAGGGCGAGGAGGAGACCTCGGAGGTACGCAAGTACATATCCTATTATATGCTGATGACATTGTCCTACTCTCAGAGTCACAAGAGGGGTTGCAGTCACATTTACAGGCGCTCGATACCTTTTGCATGGAGAGAGGACTCACAGTGAACCTTGGCAAGACCAAGGTCATGATCTTCCATACCTCCAGGACAGTACGCCATCGCGCCTCTTTCACAGCAGCTGGAGGACAGATAGAGGTAGTGGACTCCTACGTCTACCTAGGTATCACCTTCTCAGGCAGCACAGGGGTATTCTCCATGGCACAGGCTGCGAGAGATAGATTGACGCGAGGTTATGCGGCACTTGCAGGATTGGAGAGACGCTGCTTTCAGACACATTTTCAGGAGCCCCGGACTAAGGGGTGGCTCTTTGACACTCTAGTGACACCCGCATTGATGTACGCAGCAGCAGTATGGACACCAGGGATCACAGAGGCGATGTGGACGCAGATTGAGAGGCCCCAGATCACCATGATATCACGATTGCTGCGCAGCAAGCCCTCCGTTCCACATGACATTATACGAGCTGAGCTTGGCACACCACCGATGCTAGTGGAGGCCCTCTTCCAGTTGGTGACCTTTATTCTGAGAGTCAGAGAGCTCCCCACTAGCAGACTCACCAGGCTTGCATTTAAGAGCTCTAGACATTTGGCAGAGACAGGGCATGAGAGAGTATGGTATGCACAGACTTACCGATGGTTAGCAGACCATGGCATGGGCATTAAGGATCTCCCCCCTTTTCAGTATGACCTCTCTTCCCCCCACATTACCCTCTCGTTCGGAGAGGAATAGGATCATCCATCAGGACCTACTACAGATACACGTCAGGGAGACATGGATAGCACCACGGGAGCCTCTTCCCACAAAGAGGCAACACTACAGAGCACTTCCTGACTGTGAAAGCGGATGGTTTCATTCAGAGACCACGATACATGGATACATATATGGCACCAACTGAGAGAGTGGCCATTGGGCAGCTCAGAGTATCATCACACCAGCTCGAGATTGAGATTGGTCGAGCCACACATACCCCTAGGGATGAGCGACTATGCAGGATATGTAGAGAGGAGGTGGAGGACGAGGAGCACTACACATTTAGATGCCAGGCATATGAGGACATCAGAGACCGCTACCCACAGCTCTTCAAGGGGCCTAGAGAGATCAGGGCTTTATTGGGGACAGAGGACCAACGCCCTCTAGGTCGTTTCCTAATAGAGCTCCAGCACCGCCGGGCATCACTCCTCCAGCAGCAGATGGAGATACACCTGGCCCCCCCCCCCCCCTCAGACTTATATTACACATTTTTTCAGACCCACATACACTCGAGGGCCCAGCTCGATGCGGGGTGTCACATTACACAGAGCAGAGGAGCTTAGACGACAGCGTCGACGACCGAGACCCCTTGTCTGGAGAGCTCGTCCACATCAGAGAGAGATTCAGGCGATTCACGCACGCCATGACATGGAGATACAGAGACGTCAGCAGCGCACCCCTATCGATTTGGACGCCCAGAGCATTTTGAGGATCCCCATGATGCCTTACCCACCGATGCATTATATCCTACACCCACTCCACGCATTTAGGGGGTTGTGATACCATCTTTAGGGGGTTGTGATACCATCGAGCCTCCCCTCCCTATGCATATCATATTTGTATCTCACCCATTGAGCATATAGAGTGCATACCCATAGCACCCCACACCCTTGATGCCAGCTACTATCCCTCCTTTTATACCCGTTTGCAGTACTCACACTTTATTTTTGTTTTGGATCACAGTGGATTGGATCATACTGATGTATATGTTTTGTCTCATAGGCCGATTTTGGCCTCTAATAGACGTTAAAAAGTCTTTCTTTCTCTCTCTCTCTCTCTCTCTCTCTCTCTCTCTCTCTCTCTCTCTCTCTCTCTCTCTCTCTCTCTCTCTCTCTCTCTCTCTCTCTCTCTCTCTCTCTCTCTCTCTCTCTCTCTCTCTCTCTCTCTCTCTCTCTCTCTCTCTCTCTCTCTCTCTCTCTCTCTCTCTCTCTCTCTCTCTCTCTCTCTCTCTCTCTCTCTCTCTCTCTCTCTCTCTCTCTCTCTCCCCCCCTATGGCTCCTAAGTTAGAAGAACAAGTGGCTTCCTTAGAGCATACGCTCCGAGAGTTGATAGGGAAATATAAGAAAGAAGAAGACTTTGGACTCAACGGAGTTACTCGAGGAGTCGCTTCCCTCGAAGCCAAGGTAGCGGCCTTGGAAGAGGAAAATGAGTCCCTACGGGATGAGCTTCTTGCTATCTGTAAGGAGCACTCACACGATCAGGAGAAGTTGCACATTTGGCTCACTGATATGAGGACGAAACTAGACAGCATACGTGAGGAGGGGGAGATCGCCCCACAGCTAGAGGACATACGGACAACTATCAAGAAAGAGTGCATAGAGGTGGTTGAGAACTAGCTTGAGATTATAAAAGATGGATGGGCCGAAGTTGTCAAAAAAAATCTTGGACAGGAGGCAAAGAAGAATAACCACCATGAGGAGATCCACATAGTAGACCACCATTGAGGAGGAGCACACGCGACAGGCCCGAAGGCTCAATGTCCGCGTCTCCAGACTCACAGAGACAGACGGATCACTAGAGCAAGACAGACGTCGCTTGTGCACACTACTTGGATATCGCGCGGATGAGCATCTTCCTTTCACCCGAGCCTGGAGAGCAGGACGAGACACCACACAGAGCAGAGCACTTATCCTTCAGTGCTCGGATGAGGCCAGGAGGAGAGACTTTCTCAGACGACGAGCAGTACTACGCACTACACCGGGCACCCCGATCTATTTGGATGATGACCTCACACAGTTGCAGGTAGAGCACAGACGTGCATGCATGCCGCATGTCCTCCTGGCCCGACGGGATGGACATCGTGCCCTATACAGAGACGGTCGCATCATCATCGATGGGCGACCCATTGACTAGGGATTTGCGGCCTATGAGACGGCACAATAGGAGGTGCGCATTGCAGTCTGGAACTGCAATGGATCTTTGTGGATACATCGAGGGCGGCTCGAGGAGGTGATGGAGGGCAGAGACATGATCTTATTGACAGAGACACACGAGAGCCCGGGGAGGAACCTACCGAGGATTGAGGGCTATATGTGGGAGTCAGCTCACCGCCGACAGATGCGACAGCACACCACACGAGGATCGGGAGGAGTAGCCGTGCTCTATAGACAGTCACTATAGCTAAGGATACAGGTGGTAGCTAGAGATCCAGAGGCACGTTTTATGTGGATACGCCTCTCGCTATCAGAGGAGAGAGCTGCATATTTTGCCGTCTGCTATATTGCACCCATTGGCTCACGCTTCACACATTCCCCGGAGCAACCCTCGGGGAGAGAGAGATCAGACACATCGCCATATGAATGCCTCAGTGACACCATTATGGAGTATACCGGGATGGGCGAAGTCTTCCTTCTAGGAGACTTCAATGCCTGCACTCAGAGCCACAAGTGTGGTATCTACGATTTTGATGTCCCTGAGATGCTTCGTACCATGGAGGACATGTCTACACTCAGAGCCTCATCCGACACCGCCACATCCACCTCATACGGCCGACACCTACTCCAAATGGGAGCAGCACACCGTCTCATTATATATAATGGGATGGCGACATGGCCCACCTCGGGTGGTCTCACCTGCATCCCACCCACGACACCACATGGATCACGCATATCTCGCCGTATCGATATGCGGCTCACCATGCATACCTGCCACCATACAGCCACACACCCATACCACCATTCACTTTAGACATGAGCTAGCACATATCTATAGCTCCCATGTTCGAGAGCGCATCTACTCCCTTGACCCCTCGCACCATTAGACACCCTCACCGCCCACTTCTCCTCGATCCTCCATACATCCGCTACTCTCAGCTTTCCATACACCACTCATAGCACCACACATTCGACACACTCAGAATAGGTGGTACGATGACGAGTGTAGACGACTATACCGACATCTCAGAGCACAGAGTATCTTGGGATCCATCACAGAGAGGGAGGCATGACGACAGATGCGAGCCCTCACACGCCGGAAGAGGCAAGCTTTCGAGGAGAGACAGGAGGCAGAGTTGTTTGACCTTCTCATGAGTAGAGATTGCGCCACCGCGTGGAGGGCCCTCCGTGAGCCACGCCCACCTACACCCATAGCAGATCCTCAGACTTGGCACACCTACGCCCAGAGGTTATATGACGTCTCAGGACAGCCACCATTGCCGATCATCCCGCACCGCGTCCTGTGATATCCACCCTATTCACAACAGGCATGGTACGATAGGCCATCCATAGACTACAGCATGGTTGTTCAGCAGACCACACAGGACTACAGGCCGAGCACTTTATATACGCAGTAGATCTAGTCTCCCACCCGATCGACCATCTCTTCAACCGTGCTTTGGTCGAGGGATCACCTGACTTGTGGACTATGCATACCATTGCGCCTATCCATAAGTCTGGCGATATGATGGACCCAAGGAACTACAGGACTATTATGATAGGCCACATCCTAGCCAAGATCTATGGGGCTGTACTAGAGGTAGATCTCAATACATACGCTGAGGCAGCTCAGATCAGAGCACCCGGCTAGGCAGGCTTCCGCCGCACTTTCTCCACCATCGACCACATCTTCATACTTCGTTGCTTGATTGAGAGAGTGAAGGGGAGGAAGCAGAGACTATACTGTTGCTTTGTGGATTTCTGCAAAGCCTTCGACATGGTCCCTCGAGAGAGAATACTACGGAGACTCCAAGAGTTGCAGCTACCATCAGACATGCTATGGGCCATCCATGCTTTGTATGCATGAGTCAGAGGCAGGGTGCGCTGCCTCGGCGGCCTATCAGACAGCCTTGTTAGCACCATTGGTGTGAAACAAGGTTGCCCTCTCTCACCCACTCTCTTCGGTCTCTACATCGACGAGATCACGGAGTATATACAGCGAGCAGGAGGGCTAGGAGGAGACCTCGGAGGTACGCTGACATTGTTCTGCTTTCAGAGTCACAGGAGGGGTTGCAGTCACATTTACCGGTGCTCGATACCTTCTGCATGGAGAGAGGACTCACAGTGAACCTTGGCAAGACCAAGGCCATGATCTTCCATACATCCACGACAGTACGCCATCACACCTCCTTCATCGCAGCTGGAGGACAGATAGAGGTAGTGGACTCCTACGTCTACCTAGGTATCACCTTCTCAGGCAGCAGAGGGGTATTCTCCATGGCACAGGCAGCGAGAGATAGATTGACGTGAGGCTATGCGGCACTGGCAGGATTGGAGAGATGCTGCTTTCAGGCACAGTTTCAGGAGCCCCGGACTAAGCGGTGGCTCCTTGATACTCTAGTGACACCCGCATTGATGTATACAGCGGAAGTATGGGCACCAAGGATCACGGAGGCAATGTGGACACGGATTGAGAGGCCCCAGGTCACCATGATCTCACGCTTGCTCCGTTGCAAGCCCTCCGTTCCACATGACATTATACGAGTTGAGCTTGGCACACCACCGATGCTAGTGGAAGCCCTCTTTCAGCAAGTGACCTTTATTCTGAGAGTCAGAGAGCTCCCCACCAGCAGACTCACCAGGCTTGCATTTGAGACCTCTAGACATTTGGAAGAGACGGGGCATGAGAGAGTATGGTACGCATAGACCTATCGATGGTTGGAAGACCATGGCATGAGCATTACAGATCTCCCCCCTTTTCAGTATGACCTCTCTTCCCCCTACATTACCCTCTCTCGTTCGAAGAGGAATAGGATCATCCGTCAGGACCTACTACAGATACACGTCAGGGAGACATGGGTAGCACCACGGGAGCCTCTTTCCACAAAGAGGCAACACTACACAGAGCACTTCCTGACTGTGACAGCGGATGGTTTCATTCAGAGACCACGATACATGGATACATACATGGCACTGGCAGAGAGAGTGGCCATTGGGAAGCTCAGAGTATCATCACACCAGATTGAGATTGAGGTTGGGAGTGCGACACATACCCCCAGGGATGAGAGATTATGCAAGATATGCTGAGAGGAGGTGGAGGACGAGGAGCACTACACATGCAGATGCCACGCATATGAGGACATCAGAGACCGCTACCCACAGCTCTTCAGGGGGCCCAGAGAGATGAGGGCTTTATTGGAGACGGAGGACCAACGCCCTCTAGGTCGTTTCCTAGTAGAGCTCTAGCGCCGCCGTGCATCACTTCTCCAGCATCAGATGGAGATACACCTGACCCCCAAGACTTATATTACAGATTTTTTTAGACACACAAACACCCAAGGACCCAGATCGACGTGGGGTGTCACATTACAGAGAGCAGAGGAGCTTTGTGGACTTCCGCAAAGCATTTGACACCGTTCCCAGGGAACGACTCTTCAGACGACTACTTGATATCGGAGCTCTAGAGGAGATGATATGGGGGATCTACGCCTTATACTAGAGAGTATCTGGTAGAGTCAGATGTCCGGGGGGGTTATCTCATCCACTTGCTAGCACTCTCGGGGTGAAGCAAGGATGCCCTCTTTCACCCACCCTCTTTGGTCTCTACATTGATGAGATAGTGGACTACATACAGCAACAGGGGGTGATGGCATTGAGGTACGTGGGTCCACTGTCCATATTCTTTTATATGCTGATGATATTGTACTGGTTTCAGAGTCTGTAGAAGGTCTACAACATCATCTACATGGCCTAGATGACTTTTGCAGACACAGAGAGTTATTTGCGAACCTTGGTAAAACCAAGGTCATGATCTTTCATACATCAGCACAAGTACGCAGACATAGTTTGTTCACATCAACAGGTGGACCGATTGAGGTGGTCGGATCATATGTTTACTTGGGAGTGACATTTACGGCAGCATCAGGGGTCTTCTCTATGTCTCAGGCAACCTGTGACCGCATCACACGTGGGTATGCAGCACTAGCTTTGATGGAGAGACAGTGCCACCAGGCATATTTTCAAGAGCCCCGCACAAAGGGGTGGCTCTTCGACACTTTGGGTACGCCAGCGCTCATGTATGGGGCAGCCATATGGGGACCAGGATTAGCTACATCAGTATGGAAAGCATTAGAGAGGCCACAGATCCTCATGATTTCCAGACTTTTCCGCAGCAAGCTTTCAGTACCACATGATATCATTAGAGCAGAGCTCGCTGCACCACTGATGCTATCTGAGGCACTATTCCAGACGGTATGCCTATTACACAGACTCTGGAGCATGGATACAGAGCGCATTGCTTATCGTGCTTTCCAAGCATCACGTGATATGACATTAGCAGGCGACACCTCCTCATGGTATGCACAAACACGAGACTGGCTAGCCCACCATGGCTTTGACATAGACAGGCTACCACCACTAGAGTACGACTCACATGCACCCACCTACTCGCTCTCTCATCAAGAGAGGAATAGGGTCATTCGTCAAGGGATATGGCATACATACATACAGAGGACATGGGTGAGCCCTAGGGATACATTGCCACCGAAAATGCTCTATTACCGTGAGCATTTTCTGCATATATCGAACGAGGGCTTCATCGAGATTCCGAGATACATGCAGACATATCTACCCCACCACCTTCGAGTCTTCATTGGGCAGCTCCGAGTTTCATCACATCAGCTCGAGATTGAGAGGAGTCCGTCCAGGGGAGTCCCCCCTGAGGAGAGATCGTGTCCAGTATGCGAGACAGAGGTAGAGAGTGAGGAGCATTTTGTTATCATATGCCCAGCATACTTAGACCTACGAGCACAGTTCCAGATAAATGAGTCACTCCAGTTGTGCATGACTATGGGAGACCAGCGACGTTTGGGACGCTTCCTCACAGCAGCATACAAGAGGCGAGAGTGGTCACTACAGCCCACACATCAGCCATGGGTGAGCACCCAGCGGACCATTACCCAGTTCTTTCAGCGAGCTGACCTACATCAGAGAGGTCCATCTATAGGGTTCACGCTCCACCAGGAGAAGCACAGAGAGCACGGCGCTGACCACGCATGGGCGGATATCATCGACCATTACTTTATCAGGAGGATATCTCACGCATCAGGACAGCCTACAACCACATAATGGAGCATAGGCGTACCACCACCCCCTGGGTTGTCTTCCTTCAGGAGGCACTCAGACCACCACCGATGTACCACATACTACACCCACCTCCACCCATCACCAATAGCTAGAGTGTTTTACTCACATTATGGATCCTTCATGTATTAGGTGGCCACTATCCGCACAGTCAGAGCCACGTCTCCCCAACCTTTTCCAACCCTATATAGCTTTGTGTAGCGATATACTTTTTATTTCATTTCATCTTCTACAGAGGGTTACTACACTTGTACATGGTTTTTGTCTCATAGGCCAAGTTTGGCCCCTAGAAGACGTTAATTCTCTCTCTCTCTCTCTCTCTCTCTCTCTCTCTCTCTCTCTCTCTCTCTCTCTCTCTCTCTCTCTCTCTCTCTCTCTCTCTCTCTCTCTCTCTCTCTCTCTCTCTCTCTCTCTCTCTCTCTCTCTCTCTCTCTCTCTCTCTCTCTCTCTCTCTCTCTCTCTCTCTCTCTCTCTCTCTCTCTCTCTCTCTCTCTCTCTCTCTCTCTCTCTCTCTCTCTCTCTCTCTCTCTCTCTCTCTCTCTCTCTCTCTCTCTCTCTCTCTCTCTCTCTCTCATGGTATGCACAGACACGAGACTGGCTTGCCCACCATGGCTTTGACATAGACAGGCTACCACCACTACAGTACGACTCTCATGCACCCACCTACTCGCTCTCTCATCAAGAGAGGAATAGGATCATTCGTCAAGAGATATGGCATACATACATACAGAGGACATGGGTGAGCCCTAGGGGTACATTGCCACCGAAAATGCTCTACTACCGCGAGCATTTTCTACATATATCAGACACGGGCTTCATCGAGATTCCGAGATACATGCAGACCTACCTTCCCCACCACCTACGAGTCGTCATTGGGCAGCTCCGGGTTTCATCACATCAGCTCGAGATTGAGAGGGGTCGGTCCAGGGGAGTCCCCCGTGAGGAGAGGTGGTGCCCACTATGCCAGACAGAGGTAGAGAGTGAGGAGCATTTTGTTATCAGTTGTCCAGCATACTTAGACCTACGAGCACAGTTCCAGATCGAGGAGTCATTCCAGCTGTGCATGACTATGGGAGACCAGAGACGCTTGGGATGCTTTCTCACAGCAGCATACGAGAGGATAGAGCGGTCACTACAGCACATACATCAGCCACGGGTGAGTACCCAGCAGACCATTACCCAGTTCTTTCAACGAGTTGAGCTACATCAGAGAGGTCCATCTATAGGGCTCACGCTCCACCAGGCAGCAGCACAGAGAGCACGGCGCCGCCCACGCATGGGCGGATATCGTCGACCACGATTATATCATGAGGATGTCTCACGCATCAAGATTGCCTACGACCACATGATGGAGCATAGGCGTACCACCACCCCCTGGGTTGTCTTCCTTCAGGAGGCACTCAGACCACCACCGATGTACCACATACTACACCCACCTCCACCCATCACTTGTCGCTAGGGCGTTTTACTCACATTTTGGATCCCCCCATGTATTAGGTGGCCACTATCTGCAGAGTCAGAGCCACGTCTCCCCAGCCTTTTCCAGCCCTATATAGCTTTGTGTAGCGATATACCTTTTATTTCATTTTATCTTCTACACAGGGTTACTACACTTGTACATGGTTTTTGTCTCATAGGCCAAGTTTGGCCTCCAGAAGACGTTAATATGACTTTCTTTCTTTCTTTCTTTCTTTCTCTCTCTCTCTCTCTCTCTCTCTCTCTCTCTCTCTCTCTCTCTCTCTCTCTCTCTCTCTCTCTCTCTCTCTCTCTCTCTCTCTCTCTCTCTCTCTCTCTCTCTCTCTCTCTCTCTCTCTCTCTCTCTCTCTCTCTCTCCGACGAGCTTTCTCTACTATTAATCACATCTTCATTTTGCGCTACCTCATTGATGGGCAAGGGTGCGGAAGAAGAGACTATATTGCTGCTTTGTGGACTTCTGCAAATCTTTTGATACAGTGCCACGAGAGAGGCTCTTCCGACGCCTCCAGAGCTTGGGAGTACCATCAGGGATGATTTGGGCCATCTATGCACTCTATGAGCATGTGACGGGGGGGGGGGGGGGTACAATGTCATCTGAGGCCATTGCTAGCACCATCGGTGTTAAGCAAGGCTGTCCACTCTCCCCCACCCTATTTGGTCTCTACATCGACGAGATTGAGGACTAGATTCTCTGAGCTGGAGGAGAGGGTGCAGACCTCGTAGGTACACATGTCCACATTTTATTGATATTGTCTTGATTTCATAGTCATCCAAGGGATTACAGCACCACCTGGATGCCTAAGATGAGTTTTGTACACAAAGGGCCTTGACAGTAAACCTTGGTAAGACCAAGGTCATGATCTTCCACACCTCCTCCATGGTGAGGAATGGAGCAGGATGCAGCGCTGACAGTGGACAGATTGAGCTGGTCACTTCCTATGTTTACCTCGGAGTCAGATTCACGAGCTTGCCTCAGCATGAGACAGGCAGCCACCGATAGACTCACACGAGGATATGCAGCTTTAGCCATGTTAGAGCGGAGATATCACCAGACACACTTCCAAGAGCCCCGCACGAAAGGGTGGCTATTTGACACACTAGTCAGACCTGCTATGATGTATGCTGCGACAGTTTGCGCCCAGGCCTCACAGTCACCCAGTGGAGTGCGGTCGAGAGGCCACGTGTACGTATGATCTCGCGACTATTTCGCACGAAACAGTCAGTGCCACATGACATCATCAGGGGAGAGCTAGCTACACCACCCATGGTAGTAGATGCACTATTCAAGACTATCTATTTTATTCAGAGGATG
This sequence comes from Ceratopteris richardii, assembly GCA_020310875.1. Taxonomy (NCBI): domain Eukaryota; kingdom Viridiplantae; phylum Streptophyta; class Polypodiopsida; order Polypodiales; family Pteridaceae; genus Ceratopteris; species Ceratopteris richardii. Next base: position 221,482,431 of record CM035408.1, read on the forward strand.
AGGGAGCTCCCAACGGACACACTCGCATGCAAAGCTTTTGAGGCATCTATACGAATATCAGAGTCAAGATAAGAGAGAGCTTGGTACGACAGATTGCCCCCTTTTCAGTACGACCGAGACTCACCTCACATCCACCTCTCTCGTCATGAGAGGAATGTTGTGCTCATACAGGATCTCTCGTAGCTCTACAGTAGTCAGACATGGCGCACACTGTTGAAGATAAATGTACAAGCTCATTTTCACATGAGCTATGCTTGGATAAATTTACCAAATATAAAGATAAAGAAAAAGAAGAGAAAAGAAAAAAAAAAGTCTAGTCAAAATTCATGATGAGTAAAAGATACAATATTTGCCTTGTAGTAAGTGGCATGTAGTGGGCAATCAAAAGTGGTGAGTTAAGAAGGAGGCACAAACTTCTTCACATGCTCATTGGTTATAAAAGTGGAGTGGGAGCACGTTCTAAATAAGGAGAGAAAGAGGCAACAGCTTCCAATAGTCGGATCTGATCATTTTGTCATTTTGTCTTCCCATAGACTCCTTCCAGCCGCATGTCATTTTGTACACAACTCTTTTGTGAAGCTCATATCTCAGTGTATATGTAACCATTTCTTGCGTTTGAACACTCATTCGAAAGCTTATCTCGTGCACTTTCTCTTTCTCAAATATCTCCTTTAAAGCTTATATATTCTGTGAGATATCAGTCAAAGAGTGAAGTCCAGTTTTTCAGAATACTTGTGTAGACAGGTAGTCTATTTTGGTCGGTTAAGCTTCCCGACCCAAACGTATCCAAATTGCTTGGTTTTTAGCATGTTGGAAAGCTCTTTGCATGTATTTTCTCTATCCCAAATATGTCATTCAAAGGATTTATATTTTATGAGATATCTATCAGAGAGTGAAGTCCAGTTTTTCAATATACTTGTGTGCGCAGGTGGTCTATTTTGGTTAGTTTAGTTTCCTGACTAAAACTCATCCAAATTACTTGATTTTTAGCTTGTTGGAAAGCTATTTGTGGGCACTTTCTCTATTGCAAATATCTTCCTCAAAGGATATATATTCATGGAGTTATCAGACCGAGAGTGAAGTTCAATTCTTCAGCATACTTGTGTGGATAGGTAGTTCATCTTCGTCAGTTGTGTTTCCTAATCAAAACTTGTCCAAATTAAGTTATTTATAGCTTGTGAGAAAGCTCTCTTTGTCTACTTTAATTGACTAAAGGCACATGTCCATTTGAGTTTTGTAATGAGAGCAGCAAGCTATCTAAGGTGAAGTTGTTTATCCAAGTGTTGGACATACAAGGGTTCACTGCATGTTTCCGTTGCGCATAGGAGAACTCATTCTCCACGGTTGGTAACAGAGCAAACTTGGTGGTCAACCTTCATCAACAGAGTTGGAGTTAAAGCAAAGCAAAAGAGGAGCTACAAAACAAGGGGGGCCTCGCAAGAGCAAAGGACAATATAACTAGTCGAGATAACTCTCAAAGCTTTTGATAGTCTTCAATGGCTAACTTGGGTCAACAAGAAGAGAAATTGGATAAGGATAACTATCCCGTGTGGAAGTTTAGAATGGCCAACTACCTAATGGGCAAAGGCTTTTGGGGTATTGTGAGTGGCGATGATGCTCAACCTCAAATCAATCAAGCTACGGCCACCGAAGTCCAAAGGAAGCAAGCAAAAGAATGGGAAGAGAAGAATAAGAGAGTCATGTTCCTCATTTCACAAGTCATTACTAATGCCATGGTAGGGCATATTCAACATCTAAAGAAAGCTAAGGATGCTTGGGAAGCTCTTGAAAGGATATATTCAACAAATACCAAAAGCAAGGAAACTTCAACTCAAGAATGAGTTGAACACAATCAAGAAAATTTCGAGTCAATCCATAGCTGAATATACTTTGAAGATTAAGGAGCTAAGTGATGTTTTATCTTCTATTGGCACAACTATTGAAGACGAAGATCTTGTGTGTTATACTCTCAATGGATTGAGAGAAGATGAAAGATGGAAGCCTTTTATAACTTCCATTAACTTGAAAGATGCATATCCAGGTTTCGAACAACTAATCCCTCATCTTGTCATAGAAGAGCTTAGCTTTGGTGGCCCCAAAGGAAAGGACAGCCAGAACCAAATGTTATATGCAAGTCGAGGTAAAGGAAGGAACTCAAGAGGAGGCTCAAGAGGAAAAGGAAGAGGTCATAACAACTCCAACTACAATCAGAACAATTCAAAAGACAACAAGGATGCATCAAATGCCAACACACAAGGAAAAAGTCCAGGTGGAAGTAGAGGAAGAGGCAAGACTCCTACAATACTCATAAAGGTATAACATGCTATCATTGTGATAAAGTAGGACACACTACCAAAGGAGCCAAAGCAACTATGCAAGCACCCGAAGTGAAGGAAGCAAGGACACACTAACTGCAATGAGACATGAGTATAGAGGCTCTTGTGAAGATGACAAAAGATGGTACATTGATTCAGGTTGTAGTAACCATATGTCATGGCAAGGAAGTTTGTTCACTAATCTATAGGTACCAAGTGGAAAAGGATGTGTTGAAACAGGTGATGATACTGAACACATGATTGAACATATTGGAGATACAAGGCTTGGAGATACAAGTAGAGCAAAAGTACTATCTAATGTTCTTCATGTTCCTACAATTTCAGTAGGAAGTGCCAAAAAAAGAAGGTATGAAGATTGTTCCAAACAAATGGGTGTTTGAAGTAAAGAGGAATGCTGATGGTTCACTAGCTAGATATAAAGCTAGATTAGTTGCCAAAGGATTTAAACAAACACAATGCATAGATTATGATGAAGTTTTCAGCCCTGTTGCAAAGATGGGAACAATCAGAAAATTAATAGCAATTGGTGCTTCAAGGAGATGGCCATAATATCAACTCGACATCAAAAATGCTTTAATGGAGAACTACAAAAAGAGGTATACATGAGTCAACTGGTTGGATTTGAAGATGAAAACCATCCAAACTTTGTTTGCAGCTTGAAAAAGGCACTTTATGGCTTGAAGCAAGCACCAAGAGCATGGAATAAGAGATTGGTAGAATATCTAACTAAGTGTGGATACAACCCAAGTACTGCAAATTCTTCATTGTACATGAAGAAGGAAGAAAATAGAGAAGTATATATTTGCATATACGTCAATGACCTCATCATAGTAGGAAATGATGTTACAGGGATTAAAGATATCAAAAGGAAGCTTGGTAAGGAGTTTAAAATTTCAGACCTTGGAGAGATGAAATATTTTTTAGGAATTGAAGTTGTTTATGGAAAGAGTGACATCTACTTGATGCAAAGGAAGCACTTGTTGGATGCTCTTTGCAGATTTGGAATGAGTGAATGCAAACCACTCACTCAACCCATGGACACAAATACAAAGATTTGCTCAAATGATGGAGAATTATTGGAAGATGTAACGACATTAAGAAGCATTATAGGATCATTTATCTATGCAAACATTACAAGACCTGATTTATCTTATGTTGTTGGTGTACTTTCTCAGTTTATGCAAGCCCTGACAAGTGGACATTTAAATTCAGCCAAGAGAGTGTTGAGATACATAAAGCATACAGTTAATCATGCTTTGTTTTCCAAGTTTGATGAAGAATTATAGGTCAAAGGCTTTAACGATGCTGATTGTGCAGGTTCAAAGGAAGATAGGAGATTAACCTAAGGTTATGTGTTCATGATAGGAAGCAAACCTATCAGATGGAGCTCAAACAAACAACCTACTGTTTCACTTTCATCCATGGAGGCTGAATATAGAGGATTAGCATTTGCCACATGTGAAGCAATGTGGATTAAAAAGCTTTTGGCTGATCTTGAAGTGCAAGTTGGAACCATCCCTATATACGGTGATAACATGTCAAGTATTTACTTGGCAAACAATCCTATGTTTCATGCAAGGAGCAACCACATAGAGGTCAACTACCATTATGTAAGGAAGAAGGTATTGAGCAAAGATGTGGAGATAAAGTTCATTAGAACCAAAGAAAAGGTTGCCGATATGTTTACAAAGTTCTTGGATGCTTCTAAACTCAAAGGTTTCAAGGATGTGATAAATTTGCACCACATGGTTGAAGATAACTCCCAAATGAGCTTGAGAGGAGTGTTGAAGATAAATGTATAAGCTCATTTTCACATGAGCTATGCTTGGATAAATTTACCAAATATAAATATAAAGGAAAAGAAGAGAAAAGAAAAAAAAAAGTCTAGTCAAAATTCATGATGAGTAAAAGATACAATATCTACCTTGTAGTAAGTGGCATGTAGTGGGCAATCAAATGAAAGTGGTGAGTTAAGAAGGAGGCATAAACTTCTTCACATGCTCATTGGTTATAAAAGTGGAGTGGGAGCACGTTCTAAACAAGGAGAAAAAGAGGCAAGAGCTCCCAATAGTCGGATCTTGTCATTTTCTCACTTTGTCTTCCCATAGACTCCTTACAGCCGCACGTCATTTTGTACACAGCTCTGTTGTGAAGCTCATATCTCAGTGTATATGTAACCATTGCTTGCATCTAAACACTCATTGGAAAGTTTATCTCATGTACTTTCGCTTTCTCAAATATCTCCTTCAAAGCTTATATATTCAGTGAGATATCAGTCAAAAAGTGAAGTCCAGTTTTTCAGCATACGTGTGTAGACAGGTAGTCTATTTTGGTCGGTTAAGTTTCCCAACCAAAACGTATCCAAATCCCTTGGCTTTTAGCTTCTTGGAAAGCTCTTTGCATATACTTTCTCTATCCCAAATATGTCATTCAAAGGATTTATATTATGTGAGAGATCTATTAGAGAGTGAAGTCCAATTTTTCAGTATACTTGTGTGTGTAGGTGGTCTATTTTGGTCAGTTGAGTTTCCTGACCAAAACTCATCCAAATTACTTGATTTTTAGCTTGTTGGAAAGCTATTTGTGTGTACTTTCTCTATCTCAAATATCTTCCTCAAAGGATATATTTAGGGAGTTATCAGTCCGAGAGTGAAGTTCAATTCTTCAACATACTTGTGTGGACAGGTCGTTCATCTTCGTCAGTCGTGTTTCCTAATCAAAACTTGTCCAAATTAAGTTATTTATAGCTTGTTAAAAAGCTCTCTTTGTCTATTTTTATTGACTAAAGGCACACGTCCATTTGAATTTTGTATTGAGAGCAGCAAGCTATCTAAGGTGCAGCTGTTTATCCAAGTGCTCCACATGCAAGGGTTCACTACACGTTTTCGTTGCGCATAGCAAAACTCATTCTCCACACACACCACACATGAGATCGAGACTATCGCACTACCGAGACCAGTTCTTAGACATACTAGCGGACAGTTTCATCCAACGACCACGCTACATGGATATTTACATGCCTCATAGCTCGAGGGTAGCGATTGGCCAGTTGAGAATCTCATCACACCGACTAGAGATTGAGACGGGCAGAGCTGCAGACCAGAGAGGAGCGGATATGCAAGGTATGCAAAGTAGAGATGGAGGATGAGGAGCACTTTGTATGTAGATGTAGCGCATATGATGACATCAGAGGCAGATACGAGACTCTGTTTACAAGGCAGCCCACCCTCCCAGAGATCATGGACTCTAGAGACCAACGACGGCTCATGTGATTCTTACTAGAGATACAGAGTCACAGAGATTCCCTACTCCAGCCTGCTGTAGCAGCCCATATAGGAGGGAGACAGAGTCAGCTCACCGACTTCTTTATTCCACGACATGGAGCAGCCCTCCCCCCCCCCCCCCCCCCCCCCCCCCCCAGCTCACACACCGAGAGGGGTGACTCTTCAGCAGGCTCAGACTTCTCGAGCTAGGAGACGACCCCATGCTATAGGATATCGGGCCCCGAGACTTCACCGACACCAGATTGCGGAGATCTAGGCTCGTGACCATCGCACCATGGAGGAGAGACGATCCGAGATGATGGCTGATCCCGTGGCAGCCATTAGGGTGGCCCTGACTCCACCTCCACCTATGTATCACATCTTACACCCGCCCACTAGCACCGGATGGAGCTAGTTAGTTGTTTCAGATGCATTCTCATGCTTGTTGTACTACCCTTTCGCATATAGACTATCATAGATATCACACTCCATACATCCCCCACTTTCATGGGTATCTCCACATGCATACTACGGAGATCTATATCAGCTTTACCAGTTTTTTCAGCACTTTTATCTTTTCTGATTGACAGAAGATACACCCATGTACATTGACTCCACCTCCACCCATGTACCACATCTTACACCCGCTCACTAGTACAGGATGGAGCTAGTTAGTCGTTCAGATGCATTATCATGCTTGTACTACCCTTTTGCATATAGGCTATAGATATAGCACTCCATTCACCGTCCCCCCCCTCCCACTTTCATGGGTATCTCTACATGCATACTACAGAGATCTATATCAGCCTTGCCATCTTTTTTTTCAGTACTTTTATCTTTTCCGATTGACACAAGATACACCCATGTACATTGATTTGTCTCATAGGCCGAGTTCGGCCTCCTAATACACGTAAAAACACTTTCTTTCTTTCTTTCTTTCTCTCTCTCTCTCTCTCTCTCTCTCTCTCTCTCTCTCTCTCTCTCTCTCTCTCTCTCTCTCTCTCTCTCTCTCTCTCTCTCTCTCTCTCTTTCTCTCTCTCTCTCTCTCTCTCTCTCTCTCTCTCTCTCTCTCTCTCTCTCTCTCTCTCTCTCTCTCTCTCTCTCTCTCTCTCTCTCTCTCATAAGGAGAGGGAAGCATGGCAGAAAGAGAAAGAAGAATGGGCTAAGGAGAGGGCAAACATGAAAGAGGAATTGGAGCTCCTCAAAGCTTCAATGGTCTCTCTTACACCCGAAGAACGAGAGATTAATATGAACAAGACAGAAGCTCTCAAAGAAGAACTCACCAAATCCTTGACCGAGAGCATGGAAAACAAATTAGAAGCTACCAAAGAAGGGTGGATCGACATAGTGAAGAAGAACATCAAAAAAGAAGCCAAAGAGAAAGCACAAAAGGAAGAAGCCCTCATCGTGCACACCACTATTGAGGAAGAAAGGATGAGACATGCCCGCCGTCTCAATGTACGCATCACGGGCATTGAAGAAAAAGAAGGCTCTACCCCCGAGTCCGATGGGAAGACACTATGCAAGATACTCGGCTACAAAGAGGAGTCCCCCCCATTCATCAAGTCTTGGAGAACGGGACGAGACCCCACGAAGAAGAGAGCTCTCATTCTACACTTCCCTTCCGAAGATATAAGATCTACTTTCCTACGCAAGAGGGTGATTTTGAGAGCACTTGATGGCCCCCCCATCTACCTTGACGATGATCTCACACCCATGCAGGTAGCACACCGTCGTGCATGCATGCCGAGAGTACATCAAGCTCGCAAAGAAGGAAAGAAGGCTTCATACAGAGATGGTCGTGTCATCATTGATGGCAAGGCCATCCCATAGGGATTCGCGGCCTGTGAGACACTCGAGGAGATACACCTTGCAGTTTGGAACTGCAATGGAGATCTATGGACACACCCAGAGAGATTGGAAGAGGTGCGCAAAGGCAAAGACATCATTATGCTCACAGAGACACATGAGAGCCCGGACCGGGGCCTACCTCGTGTCCACGGTTTTCAGTGGGAGTCCACATACAGAGAGTGTACACGTCAGCACACCACCCGAGGATCAGGAGGAGTAGCCATACTCTTTAGAGATGGACTTCAGAGCAGGATACAGATAGTCGCACGTGATTCACAGGCCAGATATCTTTGGATTCGACTCCAGCTCTCGCAGGAGAGGATCATCTTCATAGCATTATGCTACTTTGCTCCTTCTAGCTCGCGTTTCGCTATCATAGATCGAGAGGAGGACTCACCATACACTTGCTTGTCAGAAGAGATTACAGAGTACTCTGCATTAGGGGAAGTCTTCCTTATGGGAGACTTCAATGCCAGGACAGGCAATGATCAGTGTGAGATATTTGACCCAGAAGACCCGGAGATACTACATACCATAGAGGATGAGTCTACAGCTCGAGCTTCAGCTGACGCTACACACACTCACTATGGCACTCACCTACTCAGACTAGGCTCTCGACATAATCTCGTTATCTATAACGGGATGACTCAGTGGCCTACCTCAGGAGGATTGACATGCATACCACACTCAGTCACAGATGGCGGGGGAAGTACAGTAGATTACGTCATGGGGTCCAGAGAGGCCATCCACCTACTTACCTCATTCACCATCCCACCCATACCCATTGGGGCCGATCACACATACCTCGCACTCTCCCTGAAGGGAGACACCCCTACACGCATACCCGCAGCACGCATCCCACACACCACCATCCACTTCACACACGAGCTAGCTCACATATATGCGGCTCGAGTCGAGCAGGGTCTTCTCTTACTTCATCCTGACACTCCACTATCCCTACTCACCTCTCAGATAGCATCAGTTCTTCAGACATCAGCCATCAGCTCCTTCCCACACACCATCCATTCTCGTCACACACCTCCTCCCGGGACTATGCCACAACATCGTTGGTATGATGAGGATTGCAGAGATCTTTACCGCCGACTACGAGCTCAGCGAGCATTGGGAGAGATCACAGAGAGAGAGGCCAAGGGACAGATGAAGACTCTCACACGTCGAAAGAGGCGAGCCTTTGAGGAGGCACAGGAGCTTGAGCTATACCATCTCTTTATGAGTATGGACAGTGCTGCAGCATGGCGCAGCCTACGAGAGCCACGCCCGACCACACCTATTGGAGACCCACACACATGGCATGATTATGCTCAGAGGTTATATGAGGTACCTAGGCAGCCTCCCATTCCCCAGCCACTTGAGCCTCGCCCTACTAGTTCTTCTCTCTTCACAGCAAAGATGGTTGAGAGGGCCATACGACGACTTCGACATGGACGTTCGACAGACCACGCAGGATTGCAGAGCGAGCATCTCATATATGCAGCCTCCACTATAGCCCCGTTGATTGCACATGTCTTCAACCGGGCTATAGGAGAGGGCTTCCCAGAGGAGTGGACTAGGCACACCATTGTGCCTATCCACAAATCTGGCGACACCCTTGATCCAGGGAACTACAGGACCATCATGATTGGCCACACCATGGCCAAACTATACGGTGCCATACTTGAGGCAGAGCTCAGCTCATATGCAGAGACTGAGGGGCTACGAGCACGAGGCCAAGCAGGTTTTCGACGAGCTTTCTCTACTATTGATCACATCTTCATTCTGCGCTGCCTCATTGATGGGGCAAGGGTGCGGAAGAAGAGGCTATATTGCTGCTTTGTGGACTTCCGCAAAGCTTTTGATACAGTGCCGCGAGAGAGGCTCTTCCAACGCCTCCAGAGCTTGGGAGTACCATCAGAGATGATTTGGGCCATCTATGCACTCTATGAGCAGGTGACTGGGAGGGTACGGTGTCCAGGAGGTATGTCTGAGGCCATTGCTAGCACCATCGGTGTTAAGCAAGGCTGCCCACTCTCTCCCACTCTATTTGGTCTCTACATTGACGAGATTGAGGACTACATTCTCCGAGCTGGAGGAGAGGGTGCAGACCTCGCAGGTACACATGTCCACATTTTATTATATGCCGATGACATTGTCTTGATTTCAGAGTCACCCGAGGGATTACAGCGCCACCTTGAGGCCCTGGATGAGTTTTGTACACAGAGGGGCTTGACAGTAAACCTTGGCAAGACCAAGGTCATGATCTTCCACACCTCCCCCATGGTGAGGAATGGAGCAGGATTCCGAGCTGGTGGTGGACAGAATGAGGTGGTCACTTCCTATGTCTATCTCGGAGTCACATTCACGAGCTTGCCTGGCCCCTTCAGCATGAGACAGGCAGCCACCGATAGACTCACACGCGGATATGCAGCTTTAGCCATGTTAGAGCGGAGATGTCACCAAGCACACTTCCAGGAGCCCCGCACGAAGGGCTGGCTATTTGACACACTGGTCAGACCAGCTATGATGTATGCTGCGACGGTTTGGGCCCCAGGTCTCACAGTCACCTGGTGGAGTGCGATCGAGAGGCCACAGGTACGTATGATCTCGCGATTATTTCGTGGGAAACAGTCGGTGCCACATGACATCATCAGGGCAGAGCTAGCTGCACCACCCATGGCAGTAGAGGCACTATTCCAGACTATCTGCTTTATTCAGAGGATTAGGGACCTCCCTACAGATAGACTCACACACAGAGCTCTTGAGGCATCTATACAGATATCAGAGTTAGGATATGAGAGAGCTTGGTACACTCAGGTTAGAGTCTGGTTTGATAGTCATGGACTTGATATGGACAGATTGCCGCCTTTTCAGTATGACCCAGACTCACCTCACATCCACCTCTCTCGTCGTGAGAGGAATGTTGTGCTCAGACAGGATCTCTGGCAGCTCTACATTAGTCAGACATGGCACACACCACACATGGGATCGAGACTATCGCACTATCGAGACCAGTTCCTAGACATACTAGCTGACGGTTTCATCCAGCGACCACGCTACATGGATACTCACATGCCTCATAGCTTGAGGGTAGCGATTGGCCAGCTGAGAGTCTCATCACACCGACTCGAGATTGAGACGGGCAGAGCCGCAGACATTCCCAGAGAGGAGCGGATATGCAGAGTATGCAGAGTAGAGATGGAGGATGAGGAGCACTTTGTATGCAGATGTAGCGCATATGATGGCATCAGAGGCAGATACGAGACTCTGTTTGCAGGGCAGCCCACCCTCCGAGAGATCATGGACTCTAGAGACCAGCGACAGCTCGGGCGACTCTTACTAGAGATACAGAGTCACAGAGATTCCCTACTCCAGCCTACTGTAGCACTCCATACAGGAGGGAGACAGAGTCAGCTCACTGACTTCTTTATTCCACGACGTGCTGCAGCCCTCCCCCCCTCAGCCCACATACCGAGCGGGGTGACTCTTCAGCAGGCTCAGATATCTCGAGCTAGGAGACGACCCCGTGATATATGATATCGGGCCCCGAGACTTCACCGACACCAGATTGCGGAGATCCAGGCTTGTGACCATCGCGCCATGGAGGAGAGACGATCCCAGATGATGGCCGATCCCGTTGCAGCCATCAGGGTGGCCCTGACTCCACCTCCACCTATGTATCACATATTACATCCCACCCCCTAGCACAGGATGGAGCTAGTTAGTCGTCTTAGATGCATTCTCATGGTTGTTGTACTACCCTTTTGCATATAGACTATCATAGATATCGCACTCCATACACCCCCCACCACTTTCATGGGTATCCCCACATGCACACTACGGAGATCTATATCAGCTTAACCAGTTTCTTTTCAGCACTTTTATCTTTTCTGATTGACAGAAGATACACCCATGTACATCGATTTGTCTCATAGGCCGAGTTCGGCCTCCTAATAGACGTAAAAACACTTTCTTTCTTTCTTTCTTTCTCTCTCTCACGGGGGGATTTACTTCAGGCGGATTTACTTGCTTCCCTCACGGGGGAGGTGAGAGCACAGTCGACTACATTTTGGGTACTACCTCTGGAGCTTCACTCATCCCTTCACTTAGTATTGGACGACTCCCACTCGGTGAAGACCACACATTTATCACATTCACACTCTCATCTCCGATTCCCTTAGACCCTCCCTCACCCACTGAGATACATACCACGATACACTTCACACACGAGCTCTCACACGTTTATGCACACCATTTACACACCCGCTTACTCTCCCTCGATCCATGCTCACCTTTGGACACACTCACATCACATATCACCACCATCCTACAGGACTCAGCTCTCCGCAGCTTCCCACACCACACACATATGCACCCTCCACGCACAGGATCCATGCCCCAGAACCGTTGGTATGATGCAGATTGTCGTGAGCTGCGGAAGCACCTACGGATTTTAGAGCATAGAGGAGATATTACACACACACAAGCACAGCGTCGCATGCAGAGCCTTACTCGCCGCAAACGGCGGGATTGGGAGGAGAGACAGTATTGGGATATTTACCATTTGCTCATGAGTCGAGACAGTGTAGTGGCATGGCGACATTTGAGAGAGAGGAGACAGCAGACACCTATCCGAGACCCGAGCACTTGGCATAGCTATGCACAGAGCTTATACGAGATCCCAGACCAGCCTCCCATTCCCAGACCGCAGAGCTCACGTCCTACTACCTCTTACTTCTTCACACCCACTATGGTGGGACGCGCTATTGCCCGGCTGCAACATGGCAGGGCCCATGATCATTTCGGTTTACAGGCAGAGCACCTCATTTATGGAGGCACGACTCTCGCACCACTCATTGCCCATCTCTTCAACCGTGCATTGGTTGAAGGGTTCCCATACTCATGGACTGAGCACACCATAGTGCCCATTCATAAGTCAGGTGACAGTATGGATCCAGCTACATACCGGACAATCATGATTGGCCCTATATTGGCCAAGTTATATGGGGCCATACTAGAGACAGAGTTGAGTACTCTCGCTGAGAGGAAGGGCATCAGGGCTCTAGGACAGGAAGGGTTCAGACGAGATTTCTCTACCATTGACCACATCTTCACTCTGAGATGCCTGATCGACCAGGCCAGGGTGAGGAAGAGGAGATTATATTGTTGCTTTGTGGACTTTCGCAAAGCATTTGACACTGTTCCTAGGGATCGACTCTTCAGACGACTACTTGACATCGGAGCTCCGGAGGAGATGATATGGGGGATCTACGCCTTATACGAGAGAGTATCTGGTAGAGTCATATGTCAAGGGGGCTTATCTGATCCACTTGCTAGCACTATCGGGGTGAAGCAAGGATGCCCTCTCTCGCCCACCCTCTTTGGTCTCTACATTGATGAGATAGTGGACTTCATACAGCAGCAGGGGGGAGATGGCATTGAGGTACACGGGTCCACTGTCCATATTCTTTTATACGCTGATGATATTATATTGGTTTCAGAGTCTGCAGAAGGTCTACAGCATCATCTACACGGCCTAGATGACTTTTGCAGACACAGAGGGTTATCTGTGAACCTTGGTAAAACCAAGGTCTTGATCTTTCATACATCAGCACAGGTACGCAGACATAGTTTGTTCACAGCTGCAGGTGGACCGATCGAGGTGGTCGGATCATATGTTTACTTGGGGGTGACATTTACAGCAGCATCAGGAGTCTTCTCTATGGCTCAGGCAGCCCGTGACCGCATCACACGTGGGTACGCAGCACTAGCTTTGATGGAGAGACAGTGCCACCAGGCATATTTTCAGGAGCCCCGCACAAAGGGGTGGCTCTTTGACACTTTGGTTACACCAGCGCTCATGTATGGGGCAACCATATGGGGACCAGGATTAGCTACATCAGTATGGACAGCATTAGAGAGGCCACAGATCCTCATGATTGCCAGACTTATCCGCAGTAAGCCTTCAGTACCACATGACATCATTAGAGCAGAGCTCGCTACACCACCGATGCTAGTTGAGGCACTATTCCAGACAGTATGCCTATTACACAGACTTCGGAGCATGGATACAGAGCGTATTGCTTATCGTGCTTTCGAGGCATCACGTGATATGGCATTAGCAGGCGACACCTCCTCATGGTATGCACAGACACGAGACTGGCTTGCCCACCATGGCTTTGACATAGACAGGCTACCACCACTACAGTACGACTCTCATGCACCCACCTACTCGCTCTCTCATCAAGAGAGAAATAGGATCATTCGTCAGGAGATATGGCATACATACATACAGAGGACATGGGTGAGCCCTAGGGGTACATTGCCACCGAAAATGCTCTACTACCGCGAGCATTTTCTACATATATCAGGCACGGGCTTCATCGAGATTCCGAGATACATGCAGACCTACCTTCCCCACCACCTACGAGTCGTCATTGGGCAGCTCCGGGTTTCATCACATCAGCTCGAGATTGAGAGGGGTCGGTCCAGGGGAGTCCCCCGTGAGGAGAGGTGGTGCCCAGTATGCCAGACAGAGGTAGAGAGTGAGGAGCATTTTGTTATCAGATGTCCAGCATACTTAGACCTACGAGCACAGTTCCAGATCGAGGAGTCATTCCAGCTGTGCATGACTATGGGAGACCAGAGACGCTTGGGATGCTTTCTCACAGCAGCATACGAGAGGCGAGAGCGGTCACTACAGCACATACATCAGCCACGGGTGAGTACCCAGCAGACCATTACCCAGTTCTTTCAGCGAGTTGAGCTACATCAGAGAGGTCCGGATATAGGGCTCACGCTCCACCAGGCAGCAGCACAGAGAGCACGGCGCCGACCACGCATGGGCGGATATCGTCGACCACGACTATATCAGGAGGATGTCTCACGCATCAGGATTGCCTACGACCACATGATGGAGCATAGGCGTACCACCACCCCCTGGGTTGTCTTCCTTCAAGAGGCACTCAGACCACCACCGATGTACCACATACTACACCCACCTCCACCCATCACTTGTCGCTAGGGCGTTTTACTCACATTTTGGATCCCCCCATGTATTAGGTGGCCACTATCTGCAGAGTCAGAGCCACGTCTCCCCAGCCTTTTCCAGCCCTATATAGCTTTGTGTAGCGATATACCTTTTATTTCATTTTATCTTCTACACAGGGTTACTACACTTGTACATGGTTTTTGTCTCATAGGCCAAGTTTGGCCTCCAGAAGACGTTAATATGACTTTCATTCTTTCTTTCTCTCTCTCTCTCTCTCTCTCTCTCTCTCTCTCTCTCTCTCTCTCTCTCTCTCTCTCTCTCTCTCTCTCTCTCTCTCTCTCTCTCTCTCTCTCTCTCTCTCTCTCTCTCTCTCTCTCTCTCTCTCTCTCTCTCTCTCTCTCTCTCTCTCCCCCCCTCCCTCCCTCCCTCCCTCCCTCCCTCCCTCCCTCCCTCTCTCTCTCTCTCTCTCTCTCTCTCTCTCTCTCTCTCTCTCTCTCTCTCTCTCTCTCTCTCTCTCTCTCTCTCTCTCTCTCTCTCTCTCTCTCTCTCTCTCTCTCTCTCTCTCTCTCTCTCTCTCTCTCTCTCTCTCTCTCTCTCTCTCTCTCCCCCCACACCTTCACGCAAAACACCATCATTTTTCATATGTTTCTTTCTACTCTGTGCATTAAAAGATAGCTACCTTGCTCCACATGGTATAGAATAATCATTTGTTCCATGAAACAAATACATATGAGGAAGGCAGGCTTCAGCAATGGTAGAGAGATTTCTCACACGCAACTCTGGAGAGAACCACGGGAGGCATTCTTCTCCTCCCACGATACTGCAGTTGAACTTGTCAAAATCAGTACCAATATGGTCAAAGTAGTACAAATTAGAGAAAGAGAAGCCATAAGACACCTGACAAATAAACTATGATACAGTCCCCTTTGATTGAAATGGTCCACAAGGCTTGGAAGATTGTAACTAAAAAAGAAACACAAAGATAAATAAAGCAAGACACACAATGGAGCTGAAATGCAAAAAAATTACCAACCAGCCAGAAATCCCGAAGAACCCTTTGAATTGGGAAGCCTTCCAAGTCAGATCAACCTGCTTGCTCTCTAGTTCATTATATGACGACTCAGTAATTTCAATTCCCCTTATAGCTTGCTCTATCAAGGCACAAGCTGCTATATGGGAGCCAGCAGACTGACCAGCTAAGTAAAGCCTGAATAGAGCACATTGAAGATCAGATTAAAATCGTCAATGTGTAGCAAAAGTGAAATATGTCAACTGCATCAAAACCTGGTAGGGTCACCTCCGAAGTCAGTGATATTGTTGCAAATGAAAGAGATGCCTTGCATTGCATCTTCTACCATATCACTGAGAGTTCCTTGTGGAAAATTCCTGCAGTGAGCAAAGGATCCAAATCTAAAAATGTTTCATTTCAACTTGAACTTTATTAAAAGGTGATGTATCTACTCACCTATAATCAAGGCATACAACTATCACATCTTTTTCCACAAGTTGTAGACCTAAAAGAGCACCCCAAGCTTTGTATCTGCACCAAAACTATCCATAAAATGATCTGGAATAAGAGTAGACCCTTAGCCAGCGTCAGAATTAGGCTTACCCAATAATCCAAGCACCACCAGTAACAAACACAATAACTGGTTTTGGAGAATTTAGATTCTCAGGTAGGTAAATATCTAACCTGCAGAATAGGCAATGTCAGTGCTAAAATGATTGGTGAATCGACTACCATTTTGATTAAATCACCCGTCTCAAAAAAAAAAAAAAAAAAAAAAAAAAAAAAGCAAAAACATTGACATACCGATTTCTTGGCTTTGGTCCATAGATAATGCTGCGGTACACTCGCTTGTCAGTAAAGTAGAAGTATCCCACTGCCACACATTTATCTCTGTTAGCAATGAGATCCCCGACATTAGAATAAGGATCAAATGCTCGGATCTCTTACAAAACAAATCAAGAATCCGAGTAAACTGGTGGTTATTGGGAACATGCTTAAGCAAAAGATCATACATGGCAGTTTTTGCTATTGAATGATGTCATATTCTACGTAATGAAAAGGATCACTGCATTATTCTCTCAGTTGGGTTGGGTGGTATCACTGTGGACATGAAAGAATCTTAAACTCAAAGCGCTTCAAAAATTTCATAGGAGTCTCAGACCACAAGAGGGATACAAATCCACGCATTTTGGGGTAAATGATGGGCTTACAAGAATGGTGCCCCCTTAGCTTTAGTTCATTCAGATGATCTAAAGTCCAGCCAGCCATGTAGCATAAAAATGATGCTTCATCCTGGGAGTGGATGCAAGCAGGTACAAACTGGTAAAAATCAGTCGCTCTGACAAGGTAATCCAAATCTAGATCATCAGACTACCCTCCAACGACTCAAATTCCAATAAAGTGACCCAAGATCTGACCATCGAGCTTCATGTGCACTATATAGTATATACAGTTTTTGGGTGACCCACACCAAGTTATTCCGGTCACCCAACTTCTACAAAGAGTGAAGCTGCAACACGTGTTAACTGCATTATGGTGCAAGCCTAACATACTTTGAGTGAAACTCACATTATGTGGACACTATTGACTCAGAGGAATGACCTTGAAGAAATCCGGGCATGAGAAAAACTGCATAAAATGCCAACGCCACAAGCTTACTTATCCATCGATAGCCAATACTGCAAAAATATAGAATGTACATGCCTGAGAACGTCGAGCCGTGCGAACCATTCAAACATAAGAATATGAACGTTTCAACAGAACATGAGCACGGCTACTGACCCGAGAAACTTCAAGAGAACAAAACTAAGCCTGGATATCAGGTATGTATCTGATGCGGCCCTGCCAAATTCATTCCTAAGGGAAGATTTTCTTGCGATTACTCTCGTGATGCTGTTATTCTTAAAACTGAGGTGTTCGAATCCAGCTTGAAAGGGGACCTTTTGCGTTTTCAAGAATAAATTATGCAAGACACTCGTTGCAGAGCCCACAGACATGTTCTGAGGAACTTTTTCCCCTTCTCGAATGTTGGCACACCCCTGCTCAGAAGAGATGAAGCTATCATCATTAGATGCGATGGTGTTCGGATCATGTCGCTGGATGAAGAGAGGAGCAGCAATGGCCACCTCCTCGATTCCAGCAGCAGCTCCTAATAATTCCTCTCTCTCTTCAACGTGTCCTCCCGGCATGCTGAGGATAATGCAATGCACTACGGCAACGCTTCAAAAGCTGCACTATCAATGACACAGATAGCTCGAATGCAAAACAGCGAGAGCTTACTCTGCTCTGATACTTTGATAGGCCAGCTGCGGCAAACCTGTGGGAAGAGTGCGCACCGAGAAGCTTTGGACCTGCAGAAAAAATGTCACATACAGTGAAAGAGATCCATAGAACCGGACATTCAGAAGAAACACAGGAGAAAGGGGATGAAGACGGAAAGATAAATTAAAAGCGACGGTAATAGAGAGAGAAAGAGAGAGAGAGAGAGAGAGAGAGAGAGAGAGAGAGAGAGAGAGAGACTTGGGGACGCGCACATGCACACACAAGGAGCAAGTATCTCAAAATCAGCAAGGAATTGCACTGACACGCCGCGAGGGGCAAAGGGACTGATACCAGCGAGTCCCAAATCCGGGACGGGACAAGCCATTGCTAATGGCTGCGGGATCGACATTGCGTGATGTGCCGTCCTTTGCTCGCAAGCTTCGCGTAGTGCTGCCCAAAGTGGAGGGTCTCCTTGACAAGCCATGGTGACGAATATCATCAAATATAGCGTTTCGAGAGCATTTGTCGTGTTTGACTTAAGAAACGTACAAACTTGCGTTGTCGTCGTCGTAACGAGAATAATATCAACGTAGTAACTCGTCGAAGTTACGTTCTGTTGGGAATATTAAGCATTGCACGTCGACATTAGCGTAGTAAAAGAATATATGAGAAAACAAATAAGCTGTCTTGTTTACTTATTCTCTTCCTTGACGACATGTCCATCTTCACCTTCGTAGCTACCCCCACTTACCACATGTCACATTGGAATCACTAATAGTTAACCAAAAAATAGGAATCTCATACTTTTTACTTTTCAAGCCATAAAACAATTATTTGCACTAAACACATGACAAGGAGGAGATAATGAGAAAAGAGAGATAAGGAGGAGATAATGAGAAAAGAGAGATAGTGATGAAAACAATATGGATACTGAAAGTTCTATCATTGGAACAACAATACTGGAAACGGCTTCTCTATCTCCTCCACAGGAGGTTTTCCGCAAGGGGAAACAGTTGGCAGGTATGCCATGGAAAAGCCCCCTTAAACGGAAGGTGCATGGTCGGGACCATCCCCCTCAAGAAAAAAAGAAGACACCAAGAGGAAAAAAGAGAAGTCCCACCCTCGAAATGAGGGAAGTGCAAGAAAATGATCATCATTTCACTAAATACTAAGGGGCTAACTGACCCCACAAGAGCCACCATTATTGGTCAATGGCTCCGCGACATACGCTTGAACCCCGATTTCATTTGTCTTCCAGATATTAAAATTGAAGGAGAAGACCTTCAAAGAAGAATTAGGGGTGTCTCTCAGTCCCATGTGTGGTTTCCCACAACCCATCAGCATGGTTCTGGTGGAACTGCCATTGGTATCAACCACTTCTGGGCTAATAAGCTTGACTACACTTGAAGTCAAGGACTCGAATGGTTTTTCTTGGTCCAATCTTCAATTGAGTGAGGACTTGAGGAAAGCGAGACTCGACAGAAGCTACATTTCGCAGAATCTCGTCCATCAATGGGGTCCTCCCACCCTAACACAACGTATCGACCTCACCGTCTTAGACCATTACCCAATGGTGCTCACCTTCTCCCCTCTATCTAAAAGCCGCAAGGCACCTTGGTTTCATGCCAGTCCGTTTGTCTTCTCACTTCCCTCTATCCATCAAGAAATCACTAACGCTTGGCTTGAGGCCTTCGTCACCTCCACCTCTCCAGCCAAGTGTTGGAGAAACGTGGTGGAAAAGTCTCGTCAGATCTTGATTAGGACCATGAACGTTCTCAAAACTATCTGCTGAAGACGTAAAGAAAACCTTTACCGCCGGCTTCAGAGACTCAAAGAAGAAGTTAATAAAGGGAAGATTCAATCTCAGAAGTGACCATGAAATGGGTAAACTCGTGTGGATTAGAAATGCGCTTGCCAAGAGCATGGAGTAGGCTCCTCAAGATTCTAACCAAGTACAAATGAGGGGAAAGGCCCTCCTTATATAGATTTGGGAGGGGCTCTCAAAAGTACATCATATGTGGGATAAGTCTCCTGAAAGGAGAATAAATACAATTGGTAGAAGCACATGGCAAGGTACCCAAATACAAAGGAAATACAATATAAAATGGAAATAGACTAGAAATGAAGTGCCTCCTGGATACAAAATGGATATGCACTCATGCTAATACAAATGTAGATGAAGTAGGAGCAATCATGTCGTCAACACCCCCTCTGCAGCTCCATTTTGGAGCGGCTGAATGCTGCAGAGGTCCACCAAGTGCTGAAGCAGAACCGGAGGTAGAGCCTTCGTGAACATGTCTGCCAGGTTCTCCTGAGAGGTACACTGCTCGAAGAGTAATCTCCTGAGATATGAGCTTATCGCGGATGAAGTGGTGCTGGATCTCGATGTGCTTCGTCCGAGTGTGGAACACTGGATTCTTGGCGATGGCCAAGGCTGACTGGTTGTCCGTGCGAAGACATGTCGGAGTATCCTGCAAAACACCAACGTCAGATAATAAACATCAAAGCCAGATGGCCTCACATGCTGCAAAGTTGGATGCTCGATACTCGGCCTCGGTGGATGATAGAGCAACTGTAGGCTTCTTCTTACTTGCCCAAGAGATAGGTCCTGAGCCAAACAAGAATATATACCCAGAAGTAGAGCCTCGAGAATCAGGATCACCAGCCCAATCAGAATCTGAATATCCGACGCGTTTGATGCCCCCTCTATACCAAAGACCATGATGTCGGGTGAGGGCAAGGTATCAAAGTAGTCTTTGAGCAACATCCCAATGAGTCTGACGAGGCTGATGTGCAAACTGACTGAGTATACCAACTGCATAAGCAATATCTGTCTAGTGTTGGCAAGATAGAGTAATGATCCAACAAGCTGTCGATAGGTATGCACATCCACAAGTGATGATGAGTCCTCGAGTGTAAGCTTGATGTTTGGATCAAGTGGTGTAGAAACTGAGCGACACTGGTCCATGTTATATCTGGAAAGTAGATCACAGTAGTACTTCTTATGTGATAGAAATATACTTTCTTTTGTTTGCCAAACTTCCATACCCAAGAAGTAGTGTAGTAATCCAAGATCTGTCATAGAGTATTCAAGATGAAGTTGTGTGATGATAGACTGGATGCGTTCTTTGTCTGAGCCTGTCAAGATCAAGTCATCTACATAGAGAATGATGATGGCTACTAAACACTCGTTTTGATAGATATAGAGATTAGCATCAGCATTGCTTTTGTGGAATCCCTTGTCTTCAAAAAACTTGTGAATCTTTTCATACCAGGCCATGGGAGCTTGCTTGAGTCCGTAAAGTGTCTTGTGAAGCTTGTAGACTTGATCTTCTTTGCCTTTGATCTTGAAGCCTTCAAGTTGTTCAACATATACTTCTTCTTAAAGATCTCCATTGAGGAATGCACTTTTGATGTCCAGCTGGTAAATGGGCCACTTAAAGTGAGCACTGAGTGCTAAGATGATTCTTATGGTTGTGAATCTTGCAGTAGGAGCAAAGGTTTCTTCATAGTCAATGCCATGTTGTTGCTTGTATCCCTTAGCTACCAACCTTGCTTTGTACTTGTCTAATGTGCCATCTGACTTGTACTTAACTTTATAAAGCCACTTAACTCTTATGATTTGATGATTTGTGGGCTTAGGTACAAGAGTCCAAGTTTTGTTCTTCTCGATTGCATCCATTTCTACTTGCATAGCTTCTTTCCACTCAGGTTGTCCTTGAGCTTCTTTGTAATTAGATGGTTCTAGGATTTGTTGAATCTGATGCATTAAGGCGTAATTGACATAATGACTTTGTTCTCGCTGTCTCTTGTCAATAAGTCTTTGAGATCTTCACGGATGACTTGAAGTACTTGCTTCTGAATTGGAGTTTGGAAATATTGAGTCCCCCTCTGAAGTGTAGATAGGTGGACTAAGACTTGTACTTGAATCTTTTCTTGAGTATGTGGAAGCTTCATTGAAGATCACATCCTTCGAAATGGTGATGGAGTGGTTTTCCATATCATATAGATGGTATGACTTTGATTGGTCATTGTACCCTATGAATATGTGTTTCTTGGACTTGGATTGTAACTTGTTTCTATCTTCTTTTGGTACATGGACAAAAGCTTCACTACCAAAGACTCAAAAGTAATTCACATTTGTTTTTCTTCCATACTATGCTTTGAAGGGTGTTTTGTTATGTAATGAACGACAGTATGCATGGCTTCTGCCCAGAACTTGTAGGGTAGATCCTTGTGATGAAGCATGGTTCTGGCCATTTCCATTACACTGTGTATCTTTCTTTCAGCTACTCCATTCTGGGATCATGGAGTATGAGGCTGAGTGACTTGTCTTTTGATCCCTTTTTGGTTGAAAAAGTTATCAAAGTCATGATTGATAAACTCGCCACCTCCATCTGATTTGATGGTTTTGACTTTAGTTGAAGCTTCATTCTCAACTTCCTTGATCCAAGTTTGAAATTTAGAGAATGTGTCTGCCTTTGGTTTCAAAAAGTACACCCAAATATAGCGAGAGTGGTCATCTACTAGAAGATAAAAGTAGAGGGATCCACTCAAGGATGGGGTGTTCATAGGTGCACATAAGTCCATGTGGATAAGGGATAGAGGGCTCCTCGCTCGTGTTGAAGCTTCCTTGAGAATTGAGGCCCTATGTTGCTTGCCCTGGGTGCAAGCTTGGTAGACATCAGTAAGTTGCCCTATATTTGGCAATCCCTTCACAAGTTTGGATGAAGAGATTTTTGATAAGTAAGAAGTGTGGCCAAAACTTTGGTGAACTTGAGGTTGATTTGTTGGATACAAAGCAAGATAGCTTGTAGAGGCGCTTTTCTTCAATACCTTGAGCAATGACATCCTGTGTATGGGGATCAACTACCTTAACTGAGGTGTTATCAAACCATACTTGTTTGTCCTGATCTGTAATGGCCTTGATGGAAAGTAGATTCATACATAAATTTGGAACAAAAAGAACATTGGATAAAGACTTGCATTATCCCTGATTGTTGATAATTTGAACTTTCCCTTTTCCTTCGATGGGTAAACTTTTGTTGTTGCCAAGATAGACTTCTCCCGTGTGCTCTTCGAGTTCTTGAAAGGAGTCCTTGTCTTTGCACATATGGGAGGTAGCTCCACTATCAAAGATCCACTCATGTGGGGAGGTAGAAGTAACTAGGGCATTGGCTTCTGTGGAGATGAAGAGTTCCTCACTTGAGCAGTGGGATCTATGTTGGGATCCTTTGGATGCTTGCCTAGACGTAGAAGCCTTTGATGATTGTTTCTTTTTATAGCAAAACTTTTCTAAGTGTCTTGATTTTTCGCAGAAATTATAGGTGAACTTCTTCGATGAATTATGTGATCCTTGCTTAGATCCATTGCTAGCATGGTGATTTGAGGTTTTTCCCTTATTGACTGGGCCTTTGGCCTTCATGGCTGACTCTTGTGAGGAAGTCGATTTGGCTCGCGAGTCATCAAGGAGCAATAGTCGACGAACCTTTTCCCAAGATAAGACTCGGCCGCAATTATACAAAGTTGTGAAAAATGTCTCGTATGAATTAGGTAACTTGTTAAGAAGCCTAATGGCCATGTCTTCACTAGAGATCTGCCTACCACATAGTGCTAGTTTACACTAGTAGTCCTCAAATTGGGCTATGACCTTGGTAATTGTGTTGTGTGGTCGAATGATCAAATTATGAAACTCGGCCTCTAATGCATATATTTTCGAAGGGGTTTTGTCTTCATACAAAGCAACCAATGTATCCTAATTAGCGTCCTTGGACGTCTTGCAGACACTGATATGTCCTTTCGTCACTTCATCACAGGCAAGTAACAATTGACCTAAAGCTCTTTTGTCCTTGACATTCCACACATGCCAATTGTCTACGTTGGTATCCCTATTCGGTTCGGGGTCTGACCCATCTACTATCTCATGAAGAAGATTCATGTAGAGATATGCGCACATGACATATTTCCATATATTGTAATTTTGTCCATTGAGGCATTCATCTTTAGACATAAAAATAGGGGTGAAAGAGGGTAAGAAGTTAGCCATAGATGATGAGCTACCGTCACTTTTGGTCATTACAAAGCTTTGAGGATA
Source organism: Ceratopteris richardii (assembly GCA_020310875.1). Taxonomy (NCBI): domain Eukaryota; kingdom Viridiplantae; phylum Streptophyta; class Polypodiopsida; order Polypodiales; family Pteridaceae; genus Ceratopteris; species Ceratopteris richardii. The sequence continues at coordinate 221,506,231 of CM035408.1, forward strand.
AAGTGTTTAGAAACACTATCAAAGATACTTTCCAAAAATACCGCTTCAAAATAATTGCAAAGCTTGAAATGAACAACTGGACACCAAACTTAAAATTCTTGGGGAGGGGGGGGGCTTAGAGTAGCCTTGCACTTATACAACACTAAGAGAAGTCGACACGAGAGGAGGGGGCTTAGATTATCCCGTTGCACACCAATTGAGCCTTAAAGTAGGCTTAGACACTTGGAGAGATCTTGTGAGTGGGCTTAGAGTAGCCTCCAACCCACAAATATGCACACACAAAACACTGCTTATATGGGAGTTACAAAGATGGGCACTTAGTGCCACAGTGAGCCAAGGAACTCGTACCCTTAAAAATACAAAGTGCTCGTAGAAAGTGGATGGCTTAAACCTACCTTTGGCTTATAAGAACTTTGCGTTTTTTTATGGCACGTCCAATTCTCTTTTTCATAATCTAAAATGACGATGATCAATATGACATAATTCTTATGCAAATATCACCAAATAAGTGAATATCACATGGATTATTAGCCATTCGTCAAGACTTGCGCAATGTAGTGAATGTGACGTTAAATTACTTTTCAAATGGCGCTAAAGCTTTGGGCATGCAAATGCAATGGACATACATGGCATGTCCAAGATCATATGCTTGTTGATATTAGAGAGGATGGGCCATGTCCACAGTGTTCGCATAAGCTTCCAACCCGTTCAGTGTACTTGTCTCAGCCAGCGACGTGATTTTTTGATGCGCGGTCCTCAGATTCAGTGTTCAATGTTTGGCGCTATCTGCTCCAAAGTGGTGTTAGCCAAATGTTAGCCGTTTGGTAGGCTACAAGCTTCTGAATCTGGACTCCGAGTACTGTGGACTATTGTGATAATTAAAAGCACTCTAATTTTTAGCCACGTGGGTTCTTGGGAGTGGTAGGGGTCTGTTAGACAGAGGCCCTGTACTATTTTCCCAACCTCTCATAAATACTTTATCACGTCTTAGCTCAGTACTTGACTCTGAACACTGCTAACTACGCGGTTCACTGGGACGTTGGAATTTCCGGACTGGGTCTGCTATAGTAAAAGAGCAGTAGTCCGGTTCTGACTTAACTACTTCGACTACTCAACTTCATTCGCCGAACATTACTCAAGATGCACCTCTTCTTGACTCGGAGGTACATCGAACAATTATACTCAAAAGTATGCAACTTACGGTATGTCAACTCAAGCAACAGTCGAATCGTAACAGTCTTATCAGTAAGTTCCGGGCACACAGGCTCTTTACCAATACAAGTCCTTCCTGGGATCGGAATCCTCAGAGAACGCAGACTATTGTATCGACTCAATTACGCACAGAACATTAACAAACCAACAGTGAGACTACTTCCATGTTCTCTGCTTCGCCGAAGAACTGATAACAACAAGCTGCACTTAATAATACTCAGCGACACACTTAACTATTACCGAACAGATTCGTAACACACTGCAACTGTTTCGTAACTATGTATTAAGATGCTAACAAACGACCCGACAAAGCGCAGACAGAATAGAACAGAACAGAACAGAACAGAACAGAACAGAACAGAGTAGAAATACACACTCAAACAATACACTGCAATTCCCAAAATGGGCGCGCTCTCGCCACTCTTTCTCATTGCCTTATATAGAAGAATTTTTACAGTGGTGCGCGAATCTTTTGTTATCTGCGCGTTTCTCGAAAGGTTCTTTCTATTTAAGACGCCTGTCCTAGTACATTTGTCCTTATTCGGCGGCCGTCTAACACTGGCACGCCCGGTGGACTCGAACCGGCAGGTTCTTAGGTTTCGGCTACAAGACCTTCTAAGTACATATTTCAGGCGAGCCTAAATGTGTGGGTGATTTTCTTTTTAATAGTTTCTATCAACTGAACTAAGGTGGTTGGTTCTAATAACTGGGCGTCCGTTCTAACGGAGCTCAGGGCGATGGCTTGGGTTAACAAAATTTCGGCCTGGTTTTGTAAGAAGGCCTCTTGTAAGTAGAAGTCGTTGGATAATGCAGCGTCGCGGGATGTCTTCATTTCGGTGACCTTCTGCTGCATATCCATGACCCGATCCTTCTGATTTTGCACTTGATTATCGAGTCGCTCGATCGTCTGGTTCTGAAATTCAATTGTCTTGTAATAAGCATCGCGTTCTCTTCGAGCATTGGCGAGATCTTTTTGGTTTTTAGCTTCCCGGGTTAATTGATGCCGCAGCATTCTATTTACTTCGTCCAAACACTCCTGGGCTCGTCGTAACTCATCTTTGACTTGTTCGGCCTCTCTCTCTGTTGATCTTGATTTTTCTGGACTATCTCCTGCAGTTGGGCCTTCGTTTCTTCGACCAGTTCTTCGAGTGAGGAGCTGATGTCTTCTTTTTCTTGTAGCGCGAGTTTCAGTACCCGAATTTCTTCGTGGGCTTCATTGAGTAGCTGGTCCTTGGCAGCCAATTGCGCCAAGGCTTCATCCCGTTGTTGTAGCAATGCCTGTTGTGCCGTAACTTGGCCTTGGAGATCTGCTACTTGGGTCTGCAAATGATGATTTTCGGCTTTGACGGCTTCGACTTCTTCTTGGAGAGGGGTGATGTCTGCTTCCAAGAGGTCGACCTTGTGCTGGAGATCCTGTCGAATGGTGTTGGCGACTTCACTCAGCTGTACGGGAAGTTGCTGAGAAAGGGAAATAAGCATATGGCCCATGGTGGCTAGTTCGGAAAATACGGGAATAGAGGGGAGGAGAAGTGGGTGTTGCGGTTGCGCAGAGGTTTGGGTTTGAATTTGGGGGGATGTCGAGGGCGAATAGTTGAGGGAAGATGACGAGGATTCCGGTTCCGGTGCGGGAATAGGGTTGACTGGGGGAGGTCTGGGATGGGCAGAGTCGGTGTTTGTTACCTGATTGCTTGTTTGTTGTTTATCGGTATTGTTGTCGATTGCGGATTCGACGGCCTTCAGTAATGTGTTTAGTGCATCCCTACCGGGTTGCTGCTCGTCTTGCTGAGGCTCGGAGGTTGCTTCGGTGGAGACCGTTTCGGTTTCGGTTCGATTTTGCTGGTCTTGTTGGTGATCAGCCGAGGATTCGTTGTGGATGGAAGTGGCGGTGTCGTGGAAGGTTTCTTCTTGTTCGTCGTTGCGGTTGTCCTGATTCTTGTCGGCGGATCTTTGTGCTTCGCTTTCCGAAGAGCTGACCCGGATGCGCTTAGTGCGGAAGGGTTGGTTGATCTCCTCCTCTTCTTCTGCATCATCATCGAGTGGTTGGACTCTTCGTGCCTAAGTATGGGGCCTCGGGGTGGTGGTTGTGCAGCGAGGATGACTGGGAAGAGGAAGGAGATGATATGGGGAAGACGAGAGCGCGGGGTGGTTCCTTTATTTACTTGCTTCATGATGGCGACACACTCCTTATGGATTCTTTGGAAAAAATAAGATGCGAAGTTGACGGGTTCTCGGGCTGCTAAATCTAAGGCGGAGTAGAAGGGTCGGGAGATGCCATAGGTGCGCTTCTGCAAATTGAGGGTGGCAACTAGGAATGGAGGGCAGATCGTTCGGGTTCGGGATGGCAGAGAATGGCGAACTCGTTTGAGGAAGAGCGGGGGAATAATTCGGTCATGCGGGCGAGGGGGATACTGGGGCCATTTTCTCGGCCTTGCGGGGTGAGGCGAAAAGCTTCAGAGAAGGCGGGGAAGGTGATGACGGTTCTGGAGGGTAGCTGTAGCTCAGTGATGAGTAGCACCTCCTTTAATGTCAATCCGGGAAGATGTGAGGATGGTATGAAGACCTCGAGCAAGTGGAGGCACAAGTGCGTGAGTGAGAAGCACACAAACAGGCACACACATACACACATGCGCACACACGGCAAGACAAAGAGTGCGAAGCAATGGAGTTCTTAGATTACTTTCAAAAAGCTCTTACAAGTTCGTTTCAATTACAATCTAACCTCAAAAATGAGCTCTCTAGCTCCTTTTATAGTTTTTGACTAGCTTTGGCCCTGTTCAGACCTAGTGTCCGGCCTAGTTAAAAATTAGGTTCCAGGGCTTATTTGAGGGCTCAAACGAGATCTAAAAAATACGAAACTTGGCAGGTAGATACTTCTAAAGCTCCTCAAGCTCAAGGACTCCTTGGCTTGCACAAAATGGAGCTACAAAAAGATGAAATGGTATTTACAATGGTGTTTAGTGATGAGAATCACTTTTAATTGGTGTAGAGGTTTTGAAAAATTAAGGTTGCCTTAGTGCTAAATCTGCATGAATGCTCATACGTACTTCTTCCTGAAGAAAATTATTGGCCTATTTGCCAGATCTTCGTTGACTCCCTTGTCTGCTTGTGCCTTCTCTCCCTTCTGACTCTCTTCTCTGACTGCCATGCCTCGTTAGTCCTTCAGTCCCTTGTCCGCTGCTAACACCCCCCCCTCTCTCGCGTCTGTCGTCCCTGACAGACCCTTGTTGTGTGGGTTTCTGGATGTAGTACTCGACGACATCCTGCGCTAAGTGATGTTCAGCAATCCTCAATCCTTTGGACAAATCTGTGAGTAGCGCATCCCAATCTACCGGCCCGGGAACCTCTGGATGTGGTATACGTAGTTTTTCGGAATGGAGAGCTTGTTCCACTGCAAACAACTGCAAGAGATGGGATGGTCTGGGAATGAATATCTCGGAGTGATATTCCCAGAATCCCATGACAAACATCTCTTCAAACGTTTGTTTGAAGCAGGCCGGTAGATATTTGATGCGAGCGTGCCATGCATACACAACATTAATCGATGGGGTTGTGCTCATGTCGTATATAAGGTCCTGATTACCTTCATTAAATCCTAATGCTGAGAGATGCGGTTCCTTGACATTTTTGAAGGTCCTGAAGGTGACCAACATAAGTTCGAAAATCTTCAGGCACATCTGAGTCATGACATCAGGTACATTCTTGAACCGGACCCCCCAATGTCGAATCGTCGAAATCATATATCCAATCGTAGGTGGGCCCTTCGGGGGTGCGAAGTACACATAATTGAGCCACTTCTCACATCCTTTAATCGTCAGCACTGTTTGTGTGTACTCCGGCCATGATCTCCTTCGAAATACAGGGCAATAACATGGGTTATATTTGATGTACAAGGGCATGTTGTTCCATGTTCTTACCATTTCCGGGTATGTTTCAAGCAGCCGAATTCTCCACATCGGTTGGCGAATATGTCCCTACTTGGCACTTTTTGGGATGTCGTCAGGTGCAAATTGGGTGGCAGAGGTGGGTTCCCTTGAGGTGTGGTGCTTGATCTCTGCATTATAATCCGCCATTAGCACGCAAAAAGGAACATACAGGTCATCCGATGGGCCGATCCACCTATGGTGTGAGAGATTCTGAAAATAATCGGATTTTATTACAACCTCTTCCAATTTTGACATCAATGCGATTTGGACTGCCACCCTGTCATCGTGCGTCGTGGCTACTTTCTCTAATTTTTGCATCCATTCAGGTGCCTCAATTTCAATTGTGTCCATGCCCTGTTCTGTTCGCTTACCCCCGGGTGTTGGCATCGGAACATAGGGATCCTCGAAGGTTTCTTCTACTTCAATTGGCACAAGATCGTCAGGCTCGGGCTCTACCAGAGGGGAGGGCTGACGCTCATATTCCATGACCTTGCTACGTAATTCCTCAAGTTCGGCCCGGAGTTTAGTGATCTCTTCTGATGTATCTTCTGCGGTTGTGCTTTTGCTGGGTGATGTCTGTCGGGTGGCCAACTGCCTTAGCAAATCATCTCTCTCTTTTTCTAAGGCGGCATGCGCCTCCATTAGATCTGCATGAGTTTCTAACACCACTTTCATATTCTCATAGGGAATTGCCTTGAATCGTTCTGGGTCAATCTCCTGTGGGGAACCCTCCATGGCCGCCTCCAGATTTTCTTCATTCTGTTTCTGTAATCGTTTATTCTCCTCTAGCGCTGTAGACATATGCTTGCGTAGGAGGCCCAAGTTCCGTCGAAGCTTCAGGTTGTCCGTGATCTGAGAATGTAGCAACTCGTCCATGTGTCGTCGCTCTTCATCATCTGCTTGGGGTGGGTTGGCTACTAATTGTGCGTATTGTTCCTGTAAGGTCACGTGCTGCTGTTGTAGTAGCTGCTTCTGCTCTTCAAGATCCCTACATCGAGCTTGGAGATCTTCGTGGCTTCGGAAAAGCCTTGTATGTTGGTTGTCAAGGTGTTGGTAATGTTGCTGAAGTTGGGACATGCATTGATACATATTATTAAATACATTATTAAGAGGAATGGTGGGAGAAATGGTGTTGAATGCAGAGGGGAAGGGGAAGGGGAAGGGAAGTGTGGATGCAGTACTAGAGAAGGGTGAGGGGGGAGGTGGGGGAATGGGGGATTGTGGGTGAATGGGGGGTGGGAGAGGTGCAGAGATGGGTGACACCTCCATGGATTCAAAAGTGGAGGCCGTGGTGGGAGTGACTGTGAACATGGGGATTGTGGTTGCGGTGAGAGTTGTGAACGTGTATAGAGGGGTGTGTAATTGTGAACTCCCAGGAAGTGTGATCGGAGGAGTGGGGCTTACCATGGTTGTGGTTAGACTTATGTTTCCCGTGGAAAGAGAGTATGTGGGTTGACTGATGTTTTGTGCATCAGTGTGTGTAGTGGTTTCGGAGATGGTGACAGTAGAGGTTACAGTGGCAGGGGGAGGTGAAGGGGGCTGATGTGGGGGAGAGGGTGGCAAGGGAGGTGATGGAGGTGCACTCGATGTGTGGGCTTCCTCGGTGTCGTGAACAATGTGTGTTGTGCCAGTGGTTGTGGGGGTGCCTTGTGGTCCTGATCCTAATACATTCATTCGTTTTCCCATTCGTGGGGGGCGTCTTCCATATCTTTTCTCTGTCCTTCGTGATTGCGCTAGTGCAGTATGCACCGTTTCAGGTACTCCCAAAGCATCTGATATCATTTCCAGGGTGGCACGGTATTGCTCGTCCACGCCTTCCTCCTCCAGAATCTGGTTCATGAGGGCTTTACCTGCAGCTAATGATAGCATGTGTTGCTCTTGGACTCGGTTCATCATATCGTAGAGCTTCTTTAATGCGTTAGTATAGGCGGGGGCACCTTCCAGTACTTGTAGGGCTTCCTGATCATACTCTTGTTCTTCTGCTTCTGATTGTCCACCCTGTGCCTCCTCATGTGCTTCTTCTTCATCGTCCACATTGACTACGTCCGGTTGGCTGGGCTGGGTTTGGTCTGGGGCAGTTTGCTGTCCACCAGCTTGCTCTGCTTCAACTTCCGCATTTACAGCGTCGATGATTCTAGCAACTTCTTCGTCCGTTAGATCCTCCAGAGTGAATCCATGCGGGAATTCCAGATCAGTCGGTACTGGTGGAAACACAAGGTTAGGGCCATCTGTGTTGTGCCTGGGTAACCTGATAGTAAATGGTTGCACTCGTCGGGGAAGTCTTGGGGTTGTTTCAGGCGTTAGGGTTGCACCGCGAGCTTGTGCACAAGGCATCTGGACAGCGCCTCTCATCTTCTTTGAGGGAGGCCCCACAGCTGACAATCTGCGTTGAAACTCCTGTGCTCTGGACCAAATGAGAGCCCTCTGCACCGGTACATCATATGCGAGACATCTGTATACAATTCTTGTAAGTGCACAGCAACCATACAGCACAGACTTTTGCTTCTTATACCATCTCTGATGAGCCATATGAATCTGGTCGATAATCCAGTGGGGCATATTGATGGACAATTCAAAAGCATCCGCCAGGTAGAGGCTAAACCAGATCTTTTTGGGGGGCATTGTGAACCTCTCCTGCGCGGGGAATGCGAAATGTTGCATGACCATGCGTAAGTGAATGGCAATTGTAGGTGTCATCGCAACCATGTCCTTCAACTTCGTCAGATTCCTGTTCTTCATATTGTCTGGAACCATAGTCTCTTTCTCTGTTGGGATGTGCATACCTTTCATGTCGAGTGCTTCTCTTACCAAGTTGATAGTTAAGCGGAAACGCTTCAGCTCATTGCCCCTTGTGAGTGATGGGAGCACAAAGGAGCTGTATCCTTTCTTGTCTTTGCTGGGAGTGAGGGTACTAATTAAGTATGAGCACCTTAGAAAATCTGGCTTTGGTAGTTGGAACTTGAAGTAATCATAAAGCCCCGCCTTCTTCCATATCGACTTCAGTCCTTCATTGTTCTGTAGCTTTTCAAACTCCCTGGTAAAGAAATGGTATCTGCCCCAACGTCCATTGAATTCTACCTCGGACTCCCACATATATGTGCCTTCACCCAGAGGTCCAGCAACGTCACTGAACCAGTGTGAAGCTTTGCCCACCGGCATTGTATGACCCTGTGGAGGATTCTGAATTGGTATGGCATGTAATGCCCGTAATGCCACTGGTCTTTCCTTTAATTCCTCCTCGACCGGAAGGCTTTCGATGTCCACCACTTGGGGGCTGGTGCCTGCCTGGGAGCTAGTTCCTACCGTATCTGCCATGTTACTTCTTGCTACCTGTCTCTGTGAGAATATACAAACACGTGTTAATATTGTACAGAACAAGGGAGGATCCTTGTTGTTCCCATTACAATATTAACATGAGGGTCGGGAGCGAATAATGGGTTAGTAAGTGCTCGGTGCAAGTGTGTGTGTGGTTAGTCGTTCGATAGACCTAAGAGTTAAGTGGAATGATGTAAAGTGATAGTGATGTGGTTAGAAAGTGATTTACAAATGGGGTCTGGGGGTTTGTTACAAGTCTGAGGCTGCCAAATGCAGTGGATGGGTTTTGCTTTTGGTTTCGTAGAGACTCTAGAGAGCTTTATCGGTGTCTCGGTTTGAAAATGAGGCCTTTTAGGGACCCATTTACAAGTGATTATGTGCGTGCGCATGGGCCTTGGTGTGTTCTTGAGTGTTGAAAACGAGTGAATGCTGGCTGTGCGAGTGAATGGGTTACACTGTGTAGGTTGTGGCCTCGGCGTAGCCATTTGCGCCCGCAAGCAAGCCTTAAGCACCCAAATTTGTCTTGATTGTGGGCTAGCCTTCATCGACTTCTTGGGCACCCAAATAGCTTTCACGTTAGCAGGAGAATTTCTGCAAGACTTCTTATTAATGTCGTGTTGTTGGTTACTAATAAGAGACTTAGCCCGTGTAGTTGGCGGGAGTGCAACCGGGTGTTCGCCTTTCAGTACCCACACTTGTTTCACTTGCTGGGACATTTTGCTGTGCAGGTACTTTTGATCTCGGACATAGGTAGTACTCTGCCTCTTCTGCCTTTGATCCACCTTTGGTTGCTGCCTCCTTCTGGCCTTTGGAAAAGAAGGGAGTTCCTTTGCATCCCTGACTCCTTTTTTGCGAATATCATTCCTCTGCAACACATAGTTTTGGACAAGAACAACATGGTCATCTTCATGTGTATTCCTGGAAGGACCAGGAGTCTGTGCCTTTCCTAGTTCCTTGGGTGCTCCATTATCCAACTCTACTGTAATTCGACTATGATTGACCCAAACCTGAAGAAACCCACTTCTTAGGTTTAAGTTGACTGCTTGGTCATAGATCCAGTCTTGACCCAAGACAAGAGGTTCAGTGAGATCCTCGTCTTGACACACTAGTACTTTAACTGTCATAGCCTCATCATGAATGTAGAGGGGAAGTTCCACCTCGCCCATGCAAGGGGTTTCCACGCCTCCCAATCCTATGAGATATGCTTCCACAAGATTGACAGTTAACTGCAACTCTTGACAGTAAGACAATTTAACAGCACTAGTGGCTGCGCCTGAGTCAATCAAGGCTCTTACAGTCCTTGCACTCTTTCCTTGTCCTATATCCACGGTTATGAAAGGGCGTCGATCAGTTATCCTATGTGAGCTAACACCTGAAACTTCACACATAGCTACGTCATATCCTTGATCTGCATATGCATCTTGCCTAGGGTGCTCTCTACCTTGTCTTCTTAATTTCATTCTTCTTATGCGCTCTAGGGCTTCTGCTTGAGCTTCTTCTCGAATTCGCTTTTCTTCCTCTTTGCGTTTCTTAGCAGTGTTGAGTCGACTTAGCATTTCCTCTGTGAGGGGTTCCTGATACAACTTAACTCTGCATCCGCTAATATAGTTTGGGAGAACATCGCCTTCTAATGTGGCTAGTTGCACTGCACCACTTGTTGAGATCCTATTGATGATCATAGGTCCGTAGCCTCTCTTTTCTAGCTTCCTTGCATGTTGTTTCAATGTGTAGACTAAAACTAGATCTCCCGCTTTCAAACCCTTATCCTTCACATGGGCATCAAAGTATGCCTTCTGTCGTTTCTTTGCTGCATATATCCCTGCAGCCGCTCTCAATCTTGTTTCTCCTAATCGTTCAAGGTCAAAAAGTCTAGGAGAGAGTTCATGACCCGTCCATTCGTGCTCTTGTGCTACCTTCAAAGTAGGTATCAAGAAGTCCAAGGGTAGCACCGCGTTTTGGCCAAATACCATCTGAAAGGGGGTGGGTTGGAGTACCGTTTTGTAGGCGACTCGGTATGCCCAAACAGCATGGTGTAGCTGTTTGTCCCAATCAGAGCGTTTATTGTTCACTAATTTCGTCAGTACATTGCATAAGATCTTATTAGTGCTCTCAGCTTGTCCATTAGCTTGAGGGTGATAGGGGGCAGACTTCTTGTGTATTACCAGGAATTCTTGGAGTAGATTCTCAATCACCTCGTTCAAGAAATGAGTGCCTCTATCACTTACAAGCTCTATAGGTAGCCCATATCTTGTGAATACATTCTCAAACAAGAATTTAGCAGTTGTTTGAGCATCGTTCTTTGTCGTAGCCTTTACCTCTACCCACTTAGTTAGATAGTCTGTCGCAACAATGATGTATTCTGCATGAGAACCCTTAGCTGGGGGATTAATAGGACCTACGAAGTCTATTCCCCACTTAGAGAACACACGTCCACCCATCATAGGTTTCAATGGCATCTCATCTTTTCGTATAGGATACTGAGTTCTCTGACAGACATCACACCGTTTCACATAGGTATGTGCATCCATGTGAAGGGTAGGCCACCAGAAACCCGCAAATAGTACTGCCTTGATCACCCGATCTGGTCCAAAGTGTCCTCCTGCTACACCTTGGTGAGCAGTTTCCAAGATCTTAAGATATTCACTCTCATGGACACACAGTCTCAGGTAACCATCTTTACCGCGTTTGTATAGATTATCACCAATGAGTGAGTAATCCAGGGCTTCTTGTTCTAAACTCCTTTTCCTAGCCAGAGTCATGTCTGGAGGGAATGTGTTTGTCCTCAGGAAGGATACTAGAGGTTCGCTCCAATCTGGCACAATGGATACTTGATAAAGAGTAGCGTGTTCCACAGGTGGTTTAGTGCAGCAGATTGGACATTCCTTGCACAATTTTTGGACATCAGCTTCCATAGTGGGCCAATGCACTCCGAGTCTCTTTAGAGTCTGTAAAGTTCGTTGCTTTGAGTAGTGTTGCTCTAACGCACCTACATGTGCTAATTGCAACCATTTAGCGTACTCATCCTCTTCTACGCAACAAGCCAAGATCCCTTGATCTGTGTGCTTGTACATGCTTCCTGCCATGATGTGGTACTTTTGGGCTCTCACAACCTCCCTATTCCGTGTGTTCACCACTGGATGATTAGGCCCGTACGTCAATACTGGTACCAATGACTTAGCCCACTGCGGTACCTCTTCCAAGTTAAACAAGTAAGCATCAGGAAGATCATCTGCCACTCCTTGTGGGGCTTCTCCCGACGTGAGCCTAGAGAGATGATCTGCTCTTAAATGAGTCCTGCCTTTCCTTACCACAACCTCAAAGTCATATTCCATGAGCAAGAGAAACCACCTCACTAATCTTCCTGTATTGCATGGTTTGTTTACGAGGTATAGCAAAGCCTGATGATCAGTAAAAAATTTAAACTTATTTGCAAGCAAATAGTGTCTAAATTTCTTAACTGCATATACCATGCCTAAGCCTTCTCTCTCCGTAGTGGTGTAATTTCGTTCAGCTGCATTCAATTGTCTACTGGCATAGGCAATTGGAAGATCCATATTACCTTCACCCGTAGGTTGTGCAAGCACACATCCAATGGCGTAATTGGATGCATCCACATGAACATGGAATGGCTTATTCCAATCTGGTGTGGTCAAGATTGGTGCTGAACATAATCGTCGTTTAAGCTCCTGGAAGGAATTCTCACATTCATCCGTCCACTCAAAGTTAGTCAGAAGTCCGTACATGGGCTTTGCAATGACAGCATACATGTGTATAAATCGTCGGTAATAACCACAATGCCCCATGAAAGCTTGTACTTCCTTGACATTTTTTGGCCTAGGTAGCTCTGCTATAGCTCTCACTTTCTCTTCATCAGTGGATATGCCATTCTTTGACACTATGTGTCCTAGGATCTTGCCTTGCCTGACCATGAAAACACATTTTTCCGGGTTCAGGCAGACTTGATATTCTCTACATTTGTCGAAGATTTGCATGAGTTCAGGGATATGGGTTTGCCTAATGTTCGAATGAGCACAAAGATCATCAACGTAGACTTCTAAGTTTTTCCTCAGGAACTCTTTAAATACATGGCACATCAGCCTTTGGAAGGTAGCTGGTGCATTGGTAAGCCCAAATGGCATTACTCTGAAGGCGAAAATGCCCCATTCTGTGGCAAAGGCTGTCTTATGCTGATCCTCTGGAGCTATGGCTACTTGATTGTAACCCGAAAATCCGTCAAGGAAGCTGTACACTTCCTTGCCTGCCACTCTTTCTAAGAGATGTTCTGTGATGGGAAGCGGATAGTTATCTCGAATCGTGGTTGCATTAACCTTTTTCAAGTTAATGCACACACGAAGCTTGCCATTCTTCTTGGGCACCACTACGATGGGGGATACCCATTCAGTGTGCTCAATTTCATAGATAAATCCAGCTTCAACCAGTCTATCTATCTCTTCTTTGATCTTAGCAGCGTAATTATCGTTATATGTGTAGGGCTTTTGCTTAGAGGGTTTAGCATCTGAGGTCATGGGGATGGTGTGTGAGCATATGTCAGGGTCAACACCTTTCAAATCCTTGTAACTCCAAGCGAACACATCTCTGTATTCTCTTAACAAGGCTATCAATTCTTGCTCTTCTTCGTCTGTTAGGTCATGGCCTATGTACGTGCATCTCTCCTCTCCTTCTTCTAGGGCTACTACTATTTTCTTGGTGGTTTCTTTGTTATCATAGGCCTCTCCTACTTGTGCCTCTCGTTTAGGCATTCTTATCATGACTCTCCTGTCATCTATCTCATATTTCTTAAAATTTTCTGGGACCTCAAACAAAGATTCTTCCTCTTCTGGTGAGACTTCTCTCTTCTTCCGTTTCTTTCCTTCTTCCTTTGGGGTCACATGTGTGGCTAATCTTACATCATTTGTAAGCTCTCCATGCCTCTGGGGTTGAAATTCTACTTCATGGAAGTATTCTTCATCTGATGCAAATGGTGGGTCCATAATGATTGACTCTAGGTCGGAGTCACTTGCATCCTCAAAGGCATCAGGGCTAGGTTCGCATTCTTCTAGAACTGCCTCTCCCATGATTGGCTCTATGGAAAAGACTGAAATATCATAGCCATCCTCATCACAATGAGGTGTCCATTGTTCTTCATTGATGGCTACGTCCATTGTTGCTAGGATTTCTGCCCAGCCATGGGGTTCAAATTCCTCATCAGGAAAAACTACAGGTGCATAGGCTGGGTCTTGAAGTGATCTATGTGTTTCTTTTGCACCTACCTCTCTGGCTTTCTCTCTCTTCTCTTCTTCTACTGCAACCTTGCACATCCATAAATGAGTGTCTTCATGCATCCATGAGGATCCCGACCCTATGGAATGCACAGATTCCGTGTCATCTTTGGCTCTATGGATGGGATTCCATTGGATAGGAGGGACATCTCTATGAGAGTAATCCTTGAGATTGACTTTGGTCGTAACACCTAAGTGTTGCAGGTACAAGGAATCAGTTCCCCAATCCTGTACCACTTGCAACTGTCGCATGAATGGTCGTCCCAAAATCATCTCATAGGCATGATTTTTGCTAAATTCACATATAGCAAAGGTATGTTCAAACTCGACACCACAAGTGGTGAGAGTTATTCCTTCTAGCAATCCTAGGGGTCTCTCTATGTGACCATCGGCCATCTGCAATTTCATTCTCGTTGGCCTGAGTGCCGGCTTGCCCCAACGCTTCCATAGGGAGGTGGTGGCAATTGCAACTCCTGCACCTGAGTCCAAAATTGCCTTGGTGGTGTACTCCTGATAAGTAATGGGAAGATAGGTGTTCCCTTCTTCACCTTCACACATATCTCCTATCTTATCCAAGGGTATCTCTGGCACTGTCCTATGTGATCCTACCTGGGAACGAGGTTTTGCTATCTCAGGTACTTGTTTGGTTACATGTTTCCACGATTCAGGTCTAACCTTGAGTAGCTCTTCTAACTTGAGATTGCACTGCACATTAGTGTTCTTCACCACCTCTGTGTTCCTAGGTATGACTGAATCTTCGTTTCTTACCATGATTGTGGGTGCTCTCATACACGTGGACTTTGCTTCCCATGGGCCTGTGAAATGGGGTAGCTCTTGTATGGAATTGGATTCAAAGTCCAATCTCTCGTGAGACTGAGTACTCTCCTGTTCCTCGTAAATAGATGGGATGTCTTGTGGGAATTGGTCGTGTGCATCATCCACAAGTTCAAAGGGAGGGGCGACTTCACTTTCGTTATCCCATTTATCTTCTTGAATTTCTCGTAGGAAGTCTGGTGCAAACCGATTCATAGAAGAAGAAGTGTCTGGCTCCGTAGAATTAGGCACATAAGCAACTTGGGAAGGAGGGCTTATTCTATCGTTGGCTCTTTCCTCGCTCTCATAGATGTTTGGAGCACAAGCTTCCTGGGGAGGATTACTTATTCTATTACTTTTCCGAACAGGCTCATATGCTCCCTGAGAAGGAATGTAGGCAACCTGTGGAGGTACGTGAGCTTTCGAGGGAGGCTCATCTGCCTTTTGGGGGGAAAGATAAGCTTCTTGAGGAGGCACATGGGCTTCCTGAAGAGGCTGGCTTATCCGTTCTCTTGCCCTTTCCTTTCTTTGGGGGGCAGGTTCCTTTTCTGATTGTGCAATTAGACTCTCTATTCTTTCTAGCAGTCCATCAAAATGTAACTGCGTCTTAGCTGAGCTAGAGATGTTAAAGAGGCGACTAGCTTCAAACATGGTCTGAGCCAATTCCACCATTTTGGCACAAATTTTAGTTCATTCAAGCTCTAGCTCGGCTCTAGGGTAGCATTTTTCATGATCGGTTATGGTTGGCCCTTCTTGGATTCTGGCCTGATATGCTTTAAGCATCATATTAAGGTCTTCGGGAGTGGGATCTGCTAGGACTGATCCTACTCTAGGGGGTGGTGGGTTTAGGTGAGGCGGGTTGGAAGGTGGCTAGTCGGATGGCGATGGGAAAGGTGGTGGTGGGGTAGTGTGAGAGGGAGTTTGAGATGTGAGTTCAGTTATCCTGGCTTTGGTTTCTCTTATGCTTTCCTCAAGTTCACTCATCTTTTTAGCCCATTGTCTTTTCATTCTTTCTCGACTATCTTTCCAAGCTCTAGTCCTTTTCTTGGTTATGCTCTCAGTTTCACTAGCTGTTGGGCTCTTTTCCTGGTCTACCCCTTGGTTTTGCTGCAATGCTTGAGCTCTAGTGACTACCTGTACCGGAGCAGTGGAAGTGACACTTCCTGTGGAGTCTACCACTAATCCAATAACGTTGATAGGCGTGATTTTTGGCATATTATTGGGGTTCTTTGGGCAATCTCGTAAGAGATGCTCTTTTCCACAATCTTGGCAAAAGCCTTGGATCGTCACTGACTGGGGTTGTGTAGGTGGAGGTAAGGGACAATCACGAATGAAGTGATCTCCTTGGCATCTGTAGCACGGTCCTCTTGGGAATGGAGGTCTTACCTGCCTAGGTTGAGGCCTAGGGTTGGGGTTTGCATACATGACGTTTGTGTAATCGGACTCCCAACTAGGTTCACTCGGCTCTTCACTATAGTAGGACTCATCATGTTCTGGAGACTGCATGTAGTACGCCCGGGGACTATCCACATGTGTAGAATCAAAGCTATGGTCACTCGGGTCACTTTCAGGAATCTAGGGTGTCACAGGGACTATAGCTCTATTCAGGTTTTCTTCTGCAACAGCATACTTTACCGGAATCACATTAGCTGGGGCAGGGGGTTGTTGAGCTAACACTGGCTGAGGTCTTTGTTGGTTTTGGTATTGTGGTTGATAATTTTGTTGTGGCCTGCCATATGGCTGTGGAGGGTACTGGTTCTGGTATCTTCCTTGCTGCGGGTATGGCTGAGGGTAGGGTTGCCTAACTGCCTGCTTGTTGTATGGGCAATCTTGTGCGGTGTGATTGGTGTATCTCCGTTCTATGGTGCAATACTGGCTACTAGGATTTACTTGGGGCTGAGCCATAATGGGGCAGACATTCGCCATGTGGTCACCACCACACGTATAGCACCTTTTCACAGGGGCAAACCTTGGAATTTGTTTGCTAGAGACGCCTAGTTTTTGGGCCACTTTCTCTGCGAGTTCCTCAATTGATGTGGATTGCGTGGAAGAGTGACTAGATGCACTATCTGAATCTTTGTAGATTTTGGAAAGCTCTAGTTCTTCCCCTAGGTTATCTTCAATGTCAATGCACATGCGTACACACTCTTCTATAGTCTTAGGGTCCTTCAGATACACATAGGATCTCAATTTCGTACTCAGCAATCCATCCAAGAATAAGGCTACTTGTTTAGCTGGTGTAGGTAGTTCCGAAACAGGGCATCTTTCAAGATATTGCCTAAATCTTCTTCCTGCAAGTCTCACGGTCTCTTGAGGGGTTTGCTTGAAGCTGTGAATCAGTGAGGAGGTATTGTGTCTTATGCCACTCTTAGAGAACTCTACGATGAAAGCCTCTAGGAGTTGGTCTATGCTCCTGAACTGTCGCTCATCCAATGGCTGAAACCATGTAAGTGCTGTGTTCCTAAGGGTTAGACCGAAGGCATTGTACTGCGTGAATAGATCCTCCACTTGTTCAGCTCTCAAGACTTGCTTGAATTCCGCCACATGATCATAGGGATCTCCTGTGCCATCAAAGTAATTCTTCATGGACTTAACTAGCTGGGTCGGTCTCAGAGTTCTTGTGTGCTCTCTAGGTCTCGACAGAGGGAATCCATCCACATTTCTCTGATTCCGGTGAGCCCTAAGTATCTCTGGTTCTACTCTATTCGTCTCCGTCCTCGTTCTTTCTCTGCCCACGGGGTTGGCAAAGCTTACTTCTGGTCTATCTCTACTTCTGTCTCTTTGAGTTCCATGAGCTTGGGATGTTCCAGCTCCAGGGTGACCATAGGATACATTCGATCTTGGTTGGGGGAAAATGAATTCACCCTTCCAAGTGTAAGCATGCCTATCATTTTCTGTCACCACAAAGATCCTTTCCGAAGTGTGATCTAAGTAGGTCACTCTACCTGGGCTATCCGGATCCTTAAACTCATAGATCATGATAGTTCCTATATCAGTTGGCTGATTAGATTTATATCTCCAAAAGGCTTCGTCAGTTTCTCGATTGAGGAGCAACTCTATGCTCTTGTTGTCTTGGGGAACCCACTCAGGCGTGATAATCCTAGTGAGAACAGATTTTCCTCGAGGGGTTCTAGGTTCCGCACCCATGTTTCCTTGTTCCAAGTCACCTAAGTCCGCTTCAGAGATTACATTTCCAAATTCATCTGTCCTATCTGGGTGACTGGTGACTACGTATATGGTTCCTTCCTTGTCCAGCTATGCACCGTTTTCAAATTTGACTGCTGGGTGCTCTAGTCCAATGGATTGATCAGGATTCTTAATCTGTACCACAGATCTTCCTAAGCCGTCCTCATAGATGCTAGCACCTAATCGGTTGGTCCTAAGGTATTCCAGCTGTGTTTTGTAAGGGCCTTCTACCCTGTACAAGTAAGGCACTCCTGAACTTCCCGTAGGTCTGTCCATGCCTTGAGACATCTCTGACTCACTGGTCTCAGAGCTAGGGTAGTACGAGTGGTGGCTCAACTGCTGGGCCCAAGACCTAGCAGTGTGGTTAACACTAGCCTCTGAAGACCTAAGGCTTTGTCTCTCCCTTAAAAGATGTCGTCCTGATCTAAGGTTCATATGCCTATCTAAGTAGCCCAATTCTTTGCCCAGAGTACAACCTCGTTTCTGGTTACTTTATATTAGTCACTTGATTCTTTTTATTTATTTCTCGTGTTTACGGTCTTGTCTGATTTTACGTCGTCAGGAATACTTGAATGTTCTTCGTGCTTTCAGGTTGATCGTTCCACGTTAGGTTCTTTTCCTTTATGTTATCGACAGTACAGAGATTAGGTTTTTAGCTTGGACTTGAGTTTTTAGGTAGTCTTCAACTTGATACCTGCCTATCGTCGCCCTGACTTACTCCTACCTCTCGTCGTTCTTAGCCTAAACTATGAATTGACAGAGGGGGTTAAAAGTTTCCAACCTTTTGTTTCCTGCTTGGTTGCCCTTGAGTGCCCAGGAAGTGTGTTCCCAAGCTTACACTTACACTTGCTTAGAACGCCTTGCGATGCTCTCAAAGGATCTGTAAAAGTTCCAAAGTTAGCTTAAAAATTTAAATTCCAAAGCCAGAACCAAGTATTTTCATTCCTGTAGCAGAAACACAAACTTGCATAGTGATTTTTTTTAAGAAAACAATTCTAAAGACCCCTGACTTTGATCCCCCTGGGTATGGTCAACTTCAAAATACCCTATCTGAAAATCAACGCATTATCTTTATAAAAAACAGTTGAGGGCGTGTAGTAGATGCCCCGAGCTTTCCAACAAGCCCTAGAGCTCAAAAATTTGATTTCGTATGAAGAAGTTATGACTGTTCAGGGTTTAGGGGGTTAGGACAGGATTCAATCTGGCTGACGGATCCTATGATTTTCCCCCAAAACACAAGTGTAGGAACCTCCAATTATGCCAATGGAGTGACTACTTGCCCCAAAATTTATCCCAAAGTTTGAACAAAAGCAAACCCCAATTTTTGGCTGAAAAGCCTGTCAATCGCGATCGACAGGTCTGTCAATCGCGATTGACAGAGGTGTCCGTCGGGGCTGTCAGTCGCGATCGACAGTGTCAATCGCGATCGACAGAGTCGATCGTGGCTGTCAATCGCGATCGACAGTATCAATCGCGATCGACACGTGGCTACGCGTAAAAGTCAATCAGTCGTTGAATTTCAGTCGGTCGCGATCGACGGTGTCAATCGTGACTAACAGAGGTGTCGGTCGTGGCTGTCGATCGCGATCGACGGTATCAATCGCGATTGATAGGGTCCTACGTGGCAGTCTGTCAGTCGCGAGGTTTGTCGATCGCGATTGACAGGGTCTGTCGGTCGCGAGGTCTGTCGATCGCGATTGACAGGGTCTGTCGGTCGCGATTGACAGGGTCTGTCGGTCGCGATTGACAGAGGCTGTCGGTCGCGATTGACAGAAAACCTCGGAATTTTTCTACTGTTTTTAGTGTTTTAGGATGTGCTCCTTGTGCTTGTTCTAGTGGTGCACTCAATTTTGTGAAAAACCAAAAATTTCTGTCAGTCGCGATCGACAGAAGCCTGCGACCGCGAGACAGTTTCGATAAGTTTCGTACCTGCGCAGGAAGCTGGAGGGGATGATGATGATGATACCTGCAAGAAACACAATAAACATGCAAAAAACAGTGCAAGCAATATCGCTCTCTCGCTCTCTCTCACAAGTAGAATGAAGGAAATGAGGTGGAGATGGTGATATGATCAAATCTGAAGATTTTCGCGATGATGGAGATGGAGATGGGAGATGGTGAAGATGATGATGGCGATAAAGATGGTGAAGAAAAAACAAGAAGATAGATGAAAGTGAAGAAAATACCTACAACTCCAACGCGTCAACTCTACGTCTTACCATCACACGCTCGTCCTCAAAGCTCGATCCCCGGCAACGGCGCCAAAATTTGGTGTAGCTCAGTGATGAGTAGCACCTCCTTTAATGTCAATCCGGGAAGATGTGAGGATGGTATGAAGACCTCGAGCAAGTGGAGGCACAAGTGCGTGAGTGAGAAGCACACAAACAGGCACACACATACACACACGCGCACACACGGCAAGACAAAGAGTGCGAAGCAATGGAGTTCTTAGATTACTTTCAAAAAGCTCTTACAAGTTCGTTTCAATTACAATCTAACCTCAAAAATGAGCTCTCTAGCTCCTTTTATAGTTTTTGACTAGCTTTGGCCCTGTTCAGACCTAGTGTCTGGCCTAGTTAAAAATTAGGTTCCAGGGCTTATTTGAGGGCTCAAACGAGATCTAAAAAATACGAAACTTGGCAGGTAGATACTTCTAAAGCTCCTCAAGCTCAAGGACTCCTTGGCTTGCACAAAATGGAGCTACAAAAAGATGAAATGGTATTTACAATGGTGTTTAGTGATGAGAATCACTTTTAATTGGTGTAGAGGTTTTGAAAAATTAAGGTTGCCTTAGTGCTAAATCTGCATGAATTCTCATACGTACTTCTTCCTGAAGAAAATTATTGGCCTATTTGCCAGATCTTCGTTGACTCCCTTGTCTGCTTGTGCCTTCTCTCCCTTCTGACTCTCTTCTCTGACTGCCATGCCTCGTTAGTCCTTCAGTCCCTTGTCCGCTGCTAACAGTAGCGAAGGGAAAACCCATTGGCGTTCGGTGGCAGGGGATTGGGCGATGGCATAGATGATTTGCGCGAAGAAGGGATGGGCTTCCACTGAGTGCCAGGGCAACTCAGCGAAGTTGGCCAACCCTCGGCAACGCAGGTATTCACCTACCTCGGTAGGGATACCATCGCGGAAGGCAGTGTAATTTGCTAGCGCTTCCATGGCGATCGCTAATGCAGACTAGGAACACGAATACAGAGCACAAGGATCGCACAGATTTCTAACACTCACCACAGTAGCGATTTTTGGCGTTGTCGACGGGGTTAAATAGGAACAATACGGTGGGGTGGGAAAGGGGGTTGGGTATCATTGTGCGGTGGGGGAAGGATACTTGTTTTCATGCAGGCGTGCGTATTCGAGTGACTGGTAAGGGGGGCGGCTGGTACGAAAAGATTTTCTAAAATACGGCTATTTATAAAAAGAAGAAAGAAAAAGGGAAAGGATTAAACAAAACGCGGTCCACCGCCGAAAAATTTAATGCGGGCTAGGGGCGTGATGATATGGCCGCAGCTTCGACCCATTGATTACTTTCGGGAGTGGATTTCTGGTCAACGTAGTCAACCGAAAAGTTGCGGGACCGACTTGTTCTGAGATTTTGAAAGGGCCGAACCATCGAAGTTTAAACTTTCCCGCGGCTCTATCCGACTTTACGTTGTAGAAGAGTACGAGCTGTCCTACCGAAAAGATTGGCGTTTTCAAATATCGATCGTGTGTCTTGGCTTGTCTTAGTTGTACTTCGCGCATGGTTAAAAAGCTGAGCCATCGGTGCTCATCAAGTTCTCTGAGTGCGTCCATTCGTGCTATCAGTGAATCTTCCGGTAGCATCTTCTGAGTGATTGCTACACGCAGGCTTGGGATGACTACTTCCATGGGTGCTATTGATTCTAAGCCATAAGCTAGTTTGAAAGGTGTCAAGCCTGTTGTTACCTTATATGTAGTTCGGTATGCCCATAAGACTGCAGGTAGTAGTTGATCCCATCTTTCCGGTGCTTCCATGATTAGTTTCCGGAGGATATTCAATAGTGATTTGTTTGTACTTTCGGCCAAACCATTGGCACGAGGGTAATACGGCGAACTGAGTTTGTGTGTCACCTGGAAGGATTGGGTGAGTACCTTCATTAATTGATTTACAAAGTGAGTACCTTGATCTGAGACAATTTCCAGTGGTAAGCCGAAACGTGGAAAGACATCATTCAACAGGCATTTTGCTACTGCCACCGCTGTAGCCGACCGTAAAGCCCATGCTTCTACCCATCTTGTTGCGTAGTTTGTACAGGTTAGTATATATCTGTTGTTACTGAAGACTGCTGGAGGTATAATTGGACCTATAAAATCTAATCCCCATTTTTGAAATGGTTCTAATGGCATAACTGGCTGTAAGGGAAAGAAGTGCCGTTGTAGCGGTTGTCCAGACCTTTGACAGTTATCGTAGTGTTTGGCAAAGTGGGCCACATCTCTGTACATAGTTGGCCACCAGAGACCACTCTGCAGAATTTTCCGGTGAGTCAAATCTGTGGCAAAGTGATCACCAGTAGGTGTCGAGTGAGCCATCGTGATAACTGAGTTAATTTCATGCGGAGGAACACAGCGAAGTAGGATTCCGGTGTGATCTGCATAATATAGTTCTCCAGCAACTAACCAAAATCGGCGGCTAAAGACTGCAATTTTTCTGCGTACTGGTCTTGAAACTTGAGATGGAAGGCAACCATCAGTGAGAAAGGTCAAGATCTGATCATAATATGAAAATGGAACAGGTGGGTCTGCAGATTCTTCAGTAATTGGTTTTGATACATAAATTGCGGGTGTCGTGTCATCTATACCCACCGGAGATTCACCGGAATCTAAGCGGGATAAAAAATCTGCTAAGGCGTGTGAACTGCCTGGTCGGTGAATGACTTCGTAATCAAATTCCTGCAATAGTAAGATCCATCGTGCTAATCGGCCTCCTAGATGCTGCTCCCGAACTAGATAGACAAGTGCAGCGTGATCTACATGAAATGTGAATTTACGGCCTAGCAAGTAATGTCTAAATTTTTTGACCGAATATACTAGTCCTAAACATTCTCTTTCTGTTACAGAGTAATTTTTCTCAGCAGTGGCTAATCTTCGACTTGCATAATACACTGGTTTGAACCATTTATCAATTTGTTGCATCAATACACTTCCTATTGCTATATCTGAAGCATCAACAAATATATGAAATGGGTGATCCCAGTCCGGCGGTTGTAAAATAGGAACTTGTGTTAATAAATGCTTTAAACGATCAAAAGCTATCTGGCATTCCTGGGTCCATTCAAATTGTCGAGGTGTTTTACTGATTAGCTTGTTTAGTGGTATTGCCAGATGAGCAAGCCACCGTAAGTGTCTTCCATGCCACCGTACTTGGCCCATAAAGCGCATAACTTCTTTTGGAGAAACTGGCACCGGAGCTTCTAATACTGCCGAAATCTTATCTGGATCGACTTGGATACCTTGTGCAGACACAATGTGGCCAAGTAACTTGCCACATGAGACCGCAAACACCGATTTGTTTGGATTCAAACAGAGTCTATGCTCTCTGCATTTCTGAAAGCAGCACCGTAAATGAAATAGATGTGCTATCATCTTATCGAAAATTGAAAAATCATCGAGGTATACTTGCATAAACGAAGTAAGATAAGGAGAAAAAATCTCCTGCATGCATCTTTGAAATGTGCTTGGTGCGTTTCTCAATCCAAACCACATTACCGTGCAAGCAAAGACACCCCAATTGGTAATGAATGCGGTTTTTGGTATATCTGCTTCGGCCATTCTAACCTGATTGTAACCACTATATCCGTCTAAGAATGAATACATTTCATGACCTGCTACCCTATCGAGCATTGTATCCAGAAAGGGGATCAGGAAAGGATCTGGTACTGTTGCTGCATTTAATTTCCGGTAGTCTACACAGATTCGTAGTTGCTTATTTTTCTTTGGCACGATCACAATTGGTGAAATCCATTCAGCATGTTCTATGGGTATGATGAATCCGACTTTTAATAACCTATCAAGTTCAGCCTTTACCTGTGATGCATAATTGGGATTCATTCGGTAACCAGGCTGTTTGTTTGGTTTAGCTTCAGGCTTCAACATAACTTTATGTTGATAGATGCGCGGATCTAATCCCTTCATATCTTTGTAATCCCATGCAAAGATGTCTGAGAATTCGTGAAGGAGTCGAATCAGGTCAGCTTTAAATGATTCTGGTAAGTTTTGCCTTATCTTTATAGGTCGTGGATGCTCTTCATCTCCTAGATTGTACGTGGTCAACTGGTCTTCGGGGACATAAAACTGTTGCGGTTTCTCTGTATCGTCTCTTGACTTGAACAGCGATTGTAAGTCATCATCATGTGTTGGGACACTACCTTCATGCTTAATTGTGTTGGTGATAGGTATGATTGTACAAACTGAAGTGTTCCAGTTATCTATAACAGACTGTAGATCAACAGTTCCTACAGACATTAAATCAGCATTACTGTTCAGAAATTCCTCTTCCTCATCATCTGATAGTCCATCTAACATGTTGACTGGTTCAACAAAATATGGTCTGGCGTGAAGCTTGCACGGTTGTATAGCATCTAATTTTACTACATATCTACGGTTGGCATCTTTGAATGTAAGCTCTTGTGCGGACCAGTCCTGTATTACCTTCGCATGCTTCAGCCAAGGTCGGCCGAAAAGAAGGTTGTAATCCAAAGTGGATTCTGGCAGATCTAGTATAACAAAGGTCATTTTAAAGGTCGTACCTTGTAAAGTGATGGGTACATTTCGCACAAGTCCTACAGGGTGGACTCTAAATTGATCTGCCATTCTCACAAAAAATTGCACTGGTTCAACTTCGGTCCATCCTAACCTTTTGCATAAGGATGCTGTTGCAATGTTCACACCAGATCCTCCATCAATCACTACCTGCGTAATTTTATGATTCTTGTACCATACTGTAATCAAGGGAACCGAATGATCAACGATAGAATCAGGTTCCGGTTGAACTGCTGCTGTTGCCGGAATACAAGAAGGCACCGGACTGAACTGTTGTTGGAACTGTTGTCGAATCCCAGGTACTAATGCCAGTAGTTGGCCGAGAGGCAAAGTGATAGATGCCTTGGATAAAATTTCCCAGGCTTGTTGAGATTGGTTGTCCTGCTCCTTTGGACTTGAGGTCTCCGCTGGTGTAGAAGTTTCTGCTGTTGTGTCTACTGCTGATGATGGCTCCGCTGTTGTTTCCTTTTGTTGCGTTCCTTCCTTTGACGAAGCCTGAGTCACCGGAATAGGTTTTGGGAATACTGGTGGTTCAGTTGCGGTCCAGTGACTAGCCTTGTTATACATCCTATGTTGTTCTCGTATCCCTGGTTCGAATACTTCTGCTGCTGTCTGCAGCTGTTTACCTGATCGGGTCTGTACTGTAGCAGCTTGCGTTTCTACTGGTGTAATTTGTACCATGTTGGCTATTGGGTTTTGCCGCTCCTTCTTCCTTTGATCGTACTCCGCTGCATCTTTGCAAAATCTCTTGATGTGTCCGAATTCGCCGCAAAAGTGACAACGAGGTGGGGGTAGATTGGGATTTTCCGGTGGTGGTCCGTTTTGCCAGCGGTTTGTATTGAAATGGTTGTTCCTCTGTCCTCGATAGTTTCGATATCCTTGTGGTTGATTGTTTCTCAATTGCGGAGGCACATAGTGATTCGCTGGCTGTCCATGTTCTTGTATAACGGCATTGACCGTTGCTGTTCCCTGTATTCTAGCATTGTAAACACAGTTTTCGGTGGTGTGTCCGGCAGTGTTGCAGATAGCGCAAAACGTTTGATTTAGTGCGCAATTGGCACTAATGTGACCTGAATTTTTGCATGTGATGCAGTATACTTTCCTGGTTATGTCTTCAGCCGTAGTTTTGTTTGTTTTCAACCACTCCAGATCTTCTGTAAATCCACCGACCTTGGATTCTAGTTGTAGAGCCATGGCAATGACTGCATCCAGCGTCATAACTCCAACACATCTTATAATCATGATCTGTTTCAGTTGTGGGGTTAAGCCGTTGATGAACCACTGAGTGATGACATCATCAGGTAAGTTAGCGTGGGCCTGTGGTATCTGCCGCAAGTGTGTTCTAAAGAGTGTAGCATACTCTTGGAGAGTCTGATTAGCCTTTTGTCGGTTGTTTTGTAAATAATCAAAGATCTCGACGGGATTCTTCTTTAGCCTGAATCGTTGCAAAAAAGCATCTCGAACTGCGTCATAGGTACCGAAATGGTTAATATCGTATTCCGTAAGCCATCTAGCTTCTTCATTTACCAGTGTCGATTGAAAAACGATGGCCTTATACGCCTGATCCGGTGGATGGTTAAGAACGGCATAACTTATCTCGAAAGTGCGTACATGAGCATCCGGATCATCTCCTGGGAATCCACCGAATTTCGTGTATGTTACTCCTGTTGGAGGCGGCCTTGGTTGACATAACTGTTGTTGCTGTTGTTGTCCGTTCATTGTGAGTGTATTCAGCCCTTCTTCTGTATCTTGATGTTGGTTAGTTGAACTCTCGAGATTTTTGTCGCCGGATGGCGTGCCTTCCGGTGTGCTGTTTTTACTTAGAATGCGTCGCACTTCTGCTTCGAAGAGTTTTCCTTCCTTCTGGATATCCAATATCCAAAATCTTTCTTCCAAGCACGCTGGTTGGGCTGAAGATTCCGCGAAAAATGCAAAGTCTTTGCCTACAATTGGTGACTCTATCACCGGAATATCACCGGAATGAGCCGAAATTGTGCCAGAATGTAGTGTTTTTCCGCTTTTACCGATCTCTTCTCCTAAAGTGTTTCTGATCGTATATAACTCTGAGTTTAGACTGGTTTCTAATGGCGTGTTGGTAGATTCTGAAATTGCTATATCTTCGATAGGCTGGGTCGAAGTAGCACCAGAATGTACCAAAGGCGTTGATTGTTCCACCGGAATATGACCGGAATCAATCGTGACGTTCTCAATTTGTCTGACCACTGGGTCGGATTGGGTTAGACCTTCTTCTTTCAAGGCTATCTTTATCGCTTTACTTGCTTCAGCTTTACAGTTCTTCGGATATGTTTCACCAGATCGAGTAACCGGCATGTATCATTACGCAGTAACCCTATCTGAGCAGTTTGCAACAATCTGGGTGTGTTGCTACTGCTAGTTACTCGAATGTTTAACTAAACGTTTGCTTCTGACAAACAACTGGTACTCTAGTGCCACTTTCCCACAGACGGCGCCAAATGTTAGCCAAATGTTAGCCGTTTGGTAGGCTACAAGCTTCTGAATCTGGACTTCGAGTACTGTGGACTATTGTGATAATTAAAAGCACTCTAATTTTTAGCCATGTGGGTTCTTGGGAGTGGTAGGGGTCTGTTAGATAGAGGCCCTGTACTATTTTCCCAACCTCTCATAAATACTTTATCACGTCTTAGCTCAGTACTTGACTCTAAACACTGCTAACTACGCGGTTCACTGGGACGTTGGAATTTCGGGACTGGGTCTGCTATAGTAAAAGAGCAGTAGTCCGGTTCTGACTTAACTACTTCGACTACTCAACTTCATTCGCCGAACATTACTCAAGATGCACCTCTTCTTGACTCGGAGGTACATCGAACAATTATACTCAAAAGTATGCAACTTATGGTATGTCAACTCAAGCAACAGTCGAATCGTAACAGCCTTATCAGTAAGTTCCGGGCACACAGGCTCTTTACCAATACAAGTCCTTCCTGGGATCGGAATCCTCAAAGAACGCAGACTATTGTATCGACTCAGTTACGCACAGAACATTAACAAACCAACAGTGAGACTACTTCCATGTTCTCTGCTTCGCCGAAGAACTGATAACAACAAGCTGCACTTAATAATACTCAACGACACACTTAACTATTACCGAACATATTCGTAACACACTGCAACTGTTTCGTAACTATGTATTAAGACGCTAACAAACGACCCGACAAAGCGCAGACAGAATAGAACAGAACAGAACAGAACAGAACAGAGTAGAAATACACACTCAAACAATACACTGCAATTCCCAAAATGGGCGCGCTCTCGCCACTCTTTCTCATTGCCTTATATAGAAGAATTTTTACAGTGGTGCGCGAATCTTTTGTTATCTGCGCGTTTCTCGAAAGGTTCTTTCTATTTAAGACGCCTGTCCTAGTACATTTGTCCTTATTCGGCGGCCGTCTAACAGTGGATATAGTGGATATGGACTCTCTCTCTCTCTCTCTCTCCTACAGTAGAGAATATCGCGCACGACGTGAATCTTACCTTCAGATTTTCTCTTTTTTTTTTCGCTTTGGCTGACCGCTCGTTCTGTCTGCCAGTATCCACATTCAAGAGTGATAAGAGAACCCTTGGCCTCTTCCCTGTGCACAGATATTGCCGGCGCCAAATGCTTTTGAGGATGCACAGAGTGGGACTGACACTGATGGAAGCACAGAGCGCAAAGGCACGCTCACTCTGTCATGCACTCTATCTGTAGTTCACCAATAGTTATGTCGGCCTCGCTCTGTCTCTGGCGGTGAGAGAGGTCACAGTGTCCTAGTAACTCCTCATGATAGAGTTCTTCGAGCCCTTGGGTGCGCAATATAGAGATTGATGATGGTGAGAAGACAACGTGTGGAATTTTCTGCTTATTGCCCGACTAACACCACAATGTTGTACGCAAGGAATTTGATCAGCTACAACCATGTTGCCAAAGAGGACGCGTATTAGACGTGAGCTCGAGTGAGAGCGTGAACTTGCCATAGAGACTACTTTTCGTAGTCGTCTTCTGAAGGTTTTAGAGAATCTCTCTCTCTCTCTCTCTATGAGTAGGTCACTGTTTATGCTGTAGAACTAGCGATTATCAGAGATACAGCTTGGCCTGCGCCTGGAGATTAGCCTGTGCGAGTATGTAGGCCTGGTGCATGGTGGTCAAGCATGAAGAATCATCAGCGCTCTGTAACAGAAAAGGTGTTGAATCCCTGGCAAAGGTGCCATAGAGAGAGTCTCTCTCTCTAGTTCTCTCTCTCTCTCACTGTTTCTCTTTCGCTTTTTGTGTAACACAGAGGTGCCGCAATAGCACAGATGTAACCTGAATAGAAAATATAGGGAAAACTCTGTTGCATTGTGATGCGCAACTAGAGGTTGTGCTAGAGATATCCAACTAAAGGCAGATATGGTCATGGAATGATAGCTTGCGAATTAAGAAAATGACTGAAGCTTGGGACAACACAAAACAAGTGGGTGACCCATAGGTTCTAGTCTATGTTGGCTGACAGAGGAACAATGGCTGAACATTGAGTTTTGCCACTATAGAGGCACAACAAACTAAAGAAGCACAGGCATTGCTTTTATGCAGGTTCTTGGTGCTGATCGTATGCTTTCACTCGCTGGTGGGATGAGAAAATTGGGGATGGATAGAAATTCTCAGCACGTACCATGCAAATGTACAGAGACACCTTGCCTTTATGTGGATAGAGGTTATATGATGGTAGGTGTATATGACACTCTGAAATGCACCAATAACTATACCCAAGTGATCAAGTGTTCATAAACATTGCAAAAACTTGAGAGTAATCACCAACGCTATACTAATGACGATAATAGTGACACCAAGTAATGCCAAAGTGTTAATAACCACATCAAAGGATTAATGTTACTAAAATGATCACAATGATGGGGGCAAAGGGTGAACTGTAAGAAAATAACAGCACAGCGGAATAGACCTGTAGACAGAGTTGAGAGAAAAACGCAGACAAAGATAGACGCAGACTGAGAGGTAGAGAACTCAAATTCTCAGATTGCAAAGCATAATGCAGTTACAATGATGGTGCTGTCCACCCGTGCGCTCCCACTGTGGAGCTTAGGTGGCGATCTAGACAGACTCTAGATGAAGGGCTTACTAGTGCGCAATGCTCTATAAAGCTCAACCTGGGTTGTGCTTATATAGCTTTTACAAGGCGGTTCAGTATAGATAAACGTAGTCGGGAGATACAAATTAGTCGGTAAAATATATGATCCGACAATATCTCCACGACCAGAAGTCCTACCGTCTCGGCCCTACGGACCGGGGGGATAGGCCCCCCGGACCCCGCAGAAGGGGGCAAGCCCCCCTCTGCACTCCCCCCATTAAGGTTCTATGGGGAAACCGCGCGATGCCACAGGGCCTTTATTTTCACCTTAAATGATAACCCAATGGCCTGGAAGTTTATGCCCTACCTAACCTGACGGCTAGGCTCACAAAGATCATCTATAACCATCAACGGTCACACATAGACCTCATCTAACTTGGAAGTTAGGGTTCCACAAATGTCCGGGCTCTCATAATGGCTTCTCCTCATAATGGGGGCCTTACAACTTAGAGCACCATGGATCATTTGTGGTCACATGAGGGTGGAGGATTGAGCATATCTAACACCCCCCCTCAATGTCCACCCAATGGTGAACTACCTCCTTGGTCCAATCCCAAGCTTTGGAAAGTGTCGAAGAAGTTGCTCTCTCCCAAGAGCCTTGGTGAAGATGTTTGCTCCATTTTCTTCAGTAGGGCAATAGGTTATCTCCACGACCCCGTCCTCAATCAACTCACGCACATAGTGATACTGGATTTCTATGTGCTTCGTACGTGCATGGAAAACAGGATTTTTGGCGATGGCCATGCAACTTTGGTTGTCACACTTCAACTCTGTAGCCTCTTGTCCTTGTATTCCTATGTGCCATAGGATCCTCCTCAACCATACTGCTTCACATGCTGCAACGCATGCAGCTTTGTACTCAGCTTCAGTAGAAGATAATGCTACAGTCGGTTGCTTCTTACTGATCCAAGAGAAAATCCCTGATCCTAAAGAAAAGCAATATCTAGAAACTGATTTTTTGGTATCAATATCTCCTGCCCAATCTGAGTCACAGTATCCGGCAAGAGATGATCCTTCTTCATAAAGAATACCATAATCAGTGGTTCCTTTCACATACCTGAGTATCCGCATGCTTGCCTTCCAATGAGTTTGGCAAGGTTTATTAGAGAACCTGCTTACTACTCCAACAACATAAGAGATGTCTGGTCTGCTATTGCACAAGTAGATGAGACTTCCAACTAATTTCCTGTATCTTCCAATATCCACTGGAGGTGAAGTATCTTCAATAGATAATTTTGTGTTGACCTCCATGGGTGTAGAAATTTCCTTGCAATCCTCCATGTCGAATGCCTTCAATATCTGCCTTGCATACTTTTGTTGAGAGATGAAAATCTTCCCTGGTTCCTGCCAAACTTCAAGACCTAAGCAATAATGCATTAAGCCCAAGTCTGTCATTTCAAATTCTGAACTCAGGGCATCTTTTGTTTGTTGAAGAAGAGCATCATCATTTCCTGTAATCACAAGGTCATCTACATAGAGTACAAGCACAATTGTCTTCCCTCCTTTCTTTAGAACATACAAGTTAGCATCAGAAGCACATCTTTTGAACCCTAGATTCAAGAGACACTTATCTATCCATTGGTACCATGCTCTAGGGGCTTGTTTTAGCCCATATAATGCCTTCTTCAGCTTACATACCTTGTTCTGTGAATGGGGAGCCTCAAACCCTGGTGGCTGAGACACATATACCTCCTCCTTGAGGTCTCCATTCAGGAACGCTGATTTAACATCCATGTGATAGACTGGCCAACGCTTATGTGCAGCCACAGCTAGTACTACTCGGATAGTAGTCATTCTTGCAGTCGGGGCAAATGATTCACAAAAGTCAATGCCTTCAACTTGTGAGTAGCCCTGTGCAACAAGTCTTGCTTTATATTTTTCTAGAGTACCATCAGCCTTGTACTTTAGCTTCCAAACCCACTTGGTGCCAATGACTTTACGCTTAGGGGGTCGATCCACTAGCTCCCAAGTTCCATTCTTCATGATATTGTTGTATTCTGTTTGCATGGCAGCCCTCTAATTCGGATCATGGAGTGCCTCTTCCACATTGCTTGGTTCCTTCGCTTCTTCTTGAATGAGATCAGCCATCAAGGCTGTGTTTACAATATGGGTGCTTGCCCGTCTCTGTTCCTCTATTCTCTGTGATCGCCTCGGTCCATCTGCAACCTGTTCTAGTGACTGTGGGATGGGGTTTGCAGAATCATAGAGCTGCCTCACCCAACGTGGCAATGGCTTTTCCACTTGGGTGTCGGCAGGTTGGTGACTTTTAGACTCATCATCTGAAGATGATGCTTCCTTCTCTTGTGTAGAAGGGATAGCTCTTGGGCCAGGTTCATAGTGGATTGCCCCTTTGCCTGATGATAAAGTGGAAGCTCTCTTATCCTCCTCCACTGCATGTGGCTGCTCCTCCTTGAACACCACATCACGACTCGCCATGATCTTGTGAAGAGATGGATAGGTATGTGTTGAAGATGAAGAGGTGTTGCAAAATCTTTGCTCTACACTAGCCAAATGAACTCCAGGAGTAGATGGTGGGCCCTTTTAGCTTGCCAATGGATGTATTAGACACCCTATGTACCTTGGAAGATCACTCTCAAAAAGATAGATCAAAACAGATAAGTTGGAGTTAGCTCAGAGGTGAAAACTTGCTATTCTTGGTTAATACACCTGTCCAGTGTTTTACATAATTCTCTGAGCACAGCAGCAATTAGATTAATTCCTCTTGGGGAAGGCTAGGTAGCTTAAAGAGCTAACTTTAGAGAGTAATCTCATCAAAAATAACAAACCACACACTGAGAATGACTTTTAACAAGTGATGACATCATCCCGATTTTCACGGGCTGCTATAGAAATAGACCAGTGAGTAGAAAAATCAACATAACTCAAGATGTAAGAATCCAATGATCATGAAAATTTGTATGCTTATACTAGACAGTAAGCTGAATCCAACAAGCTTAAAATCACTGAATTTGGATGAGTAAACACTGAGAAATGACTCTGACAAGATGACTGAAAAAGTCGGGTACCTGACAGAGAAGTGAAGATGAACATACCCTGTTGACTTCAAATGAACATAACTAAAGATTCCAACATCCAAATGACATGAAAATTTGTGAGCATATAGTAGCCTTATAGAGCTAACTTTACCAAGTTAAATCACTGAAAATGATGCACCAAGCTCAGAGAAAACATCTCTGCAAGCTGACTGAGAAAACTGAAGTAATGGCAGTGAGTAGTACACTTCACAAGAACATGGAAAGATGAACTCAAATAATCATGAAAATGAAAGTATATTGCTTGTACAATACAATGACTTACTGATACATATGTGTGCCTTGAAATCACACCTTGATATGGCATAAAGCTCAGCTCTTGGAGGTCTTCACATAGGTCTCTCTAACCACGACTAAAAACGCCATCTATTTATAGTTGAGTTTGGGGGGCTAACTTCCCTCAATCACTCTCCAATCAATCAATGATTGATTTGATTCTCTACCTACCACAAATCACGAATTCGTGGCTCCTCTTTCCATTCTTGATCATGTGGGCTCAACCACTTAAGATTCTCTTACTTTTACATTAAGTAAACTCTTCAAAAGTTACAAGAGGTAGTTCACAAGTGAACTTTACATAGTCTTCATTTTGAAGCTTCTTTAATGACTTTGTGAGACTCAAGCCAATACTTAGGCTTGTCATAGACTTGCTCCAACAGCTCCCCCTCAAGCCAAGTATGCTTGAGGTCTTCAATCTTCCAAGATTACCTGCAAACCAATCATAGCCTTGAATTTGCAAAGCTTTGTACCATCCAATGCTTTGGTTAGAATATCTGCACATTGTTGATGAGTGGACACATATGATATTTGAATCTCCTTGCTTAGAACCTTCTCGCGTACATAGTGATAATGAACTTCAATATGTTTAGTCCTTGCATGAAAAATAGGATTAGCAGCCAAGTGAATAGAACTCATATTGTCACCAAAAATAGTTGGAGTTCCAAACTCCAATCCAAGATCTTTGAACAATGTCTTCATCCACATAGCTTCCTGTGTAGCTATGGCAAGACCTCTATATTCAGCTTCAGTAGAAGAGAGAGCAACTGTGGGTTGCTTCTTGGATGACCATGAAATAAGCTTTGAACCTGCAAAGGTAAGATAACCTGAAGTGCTCCTTCTATCTTCCTTGGAGCTAGCCCAATCTGCATCAGAAAATAGCTTCAAACCTAAATCAGATACATAAGGATAGTAAAGTCCTTCATTTATGGTTCCTTTGAGATATTTGAGTATCCTTTTGGCAGCATCCATATGTGGTTTCCTTGGTGTGTGCATAAATTGGCTTAGCACACTCACACTGTAACATATATCTACTCTTGTCAATGTGGCATAGTTGAGACTACCCACTAGACTTTGATATGATGTGATGTCCTCTATGAGTTCACCTTCATGTGAGCTCAATTTGTGATTAACCTCCATTGGAGTACCTGCAATCTTACAATCTTGCATCTTGAATTTTGCCAACATGTCCTTAATGTACTTTCTTTGAGTGAGAAACAAACCATGATCTTTGTAGACAACTTCCAAACCTAGGAAGTAGGTAAGTGAACCCAAATCACTTATCTTGAACTCTTCTCTCATCTGATCTTTGATCTTCTTCATACCATCTGCATCATTTCCTGTCAATATAATATCATCTACATATACACATAGGTAGATGACCTCGGAATTACTCTTTTTAATAAAGAGTGAAGGATCTGCTTTGCTTGGTTGAAAGCCTTTGTCCTGCAAGAATGAAACAAGCCTGAAATTCTAAGCTCTTGGAGCTTGCTTGAGACCATACAATGCTTTGTTAAGTTTACACACATAATCAGGATAAACTTGACTCTCAAAACCAGGTGGTTGTGCCATATATACCTCTTCTGTTATCCAACCATTCAAGAATGCATTCTTCACATCTAGTTGAAGTATCTTCCAATTCTTGGAAGAGGCAATACTAAGCAAAACCCTAATAGTAGGCATCTTTGCCACAGGAGAGAAGGTCTCCTCATAATCAATTCCCTGAGTTTGTGCAAAGCCTTTTGCTACAAGCCTTGCCTTATACCTGTTAATGGAACCATCAGAATTCTTCTTGAGTTTATAGACCCATCTTGAGCCTATTACCTTCATGGATGAAGTCTTGGGCACCAAATCCCAAGTGTTGTTTTCCTCGAGTGCTTCAATCTCTTCCTTCATTGCATGCTTCCATTCTGTTTTTGCTTTGGCCTCTTCAAATGATGATGGCTCCTCTTGGTTTATGTCCTGTGCTATGTAGATAGAATGTTTAGTTACTAATGAGGTGTCAAACCCATACCTTTCTGGTTTTTTCTTTTCCCTCATAGATCTTCTTAGGCCATGATGTGATGATTCTGCCTCATGTCCAAGTTCCTGCAATTTTGCTTTACCTTTAGACTTCCATGCTTTGATCTTTTCCATGTGAGATTCTTCATCATCCTCTGAGGTCTCTTGTTCTTCAATCTTTGATTGTTCTCTACCAAGCTTTGGAAAATCTTCTTCAAGATCATATGGTAAATTGACCTTCCTGCATGAATCTTCATACCATGAATTGTTCTCATCAAAAACTACATCTCTGCTTACCAAGAATCCTTTGTTGGTAGGGTTGTATAACCTGTAGCCCTTTTGATTGTTGTCATATCCAATAAATACACACCTTTCTGCTTTTGGATCCATCTTGCCTCTAACCTGTGAAGGAACATGAGCAAAAGCAATACATCCAAAAATTTTACAATGATCTAAACTTGGTCTTCTTCCATTCCAAGCCTCATATGGAGTCATCCCATCAAGGGATTTTGAAGGCAACCTGTTAATCAAGTAAGTGGCTGTAGATACAGCCTCAGCCCATAAGTAATTAGGTAAATGCTTTTCATTTAACATAGACCTTGCAGCTTCAACAATTGTCCTATTCCTCCTTTCTGCCACTCCATTTTGCTCAGGAGTGTACCTTGTAGTTACCTCTCTTTTGATTCCTCTTTCTTGAAGAAAAGAATCAAACTCATGGGAGAAGTATTCTCCCCCTCCATCTGACCTTAGCCTTTTTAGTGATTTACCTGTTTGATTCTCCACAAGAGCCAAATATCTTTTGAAACATGAAAAAACTTCATCTTTGTGTTTCATAAAGAATAGGATAGTCCATCTGCTGCAATCATCAATAAAGGAAACATAATACCTTGATCCTGATATTGAAGCTTCCTTGCTTGGTCCCCATACATCTGTATGAACCAACTCCAAGAGATCTCCATGCATATAACCTTTCTTCATGAATGGTAACCTGTGAGACTTTCCAAACTGACATGCACTACACTTATAAATCATATGTTGTTTTGACAAGTTAGGGAGTCCAAGTACACTTTGGTCCCTGCAAATTTGCTTTAATGACCTTTCACCAATATGTGCTAACCTTTTGTGCCATACTTCCAATTCTGTGAGTGTCTGACTGCCATAATTAAAGAGAGCAATGTTTCTAGTGTCCTGTAATTCAAATGTGAACAATCTACCTGTCTTTTCACCTTTTGCAATTCTTCTGAATCCTTGACTTGGATCTTCAACAAATGCTCCTGCCTTTGTGAACCTGACTTGCAACCCTTTCTCTACTATCTGCCCAACACTTATCAAATTCTTTGTAATGGTAGGGACATAGAGTACCTTACTGAGTAGGTTGATGTTTCCATCAGGTGCTTTGACATTGCCTATTTTCTCCACAGGATGTTTTGTATCATCTCCTGTTTGTACCTCATGCTTATTCCTTGGATCTTCTAAATCTGATAGGAGTGCCACATTTCCTGCCACATGATTTGAACAACCTGAATCTATGTAGAAAATATGCTCATCAGATTTACCTTGTGGCATAGCCATGTTCATGATCAATAATGAATCCTCTTTGTTTGAGTCTTCTGTGTAGTTATTGTAGTCTCTCCTTCCTTTGTAGCCTCCTTGATAGTTTGAATGATTGTAGTTGTTGTAGTTGCCATGGTAGTTGTTGAACCTTCCTCTTGAGTAGCCATAACTTCCTCTATTGTATCCTCTGCCTCTTTGATTCCTGGAATTCCTAAAGCAATTTTCAGTTGTATGATTAGTTAATCCACAAATAGAACATGAGTTGGAGTCTTGGGATCTCCCCCTGCCTTGTCTACCTCCTCTTCCTCTACCTCTGCCATGTCTTCCTCTACCTGCATAGTTAGCTTGATATGTACCTGCTTCATCATCCACTTTCTTTGCCTTTCCTTTGTTATCTTTAGACTTGCTTTTATCCGTGTATAAAGCTGAAGATTGATTACCTTTAGAGCTTTCTCCATTTTTGATAAGCTTTGCCTCTTGAGTAAGTAGTTGTCCAATGAGTGTGTTGAAATCAGGTACATGCATGTCCATGTACAAATCCATAGCTGTGGTGAATGCTTCCCACTTATCATCTGCCTTCAAGCCATTGATGACCTGCCTTACAATTTGCTCTTCATCTATTACCTCTCCAATGCTTCCCAACTGATCCGCTATGTCCTTGAGCTTTGTGACAAAATCAGTCACATTTTGTTTGGGAGCCTTCTTGAGAGTTGTGAACTCCAGCCATAGTTGATGCTTCCTAGCTTTAGTACTTGAAGCAAAGAAAGCTTCAAGTGCATCCCACACTTCCTGAGATGTCTTACAACTTCTAATGTGAGGCAACAAAAAATCTGAGATAGAGTTGAGGAGATAAGACCTTGCAAGTGCATCCTTGGAGCACCATGTGCTCAATCTTTCTTGCTCTTCTTGTGTTGGTTGACTTTTGTTCCTGAAACTTGGCATAACTTCATCTCCAGCCACATAACCATATAAACTTCTACCTTGGAGATAAGCTTCCATTCTTAATGACCAAGCTGAGTAGTTACCTCTGTCCAATTTGTCAATTGATGAAGGAAATCCATCTGCCATGTTGTCCAACCTTGCTCTGATACCACTGTGAAGAGATGGATAGGTATGTGTTGAAGATGAAGAGGTGTTGCAAAATCTTTGCTCTACACTAGCCAAATGAACTCCAGGAGTAGATGGTGGGCCCTTTTAGCTTGCCAATGGATGTATTAGACACCCTATGTACCTTGGAAGATCACTCTCAAAAAGATAGATCAAAACAGATAAGTTGGAGTTAGCTCAGAGGTGAAAACTTGCTATTCTTGGTTAATACACCTGTCCAGTGTTTTACATAATTCTCTGAGCACAGCAGCAATTAGATTAATTCCTCTTGGGGAAGGCTAGGTAGCTTAAAGAGCTAACTTTAGAGAGTAATCTCATCAAAAATAACAAACCACACACTGAGAATGACTTTTAACAAGTGATGACATCATCCCGATTTTCACGGGCTGCTACAGAAATAGACCAGTGAGTAAAAAAATTAACATAACTCAAGATGTAAGAATCCAATGATCATGAAAATTTGTATGCTTATACTAGACAGTAAGCTGAATCCAACAAGCTTAAAATCACTGAATGTGGATGAGTAAACACTGAGAAATGACTCTGACAAGATGACTGAAAAAGTCGGGTACCTGACAGAGAAGTGAAGATGAACATACCTTGTTGACTTCAAATGAACATAACTGAAGATTCCAACATCCAAATGACATGAAAATTTGTGAGCATATAGTAGCCTTATAGAGCTAACTTTACCAAGTTAAATCACTGAAAATGATGCACCAAGCTCAGAGAAAACATCTCTGCAAGCTGACTGAGAAAACTGAAGTAATGGCAGTGAGTAGTACACTTCACAAGAACATGGAAAGATGAACTCAAATAATCATGAAAATGAAAGTATATTGCTTGTACAATACAATGAATTACTGATACATATGTGTGCCTTGAAATCACACCTTGATATGGCATAAAGCTCAGCTCTTGGAGGTCTTCACATAGGTCTCTCTAACCACGACTAAAAACGCCATCTATTTATAGTTGAGTTTGGGGGGCTAACTTCCCTCAATCACTCTCCAATCAATCAATGATTGATTTGATTCTCTACCTACCACAAATCACGAATTCGTGGCTCCTCTTTCCATTCTTGATCATGTGGGCTCAACCACTTAAGATTCTCTTACTTTTACATTAAGTAAACTCTTCAAAAGTTACAAGAGGTAGTTCACAAGTGAACTTTACATAGTCTTCATTTTGAAGCTTCTTTAATGACTTTGTGAGACTCAAGCCAATACTTAGGCTTGTCATAGACTTGCTCCAACAGATCTTCTTAGCCTCAGGGTCATAAAGCTTATAAGCCTTCTTATCTTTGCTGTACCCCAGGAAGATACATTTGATGCTTTTTGGTTGAAGCTTGTTTCTCTCCCTATCTGGAACATGTACATAACATTCACTTCCAAATACTTTGAAATGGGAAACAGAAGGCTTTTTACCCGTGTAGGCTTCTTGTGGAGTCTTTCCATTAAGTGCCTTGGTGTAGCTTCGATTCAAGGTGTAGACAGCAGTGTTGACAGCCTCTGCCCAAAACTGATTAGGCAAACCCTTTCCTTTCAACATGCACCTTGCCATCTCCATGATGGTTCGATTCCGGCGTTCTGCAACACCGTTCTGTTGAGGACTATGTGCCACTGTGAGTTGATGCTTGATTCCCTTACTCTTGCAGAAATCTTCAAACTCTATTGATGTGAACTCACCACCACCGTCTGTCCTGAATTTCTTCATCTTCTTCCCTGTTTCAATTTCAACAAGCTGAAGCCATTCTTTAAACTTACCAAAAGCTTGAGCCTTATCACGAAGGAAGTACACCCACATCTTCCTGCTATAGTCGTCGACAAGTAACATGAAGTAGGAAGATCCGCCCAAGGCCTGTGTAGGCATTTTTTCGCACAAGTCAGCATGCACCAACTCTAGAGGATAGCTTGCCCTGTTCTTGCTTTCTTGTGGAAATGCCTTCCTCTGTTGCTTGCCCATCATGCAAGCTTCACATGGTTCCTTCATTTCTGCAATCGATGGTAGGTGTGCAACCATACCTCTGCGATGCATCTCCTTCAGTACAGGGTATCCAATGTGGCCGAATCTCTCATGCCATAGCTTACTTGTGCCCACATTTGTAGTGGCTGTAAGAGCACACAACTCATATAGGTTGTTCCTCCTTATGCCAGTCCCAACAATGTTGTTGTTACCGTCCATAATCTTAGCTCCTGTCTTACTGAAAGATACTTGATGACCTTGATCAGTTATAGAAGCTACTGAAAGTAGATTTCGTTTTATTTGTGGAACATATAGCACATTTGAAAGCTTTCTGATATCGCCATTAGAGTTAATGAAAGAAACCGTACCTTCGCCCTCTGCAGGACATCTTGCATTGTTTCCTACCTTTACTATGATGGGTTCCTTTAGAGGCTGTAAGGAACTGTAAAGGTCTTTTCTACTCGTCATGTGACGAGATGCACCGCTGTCCAACACCCATGAGTCATCTGTTCCTGAATCTTCAGCCGAGGAGCACACCTCCTCTATCGTAACAAATAACTCAAGCTCTGTTTCTGCTGTGTTGGCAGACTCCTTGCCCTTGCCACCTTTTGAAGAGCCACTCTTCTCTTCTGCCTTCTTGATGCGACAGTCTTGGATTCTGTGTCCCTTCTTCTTGCAGTGCAAACACTCTCCTTTGAACTTCTTTTTGTCGTTCTTCTTTTTGTCTCCATCTTTTGAAGAGTCTGTTTTGCCTCCTTTGGCATTTGCTGTGAATGCAGCATCTCCTTTGCTACCACCACTCCTTCCTTGAGCCGCAACTCCTCCTCCATGAGTAAGGCACTGAATTCTTCAAAAGTTAGTGGTTGAGGTCTGATTTGAGTGTTAAGTGCAGTTACCAGACCATCAAACTTAGGTGGACAAATTCGAAGACAACGTCGAGCTAGCTCTTCACTTGACTTTTGAACACCTGCTCCTGCCATTTGATCTCGTAGATTCTTTATGCGAGTGATAAACACCTCTGCAGTCTCCCCATCAGCAAACCGTTCTGCTGCAAGCTGATTCTCCAAGTTCTGAATCCGTGTCTGATTACGAGTTTCATATTGATTTCTCAATATGTTCCATGCTTCATATGCCTTCGTAGTATGCTGAATGAGAGTCAGAACACTATCAGAAGTACTTGTAACAAGAGCACAGAGTGCATCTGCATTTCTACGTTTCCAAGCACGTAGAAGATCAGCATCAGGAGGAATCATTCGACCAGGAGTATTTGGATCAGGTCTTTCTTGGGGCTCATGATCAGTCCCAAGAACAGTCTCCAAAAGCTCATATGAATCAAGAATAGAAGTGATTTTGAACTTCCACAAGGTGTAGTTCGTACCATCAAGTTTACCTTCTGTGAAGGCTGGTGGCCGTATCCGCAATGTTGGGATGATCGGCATCATTGCTGCTCCTGCTTGTGCGCCACCTACTCCTGTTGATGAACCACCTTGGCCCCCAGTCGTAGATGATGACGCACCACTTGACATCTTCTCTCTTTTGTTGTTCAAAACTCTGCAACCTCTGCGTTTCTGCTTCTGCACCACTCAGAGCCTCCTGAGCTCTGATACCATGTAAGAAAATAACAGCACAGCGGAATAGACCTGTAGACAGAGTTGAGAGAAAAACACAGACAAAGATAGACGCAGACTGAGAGGTAGAGAACTCAAATTCTCAGATTGCAAAGCATAATGCAGTTACAATGATGGTGCTGTCCACCCGTGCGCTCCCACTGTGGATCTTAGATGGCGATCTAGACAGACTCTAGATGAAGGGCTTACTAGTGCGCAATGCTCTATAAAGCTCAACCTGGGTTGTGCTTATATAGCTTTTACAAGGCGGTTCAGTATAGATAAACGTAGTCGGGAGATACAAATTAGTCGGTAAAATATATGATCCGACAATATCTCCACGACCAGAAGTCCTACCGTCTCGGCCCTACGGGCCGGGGGGATAGGCCCCCCGGACCCCGCAGAAGGGGGCAAGCCCCCCTCTGCACTCCCCCCATTAAGGTTCTATGGGGAAACCGCACGACGCCACAGGGCCTTTATTTTCACCTTAAATGATAACCCAATGGCCTGGAAGTTTATGCCCTACCTAACCTGATGGCTAGGCTCACAAAGATCATCTATAACCATCAACGGTCACACATAGACCTCATCTAACTTGGAAGTTAGGGTTCCACAAATGTCCGGGCTCTCATAATGGCTTCTCCTCATAATGGGGGCCTTACAACTTAGAGCACCATGGATCATTTGTGGTCACATGAGGGTGGAGGATTGAGCATATCTAACATGAACAAATTGATGAAGAGAGGGGTGGGAGGGTGGGCAAATGGGAAAAATGAGTCCCACAAAATTGATGGCAAAAGGCTTCTCTCAATGGGGAGAAAGCACACCACCAATGTAAAGCACCACCACCACCAAAATCATCGGCAAACGTACTACCAAGACCTCCACCTAGCGCTCTGATACGATGTAGAGAGTACACACGCGGAAGCAAAATGAAAAGTAAACTCTCACAAAACAAAGAATGTGTGAGACACAAAATGAGTAGGCCATGAAATGGGTAAACTCATGTGGATTAGAAATGAGTTTGCCAAGAGCATGGAGTAGACTCCTCAAGCTTCTAACCAAGTACAAATGAGGGGAGGGGCCCTCCTTATATAGATTTGGGAGGGGCTCCCAAAAGTACATCATATGTGGGATAAGTCTCTTGAAAGGAGAATGAATACAACTGGTAGAAGCACATGGCAAGGTACCCAAATATAAAGGAAATACAATATAAAATGGAAATAAACTAGAAATGGAGTGCCTCCTAGATAAAAAATGGAGATGCACTCATGCGGATACAAATGTAGATGAAGTAGGAGCAATCATGTCGTCAACAAGAAGGGACTCCAAAATATAAGAGGAAGATTAAGATACGAGGAGGAGATCAAACAAAAAAATCTTCAAATTTAATTCAAGGAATGATGGGCTGGTAAGGCAAATAGACCTTCCAAAGAGATGTGCAATATTCTCAGAAGAAAAAAAATTAGAGACGAGATCCCACTACTACTTGACAAGAATGGGATGGAATGTAAGACAGAGGAAGAGAACATTGGCATTATAGAAGCTCACTTCACGAGTCTCTTGGGTGGCGCATGTCCCCTCTCCCCCCATAGGTGGGATTGCATGGCCACCATCTCTTGGGCTTCCTTGCATAGATACCCATGCAACTTGAGCACTCTGCTTGATGCCACCATTTCCGAACAAGAGATCCTTGAAGTTATTGATTCGCTTCTGAACGGCAAGAGCCTGGGACCTGATGGGCTCACTAATGACTTCTTTAAATCATTCAAATATGTGATGGCCATCCATCCCCTTGCGTCTTGTTTGGCTTTAGGCACTCGAGTTTGGTGCCCTTCCCACTTGTCTCAATAACGGCATCATCAAACTTATTCATAAAAAAGGGGAGAGGAATAGAATTGAGAACTGGAGACCTATCACAATGCTTCAAACCGGATATAAGATTCTTGCTAAAGTCATTGCCAATAGGATATCCTGCCATTTAGAATAGTGGCTTAGCAAAGACAAAAAAGGCTTCATTAAGGGAAGGTCAATATTGGAACCCATCACTGATATCTGGCAAGGTCTAGAATTCGCTCAAGAATCTAATCAGGACATTGTCTTCCTCAAGATTGACTTTGACAAAGCCTACAACAGATTGGAATGGGACTATATTTTACAATTGCTAAAAGACCTCGGGTGTAGTCAGAGATTCCCCAGGATGATCTCCACTCTGCTTGGTAATGCTTCGACCAAAGTCAATGTCAACGGGCAACTTTCAAAGGCAATCAAACTGAAACGATCAATCAGGCAAGGCTGTCCATTGGCCCCGCTGCTCTTCGCCATTGCCACAGAAGGACTTCGCCGACTTGTGGAGTGATAGATGGAGCTTGGTCACATAAGAGGCATCACTTTGCCACATAACTTTGGGCGAATGATCATGATGCTATTTGCAGATGACACAAATGCCTTTGTTCACAATGACGATACCTGCCTGGAAATCTTTTGGTGGTGCCTCGACACTTTTTGTGAGGCCTCTAGGGTCCAGAATTAACCATTCCAAGACTGCGTTCAGGGCTGTCAAAGGGAATCAACCCAATCTCCTCACTGTGCAGGGATGCCAAAACATTCAATCGGGTTAGGTCGTTCGCATTCTTGGTATCCCCATGGGATTGGGTGTTACTCTGGAAGGCTTGGGTCCTCGCTAGACTTAATAATAAACTTAACTATTGGAGGGGTTTGCAAACTAATATTGCTGGTCGGGCTATGGTGATCAACGCGTTCCTCATATCCTCAATCATATACTTTCTTTCTTGCCGGAGACCG
The DNA here is from genome assembly GCA_020310875.1 of Ceratopteris richardii. Lineage (NCBI taxonomy): Eukaryota > Viridiplantae > Streptophyta > Polypodiopsida > Polypodiales > Pteridaceae > Ceratopteris > Ceratopteris richardii. Next base: position 221,550,248 of record CM035408.1, read on the forward strand.
AAGGATCAAGAATTATACAAATTGGAAAGTATTTGTAGGAACTTTCTCTAGACTGGGGACCATAATAGGAGGGGAGTGCGTAAAATCAAATGGTCCATTTGCACTAGCCAAAAGGAGAGTGGAGGTCTGGGTATTATGGACATTCGCAGCATGGCCAATAAACTTGCGACAAAGTGGATGATTAAGGCCTGGTGCAACAGAGATTCCTCTTAGGCCACATTAATTTTCAGAAACATGAACACAATTACTCTGGTGGGCTACCCTGGATGGAAAAACCTCGACATCCTCACCCTCTTATTCTCTCCGATTTTGGTCTCACCCAAAGGATCGATCTTGGTAAGATCCTTGTGGATGAGTTGGAACAGATTCAAACCTCACATCAGAATCAACAAAGATTGGAAGTGGGCTACACGTATAAGACAAAATGACTCTATTTGGTTCTCGATCCAAGGCATGAGAAACGTGGAGCCTTGGAATGTCTTAAGTGCCAAGAGACTCTAGAATAAGGGATTCAAACAATGGAAATCACATCTGGAAACAGGGCACGAATAAATGGGTGGACTTTGAGGATCTTGATCCTTGTGCTATAGTCACGTACGAGGAATGGAATATTTTATTGAGCAGACGCCATGCTTGGGACCGCTCTAAAATCTGACTACTTATGGGACAGGACGCTCTGGACTGCTGGGCCTTAAATGGTATAATGGTAATCACCTCTCCAAGTTTCCATATGTCGAAGCTCACAATGACATTCACATCAGTTTCAATGAGAAATGTTGTCTCAACTGAACGTGACTTCGATGGGATATGAAATTTATGTCTATCTGGCACCCTCTCATTGAAAAAAAAAAGTCGGTCCTTCTATGGCAAATTTTACACTGTGGAATATGGAACAATGCAAAAGCTAACAAGATATGTGGTGTTCTATCCTAGTGCAAGCGATGTTGCCATAACAAAGAGGATATTGGTCACCTGTTATTTGCTTGCCCTAAATCCCTTCAGCTATGGAGGGTCCTTGGTCATTCTCTGGGGCTGCAAGAACAAATCAATTGGAAGCAAGCCTTTATTGCTAAAACGATCGGTTGCTCTGCGATGTTGTGGAATGCGATCAGGGGAGAGATCCTTTGGAAGATTTGGTTGGTGGGAAAGTTGCGTGCACAACTTTGGCAATACCTCCAAGGAGTGGTCGATTGAGAAGTCCCTATTCCTTCTCGACAAAAGAATTGCTAACTGTAAGAACCCCCCCCCTCCTTCAGACATCACAAAGAGCTACAGTATGTCAACAATAAGCTTAAAACCAAGTGGACTCCGCATGATGGGATGTGAGGTTTATCAACCTCCTCTATAACTCCATGTAAGCTTTGTAAGGTCTACCATGAAGGTATGACTTCTTGACGTGTTTGTGTTGCCCCCGCGTTGTGGGATTTGGGGGATCCCGAGGGCATTAGTCCTCTTCACTTGTATTCTTCTTTTATTTAATTAAAGTCAGGGAGATTAGGCATTGCCAAACTCCCTTTTATTAAAAAAAAAAAAAAGAAAAGAGAGATAGAGCGATTGCAAGAAAAAATTTGGCAAACAAGATGAAAGGATCACACAAACTCGGAGAAAGAGCAATCCTTTTTTCCTCCTTCTTCTTATTATTATTATGAAAATGTACAAGAATGACTTAATAAAACATTCAAGTTTTTCCAATTTATAAATCATAGTACATCAAGAAACCATACTAGTAACAACTATCGGGTGAGTTGGCAATGTATTGGTACCATCACTCTTGAAAGTAGTGAATGTTAGACAATTCCACCAAGAATTCCATGGACCAATCACTCATGCCAAAGATTAAAGAAAAAAAAGTGAATGTGAATTGTCAACAAAAAAAGTGAATGTGAATTGTCATCCTAGAGCATTATGTGTTGAGAATGATGTGGCTTAAGCTCAACATGATCTCTCATATCCCAACATCATCATCTAAAATTTTCTCAAATTCTTTATGCCAAGTGCTTTAATAGACACTAGTAACTTTTTCATATATATATATTCACATAAACGAGCAATGTTACGTATTAGAATCTTCTTTTTGATGCAATGGTAGAGGACCTCAATATGCTATCAAGGCCATTACAATACATAAGAAATGTATTTTGATGTATAGCCCTAAGTCGATGAGTAGCGTATCCAACAAAGCCACATCACATGTTGCAACTATAGCACCTATATACGCAATAAAGTAGGTATGGGTTGATCCATGCACCTCCATGTAATACCAACGTTTCCCATTGACAATATAAAGCAGTAGTAGACCTCCGTTTGGTATATTATTAACCCAATTTGCATAGTATATCAATGTACTTGCAATTTTACACATGTCTCCCAAAATCACACATAATCCAAACTTTATTCACATAGTATAATGCACATTATAATGCATGTAATTGTGATTTTCTAGAGAGTTGCATAAATTGATGCTTGAGCCTAAGAATGCACCATAAATATGGCCTTGCAATTATTCAAGGATCAGTAGTTTCACAAACTACCTATACATGGTAGTATTTTACAATGCTTTTCCTAGAATGGTTTCCAGTTTAGAATTTTAATCTAGCGGCATGGACAATAGGCTCACAATCATCCATGTTATAGTTTTGAAATATATTCAATACTTGGGAGTAGTTTCACAAACTACCTATACATGGTAGTAGTTTACAATGCTTTGCCTAGAATGGGTTCCAGTTTAGAATTCTAGGGGCATGGAAGATAGGCTTACAATCATCCATGCTATACTTTAAGTATATTCAATACTTGAGAGTAGTTTCACAAACTACGTATACAATGATTTTCCTAGAATGGTTTCCACTTTAGAATTCTAATGCAGCGGCATGGAAAATAGGCTTACAATCATCCATGCTGTACTTTTGAATGTATGTAGTTTCAATAACCAAAAACTAATACACCACACCCATGTGCATCATGTCAAAAACTTGAACTTGCATGAGAATATAGTTTAGAATTCTAATCTAGCGGCATGGAAAATATGCTTAGAATCGTCCATGCTATACTTTTGAATCTATATAGTTTCAATAACCAAAAACTAAAACACCACACCCAAGTCCATCATGTCAAAACCTTGAACTTGCATGAGAATATTTTGCACAACTTGCATGTCACCATTGTTATCACTACCATAGTTATTCCATCAGCATAAATGGATATGATGGGAATACCATCATCTCTTCTTTGCATATGATGAATGATTTGTATGGCATATAGACAATTCTATAGAGGTCAAGTGATATGTAACTCTTGCATTTGTCATGCATAAAATACTTTTTTTTAGTGCATAGAATGCTTTCTTTAGCTTGCAAACATGTTTGGATCAATCATGGGTCCATATATACTTCTTCTTTTAATTCATCATGCAAGAAGGCATTCTTCAAATCCATCTAATGCTAGCTCCTTTTACTTGATGTTGCTAATACTTCCAACAAAACATATAAGTCACAATCTAACCAAGAACAAAGGGAACAGTTTGCAAGGGTTCTTGGTTGCACTATAGCGTACCAAGGGGATACCGACGGTCGGCATACTGATGGTCCACCTCAGCATCGGTATGACCCTCGGAATATTTTGAAAAACCACTTAGCCTCGGAACAACTACGTCGGTATGAGCGTCGGTGACTTACTAGATTACTGATACTCGGTTTTTAACCGGCCCCGAGAGCAAACATTCGACATTTCAACGTTTTGAACTTAGATCTTTCTACTGTCGACTTTGTGTGTGTGAACACCATATCTCTGTTTGTCACTCTTTCTCTCTCTCTCTCTCACCTTCCCTCTCTCTCCCTCCCTCCCTCTCTCTCTCTCTAAGCACACCTCTATCTTTCTAGATCTAAAGTTTTGTAAGTATATCACACATACTGTAGCACTCTTTTTTCTTTACTTATGTTTTTGTTTTTCTAATATCTTCTCTCTTTAATTTTGCAAGAGATTTTGGGATCAAGTTATTGGAAATTTGATGAAGGACAACTTCAAGTGGATTTTGACGACCACGTTTCAAACAATTACATCGATGTAAGTGATTGTTTTGTTTTCAATTGACATAGAGAGAGAGATACATATACATACACATTCACATATGTATAAACACACACATGCATATCCATACACACATACACACATGCATATGCATACACACATACATATACATACACATGCACATGCATACACATGCACATGCATACACATGCACATGCATACACATGCACATGCATACACATGCACATGCATACACACGCATATGCATACACACAATTCATATGCATACACACAATGCATATGTGTTGGTGCAATTCAAGCCTTCACAATTTGTCTTGGATACTATCTTGAAGACTCAACATGTGAGAAGGACTATAGGAACTTATGCTTATAAGTTCTTACCATTTTATCTCTTGTAAAAGTCTTAGTGACTTGGCATTTTATGTAATCACACCTAATTGATTGGAAGTCGTGGAAAAGGTTGTTGTTTAATTGAGAGAATATCTCAATCAATTTTTAGGTGAAAGATTCTAGGAGATTGATTTGAATTCAAATTCAAATCATCACTCAATTCCTATAAAAACTACAAGGAAAAAGTCGCGGGTGTTCTTCACCATTCCCGAGGCTAACATCTGTGATCATTGAGTGTGTGAGGTCTACTCCATAGCCTACACCTCTGAGTACCATTGAGCTATGTTTATCATGCCAATGGGAATGTACATTTACATGATCTAATACAAATACTTACATTCATCTACTCTGTGATTCTCTGAGTATACTACTCCAAGTCAGTCAACTTCAACAAGACATATCTCAGGATCTAACTCATCCAAATCAAGTGATTCAAAGCTTGTTGGAACCAACTCCAAGCATACTACATGCCTACAAAATTTGAAGGTCATTGGATCAGCCATCTCGGAGAAATCTTGCTCGAAGTGGTCTCTGGTATTTGTCTGCAGAGCTCCTAAAAAGTCGGGGGTAAACATATTTTTGCTAAACTCATTTCTCAGAGTATAGTTCATCATTTCTTCTCATTCCACTTGAAAATGGTAGCTTGTTAAGCTAATTTAATATGTCCAGAAGGAATTTGATCAATTGTAAGTGTGCTGGTCATACTGAGTGAAAGACTGAGCAGGTGTCAATACCAAAATAGCAAGTTTTCTTGGATTTTTGAAGTCTCAAGTAGTCTGTTTTGATTTGATCATTACACATATCATTTGCAAAGTACATATATGCTTTCTTGGTATCATTTGGAAGCTAAGCAAGTGTATTAATCATTCCTGGAGTCAAAGGAGGGCTGGTGTGAAGCAGGTTTAGCAGCACCTACTCAATCTCTGAGTGCATCCAACCATCCTCTCCCAACAGTGGTATCAGAGCAAATAAGGTAACATGGGAGATGGTTTTCCTTCATTCATTGACAAATTGGACAGGAACAATTACCAAGCTTGGTCTCTAAGGATGAAGACCTATCTACAAGGAAGAAGCTTATTTGGGTTCATCTCAGGAGATGAGGAATTGCCTTCATTCAAAGCAAGAGGACTACCCACCAAGGATGAACAAGAGAGGCTCAACACATGGTGTGCAAAAGATGCATTGGCAAGGTCTTACCTTCTTAACTCTATATCTGATTTCCTTTTACCTCATATTAGGAACTGTAAGACTTCCCAAGAGACTTGGGAAACCTTGTCATCATACTTCTCTTCCAACACAAGGGCCAGAAAGAATCAACTATGGATTGAATTCACTACTCTTAGGAAGCAATCAAAGCAATCAGTTTCAGACTTTGTCACTAGGGTCAAAGACATTGCAGACCACCTTGCAAGTATTGGAGAGGAGATTGAAGAGGAACAAATAGTAAGGCAGGTAATCAATGGACTAAAAGCTGATGACAAATGGGAGAGCTTTACCACAGCAATGGACCTATACATGGACATACATGCTCCTGATCTAACAACTCTGATTGGTCAACTCTTCACACATGAAGCAAAGCTTACAAAGAATGGAGAGCAATCAAAAGGTAACAACCCCTCTGCTCTATATACTGATAAGAAGATTAAGGATAAAAGTAAAGGGAAGAAGCAAGAAGAAGAAGGCTCTACCTCCCAAGCTAACTATGCAGGTAGAGGTAGATCTTCAAGAGGAAGAGGCAGAGGAGGTAAGTCAGGTAGGGGGAGACCCTACAATTCATCACCATGCAACATTTGTGGATTGTCTAACCATACCACAGATGAGTGTTACAGAAACTATAAGAATCAGAAAGGAAGAGGCTATCAAAGAGGTGGATACTCTCAAGGTAGAGGCAGGTTCAACCAACACCAAGGCTACAATGGCTACAACAATAACCACAACAACAATTACAACCACAATGGTAACTACCAAGGAGGATTCAGAAATAGGAAAGACTACAACAACTACACAGAGGAGCAAGATGACTCCCTATTGATCATGAATATGACTTTTAAGTCAGATATCAATGATGATCACTTATTCTATATTGATTCAGGATGTTCTAATCATGTAGCTGGCAATGTGGCACTACTTTCTGATTTGGAAGAACCCAAAGGCAAACATCAAGTGCAGACAGGTGATGACACTAAACATTCTGTAGTAAAGATTGGTAATGTAAAGACTAGTGATGGTAATCAGAACTTATTGAGCAGAGTACTTTATGTCCCAACTATTACCAAAAACTTAATGAGTGTTGGTCAGATTGTGGAGAAAGGTTTGCAGGTCAGATTCACTCAACATGGAGCATATGTGGAGGAACCAAGACATGGATTCAAAAGGATAGCCAAGGGAGAAAAATCGGGTAGATTGTTTACTTTTGAGCTAGAGGACACAAAGAACATTGCTTTATACAATTACAAGGATCAAACACTTTCAGAATTAGAAATATGGCACAAGAGGTTAGGTCACATAGGTGAAAGGACCTTAAAGCAAATGAGTAGAGATCAATGTGTGCTTGGGATACCTAATGTATCCAAGCAACACATGATTTACAAGTGTGGTGCTTGTCAGTTTGGTAAGTCACACAGGTTGCCCTATTCAAAGAAAGGTTTTATGCATGAAGACTACCTAGAATTGGTGCATACAGATGTTTGGGGACCTAGCAAGGAATCATCCATTTCAGGATCAAGGTATTATGTGTCCTTCATTGATGTTTATAGCAGATGGACTGTGTTATACTTTATGAAGCATAAGGATGAAGTATTTAATTGTTTCAAAAGATATCTTGCACTAGTTGAAAATCAAACAGGTAGAAACTTGAAAAGACTAAGGTCAGATGGGGGAGGTGAATACTTCTCCAATGAATTTGAAGACTTCTTGCAGGAAAAAGGCATCAAGAGGGAGATAACTACAAGGTACTCACCTGAACAAAATGGGGTAGCTGAAAGAAGGAATAAACTCATTGTTGAAACAGCTAGGTCTATGCTTAATGAAAAGAAGTTGCCAAATTATCTTTGGGCAGAGAGTGTATCTACTGCCACCTATCTCATTAACAAGTTGCCATCAAAGTCACTTGATGGAATGACACCATATGAAGCTTGGCATGGTAAGAGACCATCATTGGATCATTGCAAAATCTTTGGTTGTATTGCATATGTGCATATTCCCTCACAGGTAAGGGGAAAGCTAGACCCTAAAGCTGAAAAATGTATCTTCATTGGTTATGACTTAAATAAAAAAGGGTACAGATTCTACAACCCAACCAATAAAGGGTTCAAGATAAGCAGAGATGTCATATTTGATGAGAATGACTCATGGTATGAGAATGAATGCAGGAAGGTTAGTCTACCCTATGATTTGGAAGAAGAGTTTCCAAAACTCTCAAAGGAGGAACCAATCCAGAAGGAAGACTCAAGTTCAGAAGATGATGACACAATCAATCTTGAAGAATTCAAGGCATGGAAGTCCAAAGGCAAGTTAAAGATGAAGAAGCTTGAGGATATACCAGAATCTTCAACTCAAGCAATGAGGAGATCTCAGAGAGAAAGTAAGAAGCCTATCAGATATGGGTATGATACTTCTCTTGTAACTAAGCATTCTGTATATCTTGCAAAGGATTTGTTGAATGAAGAACCAGGTTCATATGAGGAGGCAATCACCAAACCAGAATGGAAAGGAGCTATGGATGAAGAAATAGAAGCTCTCAAGGAGAGTGACACATGGGACTTGGTACCCAAGAAGGACTCTATGAAGGTGATAGGATCCAGATGGATCTACAAACTAAAGAGGAACTGTGATGGTACAATCATCAGGTACAAAGCTAGGTTGGTAGCCAAGGGTTTTGCACAAACCCAAGGCATTGATTATGAGGAGACATTTTCACCTGTGGCTAAGATGCCAACAATCAGAATTTTGGTGAGTGTAGCTGCATCCAAGAATTGGAACATGTACCAATTAGATGTCAAGAATGCTTTCTTGAATGGATGGATATCTGAAGAAGTCTACATGTCACAAGCACCTGGCTATGAAGATCGCAAGAAGGTAAATTATGTTTGTAAATTGAAGAAGGCTCTGTATGGTTTGAAGCAGGCACCTAGAGCATGGAATTACAGATTGACAACATACCTCCAAGACCAAGGATTTATAACGAGCAAGGCAGATACATCATTATTTATCAAAAGGAACAATTCAGAGGTAATCTATCTCTGTGTTTATGTTGATGACATCATCATTACAGGCAATGATGTCAGTGGGATTAGACACATCAAAGGACAGATGATGAAGGAATTCAAGATCAATGATCTTGGATTATTAAAGTACTTCTTAGGTCTTGAATTGATTTATACAAACTCAGGTATCTTTATCACACAGAAGAAGTATATTCAAGACATGTTGAAGAGGTTTAATTTGCAGGATGCTAAAGTCTCAAGCACTCCAATGGAGGTCAACCTAAAGCTTAGTGCTCATGAAGGTGATGAAGTCCAAGACATTACAGGATACCAAAGTATGGTAGGTAGTTTGAATTATGCTACCTTAACCAGAATTGACACAGCATATGGAGTTAGTGTGCTAAGCCAATTCATGCACAAACCAAGGGTACCTCACCTAGAGGCAGCAAAAAAGATCTTGAAGTATTTAAAGGGAACTCAGAACCATGGTTTGTACTTTCCTTATACATCAGATATTGATATTAAAGTATATTCAGATGCAGATTGGGCAGGATGCAAGGATGATAGGAGAAGCACATCAGGATACATATGTTTTGCAGGTGATAAACCTATTTCTTGGTCAGCCAAGAAACAACCTACAGTAGCTTTGTCATCTACTGAAGCAGAGTATAGAGGGCTAGCCAATGCCACTCAAGAAGCTATTTGGTTGAAGCTTTTGTATACAGAGTTAGGCCTATACACAAGGCCTCCAATTATCTTTGGAGATAACACAAGTTCACTTCTCCTTGCAGCTAATCCAATATATCATGCTAGGACAAACACATAGAGGTTCATTACCACTATGTGAGAGAAAAGTTGCTAAGCAAAGACATTCAATTGACTTATGTGTCCACTAATATGCAATGTGCAGATTTACTTACTAAAGCTTTGGATGGAAACAAGTTATGCAGATTCAAATCCATGATTGGATTGCAGGATGTGATTGAAGAATAAAGCTGAAGACTTGAGCCAAAATGTTTGGCTTGAGGGGGAGCTGTTGGTGCAATTCAAGCCTTCAAAATTTGGCTTGGATACTATCTTGAAGACTCAACATGTGAGAAGGACTATAGGAACTTATGCTTATAAGTTCTTACCATTTTATCTCTTGTAAAAGTCTTAGTGACTTGGCATTTTATGTAATCACACCTAATTGATTGGAAGTCGTGGAAAAGGTTGTTGTTTAATTGAGAGAATATCTCAATCAATTTTTAGGTGAAAGATTCTAGGAGATTGATTTGAATTCAAATTCAAATCATCACTCAATTCCTATAAAAACTACAAGGAAAAAGTCGCGGGTGTTCTTCACCATTCCTGAGGCTAACATCTGTGATCATTGAGTGTGTGAGGTCTACTCCATAGCCTACACCTCTGAGTACCATTGAGCTATGTTTATCATGCCAATGGGAATGTACATTTACATGATCTAATACAAATACTTACATTCATCTACTCTGTGATTCTCTGAGTATACTACTCCAAGTCAGTCAACTTCAACAAGACATATCTCAGGATCTACTCATCCAAATCAAGTGATTCAAAGCTTGTTGGAACCATCTCCAAGCATACTACATGCCTACAAAATTTGAAGGTCATTGGATCAGCCATCTCGGAGAAATCTTGCTCGAAGTGGTATCTAGTATTTGTCTGCAGAGCTCCTAAAAAGTCGGGGGTAAACATATTTTTGCTAAACTCATTTCTCAGAGTATAGTTCATCATTTCTTCTCATTCCACTTGCAAATGGTAGTTTGTTAAGCTAATTTAATATGTCCAGAAGGAATTTGATCAATTGTAAGTGTGTTGGTCATACTGAGTGAAAGACTGAGCAGGTGTCAATACCAAAATAGCAAGTTTTCTTGGATTTTTGAAGTCTCAAGTAGTCTGTTTTGATTTGATCATTACACATATCATTTGCAAAGTACATATATGCTTTCTTGGTATCATTTGGAAGCTAAGCAAGTGTATTAATCATTCCTGGAGTCAAAGGAGGGCTGGTGTGAAGCAGGTTTAGCAACACCTACTCAATCTCTGAGTGCATCCAACCATCCTCTCCCAACAATATGCATACACACATACATGCATATGCATACACACATGCACATGCATACACAATGCATATGTGTTAGCAGCGGACAAGGGAGTCAACGACGATCTGGCAAGTAGGCCAATAATTTTCTTCATGAAGAAGTACGTATGAGCATTCACGCAGATTTAGCACTAAGGCAACCTTAATTTTTCAAAACCTCTACACCAATTAAAAGTGATTCTCATCACTAAACACCATTGTAAATACCATTTCATCTTTTTGTAGCTCCATTTTGTGCAAGCCAAGGAGTCCTTGAGCTTGAGGAGCTTTAGAAGTATCTACCTTCCAATTTTCGTATTTTTTAGATCTCGTTTGAGCCCTCAAATAAGCCCTGGAACCTAATTTTTAACTAGGCCGGACACTAGGTCTGAACAGGGCCAAAGCTAGTCACAAACTATAAAAGGAGCTAGAGAGCTCATTTTTGAGGTTGGATTGTAATTGAAACGAACTTGTAAGAGCTTTTTGAAAGTAATCTAAGAACTCCATTGCTTCTCACTCTTTGTCTTGCTGTGTGTGCGCGTGTGTGTGTATGTGTGTGCATGTTTGTGTGCTTCTCACTCACGCACTTGTGTCTCCACTTGCTCGAGGTCTTCATACCATCCTCACGTCTTCCCGGATTGACATTAAAGGAGGTGCTACTCATCACTGAGCTACACCAAATTTTGGCGCCGTTGCCGGGGATCGAGCTTTGAGGACGAGCGTGTGATGGTAAGACGTAGAGTTGACGCGTTGGAGTTGTAGGTATTTTCTTCACTCTCATCTATTTTCTTGTTTTTTCTTCACCATCTTCATCACCATCATCATCATCACCATCTCCCACCTCCATCTCCATCATCGCGAAAATCTTCAGTTTTGATCATATCACCATCTCCACCTCATTTCCTTCATTCTACTTGTGAGAGAGAGCGAGAGAGCGATATTGCTTGCACTGTTTTTTGCATGTTTATAGTGTTTCTTGCAGGTATCATCATCATCATCCCCTCCAGCTTCCTGCGTAGGTACGAAACTTGTCGAAACTGTCTCGCGGTCGCAGGCTTCTGTCGATCGCGACTGACAGAAATTTTTGGTTTTTTACAAAATCGAGTGCACCACTAGAACAAGCACAAGGAGCACATCCTAAACACTAAAAACAGTAGAAAAATTCCGAGGTTTTCTGTCAATCGCGACCAACAGCCTCTGTCAATCGCGACCGACAGACCCTGTCAATCGCAACCGACAGACCCTGTCAATCGCGACCGACAGACCCTGTCAATCGCGATCGACAGACCTCGCGACCGACAGACTGCCACGTAGGACCCTGTCAATCGCGATTGATACCGTCGATCGCGATCGACAGCCACGATCGACACCTCTGTCAATCGCGATTGACACCGTCAATCGCGATTGACTGGAATTCAACGATTGATTGACTTTTGCGCGTAGCCACGTGTCCATCGCGACTGATAGGCCCCCGATTGACTGAAATTTCGGTGAAAAATCCGGAAAACGTGTCGATCGCGATTGATACTGTCGATCACGATTGACAGCCACGATCGACTCTGTCGATCGCGATTGACACTGTCGATCGCGACTGACAGCCCCGACGGACACCTCTGTCAATCGCGATTGACAGACCTGTCGATCGCGATTGACAGGCTTTTCGGCCAAAAATTAGGGTTTGCTTTTGTTCAAACTTTGGGATAAAATTTTGGGGCAAATAGTCACTCCATTGGCATAATTGGAGGTTCCTACACTAGTGTTTTGGGAGAAAATCATAGGATCCGTCAGCCAGATTGAATCCTGTCCTAACCCCCTAAACCCTGAACAGTCATAACTTCTTCATACGAAATCAAATTTTTGAGCTCTAGGGCTTGTTGGAAAGCTCGGGGCATCTACTACATGCCCTCAACTGTTTTTTAAAAGAGATAATGCGTTGATTTTCAGATAGGGTATTTTGAAGTTGACCATACCCAGGGGGATCAAAGTCAGGGGTCTTTAGAATTGTTTTCTTAAAAAAATCACTATGCAAGTTTGTGTTTGTGCTACAGGAATGAAAATACTTGGTTCTGGCTTTGGAATTTAAATTTTTAAGCTAACTTTGGAACTTTTACAGATCCTTTGAGAGCATCGCAAGGCGTTCTAAGCAAGTGTAAGTGTAAGCTTGGGAACACACTTCCTGGGCACTCAAGGGCAACCAAGAAGGAAACAAAAGGTTGGAAACTTTTAACCCCCTCTGTCAATTCATAGTTTAGGCTAAGAACGACGAGAGGTAGGGGTAAGTCAGGGCGACAATAGGCAGGTATCAAGTTGAAGACTACCTAAAAACTCAAGTCCAAGCTAAAAACCTAATCTCTGTACTGTCGATAACATAAAGGAAAAGAACCTAACGTGGAACGATCAACCTGAAAGCACGAAGAACATTCAAGTGTTCCTGACGACGTAAAATCAGACAAGACCGTAAACACGAGAAATAAATAAAAAGAATCAAGTGACTAATATAAAGTAACCAGAAACGAGGTTGTACTCTGGGCAAAGAATTGGGCTACTTAGATAGGCATATGAACCTTAGATCAGGACGACATCTTGTAAGGGAGAGACAAAGCCTTAGGTCTTCAGAGGCTAGTGTTAACCACACTGCTAGGTCTTGGGCCCAGCAGTTGAGCCACCACTCGTACTACCCTAGCTCTGAGACCAGTGAGTCAGAGATGTCTCAAGGCATGGAAAGACCTACGGGAAGTTCAGGAGTGCCTTACTTGTACAGGGTAGAACGCCCTTACAAAACACAGCTGGAATACCTGAGGACCAACCGATTAGGTGCTAGCATCTATGAGGACGGCTTAGGAAGATCTGTGGTACAGATTAAGAATCCTGATCAATCCATTGGACTAGAGCACCCAGCAGTCAAATTTGAAAACGGTGCATACCTGGACAAGGAAGGAACCATATACGTAGTCACCAGTCACCCAGATAGGACAGATGAATTTGGAAATGTAATCTCTGAAGCGGACTTAGGTGACTTGGAACAAGGAAACATGGGTGCGGAACCTAGAACCCCTCGAGGAAAATCTGTTCTCACTAGGATTATCACGCCTGAGTGGGTTCCCCAAGACAACAAGAGCATAGAGTTGCTCCTCAATCGAGAAACTGACGAAGCCTTTTGGAGATATAAATCTAATCAGCCAACTGATATAGGAACTATCATGATCTATGAGTTTAAGGATCCGGATAGCCCAGGTAGAGTGACCTACTTAGATCACACTTCGGAAAGGATCTTTGTGGTGACAGAAAATGATAGGCATGCTTACACTTGGAAGGGTGAATTCATTTTTTCCCAACCAAGATCGAATGTATCCTATGGTCACCCTGGAGCTGGAACATCCCAAGCTCATGGAACTCAAAGAGACAGAAGTAGAGATAGACCAGAAGTAAGCTTTGCCACCCCAGGGGGCAGAGAAAGAACGAGGATGGAAACAAATAGAGTAGAGCCTGAGGTACTTAGAGCTCACAGGAATCAAAGAAATGCGGATGAGTTCCCTCTACCACGACCTAGAGAACACACAAGGACTTTGAGACCAACTCAGCTAGTCAAATCCATGAAGAACTACTTCGATGGCACGGGAGATCCATACGATCATGTGGCTGAGTTTAGACAAGTCTTGAGAGCTGAACAAGTAGAGGATCTATTCACGCAGTACAATGCCTTTGGTCTGACCCTTAGGAACACTGCCCTGACATGGTTTCAGCCACTAAACGAGAGGCAGTTCAGGAGCATAGACCAACTCCTAGAAGCTTTCATTATTGAATTCTCTAAGAGTGGCATAAGGCATAATACCTCCTCATTGATTCACAGCTTCAAGCAAACCCCTCAAGAAACTGTGAGACTTGCAGGAAGAAGATTTAGGCAATACTTAGAAAGATGCCCTGTTTCAGAGCTACCCACACCAGCTAAGCAAGTGGCTTTATTCTTGGATGGATTGCTAAGTACCAAATTGAGATCCTATGTGTACTTGAAGGACCCTAGGACCATAGAAGAGTGTGTACGCATGTGCACTGATATTGAGGATAACCTAGGGGAGGAGTTAGAGCTTTCCAAAATCTACAAAGATTCTGATGGTGCCTCTAGCCTCTCTTCCACGCAATCCACATCAATTGAGGAACTTGCAGAGAAAGTGGCTCAGAAACTAGGCGTCTCTAGCAAACAAATTCCAAGGTTTGCCCCTGTGAAAAGGTGCTATACGTGTGGTGGTGACCACATGGCGAATGTCTGCCCCATTATGACTCAACCCCAAGTAAATCCTAGTAGCCAGTACTGCACTATAGAACGAAGATACACAAATCACACCGCACAAGACTGCCCATACAACAAGCAAGCAGTTAGGCAAACCTACCCTCAGACATACCCTCAACAAGGCAGATACCAAAACCAATACCAACCACAACAGTATTCTAGGCCTCAACAAACCTACCAACCACAATACCAAGCCCAGCAAAGGCCTCAGCCTGTGTTAGCCCAACAACCTCCAGCTCCATCCAACTTGATCCCTGTAAAGTATGCAGCTGCAGAAGAGAACCTGAATAGAGCCATAGTCCCAATCACCCCATTGCTATCAGACAGTGATCCAAGTGACCATAGTTTTGATTCCACACATGTCGATAGTCCCCAGGCTTACTACATGCAGTCTCCTGAACATGGTGAGTCTTACTATAGTGAAGAGCCAAATGAACCTAGTTGGGAATCAGATTACACAAATGTCATGTATGCAAATCCCAACCCTAGACCCCAACCTAGGCAGGTAAGACCCCCATTCCCTAGAGGACCATGTTACAGATGTCAAGGAGATCATCTCATTCGTGACTGTCCCTTGCCTCCACCTACCCAATCCCAGTCAGTAACGATCCAAGGCTATTTTCAGGAGTGTGGGAAGGAGCATCTCTTACGAGATTGTCCTAAGAATCCCAACAATATGCCAAAAATCACTCCTATCAACGTTATTGGGTTAGTTATAGACTCCACAGGGAGTGTGACTTCCACTGCACCAGTGCAAGTGGTCACAAGAGCTCAAGCATTGCAGCAAAACCAAGCTGTGGATCAGGGAAAGAGCCCAGAAGTTAGTGAAACGGAGAGCATAACCAAGAAGAGAACTAGAGCCTGGAAAGATAGTCGGGAAAGAATGAAAAGACAATGGGCTAAAAAGATGAGTGAACTTGAGGAAAGCATAAAAGAAACCAAAGCCAAGATAACTGAACTAACATCTCAAACTCCCTCTCACACTACCCCACCACCACCATTCCCATTGCCATCCGACCCGCCACCTTCCAACCCACCTCATACGATTCCACCACCCCCTAGAGTAGGATCAGTCCTAGCAGATCCCACTCCCGAAAACCTTAATATGATGCTTAAAGCATATCAGGCCAGAATCCAAGAAGGGCCAACCATAACCGATCATGAAAAATGCTACCCTAGAGCCGAGCTAGAGCTTGAACGAACTAAAATTTGTGCCAAAATGGTGGAATTGGCTCAGACCATGTTTGAAGCTAGTCGCCTCTTTAACATCTCTAGCTCAGCTAAGACGCAGTTACATTTTGATGGACTGCTAGAAAGAATAGAGAGGCTAATTGCACAATCAGAAAAGGAACCTGCCCCCCAAAGAAAGGAAAGGGCAAGAGAACGGATAAGCCAGCCTCTTCAGGAAGCCCATGTGCCTCCTCAAGAAGCTTATCTTTCCCCCCAAAATGCAGATGAGCCTCCCTCGAAAGCTCACGTAGCTCCACAGGTTGCCTACATTCCTTCTCAGGAAGCATATGAGCCTGTTCAGAAAAGTAATAGAATAAGTAATCCCCCCCAGGAAGCTGGTGCTCCAAACATCTATGAGAGCGAGGAAAGAGCCAACGATAGAATAAGCCCTCCTTCCCAGGTTGCTTATGTGCCTAATTCTACGGAGCAAGACACTTCTTCTTCTATGAATCGGTTTGCACCAGACTTCCTACGAGAAATTCAAGAAGATAAATGGGATAACGAAAGTGAAGTCGCCCCTCCCTTTGAACTTGTGGATGATGCACACGACCAATTCCCACAAGACATCCCATCTATTTACGGGGAACATGAGAGTACTCAGTCTCACGAGAGATTGGACTTTGAATCCAATTCCATACAAGAGCTACCCCATTTCACAGGCCCATGGGAAGCAAAGTCCACGTGTATGAGAGCACCCACAGTCATGGTAAGAAACGAAGATTCAGTCATACCTAGGAACACAGAGGTAGTGAAGAACACTAACGTGCAGTGCAATCTCAAGTTAGAAGAGCTACTCAAGGTTAGACCTGAATCGTGGAAACATGTAACCAAACAAGTACCCGAGATAGCAAAACCTCGTTCCCAGGTAGGATCACATAGGACAGTGCCAGAGATACCCTTGGATAAGATAGGAGATATGTGTGAAGGTGAAGAAGGGAACACCTATCTTCCCATTACTTATCAGGAGTACACCACCAAGGCAATTTTGGACTCAGGTGCAGGAGTTGCAATTGCCACCACCTCCCTATGGAAGTGTTGGGGCAAGCCGGCACTCAGGCCAACGAGAATGAAATTGCAGATGGCCGATGGTCACATAGAGAGACCCCTAGGATTGCTAGAAGGAATAACTCTCACCACTTGTGGTGTCGAGTTTGAACATACCTTTGCTATATGTGACTTTAGCAAAAATCATGCCTATGAGATGATTTTGGGACGACCATTCATGCGACAGTTGCAAGTGGTACAGGATTGGGGAACTAATTCCTTGTACCTGCAACACTTAGGTGTTACGACCAAAGTCAATCTCAAGGATTACTCTCATAGAGATGTCCCTCCTATCCAATGGAATCCCATCCATAGAGCCAAAGATGACACGGAATCTGTGCATTCCATAGGGTCTGGATCCTCATGGATGCATGAAGACACTCATTTATGGATGTGCAAGGTTGCAGTAGAAGAAGAGAAGAGAGAGAAAGCCAGAGAGGTAGGTGCAAAAGAAACACATAGATCAATTCAAGACCCAGCCTATGCACCTGTAGTTTTTCCTGATGAGGAATTTGAACCCCATGGCTGGGCAGAAATCCTAGCAACAATGGACGTAGCCATCAATGAAGAACAATGGACACCTCACTGTGATGAGGATGGCTATGATATTTCAGTCTTCTCCATAGAGCCAATCATGGGAGAGGCAGTTCTAGAAGAATGCGAACCTAGCCCTGATGCCTTTGAGGATGCAAGTGACTCCGATTTAGAGTCAATCATTATGGACCCACCATTTGCATCAGATGAAGAATACTTCCATGAAGTAGAATTTCAACCCCAGAGGCATGGAGAGCTTACAAATGATGTAAGATTAGCAACACATGTGACCCCGAAGGAAGAAGGAAAGAAACGAAAGAAGAGAGAAGTCTCACCAGAAGAGGAAGAATCTTTGTTTGAGGTCCCAGAAAACTTTAAGAAGTATGAGATAGACGACAGGAGAGTCATGATAAGAGTGCCTAAACGTGAGGCACAAGTAGGAGAGGCCTATGATAACAAAGAAACCACCAAGAAAATAGTAGTGACCCTAGAAGAAGGAGAGGAGAGATGCACATACATAGGCCATGACCTAACAGAGGAAGAAGAGCATGCTTTAATTGCCTTGCTAAGAGAATACAGAGATGTATTCGCTTGGAGTTACAAGGATTTGAAAGGTGTGGACCCTGACATATGCTCACACACTATCCCCATGACCTCAGATGCTAAACCCTCTAAGCAAAAGCCCTATACATATAACGATAATAACGCTGCTAAGATCAAAGAGGAGATAGATAGACTGGTCGAAGCTGGATTTATCTATGAAATTGAGCACACTGAGTGGGTATCCCCCATCGTAGTGGTGCCCAAGAAGAATGGCAAGCTGCGTGTATGCATTAACTTGAAGAAGGTCAATGCAGCCACAATCCGAGATAACTATCCACTTCCCATCACAGAACATCTCCTAGAAAGAGTAGCAGGCAAGGAAGTGTACAGCTTCCTTGATGGATTTTCGGGCTACAATCAAGTGGCCATTGCACCAGAAGATCAGCATAAAACGGCTTTTGCCACAGAGTGGGGCATATTTGCCTTTAGGGTAATGCCATTTGGGCTTACCAATGCACCAGCGACCTTCCAAAGACTAATGTGCCATGTATTTAAAGAGTTCCTGAGGAAGAATTTAGAAGTCTATGTTGATGATCTTTGTGCTCATTCCAACATTAGACAAACCCATATTCCTGAACTCAGACAAATCTTTGACAAATGTAGAGAATATCAGGTCTGCCTGAACCCCGAAAAATGCGTTTTTATGGTCAGGCAAGGCAAGATTCTAGGACACATAGTGTCAAAGAATGGCATATCCACTGATGAAGAGAAAGTGAGAGCTATAGCAGAGCTACCTAGGCCAAAAAATGTCAAGGAAGTACAAGCTTTCATGGGGCATTGTGGTTATTACCGACGATTTATACACATGTATGCTGTCATTGCAAAGCCCATGTACGGACTTCTGACTAACTTTGAGTGGACGGATGAATGTGAGAATTCCTTCCAGGAGCTTAAACGACGATTATGTTCAGCACCAATGTTGACCACACCAGATTGGAATAAGCCATTCCATGTTCATGTGGATGCATCCAATTATGCCATTGGATGTGTGCTTGCACAACCTACTGGTGAAGGTAATGTGGATCTTCCAATTGCCTATGCCAGTAGACAGTTGAATGCGGCTGAACGAAATTACACCACTACGGAGAGAGAAGGCTTAGGCATGGTATATGCAGTTAAGAAATTTAGACACTATTTGCTTGCAAATAAGTTTAAATTTTTTACTGATCATCAGGCTTTGCTATACCTCGTAAACAAACCATGCAATACAGGAAGATTAGTAAGATGGTTTCTCTTACTAATGGAATATGATTTCGAGGTTGTGGTGAGGAAAGGTAGGACTCATTTGAGAGCAGATCATCTCTCTAGGCTCACCTCCGGAGAAGCCCCACAGGGAGTTTCAGATGATCTTCCTGACGCTTACTTGTTCAATTTAGAAGTGGTGCCGCAGTGGGCTAAGCCATTGGTACCAGTATTGACATACAGGCCTAACCATCCAGTAATAAACACACGGAATAAAGAGGTCGTGAAAGCCCAAAAGTACCAGATCATGGCAGGAAGCATGTACAAGCACACAGATCAAGGGATCTTGGCTTGTTGTGTAGAAGAGGACGAGTATGCTAAATGGTTGCAATTAGCACATGTAGGTGCATTGGAGCAACACTATTCAAAACAACGAACCTTACAGACCCTAAGGAGACTCGGAGTGCATTGGCCAACTATGGAAGCGGATGTCCAAAAGTTGTGCAAGGAATGCTCAATCTGTCGCACTAAACCACCGGTGGAACATGCCACTCTTTATCAAGTGTCCATAGTGCCGGATTGGAGTGAACCTCTAGTGTCCTTTCTGAGGACGAAAACATTCCCTCCAGACATGACTCTGGCTAGGAAAAGGAGTTTAGAGCAAGAAGCCCAGGATTACTCACTCATTGGTGATAATCTATACAAACGCGGTAAAGATGGTTACCTGAGACTGTGTGCCCATGAGAGTGAATATCTTAAGATCTTGGAAACTGCTCACCAAGGTGTAGCAGGAGGACACTTTGGACCAGATCGGGTGATCAAAGCAATTCTATTTGCGGGCTTCTGGTGGCCAACCCTTCACATGGATGCACATACCTATGTGAAACGGTGTGATGTCTGTCAGCGAACCCAGTATCCTATACGTAAAGATGAGATGCCACTGAAACCTATGATGGGTGGACGTGCATTCTCTAAGTGGGGAATAGACTTCATAGGTCCTATTAATCCCCCAGCTAAGGGTTCTCATGCAGAATACATCATTGTTGCGACAGACTATCTAACTAAATGGGTAGAGGTAAAAGCCACAACGAAGAACGATGCTCAAACAACTGCTAAATTCTTGTTTGAGAATGTATTCACAAGATATGGACTACCTATAGAGCTTGTAAGTGATAGAGGCACTCACTTCTTGAACGAAGTGATTGAAAATCTACTCCAAGAATTCTTGGTGATACATAAGAAGTCTGCCCCCTATCACCCTCAAGCTAATGGACAAGCCGAAAGCACCAACAAGATTTTATGCAATGTACTGACAAAATTAGTAAACACTAAACGCTCTGATTGGGACAAACAGCTACACCATGCTGTTTGGGCATACCGAGTCGCCTACAAAACGGTACTCCAAGCCACCCCCTTTCAGATGGTATTTGGCCAAAACGCGGTGCTACCCTTGGACTTCTTGATACCTACTTTGAAGGTAGCACAAGAGCACGAATGGACGGGTCATGAACTCTCTTCTAGACTTTTTGACCTTGAACGATTAGGAGAAACAAGACTGAGAGCAGCTGCAGGGATATATGCAGCAAAGAAACGACAGAAGGCATACTTTGATGCCCATGTGAAGGATAAGGGTTTGAAAGCGGGAGATCTAGTTTTAGTCTACACATTGAAACAACATGCAAGGAAGCTAGAAAAGAGAGGCTATGGACCTATGATCATCAATAGGATCTCAACAAGTGGAGCAGTGCAACTAGCCACATTAGAAGGCGATGTTCTCCCAAATTATATTAGCGGATGCAGAGTCAAGTTGTATCAGGAACCTCTCACAGAGGAAATGCTAAGTCGACTCAACACTGCTAAGAAACGCAAAGAGGAAGAAAAGCGAATTCGAGAAGAAGCTCAAGCAGAAGCCCTAGAACGCATACGGAGAATGAAATTAAGAAGACAAGGTAGAGAGCACCCTAGGCAAGAGGCATATGCAGATCAAGGATATGATGTAGCTATGTGTGAAGTTTCAGGTGTTAGCTCTCATAGGATAACCGATCGACGTCCTTTCATAACCGTAGATATAGGACAAGGAAAGAGTGCAAGGACTATAAGAGCCTTGATTGACTCAGGCGCAGCCACTAGTGCTGTTAAATTGTCTTACTGTCAAGAGTTGCAGTTATCTGTCAATCCTGTGGAAGCATATCTCATAGGATTGGGAGGCGTGGAAACCCCTTGCATGGGCGAGGTGGAACTTCCCCTCTACATTCATGATGAGGCAATGACAGTTAAAGTACTAGTGTGTCAAGATGAGGACCTCACTGAACCTCTTGTCTTGGGTCAAGACTGGATCTATGACCAAGCAGTCAACTTAAACCTAAGAAGTGGACTTCTTCAGGTATGGGTCAATCATAGTCGAATTACAGTAGAGTTAGATAACGGAGCACTCAAGGAACTAGGAAAGGCACACACTCCTGGTCCTTCCAGGAGTACACATGAAGATGACCATGCTGTTCTTGTCCAAAACTATGTGTTGCAGAGGAATGATGGTTGCAAAAAAGGAGTCAGGGATGCAACGGAACTCCCTTCTTTTCCAAAGGTCAGAGAGAAGCAGCAACCAAAGGTGAATCAACGGCAGAAGAAGCAGGGTACCACCTATGTCGGAGGTCAAAAGCACCTGTGCAGCAAAGTGTCTCAGCTAGTGAAACAAGTATGGGTGCGGAAAGGCGAACACCCGGTGGCACTCAAGCCAACCACACGGGCAAAGCCTCTTATTAGCAACCAACAACACGATACTAATAAGAAGTCTTTCAGAAGCTCATCTGCTAACGTGAAGTCTATTTGGGTGCCCAAGAAGTCGATGAAGGCTAGCCCACAATCTAGACAAATTTGGGTACCTAAGGCTTGCTTGCGGGCGCAAATGGCTACGCCGAGGCCACAACCTACACAGTGTAACCCATTCGCTCGCACAGCCAGCATTCACTCGTTTTCAACACTCAAGAACACACCAAGGCCCATGCGCACGCACATAATCACTTGTAAATGGGTCCCTAAAAGGCCTCATTTTCAAACCGAGACACCGATAAAGCTCTCTAGAGTCTCTATGAAACCAAAAGCAAAACCCATCCACTGCATTTGGCAGCCTCAGACTTGTACCAAACCCCCAGACCCCATTTGTAAATCCATGATAACTTACTAACCACATCACTATCACTTTACATCATTCCACTTAACTCTTAGGTCTACCGAACGACTAACCACACACACACTTGCACCGAGCACTTACTAACCCATTATTCACTCCCGACCCTCATGTTAATATTGTAATGGGAACAACAACGATCCTCCCTGGTTCTGGACAATATTAACACGTGTTTGTATATTCTCACAGAGACAGGTAGCAAGAAGTAACATGGCAGATATGGTAGGAACTAGCTCCCAGGCAGGCACCAGCCCCCAAGTGGTGGACATCGAAAGCCTTCCGGTCGAGGAGGAATTAAAGGAAAGACCAGTGGCATTACGGGCATTACATGCCATACCAATTCAGAATCCTCCACAGGGTCATACAATGCCGGTGGGTAAAGCTTCACACTGGTTCAGTGACGTTGCTGGACCTCTGGGTGAAGGCACATATATGTGGGAGTCCGAGGTAGAATTCAATGGACGTTGGGGCAGATACCATTTCTTTACCAGGGAGTTTGAAAAGCTACAGAACAATGAAGGACTGAAGTCGATATGGAAGAAGGCAGGGCTTTATGATTACTTTAAGTTCCAACTACCAAAGCCAGATTTTCTAAGGTGCTCATACTTAATTAGTACCCTCACTCCCAGCAAAGACAAGAAAGGATACAGCTCCTTTGTGCTCCCATCTCTCACAAGGGGCAATGAACTGAAGCGTTTCCGCTTGACTATCAACTTGGTAAGAGAAGCACTCGACATGAAAGGTATGCACATCCCAACAGAGAAAGAGACTATGGTTCCAGACAATATGAAGAACAGGAATCTGACGAAGTTGAAGGACATGGTTGCGATGACACCTACAATTGCCATTCACTTACGCATGGTCATGCAACATTTCGCATTCCCCGCACAGGAGAGGTTCACAATGCCCCCCAAAAAGATCTGGTTTAGCCTCTACCTGGCGGATGCTTTTGAATTGTCCATCAATATGCCCCACTGGATTATCGACCAGATTCATATGGCTCATCAGAGATGGTATAAGAAGCAAAAGCCTGTGTTGTATGGTTGCTGTGCACTTACAAGAATTGTATACAGATGTCTCGCATATGATGTACCGGTGCAGAGGGCTCTCATTTGGTCCAGAGCACAGGAGTTTCAACGCAGATTGTCAGCTGTGGGGCCTCCCTCAAAGAAGATGAGAGGCGCTGTCCAGATGCCTTGTGCACAAGCTCGCGGTGCAACCCTAACGCCTGAAACAACCCCAAGACTTCCCCGACGAGTGCAACCATTCACTATCAGGTTACCCAGGCACAGCACAGATGGCCCTAACCTTGTGTTTCCACCAGTACCGACTGATCTGGAATTCCCGCATGGATTCACTCTGGAGGATCTAACGGACGAAGAAGTTGCTAGAATCATCGACGCTGTAAATGCGGAAGTTGAAGCAGAGCAAGCTGGTGGACAGCAAACTGCCCCAGACCAAGCCCAGCCCAGCCAACCGGACGTAGTCAATGTGGACGATGAAGAAGAAGCACATGAGGAGGCACAGGGTGGACAATCAGAAGCAGAAGAACAAGAGTATGATCAGGAAGCCCTACAAGTACTGGAAGGTGCCCCCGCCTATACTAACGCATTAAAGAAGCTCTACGATACGATGAACCGAGTCCAAGAGCAACATAGGCTATCATTAGCTGCAGGTAAAGCCCTCATGAACCATATTCTGGAGGAGGAAGGCGTGGACGAGCAATACCGTGCCACCCTAGAAATGATATCAGATGCTTTGGGAGTACCTGAAACGGTGCATACTGCACTAGCGCAATCACGAAGGACAGAGAAAAGATATGGAAGACGCCCCCCACGAACGGGAAAACGAATGAATGTATTAGGATCAGGACCACAAGGCACCCCCACAACCACTGGCACAGCACACACTGTTCACGACACCGAGGAAGCCCACACATTGAGTGCACCTCCATCACCTCCCTTGCCGCCCTCTCCCCCACATCAGCCCCCTTCACCTCCCCCTGCCACTGTAACCTCTACTGTCACCATCTCCGAACCCACTACACACACTGACGCACAAACCATCAGTCCACCCACATACTCTATTTCCACAGGAAACATAAGTCTAACCACAACCACGGTAAGCCACACTCCTCCGATCACACTTCCTGGGAGTTCACAATTACACACCCCTCTATACACGTTCACAACTCTCACCGCGACCACAATCCCCATGTTCACAGTCACTCCCACCACGGCCTCCACTTTTGAATCCATGGAGGTGTCACCCACCTCTGCACCTCTCCCACCCCCCATTTACCCACAATCCCCCATTCCCCTACCTCCCCCCTCACCCTTCTCTAGTGCTGCATCCACACTTCCCTTTCCCTTCCCCTCCCCCTCTGCATTCAACACCATTTCTCCCACCATTCCTCTTAATAATGTATTTAATAATATGTATCAATGCATGTCCCAACTTCAGCAACATTACCAACACCTTGACAACCAACATACAAGGCTTTTCCGGAGCCACGAAGATCTCCAAGCACGATGTAGGGATCTTGAAGAGCAGAAGCAGCTACTACAACAGCAGCACGTGACCTTACAGGAACAATACGCACAATTAGTAGCCAACCCACCCCAAGCAGATGATGAAGAGCGACGACACATGGACGAGTTGCTACATTCTCAGATCACGGATAACCTGAAGCTTCGACGGAACTTGGGCCTCCTACGCAAGCATATGTCTACAGCGCTAGAGGAGAATAAACGATTACAGAAACAGAATGAAGAAAATCTGGAGGCGGCCATGGAGGGTTCCCCACAGGAGATTGACCCAGAACGATTCAAGGCAATTCCCTCTGAGAATATGAAAGTGGTGTTAGAAACTCATGCAGATCTAATGGAGGCGCATGCCGCCTTAGAAAAAGAGAGAGATGATTTGCTAAGGCAGTTGGCCACCCGACAGACATCACCCAGCAAAAGCACAACCGCAGAAGATACATCAGAAGAGATCACTAAACTCCGGGCCGAACTTGAGGAATTACGTAGCAAGGTCATGGAATATGAGCGTCAGCCCTCCCCTCTGGTAGAGCCCGAGCCTGACGATCTTGTGCCAATTGAAGTAGAAGAAACATTCGAGGATCCCTATGTTCCGATGCCAACACCCGGGGGTAAGCGAACAGAACAGGGCATGGACACAATTGAAATTGAGGCACCTGAATGGATGCAAAAATTAGAGAAAGTAGCCACGACGCATGATGACAGGGTGGCAGTCCAAATCGCATTGATGTCAAAATTGGAAGAGGTTGTGATAAAATCCGATTATTTTCAGAATCTCTCACACCATAGGTGGATCGGCCCATCGGATGACCTGTATGTTCCTTTTTGCGTGTTAATGGTGGATTATAATGCAGAGATCAAGCACCACACCTCAAGGGAACCCACCTCTGCCACCCAATTTGCACCTGACGACATCCCAGAAAGTGCCAAGCAGGGACATATTCGCCAACCGATGTGGAGAATTCAGCTGCTTGAAACATACCCGGAAATGGTAAGAACATGGAACAACATGCCCTTGTACATCAAATATAACCCATGTTATTGCCCTGTATTTCGAAGGAGATCATGGCTGGAGTACACACAAACAGTGCTGACGATTAAAGGATGTGAGAAGTGGCTCAATTATGTGTACTTCGCACCCCCGAAGGGCCCACCTACGATTGGATATATGATTTCGACGATTCGACATTGGGGGGTCCGGTTCAAGAATGTACCTGATGTCATGACTCAGATGTGCCTGAAGATTTTCGAACTTATGTTGGTCATCTTCAGGACCTTCAAAAATGTCAAGGAACCGCATCTCTCAGCATTAGGATTTAATGAAGGTAATCAGGACCTTGTATACGACATGAGCACAACCCCATCGATTAATGTTGTGTATGCATGGCACGCTCGCATCAAATATCTACCGGCCTGCTTCAAACAAACGTTTGAAGAGATGTTTGTCACGGGATTCTGGGAATATCACTCCGAGATATTCATTCCCAGACCATCCCATCTCTTGCAGTTGTTTGCAGTGGAACAAGCTCTCCATTCCGAAAAGCTACGTATACCACATCCAGAGGTTCCCGGGCCGGTAGATTGGGATGCGCTACTCACAAATTTGGCCAAAGGATTGAGGATTGCCGAACATCACTTAGCGCAGGATGTCGTCGAGTACTACATCCAAAAACCCACACAACAAGGGTCTATCAGGGACGACAGACGCGAGAGAGGGGGGGGTGTTAGCAGCGGACAAGGGAGTCAACGACGATCTGGCAAGTAGGCCAATAATTTTCTTCATGAAGAAGTACGTATGAGCATTCACGCAGATTTAGCACTATGGCAACCTTAATTTTTCAAAACCTCTACACCAATTAAAAGTGATTCTCATCACTAAACACCATTGTAAATACCATTTCATCTTTTTGTAGCTCCATTTTGTGCAA
Organism: Ceratopteris richardii; assembly: GCA_020310875.1. Classification (NCBI taxonomy): domain Eukaryota; kingdom Viridiplantae; phylum Streptophyta; class Polypodiopsida; order Polypodiales; family Pteridaceae; genus Ceratopteris; species Ceratopteris richardii. Next base: position 221,577,530 of record CM035408.1, read on the forward strand.
GACAAGGAGTCCTTGAGCTTGAGGAGCTTTAGAAGTATCTACGTGCCAATTTTCATATTTTTTAGATCTCGTTTGAGCCCTCAAATAAGCCCTGGAACCTAATTTTTAACTAGGCCGGACACTAGGTCTGAACAGGGCCAAAGCTAGTCACAAACTATAAAAGGAGCTAGAGAGCTCATTTTTGAGGTTGGATTGTAATTGAAACGAACTTGTAAGAGCTTTTTGAAAGTAATCTAAGAACTCCATTGCTTCTCACTCTTTGTCTTGCTGTGTGTGCACGCGTGTGTGTATGTGTGTGCATGTTTGTGTGCTTCTCACTCACGCACTTGTGTCTCCACTTGCTCGAGGTCTTCATACCATCCTCACGTCTTCCCGGATTGACATTAAAGGAGGTGCTACTCATCACTGAGCTACAATATGCATACACACATACACAATGCATACACACATGCACAATGCATACACACAAACATGCATATGCATACGCACATGCATGCATATGCATACACACATGCATGCATATGCATACACACATGCATGCATATGCATACACACATGCATGCATATGCATACACACATGCATGCATATGCATACACACATGCATGCATATGCATACACACATGCATGCATATGCATACACACATACACAATGCATACACACATGCATAAACAATGCATATGCATACACACATACACAATGCATATGCATACACACAATGCAATGCATATGCATACACACATGCATATTCATACACATACACAATGCATATGCATACACATACACATACACACAATGCAATGCATATGCATATACACATACATGCATATGCATACACACATGCATGCATATGCATACACACATGCATGCATATGCATACACACATACACACAATGCATATGCATACACACATGCATATACACACACACATGCATATGCATACACACAATGCATATGCATACACACATGCATATGCATATGCATATATATGCATATGCATACACACATGCATATGCATACACACATATATGCATATGCATACACACATGCATATACATACACACATGCATATGCATACACACATACACAATGCATATGCATACACACATACACAATGCATATGCATACACACAATGCAATGCATATGCATAAATATGCATATGCATACACACATGCATATGCATACATACATACATGCATATGCATACACACATGCATATGCATACATGCATATGCATACACACATACACAATGCATATGCATACACACAATGCATATGCATACACACATGTATATGTATACACACATGCATATTTATACACACAATGCAATGCATAGGCATATATATACATATGCATACACACATGCATATGCATACACACATGCATATGCATACACACATACATACATATGCATACACACATACACAATGCATATGCATACACACATGCATATGTATACACACATGTATATGCATACACACAATGCAATGCATATGCATACACACATACATGCATGCATATGCATACACACAATGCATATGCATACACATGCCTATGCATATGCATACACATGCATATGCATATGCATACACATGCATATGCATATGCATACACATGCATATGCATATGCATACACATGCATATGCATATGCATACACATGCATATGCATATGCATACACACATGCATATGCGTACAAACATGCATATGCATACACAATGCATATGCATACAAACATGCATTCACATTGGAGAGCGCATGACCATGACGGCTCCAAAATATATCACATATGTAATGGAGCTCCAGTCATGGATGCATCCGGGAAGTCAATGCGTCAGTGCATTCGACAACTTTGCTCCATAGAGTTTGGACATTTTGTAAGGCTAAAATGGAGTGAATAGGATAGGGATTCCAAAAACTATATCACACAACCAATATATGAAGAGTACCAGTCGGCACCTAGGAATCCTATTGTGAGTTCGGAATGGATTCAACATGCTACATGCGAGGTGATGTCCCATCAACGGTTAGAAGCTCGCGATGCTTTTAGATCAGGCTTACCGAAGCCTGTGTGGTTAGATGTTGAAGAGTGGGAATCGATTCAGGATGAGCAGCAACATACTCCTCATCGATATCGTCAACAGCGAGATGCGGCGACCACACATTTGGATACGGTTGGAATGTCACATTTAGGTAGCGGTGGATATGACAGTATGCGCTACCAATTTATAAGTATCATGTTAATTATTGAATTTGTTTGTGTTCAGCACATCATGTATGTTCATCTAACATTTCGCATATTTATTATAGGAGTTGGGAGTGGGTTGTCCTCCGACGTGAACCGAAGAATCTTACGGATATCGTTATGGATTGACTGCACTCTTGCAAGACTTAGAGGGATGCGGTGCAATTGTTTCATGGGAGAATATTCTATGATTAGGTAAACTTATAGCTTGGTTTCATATTTTTAGTTGTTCTTTATAAATGTCATGTCAATTTGTTTCATTTTACGCATGCTTTGTTGCAAGATTTTAGGTGTAAATGTTTTGATCTCCTTACGTATATGCTTTGCCACAATTTTGTATTACACTCCTATGTGGCAATGATGTACTATAATTTTGTATTCGATTCCTATATGGAAGTGCTTTGTCACATTGCCACAATTTTGTATTACACTCCTATGTGGCAGTGATGTACCATACTTTTGTATTCGATTCTTATATGGAAGTGCTTTGTCACACTCTTGTACATCCTTCATTTATGGAATATATAACTTTTTGTACATGATTTATGGTTCATTTTTGCTCATATAAAATCATGTTTTGGTTGCCATTAGAGTACATAACACATGTACTCGGTTTAGAGTTGGATAGAGTGTATTGTCTTTTTCTAAACAACATCATGTTGTGGCAAAAGACAACACACTCTGCCCAAAAAAATTTGTGTAGATATGCTCGTCGGTACGCCCAGTACAGTCGTCGATATGGGTGTTGGTACGCCCAACAGGGTCGTCGGTATGGGCGTCGATATTATCGACGATTATACCAACGGTGATATCGATGCGCATACCGACGCCCGTACCGATGACCATACGAGCGTTATGTTTTCGACACCCATATCGACCGTAACACCAACATCGTGGAAAAATTATGCCCGTTCATTTTCCTCGATAGCATCCTTGTATACCCTCCATATGTTGTAGTGTTGGAGGGTTTCCTTGAACAAGGGCCACTTACTTTTCCTCACTCACAAATAATTGCACTTCTATTCTTTGATACACCATAGACCACAAGACTTCATACAACCACACTTAAGTCTGTGAAGTTAATCAGCACACCATAATCACCGATAAAAAGCCTTAAAGTTAACCATCAAATACACCACAAGGAATTGAATAGAATACAATAGCAAAACAAGTTGTAGAATTCTATGCGTTCTATGCTCAAAGCATCACCAGTGGAAGGCCACTCTTGATCTAGTTGTGTCTTTTATCATAGCAATATGTATTAAGTATGTCTCTTTGAAGGGTTCACATCTCTTTATACAATGATTCAAGAGAAATATACATAATATTAATTTACATTATTGGACGGCCCTAACACTGGCATGCACAAAGGATCTGAACCCTAAGAAGAATGTGAAGGAGACTCATTCAAATTAGCATCATCGGGGAGTGCGAATTCATCTAGAACAACAACATTAAATGCTTCTTTAGCTACTAGAAAAGTGTATCGTAGGTGATTTTGAGTTGTCTTGAGGAGAGATTGAAAAGTATTCTGATCAAGCAATACAACCTATGGTGCCTACGAACTAGCAATTTAACTATCATATAACACCACTTTAGCTTGAGCCTCAATGAGTTGCTATGCAATGTCTTTTCACACATAAAAATTATGAAGGAATAATTTTATATGATTAACATTTTCCAATTCACGATGAGTGGACCATAAATAAGAGACAATAGTCTTATCTAGATCCTTGACGGTTATCAAAAGTGAGTTAATTCTCTTCCGGACAATGTAGCATTGTTAAATTGGAGATCTTGTACATTGCATAACAAGTGATATTGCTCGTCCATGAATTGTTGAATTTTATATGCATTTTCATTTATTGTTGCCTACATATCTTCATTCAACAACATTAGCCTGATGTTTATTATTTTCCACCTGCAAATTATGAACTTGTTGTAAAGCATCTTCCCTCTCTTTAATATTTTGTTCAAATAAATCTTTAAAAAATTGTGTTTGCAATTTTTCTTGGTCAACTAAATCAACTTCCAAGGTAGAAACTCGTTCATGAAGTAGCTCGTTATCAACCAGAAGGGACGAATTACATTATTGCATGGGCATGAACTAAATAAGAACCTACACCAACTATCTAATGTAACTTGAATGCTTGGTTAACCCCAAAAGACCAAGAAGAATTGGAGGGTGCAGGTAAGTAAGGGTGCCATCCAGTAGAAGCTCTAGAAGGAGTATTCCACAAATGAGTAGATGGGGAGATCGGAGAAGGCATTGTCCATCCTCATGAGGGAGGGCATGGTAGGGAAGTGGAAGGGCCAATTTGGTCTGTCATAGGGGATGATGTTCAAGTTGAGGAAGAGGGTAGATCCGGTACGTGAAGTGATGGTGGTGAGGGAACAACTGGAGGAACCATATCAAGTGCAATACTTGAAGGAGAAAAAGGTGATGTTGCAATAGAAACTAGTGGGGGATTAGGTGAGGAAGGAGGAGGAAGAACGATTGTTGAAGAGGGAGAAGGGGTAGGATTGGGAATGGATGGCACCATAGGAGAGGATGATGGAGGGGGAACGAGGAGAAGGAGCAACATCAGGATATATGTGCAGAAAACAGTGGCAACATGCTTAGACAAGCATTGTCAAGATGCAGAGATGAGGGAGCCAAAGATTCTTGAGATGAAGAAACCATAGGAATGGGGTTGCATTGTCATTTACAAAAGTGGAGAAATAGAATGTCGATGCTTTCAGTGTCATCATAAAAGAGGGATACAACCATCGGGACAAGGTCTTCCATAAGAGCGAGAGGAGGAATCAAAGTAAGATGCAACAAAATTGGGGTGTCAACTAGGAATAAAACAAAAAAGAGATAAGGAAGATGTGAACGTGTGCATGGGTGCTTCTGCAACTGTCAAATTACTACTTGGCATTTCCTATGAAGTTTTTGAACTAGCACATTTTTTATATTTTATGGAATAATGGAATTTTAAATGGATTTTAATGCCTTGATGTTTTTAATGTGATTATGTTTTGATTTAACAGGTGAAGAATCTTGAGGGCATGAATGCGCATGTATTTATTCAGATATTTTTGAAGATATTTAAAAGATATCATTTTATAAAAATAGTAGATCGCTTAGAAAACAACATTTTTGTAAAAATAGTAGATCACAAAGAAAGTGACAATTTGTAAATAAAGCATATTTTTCATAAATGCATGCTTTTCGAAGCGCCGCCCTCATGTATCTTCTATTCAAGACATAATGAAAAATGCCTATAAATACACATACTCTGATAGACTCATCCATCAGAGTATGTGAGGGGAGATTATACCCAATCTTGTGTTCAGGCTCTTGTCTCTGTGTATTCTATGTATGCTTTTGTGAGATTTCATTGCTATAATATTATCTCTGTGTACGTGCGCCTACAAGATCTGTTCAAGAGTAGTATCAGAGTGTGCGTGCATCTATGGAGGCATACTTCTCAATGTCCGTTCATGATTTGTTGTGTCCATTCAGGATTTTGCATCTATTTTGGTTCATTAATTCTCATCCGATCCAGGTTTGCATTTATCAATTCACGTTTTTTTTTGGTTCACTGGTGTCTTTTTCGGATTTTTTTTAAATCTGTTACTATGTCATGTGCACTGTGGTCCTGTCACACTGTGCTCACTATGCAAATTGTCACATTGTACACATTGTGCTCATTGTACCCATTGTGCCCACTATGCACACTATACTCATTGTGCTCACTGTCACACTATGCACTATTCACTGTCCTTGTTTCAACATCGACTAAGGCATAGACTATGGCATAACTTTGGCATCTTTGGCTTCTCTAGCACTTATGGTTTTCTTGGTTCACTTTCATTCCCTTTGGTTCTATTGGTAGCTGTTGGCTATGCGCGAACCTCTCTAACTAATGAGTGGTAATAAGAGCTCACTTATTACCCTCTTTAGCATGTAGTATTTGAACCCACCACCTCTCACTTACAAGAGATATGCTTTATCCACTAGCCTATTTTTCACATATTAGTACCCCATTCCTTTTTATTTATATTTAACATAACTTCTAACACTCTATTCCCCTTATTTATTTATTTATTTAACACTCTCTTTTATTTATTTCTTTCTTTTATATATTTCCAAGACAAAACCTTTCCTTTTCTTTTTTTAATTCCAATATTACTAAAAATATTTTCACATGGTTATTCATAGGTTTTGGTTCTATATAAAGCCATGGACCCTACCCATACTAGAGAGGATTTTGGTACATCACCCCTATCTGGGATACAGCTTGATCAATAGTCAAAGTGTTTGTGGCACGAGCTTCAAGATGCTCAAAATGGGATAAAAGAAAGGCACAAATTCCAAGATTGGTGCCAAAAATTTCCAATTTTCTTGACTCGAGGATTGCCAATTTGTTCTTTCATAGCTATCCCAATTGATGAATTTTACTCTGACAAATCATATTTTGAAATCGAAAAAGTGAAATTTGTTACTAATTATTTGGTGGGTAAAGCCTAAATATGGTGGAATGTTTTGCAGCCTAGCACCAATCACCCCACCACATGGATCACATTTCAAGAAAAGATCATGGAGTCCTTTCTTCCTCCCCAGTTTCATCTACATGCTCATTAATAATGGACAACTTCAAGATGGAAAGACGGAGATACTGTGTCTACCTACACTGAACACTTTTGGCAACAACTACTACTTATTCATTTGCTTGAAATGGTTCCTGAAGATACCTTGCAATGGAAGTATGAAGATGGTTTGAAGATGGGAATCCAAGTTCAACACACTACATCCTATGACCCTCTATGAAGCTATTTCTTACGCACATGATGCTAATTAGGAGTTTGAGTCCATCACTAAGTCCATTCAATTACAACAAACGTGTCATCAACAACAACCAATCAAGCCAATTTTTCCTTTCAAGCATGCTTTCACTACTTTTCAGTGCCCTCCTACTTTTCAACACCCTCCTCAATCCAATTTCTCACCAATTCACAAGACAACCCCCTTATATCCTAGAAAACCTCTAACCCTTCAAACTACGATGATGGATGCTTCATGAAAAAGGCCTCGTATCACTTGTTGGCATTGTGGTAAGTTTGGTCATACTAAAGTTAACTGTAGGTTACAAACTAACGATATGAAACTTGTCGGAGCTCAAGTACACAACATGGAGGTGGTACATGAAAACATTCAACCTAATTGGACCGAAGAAGCATTGGAAAAAGATCTAATTACCTTGGGTCACAAAATTTATATTCATTCTTTACGTTTCATGCAAGGTACTATTAATGGTAAAGTTGTTAATATTTTACATGATGATAGTAGTTCTCATTATTTTATTTCTTATACACTAGTGCAAGATCTCCAATTAAATCCACTTCCTTCTATGTATAAAGTTAAGACTACATTTCAAGGAAGTAGATATAATGTTACAAGTGAAGTGCATAACGTTCAGATTTGTATATGTTCATATGTAGATGAATGCACATTCTTCATTGCTCCTTTGCCATCCTATGATGTTATACTTGTTATGCCTTTCCGTCATCATTATAATCCAAGCATTGATTATCATACACACATAATTAAGTTTAACAATCAAGATATTTCTTTGTCTGCAAAGCATGACTTCAAACCATTTCCATTATTTAGTCATACTCAAGTAAAACGTGCATTTAGGAAAGGCTACAATTCATGTATTGTTTTTGTCAATAACATAGTTTATTATACAAATACACTTCCTTATGCACATAAACCATACATGACTTCTTATAAGGATTGCTTTATGGCCACTTTTCCTTCTAAACTACCACCTTCTACGGGATCTCTTGACCATAGTATAGAATTAATTCCTTGTAGTTCTCCTCCCCATAAAGCACCTTATAGGCATGGATCGTTACATAAAAAAGAATAGCTAATTATGTTAAGGACCTACTCCAGAAAGGACTTATAAGGCCTAATTCTTCTCCCTTTGGAGCACTTGTTCTCGTAGTGGAGAAGAAGAACAAGACTTATAGGATATGCATTGAATATAGAGTGCTCAATAAAACAATTAAAAACAGATATACTATTCCTAGGATATATGATTTGCTAGATAGACTTTGCGGAGCACATATTTTTAGCAAAATCGATCTTAAATCTAGATATCATTAGATACAAATGACACAAAATGACATGTACAAGACTGACTTTAGAACTCAAACTAGTCACTTTGAATTCATGGTAATGTCTTTTGGACTCACCAATGCACCTACTACATTTGTTCATATGATGAATAACATTTTTCTTGATTACCAAGCTTTCATTCTTGTTTTCTTTGATGATATACTTGTCTATAGTGTGAATGACAATGACCATGAAAATCATTTAGCAACAGTCTTTAATTTGTTACACAAAAACAAACTTTATGCAAATCCTAAAAAGATTTCTTTTTCAAAAAAGAATTAGAGTATTTAGGACATATTGTTTCTAGTCAAGGCGTTCATGTAGATCCAACGAAAATTAAAGTAATTGAAGAATGACATGTACCTCAATCTATGAAAGATGTATGCTCTTTTCTAGGGTTGGCTAGTTTTTATAGAAATTTTGTAGAGGGTTTTTCTTATTTAGCACTTCCACTCACATTATTATTGAAGAAAAAGTTATAATTTGCATGGGGATTAGCACAACAAAAATCTTTTGAAAAACTCAAACATGCACTTTCTCATGTACGTGTTTTACAATTGCTAGATTTTGCACAACCTTTCCATGTAGGTACAAATGCTAGTGGTTTAGGTGTTGGTGTTGTATTAATTCAAAATGATCATCGTATTGCAATCATTCCACCATCAACTTGCATAAAATAAATGCCCAAATAGTGATGCAAATGCCCCAAATCAGACATCTCAAATGAGGCATGCAAATCAGCCTTGAAATCAGCAATATGCTTCTCAATAGGACTAGTGAGCATCATGTCGTCAACATAGACAACAATAATCAGAAGCACATCATTAGCACGCTTAACATATAAGGTGCTTTCATTTGGATTGTTCTCAAAACCATGTGCAACCAGATAGGCATGTATCTTCTCATACCAAGCACGTGGTGCTTGCTTTAAAACATATAGTGCCTTCTTTAACCTGCACACCTGGTTTTCATGCCCTTTCTGCACAAAGCCACGGGGCTGAAAAACATACAATTCTTCATGCAAGTCACCATTCACAAATGTTGTTTTAATGTCCAACTAATGTACATTCCAACCATGATGGGTTGCAAGTGCACAAATGCTATGAACAATAGTCATATGGCATGTAGGTGCAAAGGTCTCATCAAAATCAATGCCTCTTTCCTGCGCATAACCCTTTGCAACAAGCCTAGCCTTATACCTGTGAACTATACCATCAGGTTTAAGCTTGAGATTGTATACCCACTTAGTGCCAATGGCCTTCTTGCTAGGAGGAAAGTCACATAAAGACCAAGTATCATTCTTCATTATTGCATCATATTTAGATTGCATAGCAGCAATCCCATTTTCTGAATTCTGTGCTTCATAAAACGAAAAAGGCTCATTATCATCACAGAGACTAGATGCAGCCATAGCATAGCAATCTGATGCAAAAGAGGCACTATGAGAGCCTGAACGAGTACGATATGACAAAGGTGCATCTAATTTGCTGTCACGCAAAGTTTGCACCATCCATTTTGGCATAGTTTTTGCCTTCTCAATATCAGCTCTCTCATCAACAAGTGCATCATGTAAATCTGCATCAGATATGGAATGATCTGCATCATCATATGAAACCTGGAAAGGCTGAGAAGTTGCCTCATTAGGACCAACACTAGACTGTCCACGTGTAAAAAGAGGCATCAAAGTATCATACATGTCTTTGGAGCTAATAGATGTCTCCTTAGTACATGAAAGCAATGGCTGAATAGCATCTTCCACAATGACAACATCACGGCTAACCAAAATGCGTTTAGTCTGTGGATGATACAGACGATAGCCTTTACTTTCAAAACTATACCCAACAAAAATACATTTTACTGCCTTATCATCCAATTTTTTGCGATGTTGTTCAGGCACTAGTGCATATGCCAAACAACCAAAAACACGCAGATGAGCAATAGATGGCTTGCGATCATGCCAAGCCTCATATGGAGTGATAGACTGCAGCGCTTTAGTGGGACACGTGTTTAGTAAATATGCTGCACACATGACAACCTCAAGCCAGAAACTATGTGGTAAAGCCTGACTCTTGACCATGTAACTCGCCATCTCCATGAGTGACCTGTTCTTTCGTTCAGCAACTCCATTCTGTTGAGGTTTATACGGCACTGTACACTGGTGTTTTATCCCACGTTTAGCCAGAAATGCATTAAAATCAAAAGACATATATTCCCCCCCTCGATCAGAACGGAGGGTGCCCATTTTACATGCTGATAGATTTTCAGCCAAAACGAAAAACTGTTTAAAGCACATGAACACTTTAGACTTTACTTTGAGTGGATATACCCATGCATGCCTAGAAAAATCATCAATGAAACTCATGAAGTAAAGGTAATTTCCAAAAGAGGGTGTCGACATAGGACCACAGACATCACTATGTACAAGCTGTAGTTTTTGTGTAGCCCGAACTGAACCATCTTTTGGAAAGGAGGAATGCTGCATTTTGCCCAAAATACAGCCTTCAAAAACATGTTTTCCAAGTGCCTCAAGTTTGGGCAAAGAGGACACCATTTCAAATATCTGCAGGCATAGCAAACTAGCAAAATTCAGATGACCAAAGCGTGCATGCCAAAGCTTTGCATCTGACATAGCCTGAGAATCATTTACTGCACATGCCAAATCATTTTCAGATCTTTCATAGTCTATGAGCTTATACAGCCCATGACATAAAATTCCAGAAGCAATAATAACATTGCCATTTGACAGATCATGAACTATACATCTGTCATCAATAAATTTCACAACCAAGCCAATCTTGGCTAATGTAGAAACTGATAATAGATTCTTCTTGATCCCTGGCACAAATAAAGCATCTGAAAAAGTGAAAGAACTACCATCAAGAGTAGTCAAAATGATCTTACCAACTCCCATAACAGGATAAGAGGAGTTGTTGGCGCATGTAACAGTATTCCCTATAGGGGCAGGCTCGAGTGAAGAGAAGAAACTGCGCTGCGAGGTAATATGTTTGGTCACCCCACTGTCAAAGTACCAAACATCTGAGTCTACTGCAGACATGCATTAATCATGAGAAGATGAGTCAAAACTGCAGATAGTAGTAAACACCCATTCTTCTTCATACACAAGATTTGCAGACTCTGTTTTTGGTGTAGAGGCCTCCGCAACAACCATTCCAGCCTCTTTCTTCTTTGCCACTTTAGCAGCCAGTTTTGGACAGTTCTTTATGATATGATCATTCCCTTTACACTACTTACAAAACAATTTCTTCTTTTTTTATTTCTTCTCATCTTTATCTTCCTTCTTCGAATATGCAGAATTAGCAGATTTCTGCTTACTAGTTGAAGAGCTCCATTTTCCTTTGCCCTTCTGACTAGCCAGGAAAGCTTGATCTGCAACTCGCGTAATGGACCTATTTTGCGTGGACTGGTCTTCCTGCAACAGAACAGAGACTAACTCCTCAAATGACAAGGCATTTGGATTTCCTTTCATCATCAACCGAAGAGTAGAAGCAAAACTCTGATTTGAATTAGGAAGACCATTCAGAACGTTCTGCACAAGTGAGCTATCTGGTATAACCTCATCAGCAGAAATGAATTGTTCCTTCAAGTCTTTGATCTTTGTTAGGAAACTGTCCATAGAATCACCTTAGTTCATGTGCTCACTCTCCAATTGTTTTCGGAGGTAAGCAACATGAGCCTCATTCCTAGCTTGGTAAAATGTGGTAAGTGTATCCCAAGCATCCTTAGTTGTTCTGCAAGAGCGAATATGAGGAATAATGGCACATTTGATAGACAAAGCTATCAATGCATGTGTCTGGGCATCTCTGCCATCCCAACGAATCTGCTCTACAGTAGGTGCATCGAAAACAGCAGCATGAACAGGAATCTGCAGAATATCATCTTCGACACCATCTTCATCAGCTCCAACACTTGTATTTGCAGTACCTATAGTCAGAGGTGTAACACGACATCTTTCAACACCTTGCACAGTGTTCCATAATCCTTTTGCAACCAATACATGTCGCATCATATAAGCTCATAATGGGTAGTTGGTACCATCCAATGTATCCTCAACAGCCAACATATGAAATACATCACTGCTTTCAGCCATGGCTGGTGACTAAAATACCTTGATGCAAAAAATTGACTGTATCTCAAAAAGTTGAACAAAACTGCCCCAACGAATTCTGCTAGACCTGTAGCAGACTTCGAGACGCTTATACTCGCGAATAGAAGTTGGTATATACCTTTGGCACAAAAAGAAGAAATAGCTTGCATAAGCGCTACGATAATGCGTTCGGAGGCCGAAACGATCTCAGATCGCGATTTTGGCACCACACAACGAAGCTATTTTCATCTCTAAAACACCTTGAGTATGCTCACCAAATTTCGTGCAAATCTAAGACTGCAAACGGAGGAGTGTCGACGACACCCTAGATGAAGCGATGACTTGCTTTGATACCAATTGTTGGAGATAGATGTCTGCGGAAGCACGCGAACAGCACAAGGAAGAAGAAGAAGCTTGGAGCACAAACACACAGTACTGAATGTATTACTAGAGAATGTACAAAGATAAGTAGCCCATTAGGGCAATAGGCGTGTATACAAGCCGGGGGGGAAAAACCTCCTAAAGAGGGAAAAAAGTGCTCCGGCGGTCCTAGTGTGTTCACACACATCACTACCTAAATATATCAACAAAGATGTGAGTTTATTTCATTCGAGAGAAGGCTAATGTTTTTGAGAAATTTAAAACGTGGCATAAGTATGTGGAAAATGAATCAGGAAGGAAACTAAAGAAATTCAGAACAGATAGAGGAGGTGAATTCTTGTCAACAGAATTCAATAATTACTGTAAGGAGCATGGTGTGAAAAGGCAACTTACCACAGCTCATACACCTCAAAAAAATGGCATTGTTGAATGCAGGAACAATAGTTGAAATGGCTCGTTGTATGTTAAAGGTTGAAGACATGCCTGATTCATTCTGGGCAGAAGCAGTCAATACAGTAGTCTACATCCTCAATCAAAGCTACACAAAAGCACTGAAGGGGATGACTTCTCAAGAAGCATATTTTGGTAAAAGGCCTTCAGTTTTGCATTTTCAAAATTTTTGGTTGTTTCTATTATGCACATATTCCTGATTCAACAAGATCAAAGCTGGATTCAAAAAGAAAAAATTGTGTCTTTGTAGATATAGTGAAGAGTCTAAAGCATACAGGTTGTGGGATCCTGAGGCAAGGAAGATTTTTGTCAGCCAAGATGTGGTGTTTGATGAACGACCACACTTAGTAGAAGATAAAGGTAAATCTACTATCTCATCAAACAGAGAAGTATCTCACCTTGTGCCTATCAAAAGACATGTTAAAGTTGAGGAGGAGGAAACATCTGATGGAGAAATTTCCTCAATAAAAAGCCAACCAGTTGTGGCTGCACAGCGTAAGCCACTACCGAAGTGGGCACAATAGCTCTTTGATGATCACAATCCACATGTAGATGTACTAGAATCATCCTCCGATGGATTACGAAGATCAAAGAGAATAGAGGAGCAAAGAAGAGCCTCAGAACACATTGTTAACATGGCTCTAATGGCAGATATCATGGCCTCGATAAAGGAACCTACCACCATTGAAGAATCCCTTGATGATCCAAGTTGGAGAACGGAAATGCAGTCTGAGTATGATAGTATACTAAAAAATGATACATGGGATCTATTCAACTTGCCGCCAAAGAAGAAGGTAATAGGTACTAAATGGATTTGGAAAGCTAAGTATAAAGCAGACGGAACATTAGAAAAGTATAAGGCAAGATTAGTTGCACAAGGTTTTTCACAGATCGAAGGATTTGATGTTCAAGAAACTTTTGCACCAACAGCACGCATGACAACTATTCGGACGATACTTGTAGTAGCTGTACAAAAGGCCTGGCCTATTTTCCAGATGGATGTCAAATATGCATTTTTGAATGGTCACCTCAAGGAGGAGGTATATGTATCTCAACCACCAGGTTTTGAGGTTCCCAATTCAGAAAATAAAGTTTGCAGGTGGAAGAAAGCTTTGTATGGACTTAAGCAAGCTCCACGAGCTTGGTACCAACGGATAGATAAATTTTTCAAAAATATGGGTTTTGAAAGAAGTACTTCTGATGCTAACTTGTATGTAACGAAAAGGGATAGAAAGCTAGTTGTTTTCATTGTATATGTAGATGATTTGATCATTACAAGAGATCATCAGGAACTCATCAATCAAAATCGGGTCAGCTTGGGAACTGAGTTTGAAATGACAGACTTAGGTTTACTCCATTTTTGTCTGGGAATTGAAGTATGGCAAAGGAAGGATAGCATTTTCATCTCACAACAAAAATATGCCAAAGAAATTCTCAATGCATTTCGAATGATGGACTGCAAACCAACTAGCACACCTATAAATCATAAGCTATCTATGGATGATAACATGCCTGATGTAGATGCTAAGAAGTATAGGAAGCTCGTTGGAAGCCTTATTTTTCTGTGCAACACTAGACTAGACATTTGCTATGCTGTTGGAGTGTTAAGCAGGTTTTCCAACAAACCTAAGGAGAGTCACTGGAATGCTGGAATGCGAATTCTAACGTACGTTGCAGGAACCTTGGATTTTGGTATTTTGTATACCACAGGTGATACGCTTTAAGGATATTGTGATTCAGATTGGGCTAGAGATTGTGATTCTAGAAAATCCATTTCTGGATATTGTTTCTCACTTGGTTCAGGAATATTCTCTTGGGTAAGTAGGCAGCAACCAACTCTCGCACTCTCCTCCACTGAAGCAGAGTATAAAGCAGCTTGTTTTGCTTCTTGTGAGGCAGTCTGGTTAAGGAGAATTCTTGCAGATCTAGGCTTTCCATCAAATATGGTGACTGTACTCAAGTGTGATAATCAAAGTTGTATGGCTATTGCAAAGAACCCAGTATTTCATGCTCGCACAAAGCACATAGAAGTACATTACCATTACATTCGTGAGCTAATTGAGATGAAATTATGGAGCTAGATTATTGCCCAATAGAGGCAAATTGTGCTGCACTAAAGCACTTGGAAGAAAGTTGCTCAACAGGCATCTTCAACAGATGGGCATAGGACCGAGACCTACTTGATTTATCATCGATAAACATTGAGGGGGGGTGTTAGTATATGATCAATGTCTACCCCTCATGATTGTATGCACATTTCGTAAGGTCCCCATTATGAGGAGAAGCCAAGCGTACATTACCCAATTGATGGGAATCCCAACTTGCATGTTGGATGAAGGTCATATTGGACCATGTAAGGTATTGTAAAGAAAGGGAGTTACCAGCGGTCCCCAATTATGGGGTCCGGGGCAGCAGTGAGCAGCCCTGGCTGGAGGGGTCCAAGGGGGCAGCGAGCCCCCTGGCTGGTGGTGGGGGTCCGAGGGCAGCGCCCCCGGCACGACGGTAAAGGGAATGTTCCATGAATATTCCCTATTGGAGTCAGAAATCATTTATATTTGTTAGGTCGGTTCAACTGGTCTAAGCAGTGTATGGCAATTACGCGGGCGATGGCCGCCCACACTCTACCGCCCATGTATAGCCATCCACGCAAGGCTACCCATGATCCTATATATACATGACTTCTGCACTACTTGAATCATCGAATTGAGCCAACATACCTCTACCTTGTATCTCCCTATCTAGAGTTGTCTAGATCACCATTTAAGCTCTACCTTGAGAGCGCACGGGTGGACAACGCCATCATCTTTCTACTTGCTGCTAGTAGAAAATTGTTGAGATTCTCCTATATCTGTTATCTTCTCTGCTATTGCTCCTGTGCTATATTGCGTAACTATTGTCTTACATTCGTAGTACCTCGGCAAGATAAGTTCCAAGACCTGTGGAGGCTGAAAGTTCAGAAAGAGTTTCACCACTATTTAAAGATACACCTACTTGGTTATATGGGACTTGGAAAGATAGTGGTATAAAGACTTTTATTGGAAAAACAAGGAGTCAAACTAGACAACAACAACAAGATCATATAAGAACAAGAAGTCAGACTAGACAATAACAACAAAAAGATCATGTAAGGTTTGCCGTAGACTTTGAGATTCATGATATTTTGGCTTTTACGATAGTTGAAGATGAACGTGCATGTGTTAATGATGCACTTAACATTCCTATTTGGAGAAAAGCTATGCAAGAAGAGATTGATTCTATTCATAAGAATCAAACTTGGCAGCTATGTGAGTTACCAGAGGGAAAGAAGGCTATAGGTGTAAAATGGATCTTCAAAATCTTCAAAATCAAAAGGAAAGCAGATGGTACTATTGATAGGTACAAAGCAAGATTGGTTGTCAAAGGATATGCACAAAAAAAAGGTATTGATCAAAGCTGAAACACATATGATGAATATAGCAATCATTTATGTGGATGATACTATAGTCACAAGTCCCAGAGATGAAGATTTGCAAATGTTGAAAGAGTAATTGAAGCAAACATTTGATGTGAATGATTTATGCATTTTGCATTATTATCTGGGGATTCAATTTTTGTTTCGAGATGAGTGTATCTATATGACATAGCAGAAGTACATTGAGAAACTTTTAGAGAGGTTTTAGATGAGTGATTCTAAAACTATGCAAACACCTATGGATCAGAACATGTCTTTACAAATGGTAGCAGATGTAGAGTCATTTGATGCTACTATATATAGTCAAGTAGTTGGATGCTTGATATATCTTTGTAATACACATCCTGATATACAGTTTGCAGTTTCTCAAGTATCAAGGTTCGTGCAGAATCCGACAGTGTTACATTGGAAAGCAATAATGCGGATCTTTTGATATTTGAAGGGAACTTCAAATTTTTCTATGGTATTTCTGAAATCTACACATTTGTTGCTAAAAAGGATTTTTAGATTCTAATTGGGTAGGTGATAGAGACACAAGAAGTACTAGTGGATTTTGTTTTTATCTTGGAGATTGTCTTATCTCATAGCTTTCGAAGAGACAACCCACTATTGCCACTTCATCATGTGAAGCTGAATATTATGTAGCATTTACAGCTACTCTAGAGTCAGTATGGTTATAGAAGATTTTAGTTATCTTGATGTGAGAGTACATGAACCCATTCAAATATTTACACATAGCTAGAGTGCAATAGTTATAGCAAAGAATGCAGTGCATCATGCAAGGACAAAGCATATAGAGGTACAATACCACTATATTCAAGAGCAGATAGCTAAGAAGCACATTGAACTGGTTTATGTTCCTTCTAGTGAGAATGTTGTAGATATATTTACCATAGCATTGACTAGAGATAGTCATGAGAAGATTTTCAGGTTACTGAAGCTTGTACCATTGTGACATTGAAGGAGAGGGATTGTTGGAATCAATGTCATATGGTTCATAACTCTTCAACTAGCAATGTTAACTTTCTATCTTTAGAAGTCTCCAGAAGAGGAATCGTGGGATATTGATATATTATATTGTAGCACAACCCTTCAACAAGCAAATGCGATGGACATATTGGATAGAGCAATGAACTCATAATGTGAGCATGTGGGTTCGATTCCCAATCTCGGCAAAGAAGCAATATATTTTTTAGTTCGTATAGTTTTTCAAGAAGCTTACGAATTGCGATAGCGTTTTTGTTTTCCACAAAGAGTTTTCAGTCGCATGGCGAAAGTTTTTTGATTTATTGCTTTTAGGCGTGCTTTTCATTCGAGTTCACAAACTATATAGAGACAGCCTTGGCTCATTATGTATCATCACCATCAAGAAATCCTCTCCAAGGAGATCAAGGAGTATTGGAGGAGCTCATCACTCAAAG
The DNA here is from genome assembly GCA_020310875.1 of Ceratopteris richardii. Classification (NCBI taxonomy): domain Eukaryota; kingdom Viridiplantae; phylum Streptophyta; class Polypodiopsida; order Polypodiales; family Pteridaceae; genus Ceratopteris; species Ceratopteris richardii. Next base: position 221,595,755 of record CM035408.1, read on the forward strand.
ATCTCAAGCTAGAGTTTGAAGATTCTGAAGCTTTGGAGGTGAAGATTTGGTGAAGGAGAGGCTACTCTCTTAGAGCAAGAAGGCTTCTACAAGTGAGTGAGCATCCAATTTACGTTCCCCATCCTTGTCTCAAGATCTCTTTCTTTCTATCTCTCACTTATCATCTTAATTAATTAAGTGTGTATGCTCAAAAGGTTTTAGTTTGGAATGATCTTTGGGCCCCAAATTCCAACAATTGCAACTTCATCTACCACATGAACTAGTAAATGAAGCTGAATGGTGAGAATACTTGTGGGAAAGTATTTCTCTACCATATAAACAAGCTCGATAGCATTGTGTTTCTTATTCTCTATGCTATCTCTATTTATCTCTTTAGGAGAGATCCAACATACCAAGGAACTAATTTTATAAATGGTTGTTCGCACATTCTCCGAAAGACAATCTTTTAAAGCTACAGGGAGCACAAACTATAAAAACTTATGCCAATCATGAGACTTGAGCCCTCCAAGATCTTCGTTTCATGTGAAAAGCAATCTTTAGACACCTCATGCATCCAGTAGGTGTCCGAAACTCTGAAATTATCTTCTTCACTTGTTGCTCTTTATTTTTCCTTACATAAATTTAATTGAATTATATGTATGTAAAAACCCTAAAACCCTTATCCTATAGAGCTAGACCCAAAATATGTATATGTGTGTATGCATGTGTATATACATGTATATATGTATATGTATTATATGTGTATGTGTGTATATATGTTATGCATGTGTAAAAACCCTAAAAACCCTAATCGTAAAGACCTAGACTTAAAACATGTATATGTGTGTATGTATGTGTATATAGATGTGTATGTGTATATGTGTATTTATATGTATATGTGTATGTGTATGTGTATATATATTTAATTTGATAAAAAACCTTAAAATCCTATTTTTATATATTATTTTAATTATATATATTTAATTAATTTATTAAAACATTAGCTCTTTTCATATTTATTTATCTATACAATTATCCTATTATATATATATATATATATTATTTATATATGATTTATTATATATGTATATGTGTATGTGTATGTGTATATATATTTAATTTGATAAAAAACCTTAAAGTCCTATTTTTATATATTTAATTATATATATAATATTTATTTATTTAAAACACTAGCTCTTTTGATATTTATTTATCTATACAATTATCCTATATATATATATATATATATATATATATATATATATATATATATATATATATACATATATATATATATATATATATATATATATATATATATATATATATATATATATATATATATATATATATATATATATATATATATATATATATATATATATATTCTGATTTCTTTTGTTAATTTTTCCTTTATTTTTTCCTTATATAAATTTAATTGAATTATATGTATGTAAAAACCCCAAAACCCTAATCCTAAAGAGCTAGACCTAAACACTAGCTATTTTCATATCAAATTTTGTATACTGGAATCCTATGTGTGTGTGTATGTATGCATGTGTGTATGTATGCATGTGTATATATATGTGTGCGTGTATATGTGCATGTGTGTATGTGTGTGTGTGTATGTATGCATGTGTATGGATGTGTAAACAGCCTAAAAACCCTAATCCTATTTTTATATATTTAATTTGTATGTGTGTATATGTGTGTATGTATGTATGCATATGTATATGTATGCATGTGTGTATATGTGTGTGTATGTATGTATGCATGTGTGTACATATGTGTGTGTGTATGTGTGTGTATGTATATGCATGTGTGTATATGTGTATGTGTGTGTATGTATGCATATGTGTATATGTGTGTGTATGTATGTGTGTGTATATGTGTGTGTATGTATGCATGCGTGTATATGTGTGTGTATGTATGCATGTGTGTGTATGTATGCATGTGTGTATATGTGTGTATATATGCATGTGTGTGTATGTATGCATGCGTGTGTATGTATGCATGTGTGTACATGTGTGCATATATGTATGCATGTGTGTGTATGTATGTGTGTGTATGTATGTGTGTGTATGTATGTGTGTGTATGTATGCATGTGTGTATATGTGTATGTGTGTGTATGTATGCATATGTGTATATGTGTGTGTATGTTTGTGTGTGTATATATGTGTGTGTATGCATGGGTGTATATGTGTGTGTGTATGTATGCGTGTGTGTACATGTGTATGTGTATGTATGCGTGTGTGCATGTGTCTAGATGTGTGTGTATGTATGCATGCATGTGTGTATGTGTGTGTTTGTATGTATGCATATGTATGTGTATGCATGTGTGTATGTGTGTGTGTATATGCATGTGTGTATATGCATGTGTGTATGTGTGTGTGTATATGCATGTGTGTATGTGTGTGTGTATGTGTATGTATTTCTATATCTCTCTATCTTTATCTCTCTCTATCTTTCTCTTTTTCATCTCTCTTTATCTGTCTCTTTATCTTTCTCTCTTTCATCTCTCTTTATTTCTTTCTCTATCTTTCTCTCTTTCATCTCTCTTGATCTCTCTCTATCCCACTCTCTCTCTCTCTCTCTCCCTCTCTTTCTCTCTTTATCTTTCTCTCTCTCTATCAATAGAGAATAAAACAATCACTTACAGGTATGTACTTCTTTTGTATCGTTATCGTCCAAAGCGTAATGTATGTCGTCTATTGTCGAATTCCAAAGAATCAATGCCAAAAAACTTTTGCAAAATCAAAGAGAAGAAAAATTATAAAACATAAAGCATAGAGAAAGACAAAGGGTAAGAGTATGCGCTCCACTTACCAAGATGCAAGATCCAGAGAGAGTGTCTATGTGTGTAGAGAGAGAGAGAGATCTGTGTGTGTGTGCACAAGACAATGAAGGTCACAATTCAGTTCGTGTGTGCAAGCTCGACAGCAGCAAGGAGTACTCAGTGTAAAACACGTGCAAAATAATGATTTTTTCTCTCGAGTTCCTGGTATAATTAAAACAGGGCCTCGGTATCGGCATTGGTATAACCGTCAGTATGAGTGTCGGTAATTTCTCGGCATTGGTATAACCCTCAGTATGAGTGTCGGTAATTTCCAGTAGATTACCGATGCCCATACCAACAGTTACATTGATGCCTATACCAAAGCCTATACCAATGCCTATACCGATGCATATACCAGTGGTCGTGAAACATCCCAACGATCTGTTTTAAACGTTCATACCGACGGTCAAGTGACCGTCGGTATGCTTAATTCAATTTTTCCAATGTTTATACCGATGACGGGCATGACCATCAGTATAGACAGCGTTGGCATGCCCCTCATATGTGTTGGAGAATTGGAATAAATGTTGGAGAATTCCTCTCCTAATCGCAGCGGAAAGTGTAGAAGACCTTCTTAGGATGAAGACTCTTGCCAACAGCAGAACCTTCAAATAAAAACTGGTACCAAGTGAAATATCCAATGAACTTGAAACTTTGGTCACTCAAACTAGACACCTAGAGCTTTCAAATGAGATATCAAACACTCAATTTGGAGTAGAGTTGAGTTGTCAACTATTTGATTCAAAACAGACTACCTATCCACTCAGTTAGGCTGAAAACTGGACTTCACTAAAACCTGAATAACTCAGAGAGCATAAAGAATTTCATAAAACTGTTCTAGACAGAGGAAGTACTCAAGATAAGCTTTCCAACGAATGTTTAAACACTAAATTTGGATACATATGTTGAGAGATATGACTCTCACAAGTAGACTACCCAAAAATGGGTGTGCGGCTGGACACATCTCTATGAGAGTGAACTGAACGAAATGACTCAAACCAAATGAAGTAGATACAAGGGGGCTTCCACGCCTTCTTGCTCTCCCATTGAGTGTCCTCCCTTGCTTCTTTTATAGCCAAGTGACCAAAAACTCTCATGATGAGTTTGAGAGCTCTTCTCCATCATTTCTCCACTACTTTGGACAGCCACTCCTCTTACAATTCAGATTTTGGATTTGATTCTCTTTTGAATGATTCTCTTTTGGCCTCCACTACTTGCTGAAGTAAATGCTTCTATTTTTCATTTTTGTATTTTCCTTCTACTTGAAGACAATCCTTTTTGCAAAAATATATACGAGCTTACTTCTTTATTTTTAACACTCCCCCTCAAGCTCACATGTGAGCTTGCACCTTCAACCATATCTTGTAAGTTGATGTCGTCCTTGAACCTCTTGAGCTTAGAAGCATCGAGGGACTTTGTAAGCATGTCTGCAACCTGGTCATTAGTTCCAATGAACTTTATATCCACATCCTTGCTCAAAACTTTTTCTCGAACATAATGATAATGCACTTCTATGTGCTTGCTTCGTGCATGAAACATTGGATTGTTTGTCAAGTGAATGCTTGACATGTTGTCACCATAAATTGGAATGGTCTCCACCTGCACATCAAGATCAGCCAAGAGCTTCTTAATCCACATAGCTTCACAAGTTGCAAAGGCTAAACCTCTATATTCAGCTTCTGTAGATGATAGTGCAACAGTAGGTTGCTTCTTTGAGCTCCATGTGACAGGTTTGCTACCTATCATGAACACATAACCTGAAGTGGATCTTCTATCCTCCTTGGAACCAGCCCAATCAGCATCACTGAAGCCCTTTACCTGCAATTCTTCATCATATCTATAAAACAATGCATGATTGACAGTGTGCTTCACATATCTTAGCACTCGTTTGGCTGAATTTAAATGTTCACTTGTTGGAGCTTGCATAAATTGAGAAAGAACTCCAACAATATAACACAAATCTGGTCTTGTGATCGTAGCATAGATGAATGAACCTATAATACTCCTGTATGTAGTTACATCATGTAACTTCTCTCCATCATTTGAGCATCTCTCACATTTGTGTCCATAGGTTGAGTGAGTGGTTTGCATTCACTCATTCCAAATCTGAAAAGAACATCCAATAGGTACTTTCTTTGCATTAAGTAAATGCCATCTTTCCCATAGACTATCTCAATGCCTAAAAAGTATTTCAGCTCACCAAGATCTGAAATTTTAAACTCCTTACCGAGTTTCCTTTTGATCTCTTGTATTCCTGTAACATTACTTCCTGTTATGATGAGATCATCAACGTATATGCAAATATATACCTGCTTGCCTTCTTCTTTCTTCATGTAGAGAGAGGGATCTGCATTACTTGGACTATACCCACACCTTGTGAGGTACTCGACCAATCTTTGATTCCAAGCACGTGGTGCTTGCTTCAGCCCATACAAAGCTTTCTTCAATCTACAAACAAAATTTGGATGCTTTTTGTCTTCAAATCCAATCGGTTGACTCATGTATACCTCTTCTTGAAGTTCACCATTGAGAAAAGCATTTTTTATGTCGAGTTGGTACAATGGCAATCTCCTTGCTGCACTCACTCCAATCAAGGTTCTAATTGTTCCCATCTTTGCAACCGGGCTGAAAGTCTCTTCATAATCGATGCCGTGAGTTTGCTTGAATCCTTTTGCTACTAGTCTAGCTTTATGCCTTGCTAGAGAGCCGTCAGCATTTCTCTTTATTTTAAACACCCATTTATTTGGAACAATCTTCATACCTTCAGCCTTTGGAACTAGCTCCCATGTGTGATTGTCCTTGAGAGCTTTCATCTCTTCTTGCATAGCTTCTTGCCATTCTTTTTGTGTACATGCTTCTTCATATGCATCCGGTTCTTTATCTTTGACCACCTGTGTCATATATGCAAAATGTTTTGCAATAAAACTATCATAGCTCAGCCTTTCAATTGGATACCTTGCTCTTGAAGACCTCCTTTCATTTCCTTTTGAACATTGCTTCTTCAATCGGTTCAACTTTACCTTCGGTGTGATCACCTCTTCATACTCTTCTTCACTTGTATTTGAATCACTATTTTGGGCAGCACTTTCGGCTTTAGATCTTTCATAAGCTGATGTTGGTGATGAGGAATGACTCCTTAGCCTCCCCTTCCATGTTGAGCTTTCTCCAAGTGATGTAGAAGCTTCTGGACCTGACATTTGTGTGCTTGTTTGCTGAAATTCTTCTTGGACAGCACCTTCATCATCTTCGCAATCTTCTTCAAGAGTCTTCTCTTTCCCTTTGTCTCCAAACCATGGTCTTAGCTCATCAAATACCACATCTCGTGAGACTCGTAGCTCCTTTGTCACCGGATTGTAGCACCTATATCCCTTTTGCTCCGATGAATATCCAATAAAAATACATTTTTCGGACTTTGCCTCCATCTTTGTCCTTAGTTCTTGAGGGATGTGAACATAACACACACATCCAAAAACTTTGAGATGTGTAAGGTCAGGCTTCTTACCGGAATAAACCTCCTCGGGAGTTAGATTATGCACTCCAGCCGTTGTGCACTTGTTCATCAAATAAACGGCCGTACTAGTTGCTTCAGCCCAATAGTTTAGTGGCATCTTCATCTCGTTGAGCATGCATCTTGCAACTTCTGTGATATGTCGATTTTTCCTTTCAGCTATTCCATTTTGTTGAGGTGTGTACCTACATGTAAATTGTCTCTTGATTCCATTTTCATAAAGAAAGTCTGAAAATTCTTTGGAGAAATATTCTCCTCCTCCATCGGACCTCAAGGTCTTTATGTAGCGTCCTGTTTCCTTTTCTACCTGTGCTTTAAATCTCTTGAACATGGAGAACACATCTGATTTTTGTTTTATGCAAAACATCCATACTTTCCTTGAATGATCATCAATAAAAGTGACAAAATATCTATTACCAGCCACTGATGGTTGTTGTGATGGTCCCCATACATCCGTGTGTATCAAGTCGAGGACATTCCTTGCCACATAGTTGCTTTTCTTGAATGGTTGTCGAGTTTGCTTTCCTAGTTGGCATGCTTCACAAAACTCATGTAGTCCGGCATCATTGAATCTTGGAAGACCTCTTACCACTTCATGGTTGCTCATGTCCTTGAGCTTGGGAATGTTGATATGTCCAAAGCTTTTGTGCCACAAATCGATTTCAGCTATCCTCTTGTTTCCAAACTGAATATACATCACCTTTCCATGCGGTTGTTGAATGTCCAAAGTGAACATCCTTCCTTCTTTCCTTCCTTGAGCAATGACCTTGAATCCTTCTTTTGGATTCTTTATAAAGCAGCCTTTTTCATTGAAGATAACATGATATCCTTTCTCTACCATTTGTCCTACTGAAATCAAATTCTTTGCAATAGTAGGAACATGAAGAACATCAGCCAATACCTTCTTGTCTCCAAGCTTGATATCTCCAACATGCTCAATTGCGTGTTGAGTTTCATCGCCGGTCTCTACACATCCTTTTCCACTTGGAGCTTGTAGCTTTGTGAACAAATCTCCTTGGCATGTCATATGGTTGCTGCAACCTGAATCTATGAACCATTTTTGGTCATCACTTCTCGAGTTGTTGTAGTCATGCTTCATGGCAAGCATGGTTTGCTTGTCTCCTTCACTTGATGTACTCGCATAGTTATTTTGGCTCCTTTGGTTGCCTCCATTCAGCCTTCCATTCTTTTGCCAACAATCATTTGCATAATGTCCTAGTTTACCACAATGATAACATGTTATACCTTTATGAGGATTGTATGAACCTCGACCTCTTCCTCTATTTCTTCCTCGACCTCTTCCATGTGTGTTGTCATTTGAGTTGTCCTTGTTGTCGTCCGAGTTGTGTTGGCTGAAATTTGTATTGTTGTAGCTTCTTCCTCTTCCTCTCGAGCCTCCTCTTGAGTTTCTTCCTCTACCTCTTCCTGCATATAACATTTGACTATGGTTGTCCTTACCTTTGTTGCCTTCTCCTTGTTGAGCAACCTCTTCAGCCACAAGATTTGGTATAATTTCGTCGAATGTTGGTAGAGGATCTCTATAAAGGATGTTTGTGATGAGGGGCTTCCACTTTTCTTCACTCCTCAAGCCATTGAGGGCTGTTTGGACGATGTCTTCCTCTTCTATCTTGCATCCAACTGATGCTAGTTGATCTCGAAGCTCCTTAATCCTCAATGTATACTCACTAATGCTTTGGTTTGAGCTTTTCTTCATGTTGTTGAACTCGTTCTTGAGTTGCATCCTCCGAGACCTTGTTGAGGTAGCATACACCTTCTCCAATGCTTCCCAAACTTCTTTGGCTGTTTCTAAGCTTTGCACATGACCAATCATAGTGTTAGAAATAACTTATGAGATGAGGAACATCACCCTTCGATTCCTCTCTTCCCAATCAGAAAATTGTCTCCTTTGTGCCGGAGTAATGTTGGGATCTTCAAGGTCTACCGGTTGTGGATCATCTCCACTAACTAAACCCCATAAACCTTTACCTTTAAGGTAATTTATCATTCTATACCTCCAAGACTGAAAATTGTCTTTGTCTAACTTCTCAACTTGTTGTCCTAAATCAGCCATTGAAAACTTCCAAGATTGAAGTTTACCTCAAGTATGTTGTGGCGCTCTCTCTTGAATTCACGAAGCTCCCCCTTGATTTGTAGCTTTCCCTTTGCTTCGGTTTAGTTCCAATGCTTTGCCTCTTCAAACTCCAAGGCTCTGATACCAAATGTTGGAGAATTGGTATAAATGTTGGAGAATTCCTCTCCTAATCGCAGCGGAAAGTGTAGAAGACCTTCTCAGGATGAAGACTCTTGCCAACAGCAGAACCTTCAAATAAAAACTGGTACCAACTGAAATATCCAATGAGCTTGAAACTTTGGTCACTCAAACTAGACACCTAGAGCTTTCAAATGAGATATCAAACACTCAATTTGGAGTAGATTTGAGTTGTCAACTATTTGATTACAAACAGACTACCTATCCACTCAGTTAGGCTGAAAACTGGACTTCACTAAAACCTGAATAACTCAGAGAGCATAAAGAATTTCATAAAACTATTCTAGACAGAGGAAGTACTCAAGATAAGCTTTCCAACGAATGTTTAAACACTAAATTTGGATACATATGTTGAGAGATATGACTCTCACAAGTAGACTACCCAAAAATGGGTGTGCGGCTGGACACATCTCTATGAGAGTGAACTGAATGAAATGACTCAAACCAAATGAAGTAGATACAAGGGGGCTTCCACGCCTTCTTGCTCTCCCATTGAGTGTCCTCCCTTGCTTCTTTTATAGCCAAGTGACCAAAAACTCTCATGATGAGTTTGAGAGCTCTTCTCCATCGTTTCTCCACTACTTTGGACAGCCACTCCTCTTACAATTCAGATTTTGGATTTGATTCTCTTTTGAATGATTCTCTTTTGGCCTCCACTACTGGCTGAAGTAAATGCTTCTATTTTTCATTTTTGTATTTTCCTTCTACTTGAAGAAAATCCTTTTTGCAAAAATATATACGAGCTTACTTCTTTATTTTTAACAATATGTTGTAGTGACAACAATAAAAAAACATACATCAATCATGTATGTATTTGTTAAATATTAGAATTAGACGTTTGATATATTAAGAGTAAGTAGTCCTTGCACGATTAGGAGATGGTGGTGGAATTCCCTCTGATTGATTAGAATCTGATTGTGTAGCAAAAAGGGGTACTAGATATTAATAATCTGATTATTTACATACATACACATTCACATGTACACATGTACACATACACATGTATTCATATGTACACATATACACATTTTGATGTATAAATACACATAAAGAATTATAAATCTATGACATGTGTATGTATGTATGTATGTATGTATGCATATGTGTGTATATGTGTGTGTATGTGTATGTATCTATGTGTATGTGTGTGTATGTGTATGTTTGTGTGTTATGTATGTGTAGGTGTTTGTATGTGTGTGTGTTATCTCTACTCATGTATGGTGATTCATGACTATTTTCTCATTCATGTATCTGTGTGTATATGTATGTGTGTGTATGTATTGTGCATATGTGTATGTGTGAGTATGTATGTCTATGTAAAGGTATTTCTGTATGTGTAAGTGTATGTATGTTTGTATATGTATGTAAGAATATGTGTATGCATGTTTATAAATTTAAAGTTTTGTTTATATACTAATATCTTTATTGTTTGAGATTAAAATAAGAGGAGATATTGTATGGCAAAAGGAAATAATAGAAGAGCTGACATACCACCTGAGATGTGGCAATATTTTCACAAAGAGCTATGAATTCAGGAATCATTCTTAGAGAAGAAGGTACACAAAATAGTTTATATTACTATAATTTATAATCCTCATGTGTTTTGTAAACATTTTAGATTTTAAATTATGTACTTTTGCCTCATTAAATAAACACAGGGTGCTGCAAAGAAGAGAGTTGAATCAGGTCATATGTCGCGCTTAGCCAAAATGGGCCATCATGGTTTTATTGCTACATTTGTAAGTATATGTATTATTGAAAACATATTTTTTCTTTTATTTAAAATATAGTTTCAATAATACATCGTCATACATCACGCTTAGCCCAAATGGGCCATCGTGGTTTTATTGCTACATTTGTAAGTATATGTATTATTGAAATTGTGGTTTTTTCTTTTAATCTTTCTTATTTGTTTCAATGTAGCGAAAGGATTATGGTTCTTATCATACGAAAATGGAAATTGAATTTGCTACATATTGTGGATATCAACATCTGAGTGAGCACATATGAGATCATCTAAATGATTTTGTAACTATTATTAAATTTGATATAATTTATTTTATTTTTATTGATGTTTTATGTGTTTTATTTATTTATGTATGTTATATGTAATACAAGAGGATTATGGAGAGGCCAATATGGATGAGGTGGAGAGACGGAGAGAGGAAGGATGATATCGATCATCATAGGGTACTGACCTCTCTACCCATGATGCCTCTTTAGATGCATGAGATCATGCGGATGATCATGATGATGTGGATGATCATGATCATGATCATGGAGGGGATTCAAATGCTTGACATGCTACATTGGATGTATTATTTATATTGACACACACACACATAGATATGTATGTGTGTGTATGTATGTATATATTCTCATCCTAGTTATGTTTTTAATTGTGTTTGGTATGAATTATATGACAAATGTACTAATGATTTTATTAAAGTTTATATTTGACATTTGATTTATTACGTTAATTGTATAATTCATTCATATTATATGTGTATTTGTCTGTATATATGTATGTATGTGCATGTAGTTGTGTGTATATATGTATGTATGCACATGTAGGTATACATGTAGATTTGTGTATGTGCATGTATGTATGTGCATGTGTGTGTATGTGTATGTGTGTAGTTGTGGATGTGTATATATAGGTGTATGTGTATATGTAGGTGTAGGTGTATGTGTATGTGTATGTGTATGTATGTGTATGTATGTGTATGAGCATGCATGTACATGTATGCATGCATCTGAATGTGCATATGCATGCATCTGCATGTGCATATGCATGCATGTGTGTGTGCATGCTGGATGTGCATGTGTACATATATGTGCATAAGTGTGTATGTGCATATGTATGTGTATATGTATGTGTTTATGTGTGTATTTGTATGTGTATGTCCATCCATGTGCATGTAGATATGTTTATGCATATGCATGTGTGTATGTGTATGTGTATATGCTTGTGTAAGTGTATGCATCTATGTGTGTGTGCATGTGTATGTGTATGTGCGTGTATATATGTGTATGCATATGTATATAAGTATGTGTATGTGCATTTGTGAGCATGAATGTACATGTATTTGTGTATGTGTGCATGTGAATGTGTAATTGTGAGTATGTTAATTAATAAAAACAGAACAATTTACATGATATGCAAACAATGAAAATCGTACTTACAATAATAAGCCATATATTATACTCGGTGAACTTCTTGAATAACTTGCAATAGAGAGAGAGAGAGAGAGAGAGAGAGAGAGAGAGAGAGAGAGAGAGAGAGAGAGAGAGAGAGAAACCAAAAGAGAGAGAGAGAGAGAGAGAGAGAGAGAGAGAGAGAGAGAGAGAGAGAGAGAGAGAGAAACCAAAAGAGAGAGAGAGAGAGAAAGAGAGAAATTGAAAGAGAAAGAGGGAGAAAGAGGAAGAGAGAGACAAAGAGATAGAGAAAGATAAAGAGTAGAAGAGAGAGCTGAGAAAGAGAGAGATCGAGCTTGTATAAACAATGTAGATATGAACGTCGTCTCGCCTTCCGATTAGATGCATGCAAAATGAGGATCGAAGAGCCATGCATTTTTTTTTGTTTTGCTGGAGGCAATTGTCACATAAGCGAATTGCACGATTCATATATGTGGTCCTCTAAACCATCACATATGAAATATTAATGAGTGTTGCATATGCAATGCTTTTTACTGTCGCATATGCAATGCTTTTTACTGTCGCATATGCAATGCTAAAAAGTGTTGCATATGTGATGCTCTAGATGTGTCCCATATGCAACTTTCACATATGTGACATGAATTAACGTTGCTAATAGCATCAGAGATAGCATCCATCTTCCCAATGTTTAAATGATGATGCACACTCGATGCTCAACAAAATGCACAATTACAAAACGACAAAATTGTGTCGCATCAATTGAATATATGCCCCATATTCTTTGTAGTGCATTTTTTCCACTCCACCGTCACCAACGGAGCATGGATAAACTTTGCACGCTTCATAACCTAAGATGTTGAGCCTTCACCATTGATAATTTAACTACCTTTCAATTCTTTGAATCTTCCCAACTTTCACTCCTCTCCGTTGGACTACAGTTCTGTATACTATAGCAGATATCCTCTTCGTTTGAATACCAACTAAACCATTCAACGCTCAAGCTGTTCAAACCCTTCTTACTCCATTCTTACTTCATCCTATTTCGTTCCTTGTTATTCTCCTCAGGATTGTTGCTGCCATAATCCACATGCCCTTTCAGCATGTTCATTTACAAGGAAGTATAAGTCTTTGTGCCTTGGTTGCTCTTTGTACTTCTAGGTATGTGTTGCAATTGGAACTCCTCATGGTCCCCCCAGATACGCGGACTTTACTGATCCATCAGATTTTAGGACACAAAACTTCTATTATTGCATACGACCGAAAGGGGTTAGCAGCCAACACAGTTATGAACCATAAGCTACTGTTGGGCTTATAGTCTCCAATAATTCAAATTTTTTTTTTTTTACTCTTGAATTCTTCTATATGCATTGGATTTTGCGCCCCAATGGATTATGATTAAACTTTCGGAAATGAGCTTCATCATTACAGAAACATAAACACTATCCTCATGGAGTTGTGGGCAGGATGTAAGTGTCTTAAAGTTTTTCCCACCAATCTATGGTTTCTGTTGTGAGCATCCTAAATGATGTTATACCGTGTCTATGTAGTATCCACATGTCATCCAACCTGGTAGTACTCGATCAAATAAAATTTGTCTATGTCGGCTTGGCCCTCACTCATCCTCACTACCCACTTGTTCGAACCATCTAACTACAGTGAGCCCCGCCCACATACACACCCCCCCCCCCCATAGCATTTGTCCTCGAATTTTGTCTTACATTAATTGCCTCCAACTTTGGATGCATCTCTTTTTCTATGGGTCCTATCTTGAGGACGGTGAGATGAGTCCTATAAAATGACTCGGATGTATTGTGTACATTTCCATGCTCAATGTCAGACTTCCTTCTTATGAAACATGAGTACTCCCGATACTAGTTTGTGTAGGACCAATTCTGAAGTCCATCTATAGACTATATCAATTGCAAATAAGCGGATTTGAAGCACGCAAAAACGTTTATGGATTGCATTAATCTTCTTGCATGCGCTGATTTTTAATTTTGTTACCCGAGATTTTCGTATACGGTTCGATGACTGCATGCAGTAATTTCTACATTTTAATATTTTGGAATATTTCTTCAAACTTTTTACATAACGAAATCTCCAATATTTTGTGATGACGGTTAGAAGGAAATAAATGGTGAATGACGATCAAGACTGATGCTTCTGTTGATCCGAAGGTTTCTAGGGTTGATGTGACTGTCTGCGACTTTCGTCCTTGGTGAGTCATTCTCCACTACGCGCACATTCATTTGAGTTTTGCTCGGAGGTCCTTCTGTGGTCTCGCCCTCCCCTCGGGGGTTGGGGCAATGGAAGAAGGGACTTTCTCTATAAGGGAAGGACAGTTGGCATGTCCGATTGGATGGGAGCCGCAAGTTCAAAATACCCCAGAAAATGTCGATGCTTCTATACAATCAGGTGGTACTCAGGCTCTTGAGCTGCTTGCTAACAATGCGGGGCTTGGGAACCGCTCCTTCGCTGAAATAGTCTCTTCTCGTAATGATTCATCTCACTTCTTAGAGCAGCTTGCATTATCAATGGGATCCTAACAACAAAGGTAAGCAACCTCTGTACTCGACTCCAGAATGCTATGCTACATCTACGGATAAGCCAGCAGGCCTTGCAGAAGATGATACGTTAATAATAGACTGTAGGGAACTGAACAAATGGAAAAGCCAATTGATTGACCACGTTGTCATTGGGCTTTGTCACGGTCCCCATCCCCCCATGATGTTTTGAAACATTGGATGCATACCAATTGGGAAAGTAGAGGAGTCTTCGCTAAAAATGTCCAATTTCTTCCAAATGGGTATCTGCTGTTTTACTTCATCGATGCTAACAGCGCTCTGCAGGTGATTACACAAGGGAACTGGATTATTAGATCCACCCCAGTCTCGTTCTTTAGATGGTACTTGGGGTTTAATCCACGTGGGCCTAAACCCACTAAGGTGCCCGTTTGGGTCGACCTTTATGCCTGTTGAATACTTCCCATGGATTGAAAGTCTTTGTGCCCTTTTGGGTAAGGTTTTAGGGCAAAAAGCTCGAGGTAATATTAATCCTCGATGGGATCCTCAAGTGTTGGTGGAACTAGACATAAGCAAACCAGTTAAGAATATTCTTAAAATAATTGACTCTGAAGGTGTTTGCTTGAATGAGCAAAAAGTGGTCTATAGGAACTTACCTAATGCGTGTTTTAAACGCTTTAGACATGATCACTGGATCAGGGATTGCCCCCTGTTGTTAGAAAATAAATCTGTTGTACCACCACCTAACCCTCCTGTTCAAGCTCCCCCAAACGTAGTTCAGGAGTTTCGACTCGTAAATCTCACCAGGTAAGATTGCTAAAAAAGAAATTGAATCAATGGTCTAATCAATTTGATGCTCTTCTAAATGAGGTCTCTATCCTTCTCTTTGTCATGGATAAAAAGGTAAACTCTGACTCACATCCCCTTTCTATTACTGAACCCATACATGCTTGTGTGAATGATAACGATCTTGGGAAATTGGACCCTAAGTTAAAGGATAAAGAGGGGTGGATTATTGTGCAGAATCGGAAGAAAGGACTGTCTACTCGGCACAATCAATTCTCTAAACTCAAAAAAGATGACTAGAATTCTAACCTTCATCTTGATGACATTGCCCTTAAGTTCTTGGTGGAACTGAACAATCAAGATTTGGAGGAGCTCGAGGACTTGCAAATGAAAGGAGTTGAGGAATCAGACTTGGGATTGCTTCAAAAGGAAAATATTTCCCCCTCTAATCAAATTATTCACACAAGTCCTCACTTAAGGATGGTGGAGGATGGTGGTAGTAAATTCCAAAGGAAAAGTCTTTCAAGAAATTCTTTGGCATAAAGCAAAATCTCTAGAAACATTAAGAAATAATGTGGTTTTGTCTGATTTTCCTGCTTAATTTTGTCATAATGATTGGTCTTAATTTACTCTCTTTCAATGTCAAAGGGTTGTCAAACCCTACTAGAGGTAAGTGCATTTCCAACTGGATGTCTGATTTGTCCTTGAAAATAGATGCCATCTACCTTTAGGAAGTGAAGTTGACTGGCTAGAAGCTCAATTTACACTTAAAAATGGTCTCTTCAAAGCATGATTGGTATTTCACTAATCATACTTCGGGTAGGGGAGCCACGATTGGCATCATGCATAGCTTGTCCCCTTGTGTTCAAGGTGTCCAAGTCAGTGCTACTAACCAGTGGATGGGTATCACCATGGACAAGCCCTATGAATGCACTCTGGTGAGTGTTTATGCGGCTAACTACCCGTCGAATAGAGCCATCTGTTGGGATGAAATCAACAAACTTAAAGGGCCTATCATGATGGCCTGTGACTACAACATGGTGACTAGCCTTTGTGATAGAATTAATAAGAAAGGCTCCACTATTCAAGGATAGGAGCTTAATGCTTGGATAAGACTTGTGACCTGCCATGACCTTACTGATTTGTCCCTCCACACTCGTTTCACTTGGTCTAATAAACAGCGGGGGAGCTCCCTCATTGAGGCTAGACTTGAAAGGTTCTACATTAACATCCCCTACCTTCAATAGTTCGGCCACACTAAAGTGTCGGTGGACCACTATCTTTGTATTTCAGACCATAAACCTATTTTGATCTCTCTCAAGGTTGTGAGTTCCATGTCAAGGGCTCATTGGCCTCACATTGATTCTACCCCTGCTTCGAATCCCTTGTGTTGTTGAGAAAACCAAAGATATCTTTAGATTCCATTTTAGTTCTATCTCTAGACCTTCTCTTGCTTGGGCTAAAGCTGTCAAGGATATCCAAATCCTCTTAGACACTTCAAGAAGCTTAAAACCGATTTAAGAGCTAGAAGAAGACTAGACATTACTAGAGAAATTGATCGGCTTCTCACCTCTCAAGAGTCCAACAAGATGGACCAAAATTTAGTCCTTCAGGAGAGATTGAAGTATGAGGAGTGCCTTGTGGCTAGTCAGATTCTCTGTGTGTCAAGAGAATTTTGGGCAGGGAAAGTGGATAGACCTTGTGAAAGTATGTTTTCTCTACTAAAAAGAACAAGATTAAGGAATTCATCCATTTGCTTATGAAAAAATCTGATGGGTTTGCTCTCAATATTGAGGAGAACTTGCAAGAGGCCATTGGCTTCTTTATAGAGGTTTTCTCTAGTACTCCCAAGTGGGGGGAGGACATTTGCGGAGCTAGAGCTTTTATTGCGCTTAAAGAAAAAAAACTATTCCTACTAGCCTGATTGCCTTGTTGGACCTGTCCCTCACTACTGGCGAGATTAAAGAAACCATCTGTAAATTGAAATCCTGCAAGTCTCCGGGACTTGATGGCTTATATAATGAGTTTTTCATTGCTCTTGGTGACTTCCTCACTCCCTTCATTCTCTTGATTTGGAAAAATTCGGTTAGCAAAGGCATTCTTCCTATAGAGATCAATATTGGAGTTTACAATTGATTCATAAGAGAGGCCCTAAAGAGAACCTAAATAATTGGAGGCCCATCACTTGCCGAAACACAATCTACAAGATTTTTGCTTCTTCTCTGGCTCGTCACCTTAGCCCTATCATGAAAGACATCATCCTCCTTGAGCAAAAAGGCTTCATTAGGGGAAGATATATTCTTGATGCCATTATACCCCTATGGGAAGGTTTTGATCATGCCACTGAGACCAACAAAACCTATTTCTTCTTCAAGATAGACTTTGATAAAGCTTATGATAGGATTGAGTGGGACTTTGTCCATCAATCCCTCCATGATGCTAGAGTTGGTAAGCACTTCATCATGTTTATCAGCACCCTCTTTGGAAATGCCTACTCTAGGGTTTCTATGAATGGTGTGCTTTCTGACCACATTAAGCTTGGAAGATCCATTAGGCAGGGATGCCCCTTAGCCCCCCCTCCTCTTTGCTATATCCAATGATTCCTTAGGTTGTCTTATGCAGGATGCTTTGAACAATAATCTCATAGAAGGGATTGATATTCCCAACACTGATAGGAAACTTTGCTTGCAAGCTTTTGCTGATGATACTAATCTAGTCACTAGAGTTGATGACAAGTCGGCTAAGCACATCATTGAACAACTTCCATACCTTCTGTTTGGCTAGTGGGTCCTACATCATCCACTCCAAAACTGCCTTTAGATCTTTCAATAACTACATCCCTGTTTGTTGTTACCCTTTGGAGTTGTCCTCTCCAATACATCTTACATTTGTCAATCGGGGAAGTATACAAGAGACCACAACCCCTTCTAGATGATGGAATCCAAAAAATAAGAGGAAAGTGACTGGATTTCTGAGAAATGATGAAGATAAAGAGAAATTTCTAGGGTTTGGATTATCTTAAGCAAATCAACAGTATTTTTAATGATCTTGGTGTCTAAAGTGTGTTATTTTCTCAGCAGAACACAATTATGAAGTCAAATCTCAAAAATGATATCTGTAACCTTCAGACGAGACAATCGCGATTATGTGAAAATTGATGATTTCCATCTCCAGCACTATTCTTCAGCAATTTCTCACTCAACACATCAAGAATCACCTCTCTTCATACTCATTCATTAGAAATACACAATAGAAGCTTGCAAATTCCATGGATACACATAGAATAGACTCACAAATCAAAGAAAATCACATAAAAGGAAGAATCACGATTTTCTGCAAGAAACTCTTCTCATTACTTGGATAGCACAAAATACAATCAACCAACCCTCTCAAAATAGAGGAAATTATCTTTTATACATTTTCAAGTGTCTCTTTTCACACTTGAATTTTGGTCCTTTTCCTTTCTAGTCTAAAAATATGCTATCTAAGAGTTTCCAAAAATTCTAGAAAAATTACATATGATTCTAATTTACATAAGGAAGACTCTTCCTCATTTTTACATCATTTGCATAAATATTTCTACAATTTTTTTATCATTTTACAAATATTCATCTTCAAAAAAAATGCTTCTTCTAACATTCTTCCCCTCCTAGACCTTTTGGCTCCTGACAAAAGAATTCACAAAGTTTGGAAACCTTGATAAGAGCATATAAGGGAAGAATTCAAGAGGGACCAAATCCTACAGACCATGTAATGGCTTACCCTATGCCAGATTTAGAGCATGAAAGAATGCAAAGATGCAAACAAATCATACAAGAAACACAACTTAAAATGAGGGAACCTGACAATTGTCCAGCAACAGTTGGGGAAGTAAATGCAACAGAAACAAGGAAAACTCTTGAACTGGAAGACAATGCACAAATAACCTTCCAAATCAATATAGACAAGCAATTTACAATTTTATACCACACCACAATGGAAGAATTGGTAAAACAAAATCCTCACCTGCAACACAATATGAAAAAGGGGGAAGCAATACCAGAGAATTTTGATCCACAACAACAAGATTTGGAGGAGTTTTTGTACATTCCTATTGATAAAATAGGAGGATATTGTGAAGGAGAAGAAGGAAACTCAACTCTAAGAATACAATTTGGTAAAAATCATGCCAAAGCTATATTGGATAGTGGATCAGGTGTGGCCATCATGACTAAACAAACTTGGGAAAGATGGGGAAAAAATGAATTAATACCCACTAAAATGAGATTACAACTTGCAGATGGACACATAGAAAAACCCCTAGGAATATGGGAAAAGGTGATTGTGGAAATATGTGGAATAGAAATAGAGCATACTTTTGCCATAGTTGAATTTTCACAATCCACTTCATATGAAATCATCCTAGGAAGACCATTTATGAGACAAATGCAAATTGTGCAAGATTGGGGTAATGACTGCCTATATCTTCAGAGCAAAGGAAGGATAACCAGAGTGAATCTAAGAAATGGTCAATATTGTGACATGTCCCCTCAAGAATGGTTCAAAATACATCAAAATAAAGATTTAAGTGAAGAATCAGAGATTGAAGATCAGAATGAAACAGAATCATCAATATGGAAGTGCAATGTGATAAGAAACCTTACAAATAGAAAAACAAGATTAAGAAAAGAAGATTGTGTAGAAGGGAGAAAATTACAGGATGAGAGCTATATACCACAAAAATTCAAAGATGAAGAATTTGAGACTTATGGTTGGAACCAGATTTTGGCTACCATGGATCTAGCCAATGATGAGTATGTGGGAGTGAAATTCCTAAATGAAGAAGGATATGATGTCTTTCACATAGGAATACAAATGATAAAGGTATCAAAAACAGAAGAGGATCAAGAAGAAGAAATGATATTGAAAATGGTAAAACACAATATTTGGAAGAGGTAAAAGCTATAGATGCAATAAAAGATAAAATCCCCGGCAACGGCGCCAAAAAATGTTTGTTGTTACCCTTTGGAGTTGTCCTCTCCAATCATTTTAGCATAAAGAATCAACAATACATCTTACGTTTGTCAATCTGGGAAGTATACCAGAGACCACAACCCCTTCTAGATGATGGAATCCAAAAAATAAGAGGAAAGTGACTGGATTTCTGAGAAATGATGAAGATGAAGAGAAATTTCTAGGGTTTGGATTATCTTGAGCAAATCAACAGTATTTTTGATGATCTTGGTGTCTAAAGTGTGTTATTTTCACAGCAGAACACAATCATGAAGTCAAATCTCAAAAATGATACCTGTAATCTTCAGACGAGACAATCGCGATTCTGTGAAAACTAACGATTTCCATCTCCAGCACTATTCTTCAGCAATTTCTCACTCAACACATCAAGAATCACCTCTCTTCATACTCATTCATCAAAAATACAAAATAGAAGCTTGCAAATTCCATGGATACACATAGAATAAACTCACAAATCAAAGAAAATCACATACAAGGAAGAATCACGATTTTCTGCAAGAAACTCTTCTCATTACTTGGATAGCACAAAATACAATCAACCAACCCTCTCAAAATAGAGGAAATTATCTTTTATACATTTTCAAGTGTTCCTTTTCACACTTGAATTTTGGTCCTTTTCCTTTCTAGTCTAAAAATATGCTATCTAAGAGTTTCCAAAAATTCTAGAAAAATTACATATGATTCTAATTTACATAAGGAAGACTCTTCCTCATTTTTACATCATTTGCATAAATATTTCTACACTTTTTTTATCATTTTACAAATATTCCTCTTCAAAAAAAATGCTTCTTCTAACAATCCCAAATTGCATTACCTCTCTAGGGTGTGAAGTGATTGATGGTGAGATCTTCAGGCTCTTGGGAATACCTATGGCTTTTCAAGTTTCTTTCAACCAAAGATGGGAATAGATAGTGCAAAAGTTCAGGAATAAACTGTTTTACTGACATGGTTGTCAATCCACTTTGTCTCATAGAATCTTTGTGCTCAATCACTACCTTCTTCCTACTCTCACTTATCTCCTTGCCTGCTAGTGTCCTAACAAGAAACACTTTAACTAGGTAATTGGCCTGGCTAGAAGGTTCCTGTGGGGGGGGGGGAACCTCCATCAAACTAAAGTCCCCAAAGTCTCGTGAGAGACTTGCTTACCCAAAAAAGAGGGAGGTCTGGACATCTTATGTCCAAAGAAAATTGCTTCCAATCTTGCTACGAAGTGGGTTATGAGATCTATTGAGTCCAAAAACATTTGGGCCTTTTTGATCAAGAAGAGAATAGGTGAATTCTACCTCACTGACTACAAAGCCTGGAAAAACCATCATCTGTGGGACTCATTGTCTCTCCCTAGAATTTCACCCCTGTTGGCAGTACCCTTGTAGAATGTGGAATGCTTGGTTCTCTCTTAAAAAGTTTTGTAACCCTAACCCTAAATTCTTTCAATATGCTGAATTTTTCTTGCAGGAAAGCATCTAGACTGCTTGGCTCTCTATGTGGTGCAATGGTTGTTTGGGTATAAAGGAACACAAATTTGCTAATAAGGGTATTGAATTTAACTAGTGTGTCAGGCCCACTCCCCGATTTTCTCTCCTCTGTCTATCCTGACTTAACTCCTGGTTGTGTGCAGGTGTTGCTGAGGCATCATGACATGATAAAGAATCGTCTCCAAGCTTGTTCTGGGAGGAACACTGTGAAGCTGATGGATATTGCTAAAGACTTGCTCTCTCAATTCAAGGGCAAGAGAGGTTCTATCACCAGAATCTTACCCACACTCAACAACAAGTGGCATATCAACTGGAGCCCTATCTAGTGGAGACACAGATTCTTATTTATCTGGCACCTCCCCATTAATATTAAGCACTCTTGTCTGATGTGGCTGATTATACACAACAGTGTTTGGATAGGTGCCAAGGCCAGGAGATTTGGTATTAGTGATGGTAGTTGTGTGTTCTGTGGCACTGTGGAGGATACCTCACATTTATTCTTTAACTCTCAGCATGCTCAATTCTTCTACAATTACTTGAAATCATACTACTCAAAAAAGGGTTTTAATCTTAGATGGCAAGATGCTCTCCTTGGTAGTTGCAGCAAGTTTGATTTTTTGCTCTGGAATCTGTGGAGGGTTCCAACTTTGTGGGCTATTTGGAAGTCCAGGAATGATGCGGTCTACAATGGAAGGCTACATGCTAACAAGATGCCCCTGCTGAGAGCTATTGCTTCTTTGGGAGAAAGATGTTTGACTTGCATTAATGAAGCCCCTGACAATTCCTTTTCCCTCTCGAGTCATTTGGCTTGTAACCCTCCTAAATGGAGAGATTCTCACATGAAGCGGTTTTTTAGCTCTAGATTTGAGATGATTGATATTTTGTAATGTTTCACCCTTGGCAGTTAAGTTTTGAACTTGCTAATTGTATAAGAATTTATATGGCCATGTACTCCGAGGCCGTGACTATGTACTCCTTTTAGTTTTGAGCCCCTCTTGGGGAGTGGGGTATCCTGCACTGTGTACCATCATGCTTACCATCTCTAATTAAATCTTCGTGTTTCCTAAAACAAAACAATATTTTGTGATGATGTGGCATCTTATATGGCATAGCCTAATGTAGTACTTTTTGAAGTGATCATGTTTGATCACGCTGTACGCTGCTGTGCACATCACCTTATCCATACTCGCCATTGGCTTCAATTCTCCAACTTCTCCTTCGCCATGTCTGGACTCTGCATGCAGAGTACCTTGCGCCGTAGCTCCACGCAACTACAGAATGGTATCAAAGCTTTTGGGATGTTGAACTGCAAGTTAGAAACCTAGTCATGAGAAACGTGGAACCTTGGAATGTCTTGAGTGCCAAGAGACTTTGGAATAAGGGATTCAAACAATGGAAGCACCTCTGGAAACAGGACACGAACAGATGGGTGGACTTTGAGGACCTTGACCCTACTATTGCGGTCACATACGAGGAATGGAATGTTTTACTGAGCAGACGCCACGCTTGGGACTGATCTAAAATCCGACTACTTATGGGACAGGACTCTCCGAACCCAATGGGCCTTAAATGGTATAATGGTAATCACCTCTCCAAGCTTCCATATGTCTAAGCTTGCAATGACATTCACATCAGTCTCAACAAGAAATGGTGTCTCAACTGGATGCAACTTTGATGGGATATGAAATTTATGTCTATCTGGCACCCTCTCATTGAAAACAAAAAGTCGGTTCTCCTATGGCAAATCCTACACCGTGGAATATGGACCAATGCAAAAGCTAACAAGATCTGTGGGATTCCACTCTGGTGCAAGCGATGTTGCCGTAGCAAAGAGGATATAGGTCACTTGTTCTTTGCTTGCCCTAAATCCCTTCAGTTATGGAGGGTTCTTTGTCGTTCTTTGGGACTCCAAGAACAAATAAATTGGAAGCAAGCCCTCATTGGTGAAGTGATTGGTTGCTCTGCGGTGTTGTGGAATGCGATTAGGGGAGAGATCCTTTGGAAGATTTGACGAGAAAGATGTGGTCAAAACTTTGGCAATACCCCCAAGGAGTGGTCAATTGAGAAGTCCCTTTTCCTTCTCGACAGAAGAATTGCTAACTGTAAGAACCCCCCCCCCCCCCTTTCAGACATCACAAAGAGCTACAGTATGTCAACAATAAGCTTAAAACCAAGTGGGCTCCACATGACGGGGATGCGAGGTTTATCAACCTCCTCTATAACTGCATGTAAGCCTTGCAAGGCCTACCACAAAGGCCATGGCAGATCATCCGAATGAAAATAGTCATCAGAAATAGATCAGTTGGAAGCCAGCTCTGATGGGAGAAGCGAGTGGTCGCTCCGCGACTCTCCGAAACGCTCGAAACTCTGGTGGATTGAGTATACACTGTTCCTCCTTGGCAAAAGGATTGCTAATTGTAAGAAACACCCCCTTTTTTTAGGAGTCATCCAGTATTCCTTTTGATCCAGAACACACTTTACGCACATGGGCCCCGCTTGAGGGTGATGAATGGGCGATTAACCTTTCTCTTGTAAAGCTTGCTACACTCTGTAAAAGCTTCCCCCCCTCTTTGGGATTCGGGGGATCTCATGGGCACTAGTCCCTTTCTTTTGTATTTTTCTTTTATTTAATTCAAGTCCAGGAGAGTAGGCTAAGGCCGAACTTTTTTTATTAAAAACAGAAAAGTTAGAAACCCAGTGCATCGCCAACGGAAGAGGACAAGGCAATAACGGAGGA
Source organism: Ceratopteris richardii (assembly GCA_020310875.1). Lineage (NCBI taxonomy): Eukaryota > Viridiplantae > Streptophyta > Polypodiopsida > Polypodiales > Pteridaceae > Ceratopteris > Ceratopteris richardii. The sequence continues at coordinate 221,620,040 of CM035408.1, forward strand.
GCTGTTCCGACGGGCAGAAACGCTTTCTGTCACGCTCGCATTATTCGTGGAACTAGAAGGGCGCCGTTGACTGACACACCTGTGGCCTCAAAGCTGACCGTCCTATCTGACTTTATTGATTGCTGAACGAGGAAATCAAAGGTGCGGATGAGAGACACACATGATAAAGTGCTTCGAGTCTCGTTTCAAATGGGAAGATATAGTGTCATAGATAGATAGGGAGGGCACATGCATAATGATGGAATATAGAATCCCACAAAAAAGGTTTCAAACTTCAAAGGGCTATTACATCAAGCAGCTGAATAAGCTCCACAAAATCGATTGCGTACTGCCATAAAAAACAGGACAAACTTAGGTACAAAAAACAAATCTGAACAGAAAGAGAGGAGGGCATTTCGCCAATGGTTGCCACATTTCATAACAACAGAGACCTCAGAGTTCAGATGTAGGGCAGAGTCAATAGTTTTGATATAGTTAAACCAATTGCCCTAAAGCCCTGAACGAAGGTGAACCAAAATTTCCATTTGGCACTCTTGAAGAGAGACTTATTCCTACTCACCCATATATTCCAAGGAATATGAGCTCTCCGTGAGTTCCATAAAGCATGTCCATCTTTAAGCGGGACCCAGCAGGATCTCTCTATAGCCCAACTTAACATCAAACTTGGAGCGATAAGTTCACAACACCTTCCACCATTTTTTAGCGAGAGGAAAATTAATAAATAAGTGGGGTAAATCCTCTAGCTTGTCACAAAAAAGTACACAACCCATCATTAATGCCACACTCCTTGCCTTTGTAGCCACTTCAAAGACCATTGTGGACAATAAGCCATTGAAGGTAGTAGTGCTTAATATTTCAGTGAAAAGAACAAATGCACAAAAACCTGTACTTCTATTGAGAGGCATTCCAATGAGTAACACACCTTTTGTTCAGCTTATGCAAAATTTTGACACTTGAGCTGCTTCTTATATTGTCGCAACATCTCGTTGGCAATCTCAGTAGCATGAACAGGCTTGGTTTTGGGATACAAACATAGCTGATCTTGAAGCATATGCTTGTAATGGATTAGAACATGTTTGTAAGGGGAAGACAAATTAGTCAATGGAACAATTGTTTCATCTTGTAACAACTCACCATTAATAGTTAAGTCTTTCCAATTGTTGAAGCCTCTCTTGTTACACTTGTGTTCTTTGATGCCAAGCTGGGAAATTTATCAAAGAGATAGCTAGCTTGTCCACATAGAATCTTGCATGAAAAAGTAAGTATATCTAAAAACATGAGAATTTTGGTTACAAAGCTTTTTCACTTCCATCCAAGCATACCAATACCTACGGTAAAGAGCACTTCCAACAATGGTAAAGGTGTGAGGTGATAATATAATTTCCGACAAGGAATGCCCCTCCCATGCCTTATAATATTGTTTTATATGAAAATTGTATATGTTCCTTTTAAGAAGACAATCCTAGATATCAATAGAGTTAATGGCCCGATAAACCCACTCAGTTGGTAAATCATTGGCCATTGTGATAGGATAGAGAATACATTGGTCACCTTCTTTTTGGGAGGAAACAAGCATTCCAAGAAACTTTGAGGACTCTATTCACTTGAGAATTACCACCCCATAGGAACGTTTTCACGAGAGGAATGATCTAGAAGAGCTATTTATTAGAGGGTAACCCGCATGCAAAAAAAAACAGGTCAAACAAGTAAGGACATAGTGATTAAGCACAAAGACTATATGAGACAAAGAGCTCTCATAGGAATACATTTTACATATTTTTTCACAAAATCCCAACGTTGGTTGAAGGTAATATGGGAGCTCATAGGAATACCAAGATGTCTAAAGCATTTCCCATCTTTTATAATCTCATAACATAATAACTTGCCACAATCACGTATACTATTTTTGGAAGCTTTGAAGGAAGTCTTTTTATGGTTGACCTCAGAGCCACTGGCTTAAAATCCAAAAGGGGGGATTGAAGAGATATGATGTCTCTAGATTGTGAAGAGGTGATGGGATATTGATAGAGATGAGTGAATGTTGGCAAAAAGTTTGCTCAAAACAAGACAATTTAACTTATGGAGTGATTAGTGCATTTCATTAGCTTCCCAAGCATGCGTAAAGAAGCATCAAGTCCTTTGGAACATCATTATCAACTATTTGTGACAAGAAAGATAAGTTTGCACACCAAAGGATCGAGAAAACTTTCTATTTTGAGATGAGAAGATCTCAGAAAAATGCTCATAGCTCACAACCTAGTAGAAATTAACTACACATCTTTCAAACTCATTCAATTAGAGTGTCATGTTTGGAAGAGACAGTGGATAATCTTTAGAGATAAATAGGTGTCACTAAAACCTACTTCACACCAGCCAAGAACAACTACCAGAGAGTGTATTGGGCCTCTTTAGGATGCTAATAATCTTAAATAATCATGTATGTTTCTTGGAATATGATCCACTAATCAATGGGTCAAAATAGATAGGTAGGAATTGATCCAAGATAAAAAAACTTGCTATTCTTGTTTCTACACATGTTCAATGTTTTGAACAGTTCTCTGAGTATAATAGCAATCAGCTTAATTCCTTTTGGGAAACTCTAATTAGCTTAGATAGCTACCAATCATGAGTAATTTCATAAAAAATGATGGACTACACATTGAGAAAGGTGTTTGGCAAATCACAGATGCATCTCAACAATTATGGGGTGCATCAGTCAACAGACCAGAGAGTAAAGATGTGTTAATATCTCACGATCCAGAGAAGCAATGATAATGAGACTTTGTAGTCATATACTAGACATTATTTTGAATCTACCATGCTTTAAATCATGACAAATGATAAACCATACACTGAGAACAAGCTCTCAAAAAATCACTATTTTAATGTACTCATAGGAGAGAAGTGAAATGAGAATGTAATGATAATATGTATACTAAATCCTATTCAAATACAATGTCATTGGCAATCATATATTGCTCAATGTGTGAGGGTGAATGAGCTATGAGATGAGCTCTCAATTCACAAAAATTCTCTTCACAATGATCTCATAGAGTCGAGGTATCCTGCATGTCCTATAATTCCTCTTTTTATAGTTGTGTTTGGAGCCAATATTTTGAATGCAAATTCAAAAGATCTACCTAATAGTGAATCCTAAAGTATAGGATATATTCTCCCATTACTCAACAACCACATGAATTGTGATTTAGAGCTTCCTAACTCCACGTGGATGAAAACCACTTTTACAAAGGTAAATGTGAAAGACCTTTTACAGGAGGTTGATCATATAGAGTCTTGCATGAGGTATGTCAAACAATCAAGTATGTAGGCTTGGTTTGTATTGCACCAACAGCTCCCCCTCAAGCCCAACATGCTTGGTCTTCATTTCTCCTTGATTTCCTACAAACCAATCATCAATTTGAATCTGTTCATCTTTGTTCCATCCAAAGACTTTCTGAGTATATCTGCACATTGTAAATGAGTTGATACACAGGATAGTTGAATATCCTTGCTAAGAAATTTCTCCCTTACAGAATGATAGTGCACTTCAATGTGCTTAGTCCTTGCATGATATGTAGGACTAACAGCTAGATGAATTGAACTAATGTTGTCTCCAAAGATCACAATTTTCTAGACCTCTATATTCTACTTCTGTAGATTATAAGTCCATAGTTGTTTGCTTCTTGGATGACCATGATATAATCTTTGAACCTGCAAAAGATAGGTACCCTAAAGTGCTCCTCCTATCATCCTTGGAGCCAACCCAATCTGCATCAGAATACATCTTTATATCTAAGTCACAAGTGAAGGGATAAGAACAAGCCTTCATTCATAGTGCCCTTTAGATACTTTAGCACCCTTTCTACAAGCTCCATGTGAGGTTTCCTTGGAGCATGCATAAATTTACTCTGTGCTTACTCCATAAGCAATGTCTACTCTTGTTAGGGTAGCATAGTTGAGGCTACCTACAAGCTTTTGGTAACTTGTAACATCCTCAATAACTTCTCCTTCATGAGAACTAAGCTTATGGTTGCGTTCCATGGGTGTACCTCCAATTTCGGTATTCTCTATCTTGGACTTTATCAACATATCATGTATATACTTTCTTTGAGTAATAAATATAACGGAATCTGTGCACACAAGCGATACTTATGAAAACCCTAATTGTTGGCATCTTTGCCATAGGTGAAAAGGTTTCTTCATAGTCCATTCCATGAGTTTGGGCAAATCCCTTTGCCACTAACCTTGCCTTGTACCTGTTTATAGAACCACCTGAATTCTTTTTAATTTTATATATCCACATGGATCCTATTACCTTCATGTTTGGATTCTTGGGAACTAGGTCCCAATTATGGTTTTCCTGAGGTGCTTCTACTTCTTCCTGCATGGCTTCTCTCCATTCTTTCCTCTTGCTAGCCTCTTCAAAATGAGGAAAGTTCTTTTGTCATAGAATCTTCAGTGATATACACAAAATGCTTGGTGACTAATGATTTATCATAGCCATAAACTATGGACTTTTTACTTTCTCTTTGAGGCATTAGGTAACTTTTCATTCAACATTGACCTAATAGCTTCAACTATTAATGTGTTCCTTCTTTGTGCTACTCCATTCAATTCAGGAGTATATCTTGTTGTAACTTCCCTCTTTATACCTCTGCCCTATAAAAATGAATCAAATTCATGTGAAAAGTACTCACCACCTCCATCAGATATGATCCTTTTTAAGCTTCTTTGTGTTTGGTTCTCAACTAGTGCCAACCACTTTTTGAAGCATGTAAATACTTCATCCTTATGCTTCATGAAATAAAGGATTGTCCATCTACTGTAATCAGCAATAAATGAAACATAGTATCTTGAACCTGAAATTGATGGATCTTTGCTAGGATCCCACACATCAGTGTGTACAAGTTCCAAGTAGTCTTCATGCATGTATCCCTTCTAGTTGAAAGGTTGCCTGTGAGCTTTGCCAAATTCACATGCTCCACATTTGCATATCATATGCTGCTTGGTCACATTGGGAATGCCAAGCACACTGTGATCCCTACATATTTGCTTTAGAGTTCTTTCTCCTATGTGTCCTAGTCTTTTGTGCCATATCTCTAGCTCAGATAGGGTTTTATCCTTGTAATTGAAAAGTGCTATGCTCCTAGTGTCTTCAATCTCAAATGTGAATAATCTACTAGATTTTTCACCTTTAGCAATCCTTTTGAATCCTTTTTGAGGGTCTTCCACATATGCTCCATGCTTAGTGAATCTGAACTGTAAGACTTTCGCAACATTCTATCCAAAACTAATTAGGCTTTTGGTTATAGTTGGCACATACAGAACTTTACTCAAGAGGTTCATGTTACCATCAAAATTCTTGACATTTCCGATTTGCTTGACTAAGTGTTTAGTGTCATCACCTCTTTGTACTTCATGCTTCCCTTTGGGTTCTTCAAGATCAGATAATAAAGATACATTTCTAGCCACATGATTTGAACCCAAGACTACATACTTGATCACTTCACATAAGCTTAATATATTGGCATTACACTTGGAAAGCTTCATATGTACAACCTCTTGTAACTTTGCATTACAATTACCTTTGTAAAAGTGGAATAAACCCACGAGGAATAAGGAAGCATATAATATCATATCATTTGGTAGTTGAGTCAAGAGAGAATCAATCCTATACTTTAGGATGCACTTTATTGGTAGAGATTTGAATTTGAATTCAAATCCTTGGCTCCAAGAAAAGATATAAAGGATATGAAATGCCCACATGTATCTCGAGGTTCAGAGATCATTTTCGTGTATTTTCATTAAGAAGAGGAGCTCACCTCATAGCTCACTCTTTCATCAGTTATTGAGCAATGATTTATTGCCAATGACATTGTACTTTTACATGATTTAATTCATATATGATTATTACTTCTTACTCTCATATCTCTATCACACTCCATCAGAACAGTGAACTTGTCTGAGCTGGTTCTCACTGTATAGTTGATCATTTCTCTTGCTTTAAAGCATGATAGCTCATGCATACTCTCTAGTTTAATGCTACGAAGTTTCATTAGTAATGCTTCTCGTGACCATTAGATATCAATCAATCGCTGCTCACTGGTCTATGACTGTCAAGGCTCGTAAAAGTCGAGATGGATGTTTAATTTGCTTAACATATTTCTCTACATATAGTTCATAATTTAATATGATTTCACTCATTATTGGTATCCTGTTAAGCTAATTGAAGTTCCCCAAAATGAATTTTATCAATTGCTATTGTACTCAGAGAATGACACAAAACGCTCAGTAAGTGTCTCAACCAAAATAGCAAGTTTTATATCTTGGATCATATGCCTACCTATCTGTTTTGATCTTATCATTAGTGGATCATCTTCCAAGCAACATATGTGATTACTTATGCTTGGTAGCTAGCTAAAGAGGCCCACAACACTCTCCAGCCATCACTTATAGCATGTGTGAAGCAAGTTTTAGCTGCACCAACTCATCTCTTGTGAGTATCCATATCTCCTCCAACAGTGGTATTAGAGCAAGCATAATCAAGATGGGAGATGGATTTCTATCCTTCATTGAAAAATCGGATAGGAACAACTACTCAGCATGGTCCCTAAGGATGCAAGCATACCTTCAAGGGAGAAGCTTATATGGTTACATCTCAAGAGATGAAGACATGCCAATCTTGAGGAACAAGCATCGACCAACAAAGGAAGAGCAAGAGAGGCTAACCACATGATGTGAAAAGGATGCTCATGCCAACTCATATCTGTTAAACTCAATCTTTGATTTCTTGTTACCACATTTTAGAAATTGTAAGACCTCCCAAGAGACTTGGGAAGTGCTTTCATTATACTTCTCCTCAAACACAAGAGCTAGGAAAAATTGGTTGTGGATGGAATTCACAACTCTCAAGAAACAACCACAAGAAGGAGTAGCTGATTATGTAACCAAAATGAAAGATGTAGCAGACCAGCTTGCAAGCATTAGAGAAGAAATAGAGGAAGAGCACATTGTGAGGTAGATCATCAATGGAATAAAAGCTGATGACAAGTGGGAGTCTTTCACCATAGCTATGGACCTCTACATGGATATGCAAGTATCTGATCTTCACAATTTGATGGGACAACTCTTCATCAATGAGGCAAAGCTCAATAGAAATGATGACAACTGAAGAGGTAACCAATCTTCTGCTCTTTATATAGATAAGAATAAAGCTAAGGATAAAGCTCAAAGAAAATTTTATTCTTATTTCTACACCTGTTCAATGTTTTGAACAGTTCTTTGAGTACATCAGTAATTGGCTTAATTCCTTTTGGGAAACTATAATTAGCTTAGTTAGCTACCAATCCTGAGTGATTCATCAAAATTAATGGACTACACACTGAGAAAGGTGTTTAGCAAATCACAGACTCATCCTGGAAATTATAGGGTGCGCCATCAGTCAATAGACTAAAGGGTAAAGATGTATTAATATCTCACGATCCAAAAAAGTAATGATAATGAGACTTTGCAGTCCTATACTAGACATTATGTTGAATCTAACATGCTTTGCATCATGACAAATGATCAACCATACACTAAGAACAAGCTCTAAAAACATCATTTTTCTGATGTAGTCATAGCAGAGAAGTGAAAGGAGAATGTAATGATAACATGTATATTAAATCCTATTCAAATACAATATCATTGGCAATCATATATTGCTCAATGTGTGAGGGGTGAATGAGCTATGAGATGAGCTCTCAATTCACAAAAAATGCTCTTCACAATGAACTCATAGAGTCTAGATATCCTGCGGGTCTTATAATCCTCTTTTTATAGTTGTTTTTGGAGCCAATATTTGAATTCAAATTCAAAAGATCTACCTAAAAGTGAATGCTAGAGTATAGGGTATATTCTCACATTACTCAACAACCACATGAATCATGATTTAGGGCTTCCTAACTCCACATGGATGAAAACCACTTTTACAAAGGTAAATGTGAAAGGCCTTTTACAGAAGGTTGACCATATAGAGTCTTTGTTGGCATACAAGCTATAAGAAGAGCATACAAGCACAAAAGAGCAGTCATGCACAATCCGGTAACAAGGTCTAATCATTTTTTTCGTGAATTATTTCTAACTCAAAGAGTCCGTTTGAGCCCTCAAATAGGCTCTAGAACCTGATTTTTAACTAGGCCTGACACTAGGTCTGGACAAGGCCAAAGCTAGTCAAAAAACTGTAAAAACAACTAGAGAGCTCATTTTTGGGGTTAGATTGTTAGTGATTTGAGATTATGTAAGATACTTTTTGACTAATGCAAAGAGCTCCATTGTTCCTCTCCTTGTTCTTACCTTGTGTGCACGTGTGTCTGTATGTGTGTGCATGTTTGTGTGCTTCTAACTCACGCACTTGTGCCATCACTTGCTCACAATCTTCATACTAGTCCTCACGATTCATGGATTGACATTTATGAGGTGGATCTCCTCACGTTGGTACTTGCCATTGTGCTAGAGTGACACCAAATTTGGCGCCGTTGCTCGGGAGATAGTTTCGAGGATGAGCGTGTGATGGTAAGATGTAGAGTTGAGACATTGGAGTCATAGGTAATATCGTTTCTTTTCCCTATTTTTGTTCATTTTTTCTTGTTTTTGCATCACCATCGTCATCCTCACCATCTCCCACCTCCATCTCCATCTTCACAAAAATTTCTGTTTTTTGGTCATATTCCCCTACCCACCTCATTTCCCTCATTTCACTTGTGAGACAGAGCGAGAGAGAGCTTGTGTGAGATCTGTTTTTGTGTGTTTTTGAGCTTTTGCAGTAGGTTTTAGCGGTACCACCATCTCTAGCAACTTGCATAGGTACGATAGAACTCTGCACAAGTCCTGGGACGACGACCTCTGTCTATCGCGACAGATAGAGAAACTCAGTATTTCTTGTTTGCATTCTTGGCATGACAACCTACACCATTAGAGCACTTCAAATCACTAAAAGTTTCAAAAAAAATTGCCTTTTTTTAGTCTATCATGACAGACACTATATATCATGATATACAACATCTATCGTGACAAACAACATCTATCGTGACAAACAACATCCTACGATAGAGTTTGACTATCACGACAGACACCCATCTATCGCGATAGATAGAGCCCCATGACAAATTGAGTCTATCATGACAAACACCGTTTATCGTAACAAACCAAAACACGATAGACAACGTACCTCATCTATCGCGACAGATAGGGCCATGATAGACGACAAACACGGTCTATCATGACAGAAACCCATGTATTGTGATAGATAGAACCCCGTGACAAATTGATTCTATCGCAACAGACACCGCCTATCGCGGCAGACCAAAACATGATAGACGATAGACCTCGTCTATCGTGACAGACACCCATTTTTCACAACAAATAGGGCCATGATAGACGACAAACACGGTCTATCAAGATATACACCCGTCTATCGCAACAGAAAGAACCCCGCAACAAATAGCATCTATCGTGACAGATACCATCTATCGCGATAGACCAAAACAGGATAGACGATAGACCCCATCTATCGTGACAAACATTGTCTATCATGAGAGACATTGTCTATCATGACAAATAGACCCACGATAGATGACAGACATCTTCTATCGCAATAGACACCCATCTATCGCGACAGATAGCCCCATGCGACAGCTAGTGTCTATCGTGACAGACACAATCTATCGCGATAGACAGACATTTTTGACAAAAAATAGAGGGTTAATTTTTTGAAAATTTGGGCATATTTGCACATCAAATTACCCATACAATTATTAAGGCCTTAGAAAAATGCCCTAGAATCCTAAAAGGTCCTGATTGTCTTTTTTAACCCCCTGAACCCTGAATTGTCATAACTTTTTCATATGAAATCCGTTTTTTTGAGCTCTAGAGCTTATCGGAAAGCTCGTGGGGTAGGTACACCAAGGGAGCTCTAGAGAAAATTTTTTGGCAATACAAAAGGGGGGAAAAGGGTTTTTAAAAGTTTCTATATCAAATTGTTTGTCAATTGAAGATAAACACTTGAGCTAAACTTGGAATTTTTATAGGTTCCTAGAGAGCTTTTGGAGAAATCAAAGCAAGTGCCATTGTGTGCAGGCTTGGGAATGCACTTCCTTGGCAAACAAGTGTAGCAAGGAGAAACAACTTGAGGTTGGAACATCTCTCAACCTCCTTAGTCCATTCTTAGCTTAGGCTAAGTGCGAGTAGTTGTCTTGATTGAATAGGGTTACGATAGGAATACTCAAGTTCTAAGAGCCTCTAATTTCTCAAGTCTAAGAATAGGCTAAATTGCAATCAAGGAACAACTTAAGGGAAAATAACTTAAACTAAGTGGGTGAAGAACATCAAGTACAACACACTTAAGTGATCTTGAGGACGCTTAACTAAAGACAACAAAACATGTACCCGTGAAGTTAAAAAGAACAAGTGATTGATATCAAAGAATCAACAATGTGGTTGTACAAGGATCATTGGGTTAATTGGAAGGGCATATGAACCTTAGATCGGGAAGACACCTATTAGAGCGCACATGCATACATAAGAGCCTCTTGTTACCCGATTTGTTTATTCCACTCTTGGAGTTAAAGTCAATATGTATCTGCTCCTTATTCTGTGACTAGAGTCCTTCACAAAAATTACCTTTTGAAGTCATATGAAAAAAGACTTTCCTCTACTCTTCAATAACAAAGAGAGAAAGATAAAGAGAATATATAAATCAACTAATAAGTCATTGATATCTTAGCTACATCAGAAAATGAGCTCTCGATAGATACAAGAATAGAGCACGTCGATCAAGAGTATAATAACTTGAAAATAGGTATTAGAGAGACAAGCCCCGGTGTTGTACAAGCGATGGTTCATATAACAAGAGATGCCGTCTATAAGAGGGAAGTCCACACGCCTTGTTTTCTTCTAAGTAGTTATATTTTCTTCTAAGTAGTTATATAAGACACATGCATTTTTGGTGGCTGTCAAATACGTGCATGATTCAAGGAGTGAATCGTGGCAGCCCTTTTATTTATGCATGATTTAAGGAGACTTGAAATCTACGTGACTCAAGGAATAAAATACTATTGCTTAATCCAAGGCTTTGAAAAATAGAAAGAAATAGTTCTAAAGGTATGTTCGTTCATATGCAAACAAATGTGAGTCTAAAGGTTAGATCATAAAAGAGGGGGTCACTTATGAATAGCTTCCATTGAAGCTCGGATGCAATATCAAGGGAACACTTATGAAATAGCTTCCATTGAAGCTTGCTACATTTTCAACACACATGTACCTACATACATGTGTAAATGTGTGCACAATATAAGTGTTTGTGTGCATATTTATGTGAATGCAATTTTTTGTATTGTTGTGTGATGTGTGCAGAAAAAAGAATGTATTTAAGATACTTAAGTGTGAGTGCATATGTGTATACTTAAGTGTAAATGCATATCATATGGAAAGTTTTATGTGAAATGTGTTTATGACATGTGAATGCATCCTAGTGTTTATGACATGTGAATGCATCCTAGTGCATTATGTTTGGATATTTCCAAATGAATATAAGTTACAATTTTATGTGTGTGATCTTGTACGTTTCCATCTTCTTTATCAGACACCTTTAAGACTTCCACATTATTTCTTGAAATTCAACTAGAGTTGTTTCGGAGTAGTTGAGATTCAGACAAAGTCGTAGATGTTGTTAATCAATTTTGTCCTACAACAATAGCAAGAGAGGATTTACAATAGTGAAGATCATTCTCGAGAGGAACTTCATATGAAAATTTTGGTAGATTTCCAAGGGATGATTCAAATGCACATGTTCAGGCATTTGACATTATTTATGGAGTATTAGAAAACCCTACCTATGCACAAGGGATTATTTATGGAGTATTGGAGAACCCTACCTATGCATTGGGGGGTTCATATGCAAGTGTCTTCCAATGCACATTAGTAAATAAAGGAGATAAATGGTTAACTGAATTTGAACTTGATCATTTTCAGACTTATGCAGTAGTGAGGGATGCTTTCGTGCAAAGATTCAGATTGAAGAAAAGCCTAGTGCAGGTTTTTGACTTTTACAGAACAACAAGTCCTACTAGAAAGTGCAAGAGTATGCCACCATATTTTGAACACATCTCTAGCGAATTCTAGAAGAAAATGCATTACCCATGGATGTTGTTATGTAGTGTTTCACAAATGGCTAAAATCCATAAGTCGAGAAAATAATGATTATCAAATGTATTGAAGCTATGCAACGAGATGCACTAATCAATATAACTTGATAATTAGAACATAAGGTCTGTGGTTTTTGCAAGGGATTTTGAATCTTCACCTTTCAAGATAACCAAATACAATAATGAGAATCCAATGAAATGAATATTATGCATCAAAATAAGAATTTGGGTCATATTTTAGTTACTTGTGCATTAATTTAAGTTTAATGAACTATTAGTGAGAGCACTAACCATTCAATGGAAGAATGCTCATACAATGGCAAACACAAAGCAGATTGTCAATCAATGTAGTAGTAAAAAAACCTGTTGAGCCCTCGGATAACTACCTTCCACCACATTTGTGCAATTAGTAGTATCCATAGTACCCTCCATTTTGGTCACAAAAAACCAAAAACTATGGCATTACAGGCTAGAACCAAGGAATACTTAATTGAAATAGAAGAATACCAGTAAGTTTCCACTTTTGTTGTGAATTGGGCATAATTATAGGCATTATAAAGATTCTCAAGAATATGATAAACAAAATAAGGAATGCCAGAATCTTATGAGTAAAATATGGTGACCATTACACTAGTCAAAACATGGACATCTATAATATAGAGCTGGTCAGGGGAAGTTCTTAGTCGCCATCAGTAATTTTTGAACCAAGCTTTAAAGAGTAGTAGTGAATGGTATCAAAATCTAAAAAATGGGCCAAGAAAAAAGCCTCGATATTCCCAAGACCCCACCCCTCTCAATGCGTAGTCGTAGTGTCACAACCAACTACTACATTTCATGAAGTACCCAACAAGGAACCTTCAACTGATGAACCACACCGACCTGCATGGGATATCCTTACCAAAGCAAAAATATTTTACCATTAAGACAATTACTTACCATGGTCCCAAGCATTCACCAACAATTTCAACATGTATGTCCTATAGTTATTTGTTCATCCCAAACCTGATTTGACAGTTGATCATGTTGTTCCATTAATCATAGTGTGGTATACAAATCACCGTATTTCTAAGGTACTACTTGATGGTGATTCAGGATTCAACATCTCAATTGTGGTTTTATGCAAGAAGCTAGGCTCACTGATTAAATTTTTTGTTCAATGGGAGATCATTCATAGATCCATCCTATGGGTTTGGCCCAGAACATTCCCATGACTGAAATCTAGTTTCTATTATAACTTACTTTTCAACAGATCTTGATTGAAACAAGTCAAAGACTGGCAAGATTCCTCCTCAAAAGAAGTAATTTTTGAAATTAATAATCCAAAATACACAATTCCATTTGATGATTTGACACGATGTGAAATTCATGCCCACCCACATGCGGTTGAGCCTGTGAATATGTTGGATGGACTTTTGAATGACAAAGAAAATACCTTTGTAGCCACCAACCAAGATGTATTGTCCTTTAGGACTACTGACTTAGAACATGTTTTGCATCAGTCTTGATGCCCCGCTTGCACAGTTTTTCCTAGGGCAAAGGAAAATGAAGTTTCCCACTCCACACTCAGTCACTTAATGATGATTTATCAAAATTTTAGTCTAAAACGTTCTGGAGGGTAGAAGAAAAATTCTGGATGGAAACTTTGTGTCCCTAAAGACCAACTATTGGCTTGCAATATAGGAGATTTCTCTAGTCCCAAGCCTGTGAGTGCGACTTTAGGGAGCCATTTTAGGCAAGAAAAAATAACATTATTGACTACGTTCACTGATGTTTTTACCTAGAATTACAAGGATATGAAAGGGTTAGACCCAAGGATCTATTAACTTCATTTTTATTAAAACCTAATATCTATTCAGCTAAGCAACCTAGTTACTATATGAATCCTAATAACATGAAACAAGTTAAGGAGGAGATTCATCGCTTATTAAGGGTTGGTTTTCTAGTACCAATTCAACATGCAACATGGATCTCTCCAATTGTGATGGTTCTCAATAAAAAAAGTACCTATGCATTTGTGTTTACTAGCAAAGAAACTCAATGTTGCAAAAATACCTTTTCTGCTCTATTTTTTGTGGCTAGATAGTATGCTTCATGAACTCATAGGGCATTAAATCTACGCATTTTTAGATGCTTATAGTGGATATAACCAAGTTACGTTGCCAAGAACGATATTGCCAAGTCTAGTTTCATTACCAATTGGTATGTCATTTGGTTTGGTCTACGTAATGCACATAGTACCTTAAAGCGGTCTATTCAAGACAACATTTTTTCCTTATATCTTTCCAGTTTTATGAGAGTTTTCCTTGATGATTTTTCAATTTGGAATTAACATTGGGCACTTGCACCATCTTGTACTTTGTTTCTTCAAATTTCTTGAATATCGTTTGTGCCTAAACCCAGCTAAATCCATTTTTGATATCTCCTATAACAAATGTTTTGGTCATATCATTCCTTGAATGGTCATTCAAGCCCATCTTGGTAAGGTTCATGCCTTTCTCAATGGTCCACCACTAAAAACACCAAAAGAGGTCTTCATATTTTTGGGAGAGATCCAACGGAATGGTCGGCATCTACATTGGCTTAGACATCTCACCATTCCCCTTACATGATTAAGCACTATGGATCCACATGACTTCTAGTGGAACTTAAAACTCTTTTAACTCAAGCACCCATTCTACAAGAACCGAAGTGGGATTTGCCCTTCCATATTTTTGTGGATGCCTCTGACATTGCTATTCGAAGTGTTCTCATGCAACTGTATGAAAAACGGTATTGGTCGGTGTATTATGTAAGTCGTCACTTGGCCCCAAATAATCATAGGACGTGAATGCTTAGGCCTTATCTATTCTATTAAAAAATTTTGTCATTACTCTTAGGTAGGAAATTCACTTTGCATGTGTGGGGATCATTTCCTCCGGAGATCATAATCCTTCAAGAATTTCAGTATGACATGATTCATTGCCCTCATTCTTCTCATGTTGTGGTACACTTTTTGTCTAATTTATTTGGATTTTGACCAAGCCCCTATTGGTGTCGATGACTCTTCTCCTTCTATTTTCACATCTCAACCTAGCCAATTACCCATAATGTGGTATTTATCTACTTTGTACTATGACACTTTGCTTAGCTTTATGAATACAAGCTATCCATTGGAGCATTTCTCCACTACAACACGTCAAAAACGTGCCCTATATATGTGTTATTTTTGGCTCAATTTTGGTCACCGTTATTACTTTGATCAGACTCATGCATGGCTCTAGTGTGTGCCCAATCATGAAGTTATCTCCATCCTAGTTCTTGCATGCACGTTCAATGGGTAGTCACTTTTTTGCTGACTTGGCCTTAAAATAGCCACTACAGAGCGCATTTTAGTGGTTTACCATGCCAAGTGATACCCCTAAATATGTTAAAACTTGTAGAGGTACATGATTCCATTTACAACCCATAATTCCTTTAGAACAATTCGAAAAATGGGGCCTCAATTTCATTAGCGTGATTACTCCATGGGAAATATCTACTAATGGTGATTACATTTTAACCTGCAATGATTACTCTAGTCACTAGGTTAGAGCATGGGTTGTGAAAATTGACAGCGCTATGGTGGTTTCATGTTGTCTTACTCAATCTACAAAAAGCTAGGTCACATTCCAAAGTCCATTTAAAAGCTCTAGCTTTCACATGGGTCAGAGCATTTAAGGGCATCCCAATATGAGCCAAACAATGTAAATTCCTATCATGCCAGTGGATTTGGACCAAAAATTGTAATATCTCCTTAGTAGAATGTGGTGGGGGTACTTCGAATATGAATTTAACTTTATCACGATCTACCAAAATTCTAATACTAGAGATTACATGTCCAAGTGATTTGCCCCATCTTACTTTGAAAATTGATTTTGTCACGTTTAGACTCAAATGTGCTTCTACGCACTTAGTAAAGCACAACCTTAAATGTTGCAGATGATCAACATAAATCCCTACCATGCCAATGGATTCGGCCCATAGAGCATAATACCTCCTTAGGAGAATATGGTGGTGCTACTTCCAATATGAGTTTAACTCTATACAGATCTACCTCAATTCTAGTACTAGAGATTACATGTCCAAATAATTTGCCCGATTTTACTCCAAAAATTGATTTAGTCAAGTTTAAACTCAAATGTACTTCTTTATGCTTAATAAAGCACAACCTTAAATGTTGTAGAGGATCAACTTGTTGTTTAGATACTCAAAAAGCATCCAAAAATACCTGCATGAAATTGCTTAAATATGTGGCTAAAATTTGTTGCAAACATTGCTAAAAGGTACTAGGAGCATTTTATAATCCAAACCACATTAGTGTATTTGCAAATACTCCCCAATTAGTTATAAACCTTTTCCAACAACTTCATCAAGCATTGTGTTTAGAAATTGTAGCATGAATGGGTCTAAATTGTTTCTAGATTCAACTTATGATAAACTACACAAATTCATAGTTGCTTATTCTTCTTAGGGATGCTAGCCATAGCAACAGTCATACGTCAACACTAGCCATACTGATGGTCGTACCCAACATGGCATACACACATATACATACACAACATACACATACACACACATGTACATAAACACATATACACATAAACACACATATACATACATACACATACACATAGACACACATAGTCACATACACATATATATACACATGCATACACGCATACACATATACACACATATACATACACACACATACACATACACACACATGTTTTAGAGTTAGGGTTTTAATATTAGGATTTTAGGGTTTTACATACGTGCACATATGCATACACACACATACATGTACACACACACACACATATACATACATACATACATACACATACACATAGACACACATAGTCACATATGCACATACAGATCGACACACATATTTTAGGGTTAGGGTTTTAGGATTAAGGTTTTAGGGTTTTACATACATACACATGCATAGACACATATACACATACACATATATATATACACACATACACACATATACATGGTTTAGGGTTAGGTTTTTAGGATTAGGGTTTTAGGGTTTTTACATACATACACATATGCATACACACGTATACACATACACACACATATACATACACACATGCACACATATACATGTTTTAGGATTGGTATTTTAGAATTAGTGTTTTAGGGTTTTTACATACATACACACATGCATAATCACATATGCACATATACACACATATACACACATATATACACATGCATATAGGCTCATACACATACACACACACACACCACATATACATACACACATACCTACATATACATGTTAAAGGGTTAGGCTTTTAAGATTAGGGTTTTTGCCTTTGACATATGTACACACATGCATACACATATACACATATACACACATATACAAATACACACATATATACACACGCATGCATGCATACACATACACACATTTCACATATATATACATGTTTTAGGGAAAGGGTTATTGGTTTTTAAACATATACACATGCATACACATATACATACACACATGCACACATATACATGTTTTAGAATTGGATTTTAGGGTTTTTACATACACACACATGCATATGCACATATAAACATATACACACACATACACATACGTACACATATACATACACACATGCATGCATATACATGTTTTAGGATTGGAGTTTTAGGATTAGGGTTCTAGGACTAGGATTTAGGGTTTTTACATACACACACATGTGTATACACATATGAAAATATACATACATATACACATACACATATATACACATGCATACACACACATACACATACACACACATCCCATACACATACACACATACCTACACATACATGTTTCAGGGTTAGGGTTTTAGGATTAGGATTTTTAGCTTCCACATACATACACACTTGCATACACACATACACACACACATACACACACACACACACACACACACACATATATATATATATATATATATATATATATATATATATATATATATATATATATATATATATATATATATATATATATATATATATATATAAGAGAGAGAGAGAGAGAGAGAGAGAGAGAGAGAGAGAGAGAGAGAGAGAGAGAGAGAGAGAGAGAGAGAGAGAGAGAGAGAGAGAGAGGAATTATGAAGCAAACACTTGTACATACTTATTTGTGTTTACTTGTTTGCTACATCTTTTTTGTAGACCATTATTTTTTTATATTACCATTTTATCATCTCCTAATCTTTTGAATTTTCTATTGTACAACATGATGGGAGAAAGTATGCCGTTCACTCCGCATTCCATGACAAAGGAGAAGTTTTTAGAGTTTATATCATAGGTACCTCCCACTTATATGGCTATTGCATCAGAGTATTGGATCACTTGCACCGACACTCTGGACATCACTCCCACTAGCAACACTCCCACCGATGGCACTCCATTTGATGGGACTATTCCCATCGGTGATATTCTCTTGGCGGGACTACTCACACCAACGGTACACTCTTCGAGAGGACTAATCCTGTGGGTGGCACTCTTGGATTTATGACTCCACCAAGACCGTTTTCATAGCCATCCCCTAGTGGCTCTAGTAGTCGATGTATGCATTCAACAACACAACACGATACACGTGCTTGCCCATCTCATCCGTCTCATTGCTCTAGGTCATGTTCTAGAGGAGCAAGTTCTAGAGGTGGACCTATGGGCGGCTCTAGAGGAAATAAATGTTGTGGAGGCAGTGTGATAGACATTGTGCACCCAAAACTACTCCTAGAGCGAGTAGCTCAGATGTAGGTACACCACATAGTACACCATGTACACCTTGGGGTGCTCATGACCATGACAACTCCAAGGTGTATTGTATACATGATGGAGCTCCAATGATGGATGCGGTAAAAAAGGCCATGCATCAATGCATACGATAGCTATGCTCAATATAGTTTGGACACTCTATCATGGTCAAATGGAGTGAATAGGGAAATCATTGCAAAAGTTACATCACAAAGGTGATCTATCATGAGTACCCACCAGCACCTCAGCAGAGGGACATGATGCCCTCTTTTCATGGGAGCATCTATGATGAGGTGAGCTTCTGAACTTGGTTTACTGTTTTTTTAGTTGTTGTTTAGAAATATCATGTCAATTTGTCTCATTTCATGAATGCACTTTTTTGCAAGACTGCAGATGTGTTGGTCATAAAACATGTGCAGGTTTTGAAGACGTTGATGGAGATTCAAGCGGTTCAGAAAAGAGTCTTGATGAGGAACTTGGATTGCCCTCTGTGAAGACTCCAGGAGTAAGAAGGGCACATGCAGATGATACAAGGAGAAGTGACCCAGAACCAAGAAGATCTGGGAGGATGCGTAATTCAGTGCAACGATTGACATATGATAGTTACATGGCTCGCCATTGTGCCTACATGACAAAGGTAATACGAGATGCTGAACCTTCTTGTTTTGAAGATGCAATTGGTAATGCAGATTGGGAAAAAGCTATGGATGAGGAGATGGCTGCACTTTATGGAAATGATACATGGAAGCTGGTTCCATTGCCACAAGGAAAGAAACCCATAGGCTGTAAATGGGTTTACAAGGTAAAGCATAATGTTGATGGTAGCATAAGCAGGTATAAAGCACGATTGGTAGCTAAAGGATATGCACAGACATATGGCATTGATTATGAGGAAACATTCAGCCCTGTAGCTAAAATGTCTACTGTTAGGACACTTGTTGCATTAGCTACAGCAAAAGGATGGACTTTGCATCAGATGGATGTGAAGAATGCTTTCCTACATGGTGAGTTACAGGAAGAAGTATATATGGACCAGCCACAAGGATATGAAGATTCAAAGCATCCAGAATATGTTTGCAGGTTGCAAAAGGCTTTGTATGGGCTGAAGCAGGCTCCGCGTGCATGGCATGCAAGGATTGCTGATTACTTAACCAGCATTGGGTTTTCTATGTGTGATGCAGATCACTCACTATATGCAAGGAAGGTTGATGATGGCATCACTATTGTGGCTATTTATGTTGATGACCTGATTGTAGGTGGTGATAATGAAGAAAGCATCAAAGAGGTAAAGAAACTTCTTATGCAGGAATTCGACATGAAAGATCTTGGTGTGTTGCGCTATTTCTTGGGCATTGAGTTTATACATACAGAAACAGGTATATGGATGTCGCAAAGGCAATATGCCTTGAATATGCTGCAAAAGTATGGTATGGATGATTGTAAGCCAATTTCTATGCCTTTAGATCAGAATTTGAAATTGGATACTACATCAGGTGAAGCATTGGAAAATGCTACTATGTATAGGATGTTGGAGAAACAATCACTAATTGGACATATATTTGAAGGTCAAATCTTGGGAAGAAAACCCCATGCCTATGTGAAGGGACAAATTCATAAATGTATCATATTTGTAAAGTTAGTTCACTTTAGTTCTAGAAGTTTTTTTTAAAATCACGAGAATACGAAAATCTATATAAGTTAGTTTGTATCAACTGACGCGGAGTGAGAGAGAGAGAGAAGAAGTAGAAGAAGGAGTTCATTTTATACGACTGAGTATAGTCGGGCTTCTCTGAGTGAGAAAGCATCTGTAAAACTTCTGAGTTTTCATGGCTATGAGAAAGAACTGAGTAAATTTCTGTGTATGAGTCTCTCTCCATCATCTCCATGCTTGCCTACTATGTGATGAATTCAAAAGTTCAAGTTTTCTGAGCAATTCGATGCCTGGCATCGAATCTTGGCTGATAAGTCATTGTTTTCATTCTCTGTGTGTTACCTGTTGTTGAATCTTCTAAAAACATGAAGTTTGTGGAGCAACTTGATGCCTGGAATCGAGTTTCAGCATAAAGTGGATGCTCGGCATCGACTTCTAGCATACAAGTGGTCTTCTTCATGTGTGTGTAAAAGAGAGTATTTCTGGTGCAGAAAAAGAGCCTAAAAAAGTTCAAAGTCGATGCCCGGCATCGACCTTGACTGAAATTCGATGCTAGGCATCGAATTTTTATTTTTAGACACCCAGGAATACTAAAACAGGCAAAATTTCCAGTTTTGGAAGGTCATACAGGGTCATCTTGTGAAGGCCATAACTTGAGTTCTAGAGATCTGTTTGATGCATATGATAGCTTGTTGGAAAGCTCTACTCTTCTAGTTTTAGCTTATAAAGTGTCATGGAAAAATAATCCTTGAGCTAGGAGAAATTAGCAAAATACTGAAGGTATGTCATTTTGGTGACTAGGAATTTCTGTAGAAGCAAAGTTTTCACTTTAGGCTATCATTTCTCAAAGTTTGGAGTGGCAATGCGTTAATGGTGACCATAGAGGTGTTCTAGTGTCACATTAATTCATTTCTTGTGGTGTTTCATACATCAACAAGTGGTATCAGAGCAAAAAGATTCTCGAGAGAAGAAGACGACAAAGGTACGAGAAGTTTTGTAAAGTTTTCCATTAAAGTTTGAAAGGTGAAGCATTTGAAGACACACGGCATCAAAAGGTTACTTCAAAAGTATCCTCATACACAAAGAACTTCAAAAGGTATTATCCTTTATCCTTTAAGCTCACAGGTTGCAGCAGAAGGAAAGAACTATGGCAGATCATATCTCCATTGACAAACTGGACAGAGATAATTACCCCGCATGGGTAATGAGAATGGAAGCCTTACTTATGAGTAAGGATCTCATGGTATATGTAGCAGGTGAAGAAGAGAAGCCAGTATTTGAAGATGAAAGCCGACCAAAGAAAGAGGAACTTGATGCTTTAAAGCATTGGCAGAAGAAGGATGCAAGTGCAAAAGCCTACATCTACAATACAATCTCTGATCATTTGCTACCACACATCAGAGGATTGGAATCATCTGAAGATATATGGAATGCATTGGAGTATCATTTCCAAAGCACTACTAAAGCACGGAAAGCAAGTCTATGGTCAGATTTTACAACATTCAAGAAGAAGCCAAGTCAAAGTATTAGTGATTATGTCACTAAGATGAAGGATCTAGCAGATAGTCTTGGATCCATAGATGAAGATGTTGAAGATCACAGATTGATTGCTCAACTACTTGCAGGTTTGAGAGGGGATGAAAGGTGGAAACCTTTTGTCTTATCAACAGAACTTTCATTAAATCATTATGTTCCAGATTTGAACCAGTTGCTTGGTTTGATGCTCACATATGAGCAAGACTTGAAGGGAGATGGAGATAAAGGACAAAGTTCTGCAATGTACATGAAGAACAAGAAGAAAGGAGATAAAGGTAAAACAAAGGATGAAGAGGAGTCTAGTTCTCAAGCTTATTATGCAAGAGGTAAAGGCACAGGCAGAGGAAGAGCAAGAGGTTTTGGAAGGGTAGAGGTAATCAAAATAACAACAAGAAGGCTTGCTGGATCTGTGGATTGAGTAATCATTTGGCTCATGACTGTTGGCACAACCAACAAGGATCAAACCAGAATCAAAACAACAATAACAGAGGTCGAGGTGGAAGATATCAAAGTAATTTCCAAAGAGGTAGACAAAGTCAAAGAGGAGGCTATGGTAGAGGTGGAGGAAGAAGTTGGGGACATAATCAATCCTACAACACCACCTACTACAACTATGCAAATGACACACAGAATGAAAGTCATACATCATTGATGATGAACTCAATCAGCACATCAGACAAAGAAGATCTAAAGGTATTTTACATTGACTCTTGATGTTCTAATCATTTGTCAGGAAACATAGAATTGATGTCAGAATTGGAAAAAGGCATTTCTAGCCATAGTGTTCAAACAGGTGATAATACCAGACATAGTGTACATTCAATTGGAAAAGTGAAATGCAAGAATGGAGCAGATTTGCTAACCAATGTTTTGAATGTTCCTACAATACCTAAAAACTTGAGTAGTGTGGGACAGATAGTTGAAAAAGGTTTTCAAGTCAGGTTTACAAATGAAGGAGTATTTGTTGAAGATCCAGAGAATGGATTTAATCAGATTGTCTCTGGTAAGAAAGAAGGTAGACTCTTTACTTTAAGAGTACAAGGGAACATTGGTCAAGCTTTGCTTACACATGGTGAAGGAGTGATTACAGAACTTGATCTCTGGCATAAGAGATTAGGTCATTTCAATGAAAGAGGAATTAAAGCTATGGTTGCTAATCAGTCTGTACTAGGATTACCAAATGTGCAAAGTCAACATATGGTTTATAAATGTGAAGCATATCAAATGGGTAAAGCACACAGGTTACCATTTCAGAAGAAAGGATTCAAACATGATGGATTACTAGAGCTCATTCATACTGATGTATGGGGACCAACAAAAGAAGGATCTATCAGTGGCTCAAGGTATTATGTTCTTTTCATTGATGATGCTACAAGATGGATAACATTATATGTTTTGAAGGAAAGATCAGAAGTGTTTGGATCTTTCAAGCATTTTCATGCATATGCAGAGAGAGTCACATGTCAAAAGCTTAAGAGACTGAGGTCTGATGGAGGGGGAGAATACTTCTCCCAAGAGTTCAATGATTATCTTTGGAATGCAGGTATTAAGAGAGAAATAACCTGCAGGTATACACCACAACAAAATGGTGTAGCAGAAAGAAGGAACATGACTTTGGTTGAGTTTGCTAGAGCTATGTTGAAGGAGAAGAATTGTCCAAATTATCTTTGGGCTGAAGCTGTAAATACAGCTACATATCTTGTGAATAGATTACCATGTGCAGCTCTGAATGGAATGACTCCATATGAAGTTTGGTGGGGTAAGAAACCAACACTAGATCATTGTAGAATGTTTGGATCAATTGCATATGCTTATGTGCCATCACAGCTTAGGCATAAACTTGAACCAAAGGCAGAAAAATATGTGTTCATTGGTTATGATGAAAAGCAGATGGGTTACAGGTTGTGGAATCCTCTAACAAAACAATTTCTTGTTTCTAGAGATGTTACATTTGATGAACAGAAAAGTTGGTATGCAGATCAAAGTCACACAGCTAAAGAATTTGAAGAAGAGGTAAGAAGATGTGAGAAAGGAAAATCAATTGTGCAGGTAAATAGAGATGAAGACTATATGCAAGCAAGTACATCCACAAGTGGATTAACAAGAAGGGATGAAGAAGCTCCTATATTTGATGAAGAAGTGTATCTAGAAACGTATGAAGAATGTGAACCAAGAAGGTCAAGCAGGACTAGAAGACAACCAGAAAGGTATTCTTATGATACTTCTTACATAACTTAGAAGAACTATGCATATATGATCAAAGATGATGAAGAACCTCAGAACTATGATGAAGCTAAAGGTAAGAAGCAATGGGAAGAAGCAATGAAGGAAGAGTTCAATGCACTGGAGGAGAACAAGACATGGGAACTTGTTCCTAAACCAAATGGTAAGAAAGTAATTGGAAATAAATGGGTTTATAAAGTGAAGAAGCTTGCAGATGGAAGTATAGCCAGATACAAAGCTAGATTGGTGGTGAAAGGCTATGCCCAGACCTATGGCATAGATTATGATGAGACATTCAATCCCGTAGCTAAGATGTCAACTATAAGGACAATCATTGCTATTGCAGCTTCAAAAGGATGGACTCTAAGTCAATTGGATATAAAAAATGCATTCTTGAATGGATACATATCAGATGAGGTATACATGGAACAACCTCAAGGGTTTATAGATTCCAGGTATCCAAATTTTGTTTGCAGGTTGAGAAGAGCATTGTATGGATTGAAGCAAGCTCCAAGAGCTTGGAACTATAGACTGGTGAAGTATCTCAATGATCTTGGATATCAAAGTTCAAAAGCAGACCCAAGTCTACTTATCAGAAGAACAGAGGAAGGTACAATCTACATTTGTATTTATGTAGATGACATTAGAATCACAGGTACTTCAGATGAAGGAATCAAGGAGGTAAAGAGATTACTTGAAAAAGAATTCAAGATCAGTGACCTAGGAAAGTTATCATAGTTTCTTGGAATGGAAGTTACTTATACGGATCATGGCATATATGTGTCACAAGAAAGGTATCTTCTGAACTTGTTGAAGAAGTTTGATATGGAAAATTGCAGAGAAGCTTCAACTCCACTTGAAGTTAATCACAAGCTCAGTAAATATGATGGTGCAGACTACAAAGATATGAGGAAGTATCAATCTCTTGTGGGTAGTTTGATTTATGCTACACTAACAAGACCTGATCTTAGTTATGCAGTGGGAGTTTTGTCACAATTCATGCATTGTCCAAAGGACCCACATTGGATTGCAGGTCAAAGAGTTCTCAGATATATCAAAGGAACTATAAAGGAAGGATTATATTATCCTTTTACATCAGATTTGAAGTTGAGAGCCTATAGTGATTCAGATTGGGCAGGTAACCAGGATGACAGAAGATCAACTCATGGTTACATGATATACATTGGTGATAAGCTTGTAAGTTGGTGTTCAAAGAAACAACATACAGTAGCATTATCATCAACTGAAGCTGAGTACAAAGGACTTGTGGAAGCAGCTAAGGAGGTCATATGGATGCAGACATTGTTCAAAAGCTTGGGCATTGATCAAGGTACACCTACAATACATGGAGATAATATGAGTTCACTTTATCTTGCAGCAAATCCAGTTTTTCATGCAAGGACAAAGCACATAGAGATACAATATCATTTTCTCAGAGAAAAGGTAATGGAGAAGGAGATTGAAGTGGAGTACATTTCTACCAAAGATTAGTTAGCAGACATAATGACAAAGAGCTTGGATGGTGTGAAGACCAGCAGATTCAAAAGCATGGCAGGAGTAAAAGAAAAGAAGATGATATGAAGAAACAGGGAATGTCAATTAGTGATTGAGGGGGAGCTGTTGGAGAAACAATCACTAATTGGACATATATTTGAAGGTCAAATCTTGGGAAGAAAACCCCATGCCTATGTGAAGGGACAAATTCACAAATGTATCATATTTGTAAAGTTAGTTCACTTTAGTTCTAGAAGTTTTTTTAAAAATCACGAGAATACGAAAATCTATATAAGTTAGTTTGTATCAACTGACGCGGAGTGAGAGAGAGAGAGAAGAAGTAGAAGAAGGAGTTCATTTTATACGACTGAGTATAGTCGGGCTTCTCTGAGTGAGAAAGCATCTGTAAAACTTCTGAGTTTTCATAGCTATGAGAAAGAACTGAGTAAAGTTCTGTGTATGAGTCTCTCTCCATCATCTCCATGCTTGCCTACTATGTGATGAATTCAAAAGTTCAAGTTTTTTGAGCAATTCGATGCCTGGCATCGAATCTTGGCTGATAAGTCATTTCTTTCATTCTCTGTGTGTTACCTGTTGTTGAATCTTCTAAAAACATGAAGTTTGTGGAGCAACTCGATGCCTGGCATCGAGTTTCAGCATAAAGTGGATGCCCGACATTGACTTCTAGCATACAAGTGGTCTTCTTCATGTGTGTGTAAAAGAGAGTATTTCTGGTGTAGAAAAAGAGCCTAAAAAAGCTCAAAGTCGATGCCCGGCATCGACCTTGATTGAAATTCGATGCTAGGCATCGAATTTTTATTTTTAGACACCCAAGAATACTAAAACAAGCAAAATTTCCAGTTTTGGAAGGTCATACAGGGTCATCTTGTGAAGGCCATAACTTGAGTTCTAGAGATCCGTTTGATGCATATGATAGCTTGTTGGAAAGCTCTACTCTTGTAGTTTTAGCCTATAAAGTGTCATGGAAAAATAATACTTGAGCTAGGAGAAATTAGCAAAATACTGAAGGTATGTCATTTCGGTGACTAGGAATTTCGGTAGAAGCAAAGTTTTCACTTTAGGCTATCATTTCTCAAAGTTTGGAGTGGCAATGAGTTAATGGTGACCATAGAGGTGTTCTAGTGTCACATTAATTCATTTCTTGTGGTGTTTCATACATCAACACAAGAAAATTGTGGGAAGTCTTATATACCTTACAATTACAAGGCCTGATTTAAGCTACATTGTTGGACTTGATAGTAACTTTATGCAGGTTGCCAGGAAGCCACATTTGCATGCTCTGAGGTGCACTCTACGTTATGTGAGTGCTAATTTGGATTATGCATTGTTTTATGAAGCTGGTGTAGATTTGCAGATTCAATGGATACACTGATACAGATTGGGCTAGTAGTACTCTAGATAGAAGATCTACTAGTGGCTTTCTTTTCTCACTTGGAGGTGCAGCTATTACATGGAGCAGTAAGAAGCAGCCCACTGTTGCTTTGTTGAGTACAGAGGCTGAGTATAGAGGTGCTGCAATGGCAGCATGTGAGGCATCATGGCTGGAGATGTTACTTGCATATTTAGGTGTGGAAATGCAAAAGCCTATCACTATCTATTGTGACAATCTTAGCAGCATACAGTTAGCACGGAACCTTGTTTTCCATGATAGAACAAAGCACATCGAGGTACATTATCACTTCATCAAAGAGAAGGTATTAGCAGGTGATATTGATCTTGTTTATTTGAGAACAGATGAGCCGGTTGCTGATAGTTTCACCAAAGCACTTGGAGCTGAGAAGTTGAAGAAGTTTCGAAAGATGCTTGGATTACAGGATATGGCGTTGAGCTTGCGGGGGAGTGTTGAGATATCAAGCTCAAAATGTGATGATCCAGGATGACACGTACCAGTTTTTCGTGTCTCTGACATGTATAGTGGTCATGCCGGTATATGTCAGGGATACTTCATTGAGCTTTATTAGATTTATCTACCAAGAGTGATGGCACATTTGTTTCTTGCCAGCTCACTCATTCGCGGACATTACGTTTTTCCTTATGTACTGGTCTTTATATATTGCACTTGTTGTATTCTTGTTTTTAGGTCATTCTTGTACATTCCTTTTATGTAATAGAAGAAGAAGAAGATCATTATTCCTTGCCTCAATTTGTGTGTGTGAGCTCTCTTCCTTATCTCCTTCCTCCTGACACAAATAAGACTATGTATCAAAAGGATGAACATGTACATGAAAGTCATCATCAATTTTGTTGCTAAATTGATTAAACTACATTCTGCTATTTTGGTGCATTTGGGCACCCATGCAAATCAAAACTTTCCAACACTTCCACTCTTCATCAGTAGGTACCCATGGGAATTGATCTTCTTCAATCTTTATTCCATCCTGAATCTCATCTCCAATATGGCACCAACTTGCCGTCGTAGTACCATTTGCTTTCCTCCTAGCTACTCCATCCAAACAAAATCCAAGAGGCCCAACCCCACACCTAAATCCTAAGGTCTTCTCTCTCTATCCCTATGTAATTCCTCCTTGGCCTTTCATCCTTCTATGTCTCCTTGCAACTTTGCTGCATCAAAAGCCATCTTCACCTCTAGCAATTGTGTGAGCAAGGGGTATGATAATAGCCCTTTTCCACTAAGACACATATTTGTTCCAATGCACAATCACTTCCAAAATTCTCACCACCAAGAATATCCATATATTGTGAAGTAGATGATTCCTTCACTCCAAACATTGTCTTCTATTCTTAGTATTCTCAAAACCACTCACTTGATCATGTTGGCATACTCCCTCTCCACTGCACGGAATATGTTCATTTGTCTCCTTGCTACATCGATCATTACTTCAACTCACCAAATTTTTTTGATGGTACCCCATCCCATCATGGTTGCCAAATGTTTTTTTGCTATATCTTCCACAACAAAAGAAGGTTCAAGGAATTCGATTTATCAGAATGAATCCAATGTGTTTCTATTTCCTAAGTATACACATTACACATACACTACCGAAAAGAGAAGTTTTGAGTACATAGAATTCTGAAATCAAAATACATAGAAAGTAGAAGAGGAAGGCAATCCTTCCTTACCGAACATATTACAATGAAGTAACACAGAATAGGTTTTGTCTCTTCTGTGAAGAGATGGATAAGTATGTGTTTGAAGATGAAGAGGTGTTGCAAAATCCTTGATCTACACCAGCCAAATGAACTCCAGGAGTAGATGGTGGGCCCTTTTAGCTTGCCAATGGATGTATTAGACACCCTATGTACCTTGGAAGATCACTCTCAAAAAGATAGATCAAAACAGATAAGTTGGAGTTAGCTCAGAGGTGAAAACTTGCTATTCTTGGTTCATACACCTGTCCAGTGTTTTACATAATTCTCTGAGCACAGCAGCAATTAGCTTAATTCCTCTTGGGAAAATCTAGGTAGCTTAAAGAGCTAATTTTCAAGAGTAATCTCATCAAAAATAATGAACCACACACTGAGAATGAGTTTTAACAAGTGATGACATCATCCCGATTTTCACGGGCTGCTACAGAAATAGACCAGTGAGTAGAAAAATCACCATAACGCAAAATGTAGAAATCCAATGATTATGAAAATTTGTATGCTTATACTAGACAGTAAGCTAAATCCCACAAGCTTTAAATCACTGAATTTGGATACGTAACCACTGAGAAACACCTCTGACAAGATGAGTAAAAAAGTCGGGTACCTGACAGAGAGGTGAAGATGAACAGACCCTGTTGACTTCAAATGAACATAACTGAAGATTGCAACATCCAAATGACATGAAAATTTGTAAGCATATAGTAGACTTATAGAGCTAACTTTACCAAGTTAAATCACTGAAAATGATGCGCCAAGCTCAGAGAAAACATCTCTGCAAGCTGACTGAGAAAAACTGAGAGTAATGGCAGTGAGGAGTACACTTCACAAGAACATGGAAAGATGAACTCAAATAATCATGAAAATGAAAGTATATTGCTTGTACAATACAATGACTTACTGATACATATGTGTGCCTTGTAATCACACCTTGATATGGCATAAAGCTCAGCTCTTGGAGGTCTTCACATAGGTCTCTCTAACCACGACTAAAACTGCCATCTATTTATAGTTGAGTTTGGGAGGCTAACTTCCCTCAATCACTCTCCAATCAATCAATGATTGATTTGATTCTCTACCTACCACAAATCACGAATTCGTGGCTTCTCTTTCCATTCTTGATCATGTGGACTCAACCACTTAAGATTCTCTTACTTTTACATTAAGTAAACTCTTCAAAAGTTACAAGAGGTAGTTCACAAGTGAACTTTACATAGTCTTCATTTTAAGGCTTTTTCTATGACTTTGTGGGACTCAAGCCAATACTTAGGCTTGTCATAGACTTTCTCCAACAGCTCCCCCTCAAGCCAAGTATGCTTGAGGTCTTCAATCTTCCAAGATTACCTGCAAACCTATCATAGCCTTGAATTTGCAAAGCTTTGTACCATCCAATGCTTTGGTTAGAATATCTGCACATTGTTGATGAGTGGACACATATGATATTTGAATCTCTTTGCTTAGAACCTTTTCTCGTACATAGTGATAATGAACTTCAATATGT
The DNA here is from genome assembly GCA_020310875.1 of Ceratopteris richardii. Classification (NCBI taxonomy): domain Eukaryota; kingdom Viridiplantae; phylum Streptophyta; class Polypodiopsida; order Polypodiales; family Pteridaceae; genus Ceratopteris; species Ceratopteris richardii. Next base: position 221,650,542 of record CM035408.1, read on the forward strand.
TTAGTCCTTGCATGAAAAATAGGATTAGCAGCCAAGTGAATAGAACTCATATTGTCACAAAAAATAGTTGGAGTTCCAAACTCCAATCCAAGATCTTTGAATAATGTCTTCATCCACATAGCTTCTTGTGTAGCTATGGCAAGACCTCTATATTCAGCTTCAGTAGAAGAGAGAGCAACTGTGGGTTGCTTCTTGGATGACCATGAAATAAGCTTTGAACCTGCAAAGGTAAGATAACCTGAAGTGCTCCTTCTATCTTCCTTGGAGCCAGCCCAATCTGCATCAGAAAATAGCTTCAAACCTAAATCAGATACATAAGGATAATAAAGTCCTTCATTTATGGTTCCTTTGAGATACTTGAGAATCCTTTTGGCAGCATCCATATGTGGTTTCCTTGGTGTGTGCATAAATTGGCTTAGCACACTCACACTGTAACATATATCTACTCTTGTCAATGTGGCATAGTTGAGACTACCCACTAGACTTTGATATGATGTGATGTCCTCTATGATTTCACCTTCATGTGAGCTCAATTTGTGATTGACCTCCATTGGAGTACCTGCAATCTTACAATCTTGCATCTTGAATTTTGCCAACATGTCCTTAATGTACTTCCTTTGAGTAAGAAACAAACCATGATCTTTGTAGACAACTTCCAAACCTAGGAAGTAGGTAAGTGAACCCAAATCACTTATCTTGAACTCTTCTCTCATCTGATCTTTGATCTTCTTCATACCATCTGCATCATTTCCTGTCAATATAATATCATCTACATATACACATAGATAGATGACCTCGGAATTACTCTTTTTAATAAAGAGTGAAGGATCTGCCTTGCTTGGTTGAAACCCTTTGTCCTGCAAGAATGAAACAAGCCTGAAATTCCAAGCTCTTGGAGCTTGCTTGAGACCATACAATGCTTTGTTAAGTTTACACACATAATCAGGATAAACTTGATTCTCAAAACCAGGTGGTTGTGCCATATATACCTCTTCTGTTATCCAACCATTCAAGAATGCATTCTTTACATCTAGTTGAAGTATCTTCCAATTCTTGGAAGAGGCAATACTAAGCAAAACCCTAATAGTAGGCATCTTTGCCACAGGAGAGAAGGTCTCCTCATAATCAATTCCCTGAGTTTGTGCAAAGCCTTTTGCTACAAGCCTTGCCTTATACCTGTTAATGGAACCATCAGAATTCTTCTTGAGTTTATAGACCCATCTTGAGCCTATTACCTTCATGGATGAAGTCTTGGGCACCAAATCCCAAGTGTTGTTTTCCTCAAGTGCTTCAATCTCTTCCTTCATTGCATGCTTCCATTCTGTTTTTGCTTTGGCCTCTTCAAATGATGATGGCTCCTCTTGGTTTATGTCTTGTGCTATGTAGATAGAATGTTTAGTTACTAATGAGGTGTCAAACCCATACCTTTCTGGTTTTTTCTTTTCCCTCATAGATCTTCTTAGGCCATGATGTGATGATTCTGCCTCATGTCCAAGTTCCTGCAATTTTGCTTTACCTTTAGACTTCCATGCTTTGATCTTTTCCATGTGAGATTCTTCATCATCCTCTGAGGTCTCTTGTTCTTCAATCTTTGATTGTTCTCTACCAAGCTTTGGAAAATCTTCTTCAAGATCATATGGTAAATTGATCTTCCTGCATGAATCTTCATACCATGAATTGTTCTCATCAAAAACTACATCTCTGCTTACCAAGAATCCTTTGTTGGTAGGGTTGTATAACCTGTAGCCCTTTTGATTGTTGTCATATCCAATAAATACACACCTTTCTGCCTTTGGATCCATCTTGCCTCTAACCTGTGAAGGAACATGAGCAAAAGCAATACATCCAAAAATTTTACAATGATCTAAGCTTGGTCTTCTTCCATTCCAAGCCTCATATGGAGTCATCCCATCAAGGGATTTTGAAGGCAACCTGTTAATCAAGTAAGTGGCTGTAGATACAGCCTCAACCCATAAGTAATTAGGTAAATGCTTTTCATTTAACATAGACCTTGCAGCTTCAACAATTGTCCTATTCCTCCTTTCTGCCACTCCATTTTGCTCAGGAGTGTACCTTGTAGTTACCTCTCTTTTGATTCCTCTTTCTTGAAGAAAAGAATCAAACTCATGGGAGAAATATTCTCCCCCTCCATCTGACCTTAGCCTTTTTAGTGATTTACCTGTTTGATTCTCCACAAGAGCCAAATATCTTTTGAAACATGAAAAAACTTCATCTTTGTGTTTCATAAAGAATAGGATAGTCCATCTGCTGCAATCATCAATAAAGGAAACATAATACCTTGATCCAGATATTGAAGCTTCCTTGCTAGGTCCCCATACATCTGTATGAACCAACTCCAAGAGATCTCCATGCATATAACCTTTCTTCATGAATGGTAACCTGTGAGACTTTCCAAATTGACATGCACTGCACTTATAAATCATATGTTGTTTTGACAAATTAGGAAGTCCAAGTACACTTTGGTCCCTGCAGATTTGCTTTACTGACCTTTCACCAATATGTGCTAACCTTTTGTGCCATACTTCCAATTCTGTGAGTGTCTGACTACCATAATTAAAGAGAGCAATGTTTCTAGTGTCCTGTAATTCAAATGTGAACAATCTACCTGTCTTTTCATCTTTTGCAATTTTTCTGAATCCTTGACTTGGATCTTCAACAAATGCTCTTGCTTTTGTGAACCTGACTTGCAACCCTTTCTCTACTATCTGCCCAACACTTATCAAATTCTTTGTAATGGTAGGGACATAGAGTACCTTACTGAGTAGGTTGATGTTTCCATCAGGTGCTTTGACATTGCCTATTTTCTCCACAGGATGTTTTGTATCATCTCCTGTTTGTACCTCATGCTTATTCCTTGGATCTTCTAAATCTGATAGGAGTGCCACATTTCCTGCCACATGATTTGAACAACCTGAATCTATGTAGAAAACATGCTCATCAGATTTACCTTGTGGCATAGCCATGTTCATGATCAATAATGAATCCTCTTTGTTTGAGTCTTCTGTGTAGTTATTGTAGTCTCTCCTTCCTTTGTAGCCTCCTTGATAGTTTGAATGATTGTAGTTGTTGTAGTTGCCATGGTAGTTGTTGAACCTTCCTCTTGAGTAGCCATAACTTCCTCTATTGTATCCTCTGCCTCTTTGATTCCTGGAATTCCTAAAGCAATTTTCAGTTGTATGATTAGTTAATCCACAAATAGAACATGAGTTGGAGTCTTGGGATCTCCCCCTGCCTTGTCTACCTCCTCTTCCTCTACCTCTGCCATGTCTTCCTCTACCTGCATAGTTAGCTTGATATGTACCTGCTTCATCATCCACTTTCTTTGCCTTTCCTTTGTTATCTTTAGACTTGCTTTTATCCGTGTATAAAGCTGAAGATTGATTACCTTTAGAGCTTTCTCCATTTTTGATAAGCTTTGCCTCTTGAGTAAGTAGTTGTCCAATGAGTGTGTTGAAATCAGGTACATGCATGTCCATGTACAAATCCATAGCTGTGGTGAATGCTTCCCACTTATCATCTGCCTTCAAGCCATTGATGACCTGCCTTACAATTTGCTCTTCATCTATTACCTCTCCAATGCTTCCCAACTGATCCGCTATGTCCTTGAGCTTTGTGACAAAATCAGTCACATTTTGTTTGGGAGCCTTCTTGAGAGTTGTGAACTCCAGCCATAGTTGATGCTTCCTAGCTTTGGTACTTGAAGAAAAGAAAGCTTCAAGTGCATCCCACACTTCCTGAGATGTCTTACAACTTCTAATGTGAGGCAACAAAAAATCTGAGATAGAGTTGAGGAGATAAGACCTTGCAAGTGCATCCTTGGAGCACCATGTGCTCAATCTTTCTTGCTCTTCTTGTGTTGGTTGACTTTTGTTCCTGAAACTTGGCATAACTTCATCTCCAGCCACATAACCATATAAACTTCTACCTTGGAGATAGGCTTCCATTCTTAATGACCAAGCTGAGTAGTTACCTCTGTCTAATTTGTCAATTGATGAAGGAAATCCATCTGCCATGTTGTCCAACCTTGCTCTGATACCACTGTGAAGAGATGGATAAGTATGTGTTTGAAGATGAAGAGGTGTTGCAAAATCCTTGATCTACACCAGCCAAATGAACTCCAGGAGTAGATGGTGGGCGCTTTTAGCTTGCCAATGGATGTATTAGACACCCTATGTACCTTGGAAGATCACTCTCAAAAAGATAGATCAAAACAGATAAGTTAGAGTTAGCTCAGAGGTGAAAACTTGCTATTTTTGGTTCATACACCTGTCCAGTGTTTTACATAATTCTCTGATCACAGCAGCAATTAGCTTAATTCCTCTTGGGAAAATTTAGGTAGCTTAAAGAGCTAACTTTCAAGAGTAATCTCATCAAAAATAATGAACCACACACTGAGAATGAGTTTTAACAAGTGATGACATCATCCCGATTTTCACGGGCTGCTACAGAAATAGACCAGTGAGCAGAAAAATCACCATAACTCAAAATGTAGAAATCCAATGATTATGAAAATTTGTATGGTTATACTAGACAGAAAGCTGAATCCAACAAGGTTTAAATCACTGAATTTGGATAAGTAACCACGGAGAAACACCTCTGACAAGATGAGTAAAAAAGTCGGGTACCTGACAGAGAGGTGAAGATGAACAGACCCTGTTGACTTCAAATGAACATAACTGAAGATTGCAACATCCAAATGACATGAAAATTTGTAAGCATATAGTAGACTTATAGAGCTGACTTTACCAAGTTAAATCACTGAAAATGATGCACCAAGCTCAGAGAAAACATCTCTGCAAGCTGACTGAGAAAAACTGAGAGTAATGGCAGTGAGGAGTACACTTCACAAGAACATGGAAAGATGAACTCAAATAATCATGAAAATGAAAGTATATTGCTTGTACAATACAATGACTTACTGATTCATATGTGTGCCTTGTAATCACACCTTGATATGGCATAAAGCTCAGCTCTTGGAGGTCTTCACATAGGTCTCTCTAACCACGACTAAAACTGCCATCTATTTATAGTTGAGTTTGGGAGGCTAACTTCCCTCAATCACTCTCCAATCAATCAATGATTGATTTGATTCTCTACCTACCACAAATCACGAATTCGTGGCTTCTCTTTCCATTCTTGATCATGTGGACTCAACCACTTAAGATTCTCTTACTTTTACATTAAGTAAACTCTTCAAAAGTTACAAGAGGTAGTTCACAAGTGAACTTTACATAGTCTTCATTTTAAGGCTTTTTCTATGACTTTGTGGGACTCAAGCCAATACTTAGGCTTGTCATAGACTTGCTCCAACATCTTCACGCCTCTTTTTCCTAAGATATTTCTCTGTCTTTGAACTATTATGTTTAACTTCTAGAATTCATAACAAAATGTGCTACCTAGTGGTTGATATTATGAAGATAGATAATAGCATCAAATGCATCTCCAACATCATGAAGACTCAATCATAATCCTGTCTCCATATGAGTGGCAATAGGTTTGCAATCTTCAAGGACAAAACACTATAATGATGTGTCAATATATTTTGTTTGATCCAAAGTTATTCTATCATCAACTTGCATAAACTAAATGCCAAAATAATGATGCAAATGCCCCAAATCTAACATCTCAAATGAGGCATGCAAATTAGCCTTAAAATCAGAAATATGCTTCTCATGAGGACCAATGAGCAGCATGTCATCAAATAGATGACAGTGATGAGAAGCACATCATTTGCATGCTTAACATATAAGGTGCTCTTAATTGAACTATTCCAAAACCATGTGCGATCAGATAGACATGTATCTTTTCATACCATGGACATGGTGTTTATTTCAACCCATATAATGCCTTTTTCAACCCCCACACTTTCTTTTCATGTCCATTTTCCACAAAACCACGGGGCTGAAAAACATACACTTCTTCATGCAAGTCACCAATTAGAAATGTATTTTTAATGCCCAACTAATGTACATTCCAACCATGATGAGGTGCAAGTGCACAAATGTTATGAACACTAGTCGTTTGGCATGTGGGAGCAAAGGTCTCATCAAAATCAATGTCTCTTTCCTAAGCATAACCCTTTGCAACAAGCAAAGCCTTATACTTGACAACTATTCCATCAAGCTTACACTACATCTTGTATACCCACTTAGTGCCAAGGGCCTTCTTGCTGGGAGGCAAGTCACATAAAGACCAGGTATCATTTTTCATAGTAGCATCATATTTTGATTGCATCACAACCATCCAAGTTTGTAAATTTTGTGCTTCATCAAAACGAAACTAGCTCATTCTCATCATAAAGACTCAAGGCAGTCATATAGCAATCTAATGCAAAAGAAGAACTACGAGAGCCTAGAGTATGATATGATAGATGTGCATCTATCATATCATAGTTTTTGCCTCCTCTATATCACTTCTCTCATCAATAAGTGCATCATGTAAATTTTCATAAAGAATGGAATGATCTATATCATCATGTGAAACCTGTAAAGGTTGAGAAATCACCTCATTGTTTAAATTTTCATAAAAACATGGAATGATCTTCATCATCATGTGAAATCTGTAAAGAGATAGACAAATAGAGATGAAGTCTCTCTCTGTGCAAGATGAGTGAAAAACTATGAGAAGAAGATAAGCTTATCATATACACACGGATCTATAAATCTGGAGTGCCTATCATTTCCATAAAACTAGATGTCTTTTTATACAAAAAGGGGAACCCATTTGGCCAACCAAAAGTAGATAGGATTCTTGGATAAATTTCCCTCTAAGTTAGAGGTGTTCACATCCATAGATAAGAAAGCTCATAGCAAACAAGGTAGAAAAGTGAGTTGCAAAGCGACGAAGTTTGGTCCATCCAACCGGCACAAGACTAGCCCTTGAGCTTTGGAGACTCAAATAGAATTTATAGGCATGCAATGAGTGCAATAAAATGCACTATACACTTTGGAGCATCAAGGAGAAATATTCACTAAATAACAGATAGGTTTGTACATCGAGTAGCTCAAAAAGCTTACTATCTTTAGATGAGACAATCAACTTCAAATACTCATAGCAGCCAACATGATCACAATTGAAAAACTCCTTTTGGAGGAGTGATACACATGGGGTTGAGTGTATGGAATGCACAAGAGTACAAGAAATAAGGAAAATGTCCTTTTGTAATGAACCTAACAATGGTACCTCCTATTTTTTAGGAATGCACAGAGATAGACCTCGAGACAACAAAAACTACAATTTCTCCCACATATTGAACCAAATGCTTTGAAAATTATACACATAAAGTAAAAACTAATAGCTCTCCAATGAGTGCTCACCACTCCTTCAATTTGGGGCTTTGTAGAGAGAGCAATAGCCTTCGCAAGCTTACTATTGTTGAAGAAGATGATGAAGAAAAATGAAGGAGCAAGACAATGATGGCAACAAGTGTTTTTATACTGCTTCCATTTAATGTACAAGTGATTTGATGTCTTTATATAGACTCTTGAAGTGCTTGATGACTTCTACAAGTAGAGTTTGAGTTCAAATGAAGGTGGGATTAGTTGTTGGAGGGAATCAATCCACTTTCCTACAATCTAGGAAAAGTGAAGATCTATTTTGATCTACTTTTAGGTGATTGATTCATTCATTGATTGAAACTCAACCACCTCAAATTTGTGGAACTTTAGCTCTCTTTTTCTCCTTTCACATGTGTAAAGCTCTAGTCTTTTACAATGGTAAATAGATAAAATCCACCTCAAGCATAGTGTAAGATTGATCTTCCAACAGCTCCCTCTCAATCTAAAGTATTCTTCAGTCTTCATTCTCTAATAGGTTGAGTACCTGCCATTGATTTAAATCTACAAAGCTTTATTCCATCAAGTGCCTTTGTCATCATATCTGCTACTTGCTTTTCAATTGGAAAAAAAGAAATTTCAATCTCATTTGCCATGAGCTTCTCCCTAATGAAGTGGTAATGAACCTCTATGTATTTGGTTCTTGCATGGAAAATAGGGTTTGTTGCTAGATGCATGGAACTTACATTATCTCCAAATATGTGAGGTTTGGAACTCACAAGTCCCAAATCTGTATACAATGCTTTCAACCACATTTCCTCTTAAGTGGATATGGTCAGACCTCTATACTCTTCTTCAATTGAGGATAAAGCAACTATTGGTTGCTTGAACTCCATGATGCCAACTTTGAACGTGCAAATGCTAAGTAACCAGCCGTACTTCTTCTATCATCCTTAGCTCCTAACCAATCTACATTTGAATAGATTTTGATATCTAAATTTGAAGATTACAGATAGAATGTACCTTCATTGATTGTACCTTTCAGATAAGTACTCTCTTTGCTGCATTCATGTGTGATTTTCTTGGAGAGTGCATGAATTAGCTTTGCACTCCTATGCTGTATGAGATGTCTACCCTTGTATGAGCAACATATATCAAGCTACCTACCAAGCTTTGATATTCTTTAATATCTTCAATTTTCTCACCCTCATAAACACTTATTTTATGATTCATCTCTAAAGGTGTTCATTTGGAACTTAAGAAGTACATCTTGAATGTATCTTCTTTGAGTCAAATACATTCCTTTATCTGTGTATATCACCTGCATACCTAGGAAATATGTGAGCTCATCTAAGTGAGTGATTTTGAACTCTTCTTGCACGTGTCCCTTGATCCTTTGAATGTCATTCAGATCATCACCTATCACAATAATATCATCTACATATACACATAGATAGATAACCTCAGTGTGATCCCTTTTGATGAATAGAGAAGGATATGAATTGCTAGGTTTCAACCCTTGATCTTGAAGGTATGTAACCAACCTATAATTCCAAGCTCTAGGAGCTTGTTTCCATCCATACAATGCTTTCTTAAGTCTACAAACATAAGATGCATGAATAGGTTTTTTAAAATCTAGAGGTTGTGACATGTATACCTCTTCACATCTCCAACCATTTAGAAATGCATTTTTTACATCAAGTTGAAGGAGTCTCCAATTTCATGCAAGAGCTACACTTATCAATGTTTTAATTGTAGTCATCTTTGCAACTGGTGATAATGTTTCCTCATAGTCTATACGATGCATTCGTGAGCGTCCTTTGGCAACTAATCTTGCCTTGTACCTGCAAAATGATCCATTTGAGTTTCTTTTAACTTGATATATGGATTTTCAACCAATTACCTTTTGATTGTATGACATTGGAACCAAATCCCAAGTGTCCATCTCCTTCAATGCATCGATTTCTTCTTTCATGGCCTTTTATCAATTTGGGTTTTTGTTTTCCTCCTCTTAGGTTGAGAGTTCCTCTGAAATTGAGTCCTTTGCCAAGTAGATTGTATGCTTTGTAACAAATGTGGAATCATATTTTGTCTCTTCTCCATTGTTGACCTTCTAGGTGCTTGCTTGGAGCATTCTCCATGCTCTTGCATCGTTGCTTTGCCTGTTGACTTCCATAGCTTGTCATCTTTTTCCTTTTCATCTTGGTCATCATCTGTATCACTTCTTGGATATTGGACCTTTGTATCATGCTTGCTTCCTAGTTGATGAGGATCACAATCAAGATCATATGGTAGAGTTACCTTTTGTTTGTCTTCATCATACTAAGACCTATGTTCTTCAAACACAACATGTCTACTTGTAGTGAATTTCTTGGTTGAAGGATTATAGAACCTATAACCCATTTGAGTTAAGTAATACCCAATAAACACTGCCTCTGTTGTTTTTTCATCTAGCTTACCTCTTATTTATGATGGTACATGAACATAAGCTAAACAACCAAGCATCTTGCAATGTCCAAGACTAGGTTTTGTTCCATGCAATGCTTCATAAGGAGTCATACCTTGAACTGGTTTGGATGGTGAAAAGGTACATAATAGTTGAAATAGCCCTTGCCCATAGATAATGTGTCAACCTCTTCTCTTCAAGCATTGTTTTGGCTGATCCAACCGATGTCTTTTTTTTTCTCTCTGCAATTCCATTTAGTTGAGGAGAGTACATGGTATTCACTTCCCCTTTGATACCTCAATCCTACAAGAACTCATCAAACTCTTTTGAGAAGTATTCTCCACCTCCATCATATCTCAGCTTCATGATTAGTCTACCTATATGATTCTCCACATGTTCTAGATACTTTTTAAAGTATAGAATAGTCTGTCTATGTAGAGGTCAGAGCACTTGGCATTCTGATGTGGAAAGCTCTCAGAGGTCAGAGGAAAGCTCTCAGATGCTGTTTCAGATGCGGATTGTTGCTTCCATTTCAGTTGATTTGTTTTTCGGCCTCTCACCTTCTCATCTATTTTCCTTTCTCTCTCTATCTCTCTCTCGTTCTCTATTTCTCTCTCTCGATCTCTCTCTCTCTCAGCCTTCCCGTCCCTTCTCTCTCTCCCTCTTTCTCTCCCCCTCTCGCTATCTTTCTCTTTTTCTCTCGGTCCCTCTCTCTCCCTTTCTTCTCTCTCTCTCTCTTTCTCAATTCCCCTCTCTCTTTCAACCCCCCCTCTCTCTCTCTCATTTTCTCTTTCTCTCTCGGTCCCTCTCTCTCCCTTTCTTTTCTCTCTCTCTCTCTCTCAATTCCCCTCTCTCTTCTTTCTCGCTCTCTCTCTCTCTCCCCCTCTCTCTCTCTCTCTCTCTCTCTCTCTCTCTCTCTCTCTCTCTCCTCCCCCGTCCCTGCCTTTCTTTCCTTCTCTCTCTCTCTCTCTCTCTCTCTCTCTCTCTCTCTCTCTCTCTCTCTCTCTCTCTCTCTCTCTCTCTCTCTCTCTCTCTCTCTCTCTCTCTCGCTCTCCCCCTTCCTCTCTCTCTCCCCCCTCCTTCCTCTCTCTTCCCCCACCCCCGCGTTCCCTCCCTCCTTCTCTCTCCTCCCCCGCCCGCATCTCGCAGCCCCCGCCCCCTCCGCCTCCTCCCTCCGCCAGCCCGCAGCCCGCCCCCTCCCCCCGCACCCGCACCCGCCCTCCGCCCACCGTTGCCCGCACCCCCCCTCACCCCGCGCCCCTCCACCCGCCATCCCTTCCACTCCACCTCCCGCCCTCTTCTCCTCCACCCGCCTTCCCCTCTCCGCCCCCGCCCTCCGCCCTCCGCTGCCCGCAGTCCCCTTCCGCCTCCACCTCCTCACCTCCGCCAAACCCCCCTCCTCCCGTCCGACTAGCTCCGCCCCGCCCCCTCACCCCGCATCCGCCTCCGCCCCCTCACCCCTCCCGCCATCCGCCTCCGCCCCCTACACTCCTCCCTTTCCACCTTAGCCCTCCGCCATAGCACCCCCCCCCCCCTTAGCCATCCACTAGCCCCCCCCCCCTTTTTGCTTATTAGCCCCCCACTTCTCTCACTTCTCCCACGCGTCCCCACCCTCCTCCACCCCCCTATCACACACACATCCCTACACACACTCCCACACACCCTCACACTTGCAATTCACACACACACACATACGCACATACACACACCCCACACATACACAAGCACGCACACATTTTCACACACACACCCCACTCACACACCTGCATGCAGACACACAACCACACACATACATTTCCACTCACGCACTCACATACACAACTTCACACTGGGTTTACAATCAGATGCCCCCAAAAATAGCTCTGGATTTTGGTATGTCAAGGGATATCTAATGGATGTTCGGGATACATAATCGGAGAGCTCAGAGGAATGCTATTTGAAGCTTCACATGATTCAACCACTACATGAACTCTAGGACTGGATGAGCAGATGGACCTGGACATCATATGAATTGTCGGGGAATAAATCAGTGAGGAAACAAAACAACACAAAATGAGAATCTCGGATGGCGGGTGAAAAGGTAAAAGGTGAGTGTTAAAAATAAAAGTGGAATTGCCACCAACCATTCACGACGACTACCTATTTTTGTGGATCTAATTCAAATCAAGTGGAATAATTGACCTACCCCTCCAATCTTGGGTAATCAACCGGCGCGTGATCAGTGGACGTGAAGATTCGGCAAGGCCCTCTTGGCCTATTGGGGCCTATAAAAGCAATGGATTTTTGCTCATTGGGGTACAACAATTTTGAAGAGGTACAAAGTTCGTGTATACGTGCAGAAGTTCTCTCTTGCACTTGGTGGTTTCAAGTCTACTATGAGAGCTACTCTGTAGTGTGTTTACAGAGGGGAGGCCTCTCAGTGAAGGGCTATGAGCACTATAGTGTCAAGGAGTTGTTTGGATTCTTCTTCTTTTCTGTGAGACAGTGTTGTTGATTAGGTTCTATCCTCTTGTGAAACTCTTTGTATTGTTCTGAGTTAGTCTCTGTGCTGGAGTGAATTATTTCTAGGGTGGTTTGTTAGCCCTGAGTTTACACTTTTGAGTATCATTCGTCATTTGCCCAACTTTGTAATCATCTGATTTGAATCGAGCAGTGTACGGTCTTCCTTGGTCCTTGGTTGTCCATATTTTTTTTGAAGTATTTAATCAGTGTTATCTACCTGCTCACAGAAATGTTAAAGGGTATACTTCCCTAAAGAGAACCCCCCTTGAGTAGGCGACGTACTGGATGTGGTTAATTTTCATTCTCTACTTTTGATTAAAAGCGGATACCCCAGTACCTCCTCTAGAGTTTGGCACGCACGGTGGGACCTTTGCATTTCTGTGAGAGGTGTTTTTCCCTATTGCAATTGCAAATAGGTACATGACCCATACACGAGCAGATAAGGAATCTCTTCGTGTTCGAAGGAGCCTTAACAAGTTAGCAATAACCACGGCTAGTGAGTCTACCTCCCCTCTGTCCTCCCTAAATTTGTCTATTGATTTAGGTGCGACACCATTGTCAAAAGAAGGGTATAGGAGAACTCTAGACTTCTCCTCAGATACGTCAGAAGAGACACCAGTCCAAATGGAGGATCTTTCTCATCTACTCTCCAGATTAAACATCAAATTCCCTACCTTCAAGGGACATGCTTATGAAGATGCTGATGATCATGTGAGGAGATTCATCTCTTTATGCCGTGGACGAGGTCTGCAGAATAGAGAAGATGCAATGTTAGCACTTTTTCCATCCACATTGGAGGGTCTTGCAGATAAATGGTATAGTCAATATGCAGATGGCTATTTCACTACATGGGAGGCTCTGAAGGCGGCTTTCTCACAAACATTCCGACCAAGTGATTCTTCGGAAAGAGCTCTAGATCAGCTAGAGAATTTGAAGCTAAGATCAGGTGAATCCTTTCATGAACTTCACACTAGAACAAAAGCACTTGTTGCACGTCTGCCACATGCTCCAGGTGACTTTTTGGTTAAAAAGTGGATCGAAAAGGCTCTGCCTAGGTCATCTCAGCAGAAGCTTCGTGAATCTCTTAGATTGGATGCCACTCTCAATGATTTTGTTGCAGCGGCATCACGCATTGAAGAAGCAAGACAACATTTTGAAGGAGATACACAACCAAAGTATGCTGCAGATCTGGATCCTATTGAGCAACTAAGGAGGGAACTGGAGGCATTGAAGATGCACCAAAATCAACAAGAAGAGAAGGTCTTGCCACCACTGCGTCGAACTGATGATGAAGTGGCCCAACTTCGCCGAGAATTAGAAGACTTGAAGACCACTCAGGATATAAGGAGACAAATTTGGTGTACAATCTGTAACAACAATGGACATTCCAATGCTAATTGCCCTATTAAGGTAAGCTTTCAATTTTGTGGAAAAGATGGTCATGAAGCCAGAGATTGCTACTACCTCAAGGGTACACAACAGAGAGGTAACCCTCAAAATTTGGATTCATATTATGCTAGTACATCAAATACTTCAAATAGAGAGGAGAATCGGCCGGCAAGGCCTAGATATAATAGACCTTTGATGTGCTATCGTTGCGGTGAGTACGGCCACATGCAAAATAGGTGTTCTCTTCCAGAAGATGCACCTCCTTGTCAGCATTGTCCAGAGGCCAAGGATCATTATACCAAAGATTGCCCAAGAGGTCGTCCTGCTCCAATCCACATGATTGCAGTCTCTCCACATGAAGAAGTGAAAACCACTCAGACTTATGTTGTTTCATCCTCTGCTATGCCCATGATGACCAGAGCTAGGCAAGCAGCAGCAAACCTTGGGGGGGAACAACAAGGAACTCAGGAGAAAGAGGAAGAAAAGAAGTCTGGATGGAAGGACCAAGTGGAAATTGAAGGAGCTTATGAAGAAATGACTACTTCTCTAAAGGGCCAACCAACACGTCTACAAGAAAATACTCAGGAGGTAAACATTGAACAGATATTGAAAGGTATTCATCACAAGGTTAGTCTATATGAACTTATAAGGATGGATTCAAAAATAAGAAGTGACTTATTGAAGATTATACACTCTGCTCACTTGGTCCAATCACCTAGTATAGATGGTTTCATGGTTGATTTTCCCCCTGCACCCTTAGCAGACTACCAAAGCTCAAGATTATCTGTTTGTATAAAGGATGAAGCTCTCACAGGTGTGATCATAGATGGAGGCTCTGGTATCAACTTAATGCCAGATTTTACAATGAAGAAGCTGAAATTGAACCCCACCAAGTTTGCACCATTCACGGTTACATTGGCGGATCAACATCGGGTTGCGCCACTTGGCATTATTGAAAAGGTATTGATGGTAGTACAGGGTTGCCACTTTGTGTTGGATTTTGTTGTTATTGCACTTCCACAGGAGACTTCTTACCCTCTACTCCTGGGGAGACCTTGGCTAAGACAAGCAAAAGCTTTGCAAGATTGGGGGAAAAATAAACTATGGATTTCAACAAGCACCAATAGCCAACTGCAACTACACTTGGAAGAAGGATTTGATTCAGGAAAAACCACTGGATATACTGTGGATACTCATGTAATGCCCTCTCTACCCCAAGAAGATGATACATTGTTAAATTGGATGATGAGGAGTGCAGAGTGTTGCACAGTGGAGATCAATGAAATTGAGGAAGAAGTTGCAGATAAGGAAATTACAGAAAAGGGCAATGAAGACCACAAGGTATTGGAAAATGAGGAATTGAAGGAAAATACAAACTTTGAGGAGGCAACCAATAAAAAAATATCAGAGAGGGAAGATTATGAACCCAGGAGCAGAGAAGATCTTCCTTTTGCAGATATACCTCAAGGATGGATGAAAGAACATGTTGCAGAATATAAATTAAAATCCACTCCTGCATATAGTGGAGATGATTTATCAAACAAGGCCGAAACATTGGTTCAAGAAGTAAATTTAGGGGATGAAGAGAACCCTCAAGTAGTCCATTTGGCATCCTGGTTGTGGCATTATCCTAATTTACTACAGAAGGTAACTTCTTTGCTCTTTACTTACAAAAGTGTCTTCGCGTGGTCCTACAAAGATCTAACAGGAATACCAGAAGAGCTTGGATTACATCGGATACCCTTGGTTGAGGGAGCTGCGCCTGTAAGAAGTAGGCCATATCGACTCAATCCGAAGTATGCAGAAGCAGTAAAAGCGGAGATTACAAAACTAGAGGAAGCAGGTATAATTGTGCCAGTAGAACATTCCAGGTGGCTCTCCTCTATGGTTATTGTACCCAAGAAAAATAGTGGAAAAATAAGAGTATGTGTTGATTTTCGTGCTTTGAATAAAGTGACTATTCAAGATGGATTTCCTCAGCCTTTCACAGAGCAAGTGCTTGAGGAAGTAGCTGGTCACACTTTGTATAGTTTCTTGGATGGTTTTAGTGGCTACAATCAGATAGTGATCCATCCTGACGATAGGGACAAAACAGCCTTTGTTACTCCCTGGGGCACTTATGTCTATACTCGTATGGCTTTTGGTTTGAAGAATGCACCGGCTTCATTTAATAGAACGATGTATCTGATATTGGGCAAATGGTTAACAACCTTTCTACGCATTTTCATGGATGACTTTTCAGTATTTTCAGGTACAGATAGAAGGGCAGCAGTTCAAGATTTCCATGACCATTTGGAAAATCTAAAAGAAATCTTTGAACAATGTCTCAAAACAGGTTTGAAATTGAATCCTGATAAATGTCACTTTTTGGTCACTAAGGGCACTCTTCTTGGTCACATAGTATCTGCTGAAGGTATAACTGTTGACCCTGCAAAGGTTACAGCTATTCTTTCTATGCCAATTCCACAAAGCCCAAAAGAAGTGCAAAGTTTCTTGGGACATGCAGGGTATCACAGAAGATTCATTAGGATGTATTCAGAAATTGCTAAACCCTTGTCAAGGCTTACCAGTAAAAAGATCCCTTTCTCATGGAGTGCTGAAGCTGACAAAGCATTTTGTGAACTAAAGTTGAGGCTATGTACTGCTCCACTTTTGAGTGTTCCTAATTGGTCATTGGAATTTCATGTGCATACAGATGCTAGTCTTCATGCTGTTGGTGCAGTTCTAGCTCAACCCTCATCTCACAAAGTGGATAGACCTATCTCTTATGCAAGCAGACTACTCAACCAAGCTGAAAGAAATTACAGTACAACGGAAAGAGAAGGTTTGGCCATCGTATTTGCTCTTCAGAAGTTTCGGCATTATCTCCTTGGCGTACATTTCATTGTTATTTCTGATCATCAGCCCTTGAAGTATTTGATAAACAAGCCTAGAGTAGCTGGAAGAATTTGGAGATGGTTACTCCTATTTCAAGAATTTAATTTTGATATTCATATTAAGCCAGGAAAAGAGCACTACATGGCAGATCAAGTGTCCAGGACAGCAATGAGCGAGAAGGCAACAGGTATCAATGACGAACTGGTGGATAGCAATCTTTTCCTGGTAGCAATTCAGACTGGTTGGTATGATGAAATTCTCCATGTTCTTACTACTAGAAAGATCCCAGAACATTTGACACCTGTAGAAAAAAGAAGATTACTTTTGAAAACCAAAGCATATTCTCTTATAAATGGAAATTTATATAAATACTGTCAGGATGATATATTGAGAAGGTGTGTCTATCCAGAGGAGGTAAATCTTCTGCTAGAGGCTGCACACAGTGAAGGACATCTAAGGGGGGAAGAATTGGCTCATAGAATCATCCACAAAGGTCTATGGTGGCCTCACATTTTCAAGGATGCAATCAAGTTTTCTAAAGAATGCCACATCTGCCAGAGGTGTGCTCCCGCGCCAACCAGATTGAATTTCCAACCATTGGTCATATCTACCGGATGGCTTCCATTTGAACGATGGGGACTTGATTTCATAGGACCAATTAGCCCAACTGGTCAACCTGGAGGTAAAAAGTATATTTTGATGGCTACATGCTATGCCACTAAATGGATAGAGGCTAAAGCAACTGTGGACTGCACGGCTTTAACAGTAGCTAAATTTATATATAAACGTATTTTCTCAAGATTTGGTTGCCCACTGGAAATCACTAGTGATAGGGGCACACATTTTGTAAATCAATTGCTCCAGTTTATATTTGACAGGTACAAAGTCTTCCATAAAAAATCTTGTGCCTACTATCCAAGGGCAAATGGCCAAGCAGAGAGTTCCAATAAGATTTTGATTGGACTGCTTCAGAAATTATATTTCGATCATCAAAGCTCTTGGCCACTAGCACTGATCGGTGCAATTTGGGCTTTCAGAACCACGAAGAGGGGAACCACAGGCGAGACTCCATTTCGCTTAGTTTATGGAAAAGAGGCATTGGCACCATTTGAGTTTATTATCAGAAAGGAATTAGGAATCAAAACCATTGGGATTGAACCCCCCATTCAGAGATTAGTGGCATTAGAAGAGTACAGAGAAGGGGCAATGCAGAAACTTCTGATGACACAAGAAGAGCGCAAGAAATTACATGACAGGTATCTGAGAGCGAATGAAGTTCAAGAAGGGTCCATGGTTTTAGTGCATCAAGTCCCGGCAATTTCAACTAAATTGGCACCCAAATGGGCGGGACCATATAAGGTTATCAAGGTATTGCCACATGGTGCAGTGCATCTAGAAGATCTGCAGGGTAAAAAGATGCCCCTCGTCAACATCTCCAGGGTGAAGAGTTATTTGAATTAATGCAAGCGGATGAAATTCACTCCTTGTACATACCATGTTTCTTTTCTGTGATTACAGAATAACTAGGTTTCATTTAAACAAGTAGAATGAGGAAGAAATTGCACGAGGGACGGTGCAAAAGCTTGATGTGGGGGTCTGTAGAGGTCAGAGCACTTGGCATTCTGATGTGGAAAGCTCTCAGAGGTCAGAGGAAAGCTCTCAGATGCTGTTTCAGATGCGGATTGTTGCTTCCATTTCAGTTGATTTGTTTTTCGGCCTCTCACCTTCTCATCTATTTTCCTTTCTCTCTCTATCTCTCTCTCGTTCTCTATTTCTCTCTCTCGATCTCTCTCTCTCTCAGCCTTCCCGTCCCTTCTCTCTCTCCCTCTTTCTCTCCCCCTCTCGCTATCTTTCTCTTTTTCTCTCGGTCCCTCTCTCTCCCTTTCTTCTCTCTCTCTCTCTTTCTCAATTCCCCTCTCTCTTTCAACCCCCCCTCTCTCTCTCATTTTCTCTTTCTCTCTCGGTCCCTCTCTCTCCCTTTCTTTTCTCTCTCTCTCTCTCTCAATTCCCCTCTCTCTTCTTTCTCGCTCTCTCTCTCTCTCCCCCTCTCTCTCTCTCTCTCTCTCTCTCTCTCTCTCTCTCTCTCTCTCTCCTCCCCCGTCCCTGCCTTTCTTTCCTTCTCTCTCTCTCTCTCTCTCTCTCTCTCTCTCTCTCTCTCTCTCTCTCTCTCTCTCTCTCTCTCTCTCTCTCTCTCTCTCTCTCTCTCTCTCTCTCTCTCTCGCTCTCCCCCTTCCTCTCTCTCTCCCCCCTCCTTCCTCTCTCTTCCCCCACCCCCGCGTTCCCTCCCTCCTTCTCTCTCCTCCCCCGCCCGCATCTCGCAGCCCCCGCCCCCTCCGCCTCCTCCCTCCGCCAGCCCGCAGCCCGCCCCCTCCCCCCGCACCCGCACCCGCCCTCCGCCCACCGTTGCCCGCACCCCCCCTCACCCCGCGCCCCTCCACCCGCCATCCCTTCCACTCCGCCTCCCGCCCTCTTCTCCTCCACCCGCCTTCCCCTCTCCGCCCCCGCCCTCCGCCCTCCGCTGCCCGCAGTCCCCTTCCGCCTCCACCTCCTCACCTCCGCCAAACCCCCCTCCTCCCGTCCGACTAGCTCCGCCCCGCCCCCTCACCCCGCATCCGCCTCCGCCCCCTCACCCCTCCCGCCATCCGCCTCCGCCCCCTACACTCCTCCCTTTCCACCTTAGCCCTCCGCCATAGCACCCCCCCCCCCTTAGCCATCCACTAGCCCCTAGCCATCCACTAGCCCCTAGCCATCCACTAGCCCCCCCCCCCCCCTTTTTGCTTATTAGCCCCCCACTTCTCTCACTTCTCCCATGCGTCCCCACCCTCCTCCACCCCCCTATCACACACACATCCCTACACACACTCCCACACACCCTCACACTTGCAATTCACACACACACACATACACACATACACACACCCCACACATACACAAGCACGCACACATTTTCACACACACACCCCACTCACACACCTGCATGCAGACACACAACCACACACATACATTTCCACTCACGCACTCACATACACAACTTCACACTGGGTTTACAATCAGATGCCCCCAAAAATAGCTCTGGATTTTGGTATGTCAAGGGATATCTAATGGATGTTCGGGATACATAATCGGAGAGCTCAGAGGAATGCTATTTGAAGCTTCACATGATTCAACCACTACATGAACTCTAGGATTGGATGAGCAGATGGACCTGGACATCATATGAATTGTCGGGGAATAAATCAGTGAGGAAACAAAACAACACAAAATGAGAATCTCGGATGGCGGGTGAAAAGGTAAAAGGTGAGTGTTAAAAATAAAAGTGGAATTGCCACCAACCATTCACGACGACTACCTATTTTTGTGGATCTAATTCAAATCAAGTGGAATAATTGACCTACCCCTCCAATCTTGGGTAATCAACCGGCGCGTGATCAGTGGACGTGAAGATTCGGCAAGGCCCTCTTGGCCTATTGGGGCCTATAAAAGCAATGGATTTTTGCTCATTGGGGTACAACAATTTTGAAGAGGTACAAAGTTCGTGTATACGTGCAGAAGTTCTCTCTTGCACTTGGTGGTTTCAAGTCTACTATGAGAGCTACTCTGTAGTGTGTTTACAGAGGGGAGGCCTCTCAGTGAAGGGCTATGAGCACTATAGTGTCAAGGAGTTGTTTGGATTCTTCTTCTTTTCTGTGAGACAGTGTTGTTGATTAGGTTCTATCCTCTTGTGAAACTCTTTGTATTGTTCTGAGTTAGTCTCTGTGCTGGAGTGAATTATTTCTAGGGTGGTTTGTTAGCCCTGAGTTTACACTTTTGAGTATCATTCGTCATTTGCCCAACTTTGTAATCATCTGATTTGAATCGAGCAGTGTATGGTCTTCCTTGGTCCTTGGTTGTCCATATTTTTTTTGAAGTATTTAATCAGTGTTATCTACCTGCTCACAGAAATGTTAAAGGGTATACTTCCCTAAAGAGAACCCCCCTTGAGTAGGCGACGTACTGGATGTGGTTAATTTTCATTCTCTACTTTTGATTAAAAGCGGATACCCCAGTACCTCCTCTACAGTCTATAATACCTTGATCCTGCCAATGAAGGTTCTTGAATTGGTCCCATATGTAATAAAGTGATAGAGATGGTTGAACCACACCCTTGATAGTAGGAGATGGTTGAACTACACCCTAAGAGAGAAGATTAGGAAGTAATCCTGAACCATGGCTTTTGGGGCAAGTGGTTGGCCCATCACATTCCTAACCAAGAGGTTGTGAGTTCAATTCCTTACACCATACATCCATATGTACTAAGTCCAATAAGTTATTGTGGATGTAGCCTTTGTGGTTGAATGGTTGTCTTTGTGCCTACCCAATCTAACATGCATCACATATGTTGATCTTGTGTTGCAATCTAAGCATCAAACACTTCATTCTTACTCTTCATAAAGTATAGAATAGTCTATCTGCTATGGTCATCAATAAATGAGACCTAATACCTTGATCCTGCCAATGAAAGTTCTTCACTTGGTCCCATGCATCGGTATGTACTAAGTCCAATAAGTTATTGTGGATGTACCGTTTGTGGTTGAATGGTTGTCTTTTGCCTTCCCAATCTAGCATGCATCACATATGTTGATCTTCTGTTGCTTTGGTATGTTTGGCAATCCTAGAACACTTTGATCCATGCATATATCCTTTAAGGTTCTTTCATTCACATGAGCAAATCTCTTATGCCATACTTCAAGCTCACTTAGTGTTTGAGACCCAAAACTGAATAGAGCTATGTTCGTAGTTTCTCCTACTTCAAAAGAAAAGAGCCTACCATGCTTCTCACCTCTGGCTATCTTCTTGAAGTCTTGACATGGATCTTCCACAAAAGATCCATGTCTCTGGCTATCTTCTTGAAGTCTTGACATGGATCTTTCACAAAAGCTCCATGTTGGGTGAACTTAACTTGCAAGAATTTTTCAACTACTTGGCCTATACTTATTGCGTTTTTGGTGATAGTGGGTATATAAAGAACCTTACTCAGAATGTCTGTCTTGCCATTGGAAGATTTGACATTACCAATATTCTCCACATTGTGCTTTGTGTCATCCCCTTTTTGAACTTCATGTCTATGCTTTGGATTTTCCCAATAAAATTAAAGATCAATGTTGTTTCAACATGATTTAAAAATCTAGAATCTATGTAGATCAAATACTAATCTTCTTTACCTTCTTTGTTGCTAAGATTCATTAGAAGCAATGACTCTTCATGTGCTTGATCTTCAAAATAATTATTGTAGTCCCTTCTCTTATGACCTCTACTGTTATTGTTGAGGTTGTGTCCACCTCTGCCTCTATTGTTGCCATATCCACCTCTTCCACTTCCTTTCTGAGTCTTCCCATTGAAACAAAAATTTTGAGTGATGTGGTTGGTCCTATCACAAATTGCACAAGGTTGAACATTCTAGCCTGTGGTCTTGTCATGCTTTGGTCCTTTCTTCTTCCCATTCCACTTGTTCTTGTTTGCAATGTTGGCTTGGGAAGTCTCCTCTTCATCTTCTTGCCTTTCATATTCTTCTCCTTGTTATCTGTATATAGAGCACAAGTTGAATTACCATGATAGGAGTTACCTTCCTTTATGCTATTGTTGGCCTCTTGATTGAAGATTTTCCCAAGAAAGATGTTGAATTATGGAGTTTGCACATCCATGATGAGATCATAAGCCATGGTGAAGGATTGCCATTGCTTATCACTTCGAATCCCATTGAGAATTCGCCTCATGATAGCCTCTTCTTTAATCCGCTCTCTAATGGATGCTAAATATTTGCAGCCTCCTTGAACCCGGTAACAAACTCTATGATGTTTTGTTGAGGTGTCTTCTTCATTTGGTTGAACTCGTTCCAAAGATGATTCTTTCTTGCCTTGGTACTAGTAGAAAAGAAGCTCGAGGGCATCCCAAGTCTCTTTAGATGTCTTGCATCCTCTAATATGTGGTAATAGAAAGTCAGAGATAGAGTTGAGTATGTACAACCTTGCTTGAGCATCCCTTGCACAGCAAAGTGTGAGTTTATCTGTCTCCACTTATGTAGGCCCTCTTTTGGATCTTAGAATAGGCATAGCTTCATCACCTGGTATAATTCCATAAAGATTTCTACCTTGAAAATAGGCCTCCATTATGATTCGTCAAGCTGCATAGTTGTGTCAATCAAGCTTCTCATTCATTGAGCGGAAGCCATCACCCATCTTGATCTAGCTTTGATACCACTTAAAAAGCTTAAAGAAGCATGTAGGGGGAAAGTGAGTTGTAAAATGACGAAGTTCAGTCCAACTAACCGACACAAGTACGACCCTTGAGCTTATGCAGACCCAAAAAGACCTTATAAGCATGGGATAAGAGAAATAAAATGCACTATGTACTTTGGGGCATCAAGAAGAAAGAGTCAATACAAAACAAATGGGTTTGCACATGGACTAGCTCACAAAACCTACTATCTTTGGCTGAGACAATCAACTTCAAATGCTCATAGCAGCCAACATGATTACAATTGAAAACATCCTTTTGCAGGAGTGATACACATAGGATTGACTGTATAGAATGCAAAAGAGTACAAGAAAGAAGAAAAATATGCTTTTGGAATGAACCTGATACTCAATAGTGTTACCTCTTATTTTTTAGGAATGCATAGAGATTGATCCTAAGATAGAAAAACTAAGATTTCTCCCAATCTACAAGAACAAATGCTTTGAAACTTGATATCCATAAACTAGACACTAATAACTTTCCACTATGAGTGCTCACATCCAATTTGAAGTTGTGTAGAGAGAGCAACAACCTCTACAAGCTTACTATTGTTAAAGAAGATGATGCAAAAAAATGGAGCTAGATAATCATGGCCACAAGTGTATGTATATTACTTCCATGTGATGCGAAAGAAATTTGAAGTCTTTATATAGAGTTGTAAAGTTCTCCACAACTTCTACAATTCAATTTTGAATTCAAATGAAGGCCAGATTAGTTGTTGGAGGGAGTCCATCCACTTTCCTATGATTTAGGTAAAGTGAAGATCTAGTTTGATATACTTTTAGGTGATTGATTAATTCATTGATTGCAACTCAACCACCTCAAACTTTTGGAAGTTTAGCTGAGTTTAGCTCTCTTTTCCTCCTTTTACATGTGTGAAGTTCTAGACTTTTACAATGGTAAAAGATCCATAAATAATCTTTTTAAAAATTACAATAAATGAGAATAAGTAAAAGAACTCTCAAATAGATATTCTTTTGATGTAATCCAAACGATAGCTTTTTGATATAGATAAAATCCAACAACCTTGATGTTTCAACAACCACCATGGCAAGACTCATATGGGGCACACATTAAGGACATGTGCTGCACACATAACAACCTCAAGCCAGAAACTATGTGGTAAAGCCTGACTCTTGACCATACACCTTACTATCTCCATGAATGACCCGTTCTTCCTTTCAACAACTCTATTTTTGAGGTTTATAGAAAATTGTACACTGATGTTTTATCCCATGTCTAGCAAAAAATGCATTAAAATTAGAAGACATATATTCCCCCCTCGATCAGAATGGAGGTTGCCCATTTTACATACGAAAACATTTCGGCCAAAACTAGAAACTGTTTGAAGAGCATAAACACTTCAAACTTTGCCTTCATGGATATACCCATGCATGCCTGGAAAAATCATCAATGAAAGTCACAAAGTGAAGGTGGTTCCCAAAGGAGGGCGTCTACATAGGACCACAAACATCACCATGAACAAGCTGTAATTTCTAAGTAGCTCGAACTGAACCATCTTTTGGGAACAAGGAATGCTGCATTTTTCCCAAAATATAGCCTTCATGTTTAGCAAGTACCTCAAGTTTGGGAAAAGAGGACACCATTTCAAATTTTTGCAAGCGTAGCAAACTAGAAAAATTCAGATGAAGAAAGTGTGCATGCCAAAGCTTTGCATCTGAGATAGCCTGAGAATCATGTACTACACATGTTGAATCATTTAGAGATTTTTAATAGTCTATGAGCTTATATAGCCCACGACATAAAATGCCAGAAGCAATAATGATATTACCATTTGATAGATCATGAACTATACATCTGTCATCAAGAAATTTTACAACCAAGCTAATTTTTGCTAATGTTGAAACTGATAAGAGATATTTCTTGATCCTTGACATAAATAAAGCATTTGACAATGTAAAAGAACTACCACCAATAGTAGTCAGAATGATCGTACTAACTTCCATGATAGGATAAGAGGCGTTGTTGGCACATGTGATAGTATTCCCTATAGGGGTGGGCTCAAGTGAAGTGAAGAAACTACGCTTCAAGGTAATATGTTTGGTTGCCCCACTATCAAAGTACCAAACATCTGATTCTATAGCAAAACTACACATTTCATGAGAAGATGGGCCATAACTAAAAACAATTGTAAATGCCCATTCTTCATTCTGCACAAGATTAGCAAACTCTGTTTTGGGTGTAGATTCCTCTACAACAACTATTCCAGCCTCTTTTTTCTTTGCCTCTTTTAGAGCCAATTTGGATAGTTCTTTATATTGGTGCAAATGATCAAGCCTACACATTTGGTTTAGCATGGAAGACAATGTGTGGAACTAGCACTTGATGATTCTTGTGCACTATAGCTTGTAACTATTTGATCATTTACCATTGTAAAAGATTAAATCCTAGGAGAATCTTGTAAAAGCTTATATCTTGTGGAGTTAGAAAGAATATTAGCTACGACTCCAAATTGAAGACATATCTCTTAGATTAATGGAGTTAATTTTTTATTGGAGCCAAGTTTGAATTCAAAATTCAAACTTAGAAGAAATACCTATAAAAGACCTTGTAAAAGCTCGCAGGGTAGTTTGCCTCACTTTGAGTTCATTCCTTGATCATTTGTAGAGCTTGAGTAGCTCACATTATAGCTCACTTAGTTCACCATCATTGAGCATCATTAAAATTCCAATGACTTTGTACAATCATGTTCTATAATACATATAGCTCATTGAACATCTCTATCTACTTCTCTATTATGACTACTCTAAACAGTCAACTTCTTCTCGTCATATCTCAGTGAATACTCAACCATTTTACATATGGTTTGGCTTGTTGGAACCAGCTTAAAGTCTATTATTCTGCCAACATTGCAAGACATTTGGTCGAGGCATCTGGGAGAAACTATCTTTGAAGTGCTCACTGTTCATCTATTGGTTGTTTCCTAAAAAGTTAAGGGTAATATCTAATTTGCTAAAGTTATTTCTCAGAGCATAGTTGATCCTTTAAATGCTTCCACTTGCAATCATTAGCTATCTAAAATAATTGAATTCCCTCAAAAGGAACTTTGTCAATTGTTACTGTACTATGAGCTGTGAGTAAAAAAAGCCAACAGGTGTATGGACTAAAATAGCAAGTTTTCAACACTAGCTATTTAAGAACTAGTTTGTTTTGGATTAACTGTTTCAAGAATCAACTCCAAAGTACATAGGTACTTTCTTGGTGTCATTTGCAAGCTAAAAGGGCCTACTTTATAACTATGAATTGTATCAGGGCTAGTACAAAGCAGGTTTTAGCAGTACCACCTCACTTTCTTGAGGTATCCATCCATATCTCTCGACAGTGGTATTAGAGCAAGTTGAGGTAAAATGGGAGATGGTTTCCCTTCTTTCATTGACAAATTGGATAGGAATAATTATCCAGCATGGTCCTTGAGGATGAAGACCTTTCTACAAGGAAGAAGTCTCTATGGATACATATTAAGAGATGCGGAGATGCCCACATTTAGAAGCAAATATCAACCTACAAGAGAGGAGCAAGAAAGACAACTCATGGTGTGCCAAAGATGCTTTAGCCAGGTCATATCTACTTAAATTTATCTCTGAATTCCTTCTTCCTCATATTAGACCTGTGTCAGGTATCGCGGTAGTGTTATCGTGAGTTTGGTGGGTGACTTTACATCTACAGGCACATAGGAGTGACAAGAAGGACACAAGGTACTCATATTTGGACCTCAAAAACTCCAAGTATCATGTTCTGTTGAGATTTGGTATCACGATACCACAACTGCCGTGTATCGTGATACTTGTCGAGGTACTGTATCATGCATACCCACTTGAGGTATCACGATACCATTCTGGTACCGTATCGTCAAGTGTTGGTATTGCGATCGTGTCACCCTAGTGGTATCGCATCATCCGCCAAGTTGGTATCGTATCGCCAACTCGATATCGTATCGCCACCTATTTTGGTATCGTATCGTTTGATCCTTTGGTATCGGATCGCTTAAAGATTCAGTATCGTATCATGAGTTACTTCAGTATTGTATTGCGTGCATGATTGGTATCATATCGCCAACTTAGTATCGTATCATCTCTCATTCTAGTATCATATCGTGCACCTTGCGGTATCGTATCGCGTAGTAGGAGGTATCGTATCATCCCAAAAGTCACTAGTATCGTATCGTCCTAACTACTGGTATTGTATTGTGAAGATTGGTATTGTATCATGTTAATCAGAGGTATTATATCGTGGCCATTTCCAGTATCATATCATGGAATTTGGTATCGTGATTACAATCACCCCAGTGGTATCGTATCATCTGAGGTGGTATCATCCAAAGTGGCATCGCTTATCATGGAAAATCTGGTATTGTATCGCCTGTTTTGAGCTCCCAGAGAGATCTTGTTTCCCTGGTTTGACCCCCATGAACCTTGAACTGGCATAACTTTCTCATACGAAATCCGTTTGCTGTGATTTTGGGTTCGTTGGAAAGCTGGCAAGGAGTACTATAAAAACTAATACGTGGATTATTAGATATAGTATTTGAAGTTGACCCTTAGGTCCACTAGGAAACCAAGGAGTTCCAAAGGATTTTGAGCAATACAAGGGAAAATTTTGGACTTGTAGACAAGGCTTATGAACCTGAGATCTGGTAGACACTTAGGAAAGGATAGAAAAAGAATTAGATCATCTAAGGCCAGTGTCAACCATACAGCCAAGTCTTGGGCTCAACAACTTAGTGGTTATCCCTACACATTAAGTTATGAAACAAGTGACTCAAAAATGTCTTTTGGCATGGAAAGACCCACACGTACCTTAGTTACTACCTATTTACAAACACTAGAAGGACCCTATAAGACACAACTAGAATATATCACGACCAACCGATTAGGTGCTCGTATCTATGAGGATGGTCTAAGATGATCAGTTGTCCAACTCAAAAATCTTGATCAGCCCTTTGGACTTGAATACCTAGTGGTCAAGTTCGAAGAGGGGTTATATATTGACAAATAAGGAACCATGTATGTGGTCACCATCTTACCAGATAGGACATATGAGTTTGGAAATATCATTCCTGAGGACGAGGTAGGACACCTAGAGCAAGGAGCCTAGGATGAGAACCCAAGACTCCTAGAGGAAAATAGGTTATGACTAGAGTGCTCACTCCAGAGTGTATTTCTCAAGACAACAAAAGCATAGAACTATTCTTGAATAGAGAAACAAACAAAGCCTTTTGAAGATTCAAGCTAGATCAACCTAGCCCAACAGTCACCATCTACGAGTTCAAGGATCTAGAGACACCAGGCAAATTTGTCTACTTGGATAACTCATCTGAGAAAATGTTCTTGGTAAGAGAGCATGATAGGCATGCATACACTTGGCAAGGTGAATCAATTTTCCCTCCAGCGAGACCTAATGTTTCCCATGGCCTTCAAGGAGCAAGATCATCCAAGGCTCATGAAACCGAGAGGGAAAGAACTAGAGAGAGGCCTAAGGTAAGCTTTGCAAACACTTTGGGTAGGGATAGATCAAGACATGAAGGTGAAAGACCTGAAAGAGAGAGACATCGAGCTCAGAGGCATCACAGAGATGAACATGATTTTCCGTTGCCTAGAGGCCGAGAGCACTCAAGAGCCCTTAGACCTTCTCAAGTGGTTAAGGCAATGAAGAACTATTTTGATGGATTTGGAGATCCTTATGATTATGTGTCCGAGTTCAAACAAGTGTTAAGAGCTGAATAGGTTGAGGACTTATTCACCTAGTTTGAGGCATTTGGTTTGACTCTCAAGGGTACTGCCTTAGCTTGGTTTCAACCTCTAAACAATCACAACTATAGAGAGATAGGCCAACTACTAGAAGAATTCATTGTAGAATTTTTCAAGAGTGGTATTAGGCATAACACATCATCCCTGATCCATAGCTTCAAGCAGACACCCCAAGAAATAGTGCGACTTGTAGGAAGAAGGTTCAGATAGTACATAGAAAGATGCCCCATTCCTGAGTTACCCACACCAACCAAACAAGTGGCTTTGTTTTTAGATGGCACACTAAGCACCAAGTTGAGATCATACGTGTACTTGAAAGAGCCGAGATCCATAGAAGAGTGTTTGCGGATGTGCATAGACATAGAGGACAACTTGGATGAGGAGTTAGAATTGTCCAAACTCTATAAGGATTCTGATAGCTCTACTAGTCATACCTCCAGAACCTCCACGAAGATAGATGAGATAGCTGAGCAAGTTGTCAAGAAGGTAGGAGTTCAAAATAGACAAATGCCAAGGGTCACCCCATTGAAGTGATGTTATACATGCGAAGGAGATCACATGGCTAATGTTTCCCCAATGATGGCTTAGCCCCAACGAAACACTAATGCTCTATATTGCACCATCAAGAGGAAATACACAAATCATATGGCTCAAGATTTTCCATACAATGGGCAGGTTGTCAGACAGAATTATGAACAACCTTATCCACATGGTAGGTATTAGAGTCAATATCAACAACCCTATTATAGACCACAACAGTAGTATCAAGCACCATATAGGCCACAACCAGTCCTAGGGAACCAAGCACCAGCCCCTACCAATGTGATTCCAGTTAAGTATGCAGTTGCAGAGGAGAACCTCAATAGAGCATTGGTGCCACTAACCTCGTTGGCATCAGAAAATGAATCTCATGCTCATAGCTTAGACTACTCCCATGAAGATAATCCACAAGCTTATTACACAGAGTCACTAGAGCATAGTGAGGCTTATTCCTATCCATATGATACACCACTTATGGAACAAAATTGGGAGCCAGAATACTCAAATATCATGTACAAAAATCCTAATCCCAGGCCCCAATTGAGACAAGTAAGACCACAAGCCCCTAGAGGACCATGTTTTAGATGTTAGGGCGACCATTTCATTTGCAAATGCCCCCACCCATCTAATCTGGGACAAGGACAAAACATCACAATATAAGGATTTTGTCCTGAGTGCGGCAAAGAACATCTTCTAAGAGAGTGTCATAGGAATCCCTCTAGTGCACCCAAGGTTACACCCATCAATGTGGTAGCCTTAGTGGCAGATTCAAGTTCAAGTAGTAGTAATGTGGCTCCTGTACAGGCAGTTACTAGGGCACAAGCATTAAAATAGGATAAACCAACTGAGCACTAAGTAGTTGGTTACAAATTTCACTTTTTCCTGTTCAGAATAAGATTCATCAGAGTAGAAATCATCAAACTGGGATAACCATGAGAGAACAAATTGGCCATCTTTTCGTCCGTCAAATCGTGAAAATTGGAAATTTTTGGCACCAATCTTGGATTGTGTTCCTTGCTCTTGGGCGGTAATAATGGCCTTCACTACCCGGACTAGGTTATTGTCATCGCTTTGTAGTTGTTGGAGTGCAACAACACGTTCTTTTATTTCATTTTGGGCATGTTGAAGTTCATGTCGTAAAAGTTCGACTTGTTGCTCAATTGATACCCCAGGGAGGGGTGAGGAACTAAAATCATCGATATGTTGAGTAGTGTCCATGTCCCTATGGAAAGATGCAAAACCTAGGTCTAAACATAGGAAAAGACGTTTAACAATAACATTTAAATAACTACTACTAATAATAATAATAATAATAATAATAATAATAGTATTATTAATAAGTAAATAGAAGTATTGTGATAAATAAATAAAAGAAAAATAAAATAATAATAAATAAATAAATAAATAAATAAACAAATAAATAAAAGGAGAGAGAGATAAAAGTTATGTTAAATATTTATTAAAAGGAATAGAGTATCAAAAAGAGGAAATAGCCTAGTGGATAAAACTTATCTCTTGGTAGTATGAGGTTGTGGGTTCAAATCCCCTACATACTAAATAAGGAACTATGTGGGTTAACTAGGCTAACTAGGGAAATAACTAAGCCCTTATTGTCACTCATATGTTAGAATTGGTTCGCGCGTAGCCAACGGTTGCCAACGGAACCAAGAGAACCAAGAGAACCATGAGTGCCAGAGAAGCCAAAGATGCCAAAGTTATGCCATAGTTCTATGCCTTAATGAACGAAAAACCTGGACCAGACGGTTGAGATGGACGCCGATTCGTGAACGGACTGGATGCCACAAATCGCAATCAAACGCCGCAACTGGATTAGATGGCTGAGATGAACGCCGAATCGCGAACAGACCCGAATGCTGCAAATCGCAATCAAACGCTGCAACCACCTCCGCGAACATCTTGGCTCTGATACCACTGTTGCCAAAGGTACCACAGACGCACGAACGCAGAGAATAACAGACGTACGAACGCAGAGAAACAAATACTCAAAGACAGAAAGAGATAAGAGACGACACCAAATTGGGTACAATCTCCCCCCACATGCTCTGATGGACACTCTACCAGAGCATGCGTATTTATAGTAAATTCCTATTACGTCCTGAATAGAAGATACATGAGGGCCGCGCTCCGAAAAGCGTGTTTTTGCTTTATTTACAAGTTCGTAATTTTCTATTTTTACAAAAACGTCGCTTTCTAAAGAGATCCATTATTTTTTACAAAAATAACTAAAAATAACCATCTTCTAAAAATATTCTTCTAAATATCTCCAAGTCCATGCGCATTCACACCCTCATGGATCTTCACCTGCTAAATCAAAACACAAAACACATTAAAATCCTCAAGGCATTACACCTTCATTCCAAATATCCCATAAAGTATAACAGAAACAGGGAAGTATATTGTGACTCTCAGATCCAATGGAGGGGAGAGTATTTTTCAAATGAATTTTTAGATTTTCTACATGAACATGGCATCAAAAGGCAATTCACTTGCAGGTATACACCTCAACAAAATGGGGTGGCAGAAAGGAAGAATATATATATAGTAGAAGCGGCTAGATCTTTGTTAAATAAAATGAATGTTCTTAACTCTTATTAGGCTGATGCAACAAATACAGCCATATACATTATGAATAGGTGTCCAACCTCAGGAGTACATGGAGTTACACCTTATGAAGCTTGGTTTTATAAGAAACCCAATCTTTCACATCTCAAAGTATTCGGTTGTGTGTGTTATGTTCACATACCTCAAGAATTGAGACACAAGTTAGACCCAAAGGCGGATAGGCTTATATTTCTTGGATATTCTTCAAAGCAAAAGGGTTTTAGATGCTATAAACCTTGCACCAAAGAGCTTAAGATATCTACAGATGTAATATTTGATGAGTTGTTGCCTTGGTATGGTAGCAAAGATGTGTTACAGGTTGACGATGCATATGAAGCCGAGAAGAAGTTCAAAGAGCAACAAAAAAGCATGGAGATAAGTGGTCCAACCACTTCAAGCAGACCATCAGAGGAGAGTACTACATCAGCTTGGCATGGAAGGACAAGGAATGAAGCTCATTCAAGTGAAGGAAGTAGCAAAGGAAAGGAAAAGGCAAATGACGAAGACCATCGATGGGTAGACATGGAATCTACAAGTGATGAAGATATGGAAAAATTAGAAACTCTAGGATTTAAAGCATCTAAACCAAGGAGGAAGATTTCTACCACCTAATGGTGAGGTAAGGTAATCCAATAGGGTTAAATACCATGTTCAAAGGTTAACTTATGATTCATTCATTGCAAGACACTATGCCTACATGAGTCAAGTTATAGCTTGTGAAGAACCTAACTTTTTTGAAGAAGCAAATAAGCATAGGGAATGGATTGAAGCCATGGAGGAGGAATTCAAAGCACTTGAAGAAAATGATACTTGTTCATTGGTGCCATGAACAAAGGACATGAAAGTCATTGGCAACAAATGGGAGTACAAGGTAAAGAGGCATGCAAATTGGAGCATCTCTAGGTATAAAGCAAGGCTACTTGCCAAACGCTTTGCTCAAACCTATGACATAGACTTTGAGGAAACATTCAGCCCACTAGCTAAGATGTCCACCATTAGATGTTTTATTGCAATTTTAGCCTCAAAAGGTTGGAAGATGTACCAGTTGGATGTGAAGAATGTTTTCCTAAATGGAGAGCTTAAAGAGGTAGTCTTCATGGACCAGCCCCAACACTTTGAAGATGAGAAGTTTCCACATCATGTATGCAAGCTAAAGAAGGCTCTTTATGGACTCAAGCAAGCCCCAAGAGCTTGGAACCAAAGACGTGGACTAATTAAAATGTGGATACAATCAAAGTCATGCAAACCCATCACTCTTTGTGAAGAAGGAAGGTAGCAAAATTGTTTTCATTTGTATATATGTTGATGATTTGATCATTATAGGGGATGATGAAGTGAACATCAAGGACATAAAGAGGAAGCTTGGATGTGAATTTAACATCTCAGATTTAGGGATTTTAAGGTACTTCCTTGGGATTCAAGTACTATACAAAGAGGAAGGTATATATTTGATGCAAAGGAAATACATTCTTGATCTTTTGAAGAAGTTTGGCTTGTGTGATTGCAAGCCCATTTCAAATCCATTAGAAGTAAATGTTAAACTAAGTGCTCATAAAGGTGAAGAAGTGAAGGATGTGACCATGTATAGATCAATAATTGGTTCTCTCTTGTATGCTACTATGACAAGACTTGATATTGCACATGTAGTTGGAGTGTTATCTCAATTTTTGCAAGCACCAAGAGTACCTCATCTTGTTGCAGCTAAAAGGGTACTTAGGTACCTCAAAGGATTAGTGAATGAAGGTCTATATTATCCATTTGATGATGGATTAAATGTACAAGCTTATTGTGATGCTGATTGAGCAGGTTCCAAAGATGACAAGAGGAGCACTACTGGATATGTTATCATGAAGAAGACCATCTCATGGATGTCAAAGAAACAACCAACCGTGGCTCTTTCATCAACCGAAACTGAGTATAGAGGCTTAGCACAAGTCTCATGTGAGGTTTGTTGGTGTAAATTACAACCCTACACATTTGGCTCAAAGGATGCATTGAAGTCTATACATACATGAAGAAGCATAGGAACATATGCTAGTGGTTAATTACCACTTTACCTCATTGTAAAAGTCACATTGACTTGGAATCTCTTGTAATCACCTACCAAATGAGTTGCTTGTTTGAAAGAATATCTCCAAGCATTTAGGAGCTTGACCATAGGGAGCCAAAAATGTTGAATTTGAATTCAAATTTTTAGTCATCTCTTATAAAAATGGATATGAAAAGTTGCGGGTAAGAGAGAGCACTCTCGAGCCTAGCATTACTGATTTCTGAGTGTGTGTGAGGTCTACACTCTAGCCCACACCTCTATACACCATTTGGCATTGATGTTCATGCAAATGGAGTTGTATACAAATGTTCATTAATACATACATTCTTATTTGTCCATCTCTGAGTTCTCTGTTAGTCTACTCAGAAGTCTCTCAACTTGTCAAGGGCATATCTCAGTCAATTCTTCACCAAATTCAGTGATTCAAATATTTTTGGATTCATCTTGAAGTAATCGACAAGCTTTCAAAGTTTGAAGACATTCTATTCAGCCATTTTGGAGAAATTTGCGTCGAGATGAACTCTGGTCATTTTTTGCTACAGTCCTAAAAAGTCAGGGATATAGCTTAACTTGCTAAATTGATTTCTCTTAGCATAGTTTATCATTTTACATCATTCCACTTGGAATAGGTAGCTTACTAAGCTAATTAGTTAAACCTAAAAGGAAGTTTTCGAATTGCTACTATGCTAGTCATACTGAGCA
Source organism: Ceratopteris richardii (assembly GCA_020310875.1). Taxonomy (NCBI): domain Eukaryota; kingdom Viridiplantae; phylum Streptophyta; class Polypodiopsida; order Polypodiales; family Pteridaceae; genus Ceratopteris; species Ceratopteris richardii. The sequence goes on from CM035408.1 coordinate 221,685,006, forward strand.
AAATACTCAGCATGTGTCAAGCCATAAATAGAAGGTTTTCTTGAGTTTGTGACTTCCAAAGTTATCTGTTTTGATTCAATCATTGCACACATCATTTCCAAAGGACATAGGACATTTTATGGTGTCATTGGAAACCTAAGGAGCTCTAGTTATCAACACCGAAGCAAAAGAGGGTTGGTACAAAGCAAGTTTAGCAGTACCTACTCAGTCTCTTGGAGCATCCATCCATCCATCTCAACAGTGGTATCAGAGCAAACTAAGGTAAAATGGGAGATGGTTTTCCTTCATTTATTGACAAATTGGACAAGAAAAACTATCAAGCATGGTCTCTAAGGATGAAGACCTACTTACAAGGAAGGAGTCTCTATGGGTACATCTCAGGAGATGAAGAATTGCCCTCATTCAAAGCAAGAGGATTACTAACCAAGGAAGAACATGAAAAGCTCAATACATGGTGTGCTAAGGATGCATTGGCAAGGTCTTATTTACTCAACTCTATATCTGATTTTCTTTTGCCACATATTAGAAATTGTAAGACATCCCAAGAGACTTGGGAAACCTTGTATCATATTTTTCCTCCAACACAAGGGCTAGGAAAAATCAGTTGTGGATTGAATTCACAACACTAAGGAAGCAACCTAAGCAAGCTGTTTCAGAATTTGTGACCAATATTAAAGATGTAGCAGATCAGTTAGCAAGCATAGGAGAAGAGATTGAAGAAGAATAGATTGTAAGGCAAGTGATCAATGGGATCAAGGCTGATGACAAATGGGAAAGCTTCACCACTGCCATGGATCTCTACATGGACATGCACACTCCAGATCTTACAACCCTCATGGGACAATTGTTTACTCATGAAGCAAAGCTTAACAAAAATGGAGACACATCCAAAGGTAATAACTCTTCTGCCCTATACACTGATAAGAAGTCTAAAGATAAAGGCAAGAGCAAGAAGGTGGAAGATGAAGGCTCTACTTCTCATGCCAACTATGCAAGGAGAGGTAGATTTTCAAGAGGAAGGGGCAAAGGAGGTAAGCCAGGTAGGGGGAGATCCTATAACTCCTCAACATGCAACATTTGTGGTCTATCAAATCATACTACAGATGAGTGTTTCAAGAATTACAAGAATCAGAGAGGAAGAGGATACCAAAGAGGTGGATATTCACAGTCAAGAGGTAGATTCAACCATCACCAAGGTTACAACAATAATTACAACAACAACTACAACAATAGTTACAATGGCAACTACCAAGGAGGATTCAAATCTAGGAAGGATTACAACAACTATACAGAGGAGCAAGATGACTCTCTTCTAATCATGAACATGACTTCAAAATCAGGTACAAATGATGACCACCTGTTCTACATTGACTCAAGATGCTCAAATCATGTGGCTGGCAATGTAGCATTACTCTCTGATCTTGAGGAACCAAAAGGTAAGCATCAAGTCCAAACAGGTGATGACACAAAGCATTATGTAGTTAAAGTTGGAAATGTTAAGACTTGTGATGGAAATCAGAATTTGTTGAGCACGTTACTCTATGTACCAACCATTACCAAACATTTGATGAGTGTTGGTCAGATTGTGGAGAAAGGTTTGCAGGTTAGATTCAACCAATATGGAGCATATGTGGAGGATCCAAGTCATGGGTTCAAGAGGATTTCTAAAGGAGAAAAATCAGGTAGACTTCTCACTTTTGAGTTGGAAGATACAAAGAATATTGCACTATACAATTATAAAGATCAAACACTTTCAGAGCTTGAGATTTGGCACAAAAGGTTAGGGCACATAGGAGAAAGAACCTTGAAAAAAATGTGCAGGGACCAATGTGTGCTTGGGATACCTAATGTATCCAAGCAACATATGATTTATAAGTGTGGTGCTTGTCAATTTGGGAAGTCTCATAGGTTATCCTTCTCAAAGAAAGGATACATGCATGAAGACTACCTAGAGCTTGTACACACAGATGTATGGGGACCAAGCAAAGACCCCTCACTCTCAGGATCAAGGTACTATGTGTCTTTCATTGATGATTATAGCAGATGGATTGTATTATACTTCATGAAGCATAAGGATGAGGTATTTAATTGCTTTAAAAAATATCTTGCATTAGTTGAAAAATTAGACAGGAAGGAATTTCAAGAGGCTAAGGTCAGATGGAGGAGGTGAGTACTTCTCCAATGAATTTGAAGACTTCTTGCAGGATAGAGGCATCAAAAGAGAGATTACCACAAGGTATTCTCCTGAACAGAATGGGGTAGCTGAGAGAAGAAATAGATTACTTGATGAGACAGCTAGATCTATGCTTAATGAGAAAAAGTTACCTAACTATCTATGGGTAGAGAGTGTTTCTACTACCACTTACCTTATAAACAGGTTACCATCTAAGTCTCTTGATGGCATGACACCCTATGAAGCATGGCATGAAAATTGCAAAATATTTGGATGTGTAGCATATGTACACATTCCTTCTCAGAGAAGAGGTAAGCTAGACCCAAAGGCTGAACAATGCATCTTTATTGGGTATGATTTAAATAAAAAAGGTTACAGGTTTTATAATCCTATCAATAAGGGGTTTATGGTAAGCAGAGATGTTGTCTTTGATGAAAATGATTCTTGGTATGAGAATGAATGCAGGAAGGTCAAATTACCCTATGATTTGGAAGAGGAATTTCCAAGTCTTACAAAGGAGGAACCTACTCAGAATGAAGCCTCAAGTTCAGATGATGAAGACACTATCAATCTTGAAGAATTCAAAGCATGGAAGTCCAAAGGCAAAATGAAGATATAGAAGCTTGAAGACATACCTGAATCCTCAACTCAACCATTTAGAAGATCACAAAGAGAAAGCAAGAAACCTATCAAATATGGGTATGATACATCTCTTGTTACTAAACATTCTGTTTATCTTGCCAAAGATTTGTCAAATGAAGAAGCAGGATCATATGAAGAAGCAATAACAAAATCAAAATGGAAAGAAGCTATGGATGAGGAGATTGATGCTCTCAAAGAGAGTGACACATGGGCGTTAGTACCTAAGAAAGACTCAATGAAGGTAATAGGATCCAGATGGATCTATAAGCTTAAAAGAAATTCTGATGGCACAATCAATAGGTACAAATCTAGATTGGTAGCCAAGGGTTTTGCACAAACCCAAGGCATTGACTATGAGGAGACATTCTCACCTGTGGCCAAGATGCCAACCATTAGAGTGTTGGTAAGTGTGGCTACATCAAAAAATTGGAATATGTACCAATTGGATGTCAAGAATGCTTTCTTGAATGGATGGACTTCAGAGGAGGTATATATGTCACAACCTCCTGGCTATGAGGACCCCAAGAAGGTAACATATGTTTGCAAATTAAAAAAGGCTTTATGTGGATTGAAGCAGGCACCTAAGGCATGGAATTACAGGTTAACTACATACCTCCAAGACCAAGGTTTTGTCATGAGCAAGGCAGATACTTCTCTGTTCATTCAGAGAAGTAATTTAGAAGTAATATACATTTGTGTTTATGTTGATGACATCATCATTACAGGTAATGATGTGAATGGAATCAGATATATCAAAAGTCAAATGATGAAGGAGTTCAAGATCAATGATCTTGGTCTATTGAAATATTCTTTGCGATTTGAATTAGTCTACACTAATTCAGGGATATATATCACTCAGAAAAAATATGTACAAGATATGTTGAAGAAGTTTCACTTGCAGGATGCTAAAGTAGCAAGCACTCCAATGGAGGTAAACCTAAAGCTAAGTGCCCATGAAGGTGATGAAGTCAAGGACATTATAGGTTATCAAAGTATGGTGGGTAGCTTGAACTATGCTACCTTAACAAGGATAGATATTGCATATGGAGTTAGTGTGCTAAGTCAATTTATGCACAAGCCAAGGATACCTCACTTAGAGGCTGCCAAGAGAATCTTGAAGTATCTCAAGGGTACACAGAACCATGGTTTGTATTTCCCTTACACTTTAGATATTGATATCAAAATTTATTCAGATGCAGATTGGGCAGGATGCAAGGATGATAGGAGGAGCACTTCTGAATATATCTCTTTTGTAGGTGATAAACCAATTTCATGGTCTTCAAAGAAGCAACCTACTGTTGCTTTGTCTTCCACAGAGGCAGAGTATAGAGGACTAGCTAATGCCACACAAGAAGCAATTTGGATTAAGCTTTTGTATACAGAATTGGGTTTATCTACTAGGTCTCCAATAATCTTTGGAGATAATACAAGTTCTCTTCACCTTGCAGCTAATCCTATTTACCATGCTAGGACCAAACACATAGAGTTCCATTACCATTATGTGAGAGAGAAATTGATAATCAAGGACATTCAACTTACCTATGTATCAACCAACATGCAATGTGCAGATTTGTTGACTAAAGCTTTGGATGGAATCAAACTTTGCAGGTTCAAATTCATGATTGGATTGCAGGATATACTTGAAGATTAAAGATGAAGACTTAAGCCAAAATGTTTGGCTTGAGGGGGAGCTGTTGGTGTAAATTAGAAGCCTACACATTTGGCTCAAAGGATGCATTGAAGTCTATACATACATAAAGAAGCATAGGAACATATGCTAGTGGTTAATTACCACTTTACCTCATTGTAAAAGTCAAATTGACTTGGAATCTCTTGTAATCACCTACCAAAAGGATTCGTGGAAAATTAGTTTCTTGATTGAAAGAATATCTCCAAGCATTTAGGAGCTTGACCATAGGGAGCCAAAAAGGTTGAATTTGAATTCAAATTTTTAGTCATCTCTTATAAAAATGGATATGAAAAGTCGCGGGTAAGAGAGAGCACTCCCGAGCCTAGCATTACTGATTTCTGAGTGTGTGTGAGGTCTACACTCTAGCCCACACCTCTCTACACCATTTGGCATTGATGTTCATGCAAATGGAGTTGTATACAAATGTTCATTAATACATACATTCTTATTTGTCCATCTCTGAGTTCTTTGTTAGTCTACTCAAAAGTCTATCAACTTGTCAAGGGCGTATCTTGCTCAATTTTTCACCAAATTCAGTGATTCAAAGCTTGTTGGATTCAGCATGAATTAATCGACATGCTATCAAAGTTTGAAGACATTCTATTAAGCCATGTTGGAGAAATCTTTGTCGAGGTGAACTCTGGTCATTTTCTGCTACAGTCCTAAAAAGTCGAGGATATAGCTTAACTTGCTAAATTGATTTCTCTTAGCATAGTTTATCATTTTACATCATTCCACTTGGAATAGGTAGCTTACTAAGCTAATTAGCTACCCCTAAAAGGAAGTTTTCCAATTCCTGTTGCGCTGGTCATACTGAGCAAAATACTCAGCAAGTGTCAAGCCATAAATAGAAGGTTTTCTTGAGTTTCTAACTTCCAAAGTTATCTGTTTTGATTCAATCATTGCATACATCATTTCCAAAGGACATAGGACATTTTATGGTGTCATGGGAAAGCTAAGGAGGTCTAGTTATCAACTCTGAAGAAAAAGAGGGCTGGTACAAAGCAGGTTTAGCAGTACCTACTCAGTCTCTTGGAGCATCCATCCATCCATCCCAACAAGCTTATGTGGCTCAAGAAGTTGTTTGTTGATCTTGATTTGCAGGTTAAGCAAGTACCTATTTTTTGTGACAACATAAGTGGCATATGCTTGGCTCAAAATCCGGTGTTCCATGCAAGGTTGAAGCATATAGAAGTGCATCACCACTTTATTTGAGAGAAGATCATGTCAAAGGATGTCAAGGTGGAGCATGTCAATAAAAAGGACCAATATGCAGATATGTTTACCATAGCATTGGATGGAGTAAAGCTACAACACTTCAAGGCATGCATTGGAATGAAGGATCTAAGTGTTGAGACTTAAGGAGGAGTGTTGAAAATCAAGTCTCAATCATGCAAAAAGGCTCGACCATGAGTTTTGCAAGTGGAACAATCAAATAGGAGGACCCAAAGTTGTGGAATAGAGTTATAAGCTCCACCAAACTCAATGAAATTCAAATCTCATCAAATCAGCCACCAAAAAGTGCACCTAAACTGATTGGTGAGTGGTTAGCTAGATTGTAGGAAAAGTAAAAGTCAATATAAGCATCATCCCACCTTTGTTTCTTGCATTGTATGCATTCCATGAGTTTCCCACTTAGTTTAGTGAAGTCATAAACTCCAACAAGGAGCCCGTTTGCTTGCTTACCTCATTTCCTCATGATTTTTCTCTGCTCTATCTAGAGGTGTAGTTAGGCTTTTCCAAATCTCATTGTACCAGATTGTAGAGCATTGTTTGCTCTCTCATTGTACTCATTTTCATTGATTTCAAGCTTCATTGGGTCTCTCATATTATGCCCTGAAGTTTTCCAAAGTTTCAAGTTATTTGGCTGAGTGAGTTGTGAGAAATTGCCAACTGCAGGTATATCTCTGCACATAGGCAGAGAGTGTTGCAAATAGGTAGACTATTTTGCAGAGGGTGATTCTCCCAGCTAGAATACCCATTTGGGATGATTTAGAGCTTGTTGGGTAGCTCTTATAGTCTACTACAAGTTTGTAAAATTTCAATTTATGTCTACATACGGGTGCAGAGAAAAGTTCAAGATAGTGAGCATATATCACTGCTTGTGGACCTAGTGGAGGGCAGCCATCTTCCATTTTAGCATTGAGGTGTTAGAATCATCCCCCATCAAAAGACACCAAACTTAAAATAGAAGAAATTGCATCTCAAAGCCCCTCACATGCCAAATCTCCATCCACTCCACCTCATCCCACCCCACCAGCCATTGTAAATAAACCACAACCAGGGTCTATTCTTGCAGATCCAACCTAGGAGTCTTGGACATGATCTTCAAGGCCTACCAGACTCGACTTCAAGAAGGGCCAACAACTGCAAACCTGGACAATAATTACCCTAGAGCAAATTTAGAGATTGAACGGAAAAAAATGTGTATGAAAATGGTAGAACTAGGTCAAGCTATGCTCGAAACCAGTCAATAGTTCAATCAGTCAAACTCTGTCAAACTGAACTTGCACTTCCATGGCTTACTAGAAAGATTAGAGAAGATGGTAAACAAGCTCAAGTTTCTTTACCTCCACAGGCTCAACCCATTATTGAAAGAGAAATCTCACCACCAATGAAAACTTATATTCCTGATTCTATGGATGAGGGAGTAGCTCTCTCAATTCAATAGTACTCTCAAGAGTTCTTGTGGGAAATACAAGAAGCGAAATGGGCCAAGGAGAAGGGTAACCCCCCTCCTATTCCTGAGATTGATGACCTTAATGAAGAATTTCCCCAAGACATTCCATCAATCTATGGAGATTAAGCAGAGCAACAAGAAGATGAAAGGTTAGATTTTGAATCTAATTCATTACAAGAGTTGCCACAATTCATAGGCCCATGGGAGTTTGAATCCCTTCAGATCAGAACTCCCATAATATTGGTGAGAAATGAAGATTGATTGGTTCCAAGAAAAACTGATATCGTGAAGAACACTAAGGTTCAGTGTCATCTCACTGTAGAAGAGCTGCTCAAAGCAAAACCTGAGCTATGGAATCATATGAAGGATCAAGTTCCATAACTTGATTCCAAAATGCCAAAAGCAGGCTATAAGCAAAAAGTTCTAGAGATACCTCTCGATAAGATAGGGGACATAAGTGAAGGTGAAGAAGGTAATACTTATCTTCTGATCACCTACCAAGGTTACACAACCAAAGCAATCGTAGATTCAGGTGCTGGTGTTGCTATTGCAACCATCTCCTTGTGGAAGCGATGGGGCAAACCCACATTAGACCAACTAGAATGAAGCTTCAAATGGGAGACGGTCATTTTGAAAGACCTCTAGGATCGCTAGAAGGGATAACTCTAACCACTTGTGGTGTAGAGTTTGAACATACATTTGCTATATGTGACTTTGAGAAAAATAATGTCTATGATATGAGCCTAGGAAGACCCTTCCTAAAACAACTGCAAATAGTACAGGATTGGGGAACCAACTCCTTGTACTTACAACACTTAGGGGTCACCACCAAGGTCAACTTGAAGGATTACACGTTCAGAGATGTACCACCCCTATAGTGGAATTCTATCCACAAAGCAAAAGAAGATTCTATCTCTGTGAATTCTGGAAGTTCACCTGATCCATCATGGTTGCATGAAGATACTCACTTGTGGATGTGCAAGGTTGGAGAGGAAGAGGAAAGGCACCTAAAATCAAGAGAAGGAGGAACTTCTCAACAAGATAGACTAGTTAAAGTCCCAACCTATACACCATGATCTTTTCGGATGAGGAATTTGAGCCTCATGGTTGAGTAGAAATCTTAGCTACCATGGACATTGCAGTCAATGAAGAACAATGGACACCTCATTGTGATGAGGAGGGTTATGATATTTCAATGTTCATGTGTCAGCCCTTGTTGGAAGAATGTGATCCTAGGGGGACATCATAGAAGAAGAAGAGAACGATGATGACCTAGAGTCCATTGTAATGGATAGTTGCTTTAATTCAGAAAAGCACTATCTAGAAGATGTAGGAGTATTTAACCAACAAGAAGAACCTCTCACAAGCATCAAAACAGTAAATTCAAATTATGGAAGTGAAGGTAGTGAAAAGAAAAAGAAAAGAAAAGTAGTGAAACAAGAAGAGGAGGAATCATTGTTTGAAGTATTAGAAAATTTCAAGAAATATGAAGATGAGGATTAGAAAATTTTGGTACGAATGCCTAAGAGAGAGGCCATCATAGGAGAAACATATGATAACAAAGAAAAGACCAAGAAAATTGTTGTAACAAGTCAAGGGAACGAAGAGAGATGCACGTATATAGGAGATGAACTAAGTGCAAAAGAAGAAGTGGAGCTTGTAGCTCTATTAAGGGAATATAGGGATCTGTTTGCGTGGCACTATAGAGACTTGAAGGGAGTAGATCTTAAAATTTGCTCTCATACTATCCCATGATGGCAAATGCAAAACCCACCAAACAAAAGCCCTACACATATAATGACACTTATGCAGCTAAAATAAAAGAAGAAATTGACAAGGTGATTGAAGCCGGATTTATCTATGAAATTGAGCATAATGAATGGGCATCCCCCATTGTAGTGGTGCCCAAGAAGAATGGAAAATTGCGATTTTGTATTAACCTTAAAAAGCTAATGGTGTGTTGGTAGCAGTCAAGGCACCCAAGGACTCACAAGACAAGGAAGCCAAAGAAGGGAGCCAGAGCGGAGAGAAGGCACAAGCAGACAAAGTAGTCAATGAAGATCTGGCAAATAGGCCATCCAAATTTTCCAACCAAACCTCATTTGAAAAGTGATTTTCATCACTACCTTAACCTTGTAAATACCATTTTTGGATAGTTTTGACTCCATTTTTGCAAGCCAAGGAGTCCTTGAACTTGAGGAGCATTAGAAGTACCTACCTATCAATTTTCATATTTTTTAGACTCCATTTGAGTCCTCAAATAGGCCCTAGAACCTAATTCTTAACTAGGCCAGACACTAGGTCTGGACAAGGTCAAAAACTAGTAAAAAACTATAAATAGAGCTAGAGAGCTCATTTTTGAGGTTAGCTTGTTGTAGAATTGAACTTGTAAGAGCACTTTTGAGTAATCTAAAGAACTCCATTGTCTCTCTCTTTGTTCTTACCTTGGGTGCGCGTGTGTGCGTATGTGTGTGCATGTTGGTGTGCTTCTCTCTCACACATTTGTGCCTTCACTTGCTCAAGGTCTTCATACCATCCTCATGTCTTCCCGGATTGACATTAAAGGAGGTGCTACTCATCACTGAGCTACACCAAATTTTGGCGCGTTGTCGGGGATCGAGCTTTGAGGACGAGCGTGTGATGGTAAAACGTAGAGTTGAGGCATTGGAGTCGTAGGCATTTTCTTCACTTTTATCTATTTTCTTTTGTTTTCTTCATCACCATCATTGATGATCATCACCATCTCCCACCTCCATCTCCATCATCATGAAAATTTCAGTTTTTTGGTCATATCACCATACCCATGCCATTCCCCTCATTTCACCAGTGAGAGAGAGCGAGAGAGCATTTGTGTGCTTGTGCTTTTCTGTGTTTTTTGCGATTTTTTACAGGAATCAACATCCCGAGCAGCTGTACCAGCTTCAACAGGTAAAAATTTTGATTGTGCAGGTCCCAAGGCATTGACCTCTGTCAATGGCGATCGGTAGAAAAATGAACCTTTTTGCAAAACTAAGTGCATAAACATGATCTCTAGACCTGGGGCATTCCAAAAGTGTGTTTAAAATTTTCAAGTTCCTCAGTTTTCTGTCAATCGCGATTGACCTATCAATCACGATCGGCAAACGACGACGGAGGCTTGCCGACTAATCAGTGAATCGCGATTGACCATCAATCATGACTGAGAGTCCGACAGATCTGTCAATATCGACCAATAGAGTCAACGATCGACTGACCATGACCGATAGGCCTATCACACGCCACATGTCAATTGCGACCGACCCATCAGTCGCGATCGACCCATCAATCTCGATCGACAGTCTCGATGGATCTGTCAATCGCGACTGACTCAGTCAACGACTGTTTGACCATGACCGATGCCACATGTCAATCACGATCGATAGAGTCAACGATCCTTTGACCACTATTGAATAAAATTATGGGCCATGTGCCAATCGCGATTGACCCATCAATCGTGACTAATAGCCACAACGGACCTGTCAATCACGACCGACACGTCGATCGCGATTGACAGACCACTCGATCGCGATTGACGGGCGAATTCGGCCATTTTTTAGGGCAAAGATAGTTGGTCTACTTTGGGGTATTATTTGGGAAACATTAGAAATTTGTTAGAGCATTGTGAGCCTGCTACACAAAGTATTTTGAGAAGTCGTGTTTGCCTATTAGCCTATTTGAACCCTGTTTTAACCCTAGAACCCTGAACAGTCATAACTTTCTCATACGAAATCCGTTTGCTGTGATTTTTGTTTTGTTGGAAAGCTCGTGGGGAGTGACCATATCCAGGGGGAGAAAACCTGAGGGATGTTTAGGATTGCTGTCCATAAAGCCAAAGCACAAATTTGATTTCTAAATTGCATGAATGAAGAGGGTCTGTTGTATCAATGGAATTCAATTCTTGAGCTAACTTTGGGACTTTTATAGGTCCTTTGAGAGCATCCGAGTGCATTCCAAGCAAGAGTAAGTGCAAGATTGGGAACACGCTTCCTGGGCACACAAGGGCAACCAAGGAGAGAAACTAAAGGTTGGAAATTCTCAACACCATCTGTCAATCCCTAGCTTAGGCTAAGTACGGATAGAGGTTTTGATCAATTAGGGATACGTTAAGCATGATCAAGTCCAAGAACTCTAATCACTCAAGTGCAAGTACCAAGAGATTACATTTGCGAAACAAACTAAGGGAAAAGAATTTAAATTAAGCGACCAAATTCAAGTTTGATAAAACTTAAGTGTTCCTTGTAACAAAAATTGATTGGACAAGAAGCGACATCCTAAGAAAAAAATTAAAAAGAAAAAGTGACTAATACAAAAGAACTCTGCAACGAAATTGTACTTGAGAACTTTGGGGTTATTCAATTGGGCATATGAACCTTAGATTAGGACGACACCTAGGAAGAGATAGACAGAGTCTTTGGTCTTCAGAGGCTAGTGTCAATCATACTGCTAGGTCTTGGGCCCAACAGTTGAGCCACTATTCGCACTACCCTACCTCTGAAACTAGCAAGTCTGAAATGTCTCATGGTATGGAGAGACCCACAGGAAGTTCAGGTGTGCCATACCTACAGAGGCTTGAAGGCCCCTACAAGACGCAGCTGGAATACCTTAGGACCAACGGATTAGGTGCTTGCATCTATGAGGACGGTCTAGGAAGGCTCGTGGTCCAAATTAAAAACCCTGAACAATCCATTGGAGTTGAACATCCATTTGTCAAATTTGAAAATGGAGCATACCTGGACAAAGAAGGAACCATATACGTAGTCACCAGCCACCCAAATAGGAAAGATGAGTTTGGTAATGTGATCCGAGAAATGGACATAGGTGACCTAGAGCAAGGGAACATAGGTGGAGAGCCTAAAACCCCTCGAGGAAAATGAGTCCTCACTAGAATTATCACGCCAGAGTGGATCCCCAAGGACAATAAGAGCATAGATTTTCTCTTGAACCAAGAGACCGATGAAGACTTTTGGAGGTATAAGCCTGATCAACCTAATGAGATAGGAATGATCACGATCTATGAATTCAAAGATCCTGATAGCCCAAGCAAGGTGACCTATTTAGTCAATGCTTCAGAAAGAATATTTGTGGTCACAAAGAGCATTTATGGGACATTGTGGATACTATCGAAGATTTATACATATGTACGCCATAATTGCTAGACCTCTTTATGCATTATTGACATAATTTAATTGGACCGAAGAATGTGAAAAAGCCTTCAACGAGTTAAAGAATCGATTGAGTTCAGCACCAATCCTTCGAGTACCTAACTGGAATAAGCCGTTTCACATTCATGTGGATGCTTCCAAGTTTGCCATTGGCTGCATCTTAGCTCAACCTGCCGATACGGGAAAATTAGACCACCCTATAGCCTATGCTAGTAGACAATTAAATCAAGCAGAACGCAACTACACCACCACGGAGAGAGAAGGCCTAGGGATGGTGTACGCAGTCAAAAAGTTCAGACATTACCTGTTGGCAAACAAATTCAAATTCTTCATTGATCATCAAGCCCTACTGTACCTAGTCAACAAGCCTTGTAATACAGGACGACTAGTACGATGGTTTTTATTGCTAATGGAGTTTGATTTTGAGGTAGTAGTCAAGAAAGGAAATACCCACATAAGAGCAGACCACTTATCAAGAATGACCCATGGAGAACCACCCATAGGAGTACCCGATGATTTTCCAGATACGTATCTTTTTAACCTGGAAGTATGTCCTCAATGGGCAGAAAAGTTGATCCCTATACTTACACATGGACCTAAAGATGGGATCACACCAAACCAAACCCAAGACCTCTGGAAGACTAAAAACCTTCATATCATTGCGGGAAGTTTGTATCACCAGGATTCAAGTGGATTATTAATGAGATGCGTGGAAGAAGAGGAACAAGAAATGTGGCTTCAGAAAGCACATGTAAACCAATGGAGAACTCATTTGAATGCAAATGGAACGTGGCAAACACTCAAGAGATTTGGCATATATTGGCCAACCATGCAGAGAGACACACATAACTATGTATCAGCATGCCAAATCTGTCAAGAACAAAATCCAGAAGAGAACTCAACTCTATGCTATTCCACAGTAGCATCGGGATGGAGCATGCCTCTGGTGAAGTTCTTAAAGACTCAAGAATACCCCGAAGGAGCCACTATGGCAAGGAAACGTGCACTTGTAGAACAAAGTAAGGATTATGCCATTATAGGAAAACAACTTTTTAAACGAGGGAGAGATAACCAATTACGAGTGTGCATTCACGAAGACGAATATCTTTCTGTTTTAGAGATGGCACATACAGGAGCTGCAGGAGGGCACTTCTCTGCAGATAGAACAGCAAAAATGATCCTCTTTGCTGGAATGTGGTGGCCAACTCTACATCAAGATGCTGTAACATATGTGCAACGCTGTGATACTTGCCAACGAACCAAATATCCAATTAGGAGAGATGAAATGCCACTTAAACCCATGATGAGTGCTAGAGCTTTCACGAAATGGGGAATAGATTTCATAGGACCTATTAGCCCACCAACGAAAGGATCCCATGCCGAGTATATAATTGTAGTTACAGACTATCTGACCAAATGGGTTGAAGCAAAAGCAACCAAGAAAAATGACGCAAGAACCACAGCCAAGTTTCTCTTCGAGAACATTTTCACTAGATTTGGACTACCAATAGAAATTGTGAGTGATAGAGGTACGCACTTTGTGAATGAAGTTATAGAAGCTTTATTGAATGAATTCTTGGTAATTCATAAGAAATCAGCTCCTTATCACCCACAAGCCAATGGACAAGCCGAAAGTTCTAATAAAATCTTGTGTACAGTTCTCACCAAAATTTTTAACATTGGTAGATCAGATTGGGATAAGAAGTTACGTCATGCTTTATGGGCATTTCGAGTAGCCTATAAAACCGCCATAGGCACTACTCCTTTTAAATTAGTGTATGAACAAAATGCTATTTTGCCAATTGATTTCTTAATTCCCACTCTGAGAGTAGCAACTACTTATGAGTGGACGGGCCATGAACTATCAGCTCAATTGGATCAAATAGAAAAGCTTCACGAAACTAGGTTACAAGCAGTAGCAGGCATTTATGCCGCTAAACGACGACAGAAAGCCTACTTTGATGCGCACATTAAGGACAAAAATTTGAAGGAAGGAGATTTAGTTTTGGTATATACCTTGAAACAACATGCTAAGAAGTTGCAGAAGAGAGGATATGGCCCATTAATCATTAATCGTATATCTACAAGTGGAGCCATCAGCTTAGCAACCTTGGATGGGGATGTATTACCAAACTATATCAGTGGATGTAGAGTAAAAAAATATCTAGGACCATTGACCGAAGAAACAATGTCTCGATTAATCAAAGGCAAGAATAGACGCATAGAAGAGGAAAGGATACGAGAAGAAGCGAGACAGGAAGCATTGGAAAGAATAAAGAAACGGAAAGAGTGGATGAGAGAGCGAGATGAGAGATATCGACTAGGAGAAAAACTCATCCTGATGGCTAATTTTAGAGCCACTCAAAACCTAGGATCACAGAAAACGCAACCATATTTAAATCTGGGAGCAGGTAGAACGGAGTACCACTTAGTGGATGCTCTCATTGACACAGGAGCTGCTGTAAGCTGTATCAAGCTTTCTTTGACCCAGAAATTCCAGGAGGAAGTACGCCCATCAATGGCACAGTTGATCGGAATAGGAGGAACAATTACTCAATGCATAAGTGAGATCACCTTACCTCTGCATCTTGGCAACAACACCATGGAACAAAAGCTATTAGTGTGTCATGATCAGGATTTACTCGAAGAGGTAGTGTTAGGTCAAGACTGGATTTACGAATATGAGGTGACCATTCAATTGGCTTTAGGATACATCTCAGCCAGGATAGGACATCGTGAAGTATTCAGTCTGCTCGACGAACGACCAATCAAATCTGTGAGCATAGAGCAAAAAGTTCATTCTAACGAACAAAGTCATGAATGTATGTTCACTAGCACTATAGAAACACCTTCGTCAAGTACTATATGCGAGGACACATTGAATTCTGCTTGCACACAATTTTCTAGTCTAGCAAGTCATGAGAGTGTCAATCAATCTGAAACTGACCTCAGTAAAACACAATGCCTAAAAGAGACTAGTCCTCCGAGTAATTCAACATCTGTACCTATGAAAATATACCCTATTCCATACACTCAACAAGCTTGGATAAGGAGAGATCAAGTGAAGGAATATCTTCGACGACAAAAGCACAACCGACATCAGAACAAACAATCAAATGAGAAAACAACTCAGTCGGAACAACGAATCATCAACGAATTGCTACAATATGGATTCCAAAGAAAGTAGTAGCCGCTCAAGAGGATCGTTCGCAAATTTGGATTCCTAAGTCATGCGCTCCAAAGAAACTAAGCCGAAATGATGATCCTCGGCACAAGAAAAACCAATATGGTCCACAGGCAAGACAACCACAAAAAGGGAGTTACTGGAGAAAGAAGGAGTCTGTAATGGCAACCCGAGCCATTCCGAGATTTACAAATCAGATAAAGCAGACATACAACAAGAAAAGAGCCACATTCATCGGAATTAGGCAACGTATAACAAAGCCCAGCAAAATGAAGCAGATTTGGTTGCCGAAAGACAAGACAAAATGCATACATCAACCAACTACTTCCAGATGCACACATATGGAGTTATCAGTACCCAAAGTATGCATGATAGGGACACCTTACACGACCAAGCATTCGGCACATCCTTCTTCTATTTCAGGGTAGTCAAGCACATTTTCCTCTTGGGAAATAGGAGAGCACTTGTACATACATTAAGAAAATTACTCCAAAAAAATAATAACCGCTTCGGCTATAACCTAACTTTTCTGTTTTCCTTTTCAGATGAAAATATAAAAATACCTAAATATGTGAAAAAATCCAGGTATTACCTTTCTCACACACACGGGAAAGGGGCGACACCATTCACTCGGAGCAATATCGAGCTTATGAAAAACAAAGAAAGGAGGATTTCTGATAATATATGGCAACTAATTCATGCTCTATATTGAGTGCAGATGGCATCTACTAATTCTGAAGCTACACAAGAGGAAGAGGTCCAGCTTTTCCCACTCGAGTCAATTACAAAAGCAAGAGGTCACTGGTTTCGGGATGACCAACGAGTGTCAGATCTCATCTTCCTGGCTACTATCAAAATAATGGATAGAGATCACTATTTTCCCATCCTATCCCAAGACTTCAAAACAATTGTCCAAGGCTTGCCACATATTGAAGAAGTATGGACACAGGCCGGATTAGAGTCATTCCTAAAATTTCCTATCTATGTACCGGACTTTCAAAGGTGTACACAGGTAATGAACACATTACAGCCTGCGACAACAAAGACAACTGTTCCAGAAGTGAAAGTATTAGATAAAGTGGGAACCTGGAAGACCATCCAATTCACACACGAATTAATCAACAGAGCATTTGGATGGAAGCAAGAAGGAGTCACAAGTGTCAAAGCAGAGTGCCATGATCCCAAGAAGAGATCATTTTTGGATATAAACAGAATTGACATAGAAGATGCTGTTCAATTGGTGCATCAACACTTTTGTTTCCCAAGCATGCACAGGTATACTGCTCCACAAAAGATAGTCGTACAATTACTATCGCATGCCATGAGACAAATTGGGAACAAAGTGAATATGACAGGCTATATTCAAGAAAGATTATTTGAAGCCCAGAAGAAGTGGGGCCAGAAGAAATTTTTGAATGGTAGTTCAGCTCTCACATTACTGATATATGAAGCTTTAGATATGAAGAATTGTTTGAGAGAGATGCCCACTTCAGAAAAGCTAGCTCAATATGCAAAACCCGCAATTGTCCCTAAGAAAAAGAAGGTTGCCATCAGTGGGGAAGAAGCAGAAACTAGTTCTCAGCCGAGAATGAGAGGAACAAAAAGACTACGAGAAGACAAGCAAGATGAAGAAGGAGAACCTATGACAAAAAGAATCCATGTACTTCCCAAAGTAACCATTGCAGGACCGAAACAAATCACGGAAGAAGAATTGACTAAAGCATTGGAAGAGACGCACAAATACACGGAGGGACAAATCAACTTACCAGTGCAAGGTCATCATTATCAGCAGTCACAACAGGGATTAGATACAAAAAGAAAACTCACTAAAGTTCACCAATACCGCGATATAGGATTAGACAATTCCAGCTCGTCATCACAGGACAAAGAAGACAAGGACACATCATTGTTGGATGTTGATATTCGAAGCGAATCAAAGGATGATGGGCAATGGACCGAATTAAATGAAGTTGACTATGGTGAAGAACCAGAAGGCCTCAAGTCAGTCGATCCAGAAATAACAGTGAATCAGACAACCACAAGCACAAAGCCAGATATGGAGATATCAAAAATGGAGAATGAAGATAATGATATAGAAATGGAAGAACCCTTCACACCAATCAGGGTTGTGGCAGAACCTTCCCCAATGGATGTCACGTTTCAGGGGAGTGCCATTAAAAATGATGAAGCAAAAGGAGATGATAAAGAACCCAGGGTACAACTACAAGTTAGGCAACCACATAATGAAACACTCCAGGTGGCAGAGGGCAAAGATGTCCAAACAGGAGAGACTCCAGAAATAGCAAAGACATGGCTGAATGTAGACATAGCTCAGCTCAAGCCTGTTGTGCAAGATATGATTAGAACAGCTCTGGACACACAACAATTAATGCTTGACGCTGATGAAGATTACGACCAAGCCATGCGAGACAAAAAAGAACTTGAAAGAGCAGGTCAGAATCTTTCCAACGAATTATCCAAGGTAAGAGAACAAGCTCTGAATAAAGAAAAGGAACTTCAAGAGGTCAAAACACGAAACAACATGCTAGCGACAGAGCAGACAAAACTGAAAGACCAAGTCCAGGAACGAACAAAGAAATTAGAGATGAGTGAGACTGAGAAGACACGTATTCAAGCACGAAGTAAAATCTTAGAGTCTCAGCTTAAAGTCAGTATGGAGGAAGCTGACAATATACGACAACGAAATAAAGAGTTAATGACAGCTCTCATTAGTGATCAACCACTTGCAGTTACTGACAACCCACAAGGAAATATCAAGAACTTGGAAGAAAAGATCACTAAACTAGAAGACCAGCTCAGACAGGAGCAAGCAATCATTACAGATTGGGAAAAGAGATACATGGAGGACACAACTGCCCTCAGAATGAAATGGAAAAAAGCAGAGAACAACTACCTGCGGCAGTGTACGGAAGACACAGATCAAATGAATATTGTGGCCCAGGAACTAATTAAACACCAGGCCACTATTGCTAAGGCTGAAGAAGAAAATCAGAAAAAAGATGCTTTAATCAAACAGCTTCAGGAGCAATTAGAGCAACGAGAAACAGAGGGGACACCAGTAGTTCCACAAGAGACCAAGGTTACTGTGGAGAAAGAGGTACGTCCTCTCTCTCCCCCCTCGTATCATTCACCAGTAAAGGAGGAAAAGGAGGTTCATATTGAACCTAACATTCGGGAAATTGCAGAACTGAGCAGACCAGAAAGGGCACTACTGGTGTCCCAACTTACAGCAGAATTTGAAGATCAGATCATCAGGATCATGAAAGAAGCTCAAATAGATAATAAACAATTAGAACAAATTTTGAAGCCCTTCAATGTACCATACGGACTCCTTAAAGAACAAACTAGACATTATATAAAGTCTGCAACGAATAAATATCCGGATCACAACCTTCAATTCAGGCATGACACTTTCAATTACACTCAAGAGGAGTTCGAGAAGGCGGATCCTATATGGCAACGAAAGATTTTAGAGAAACAGCCAACGTTGCGGGTACAGTGGGAAGCATCACCATATGCACTTCAAGTCAATCCATCTTTTTGTCCTGTACCCCGTCGAAGATCTTGGACGCAATTTTGGGAAGGACAGCGCCAAGGCAATATCAATAATCAATGGCTAAACTACCCTTTACTACCTAGTCCGCCACATAATTATCTACCAACCGAAGAATACATGGTAAAGACAATGGAATTTTGGATTTCCAGATACGTTTCAGTTTCGGACTTAGCTGTCAAAATGACTAACAAAATATTCAGTATGCTACTAACAGTGCTAAAGGTGTTCAAACATGCCAAATATACATTTTTGAATTTCATCGGAATTACTCAAGGATCGGAAGCACTAGTTTTTGATTTATCCACTATACCGAGCAGACTAACTATTATGGCATATTATTCTCGACTCATGTTTTTGCCATCGACATATATGCAGACTTTCGAAGAAGCATTCTTTACAGGCTTCTTTGAAATTGATTAAGAGATTTTTGTTAAAATGACTTCCAATTTGAATGCAAGACTGGTGGCCTATGAGACAAGTTTCTTTGCTGATCATAGACAGGCGCCAGAGGACGGAGTAAAGTCTCAGCAATGGAAGGAATTCATGCTACGTCACGCTAATCTGCTAAATCAAAGAGAGCAACATGCCATCCAAACCTACACCCGTCGCCACAAAAAGCCTGTCGGGGATGACAGAGTTTAGGAGGAGGGACGTGTGGAAGGGGAATCCAGCAAAAAAAGAAGAAGAAGAAGATCAAAGTAAAAAACAACTCAATAAAGAATAAAACAATGATAGCCGAAGACATATCTCTGCAGGAAGCCCCGCAGGGGCGCATTACCCATCTCTGCACAGAGCCCCGCAGGGGCACGCATCAGGCAACAATGCAAATCATCCAGGTCCTGCATGGTGGAAGAAAGTAAATAGGCTCAAAGCAATACAACGGGATCACATGTTTGCAACCAGGACAAATCAGAGTACTACAAGCAAAACATAAGTCACTGGTGGCGTGCGTGGCAACCAAACTGAATACAACAACCTAGATATGTGATATACGGAATACCAAGGGGCACAAACAAAAGCTAAGGACATAGATCGGACAAAACAAAAAATTCTCTAACGATCCTTATTGCTTCTTCGACCACTGGGTGCGTGTATTCAGAACTCTTAAAGTAAGCCAAAAACAGAAGCAAAGGACAAACCTCGGATAAGATACCCAATTGTCTAACGGTCCTTATTGCTTCTTCAACCACTGGATGCGTGCAGACAACAAACCGAGGACAAGAAGCAAAGCCTGTCAAGGGACGACAAAGACGAAGAGGGGGAGAGTGTTGTAGAGCTAAAGAAAGTACAAGGCAGAGAAAAAGACGGGCCCCAAAATTTTTCCGATTTGGACATCATATTTTTGTATCATAATCATTCTTGTAATATATTTTCCATTGTAAAGGCACTAGAGGAGTCCTCTAGATGCATTCCCATAGAAGATTAGAGATTTACCCATGTAAAATAGTAGGAAATTAGTCTTTTAGTGAATAAAGTGCCGGTCTCTAGTGTGAAAGGACCATTTTTAAGGCACAAGTATATAAGTCAAATGTGACTCTTTGTAAAAGACTTTTTGCCATTGTGAGAATAGAGAGCACAGAAATTCGAATTTGTGTCTTCTTCACTCTGTATCTTCTTCTTCGTGAGCTTGTATGCATGTGTATTGCCTGCAAAGAGTGCGAGTTAGTGTTGTCTATCCATGAGAGTGTTTATTTGCTGTAGGTAAGGTGTGTGCGAAGTGTAGGAAGTGCTGAAGTGTAGGAAAGATTTCCCGCGACTCAGTATTTTGCTCATAACTTGATGTAGGAGTGTCAAAATTGCATGAAACCACTGCCATTGGATGCGTCTTCTCAAGAGCTTCGAAACGCATATGCTATTTGCTATATTTGGAGCTCGGAGCTGAGAGAAAAGTCCAAAATACTGACGGCTGCTGCACCAAGTATCGTTTCACCATAACCGACAGTTGAAGTTTGTTTGGATAAGTATTTATCTTGATTGCACTCTTTGAGTAGTTCATTTGCATTGATCATCACATGATTGCATGTCCTCATACACTCGGCTAGGTTTGTATACTCTTTGGATTGATAAAGCGTGTATCCCCACTATATGCACTTGAGAGGGGATTGAGGTATAGTCTCTTTCTCCGCAAGTCCCTAAGTTGGTGCTTAGGTCAACACAGCGTGCAAGTATGAAAAAATAAAATTACATATTCCCATCCGGCGGCTTAACACTGGCACGCACGGTGGAATCGAACCCAAAAAGGAAGAATACAACTAAGGCTCATCAATAATGCCTTGTATATATAGAGAGTGGGCTAGTTTAAAAGTTCTTCTGATCTTTTGCTTTAAGGAATCTAGCATAGTCTTCAAAATATCCAGCTCGACCAATTGTGCATCAGTCCGAACCAAACTAGCCACAATAAATTGACTCATCAGTAGTTCTGACTGCGTCTGCAAAAATGTTTCCTGCAGATAAAAATCATTGGCGATGGCCGCATCTCTCCTGAGCTTAATTTCGACGATTTCTACATCAATTCTCGACAACGAGTCTGCTTGAATGCCTAACTACTTCTCTCTTCGTTCTAGTTCCTGAGCTTGATACTGGATGGTTTTATAATAGGCATCCCACTCCTTCATAATACCTGCTAACTCTTTCTTGAGTTAAATCGTCAGGCCGTCTGTGCTTCCAAGTCACGATTCTTCTGGAAAAGGTCGGCGGATACTGTCTTGAGTTCTTCAATGTTCTCCATAGCCAAGTCAGCCATTTCTTGTCCCTTTTGTGTCACCAGCTCAAGGTCCACACGAGTTTCTTCTAATAGATTGCGGAGAGCAACCCGAGCATCTTCCTTATCCTGTACCATTTGTTCTAATTGAATTATTTCTTCAACGCGCGTAGCAAGGAGAACGGTCTTCTCCTTCAACTCAGCAAGTGCATTGTCCCGTTGGGCAAGCAGATTATCTTGCTCTGCTAACCATTCTTGGAGTTGCTGAATCTGAATGTGCAGGGCATGGTTCTTTGATTTGACCGCATTTGTTTCTTCCTGTAGTGGGGCAATATCCGCTTCGAGCAGATCCACTTGCCTTGCAATTCTTGCCGAATATTCTCAGTTGCCAGCTTCATCTGAAGGGGTAGTTGCTGGGAAAACTGTATAAGGAGGCGACCCATAGATTCCGATTCAGTGAACATTACTGGCAGAGGAGGAAGGGAAGGAGGGGGTTGGGATGACGAAGCAGAAAGTAGATGAGTAGAGGGAGGTGGAGAGTAATCGGTAGAAGATAATTGAGGTGTTAAGGCTGCACGACCAGCATTGGAGGGTTCATCGAAAAGAACCGCAACATGCTCCACACTAGTCATGGGTGGAGGAAGAGGAGGCAGAGTGGTGGACACCAAAACAATCCCACTCTCCTGCTAATGTATCTCCACAGCAGTGTCGATCACGGCCTCAGCAGTGGCAATCACTTCCTTCATGATATAATCTGCGATCTCTTTCACAGCGTCTTCATCCGGATGATGAGATTCCTCCCGCGAGGAAACTTCATCGACATCTTCCATGTTGACATCCTGATCGGACTGTTTGAGAGAAGACGATGGGATAGAGGATTCGACCTGAAGGGAGGTGGCGGTGTCGTGGAAAACTTCAACTTCATGGCCCATGGTGGAACCCTGTACCTGACTCTGGGAGGGGCTAACGCATCTACATTTGCGTGTAAAGAATTGAAGCAAATCTTCATCGTCATCGTTGTCAATCATTTGAGTAGATTCTTCATGTAACAGCATGATATTTGGAGGTGGTTGGGTGGCTTGGATCACCGGAAAGAGGAAGGTGAGGATATGGGGTAAGTGTGTGCAAGGGATATCGTTCTTGGCGATTTGCTTGGTAACCTTCATGCTTTCACGGTGAATGCACCTAAAAAAGAAGGACGTGAAATTTACGGTTCACAGGAAGCAGTATCAAGCATGGAATAAAAGGGTCGTAAAATGCCGTAGGTGCATTTTTGTAAATTTAGTGTGGTGACCAGGAATTGGAGAGAACTATGCTCTGGTTCTGGTCGGCAAAGGATGGCATACTCATTAGATGAGTGTCGGGGAAAGAGTTCTTTCATGGTGGCAAGAGGAAGGAGTGGATCATTCTCCAATCCTTTCTGAGGGAGTCAAAATCCCTCAGCAAACGTGGCTAAGGTGATCACTACACGAGGGTTTAAACAAGTAATCGGCCAACACTGCTCTGGAGGAGGTGTGGCAGCAATGGTAGAAATAATCTGCGCATGGAACCGATGACACTCCACGGAATGCCAAGACAATTCCGTGAAGGCCAGCAACCCGCGAGTATGCAAGTAGTCACTCACCTCTGGAGTGAGACCGGCATGGAAGGTGGCTACATTAGTGAGAGCTTCCATGGCGTGCACAAGGAGACACGAAAACACAGAGTTCACAAAACACACAAACATACAAACACTATAGCGATTATCAGTGGAAAGAACAAGATTAAGTAAGGGCACAGGAAACCTTAAGCGGCCAAACCTTACTCATAACGCAAGATTGAAGAGATATCCTTCATAAGTGTGGCATGCATGCATGAACAAAAGCAGTGACACAGAGGTGGCGATTAATCATGATTAGATCAGCAAAATAAAAGGATTACTATCAGATAGTCAACCGAAACACGGGAAGTAGAAAAAGAAAGCAATTAACAATCCAAAAAGAAAACAATGAGCGAGTACACTTCAGGAGTTACTAGTCGTCAGGTGATAAGGGTGGAGTTTGGAGCCATTAATTACTTTTGGGAGGAGGACACCTATTAAAGTTGCCAACTGAAAAGTTGCGGGTCCCGCTTGCTCATCAATCCGGTATGGATCAAACCACCGTAACCTAAATTTTCTAGTAGATCTGTTGGCTTTAGCACTATAGAATAAACCAAGTTGGCCAATCATAAAGACACGGGTTTCTAGAAAGTGATCATGAGTACGGGATTGGCATAACTGAACTTCTTGAAGAATCATAAAACTTTCCCAATGTTGTTCATCCAACGATTGGAGCACATCCAACTGAAATGAAAAAGATTCTTTCGGCAGCAATTTCTGAGATAAGGCGACTTGTAAGCTTGGCACCACCACTTCCATTGGCGCAATGGCTTCCATTCCATAAGCAAGTTTAAACGAGGACATTCTGGTAGATACTTTATACGTAGTCCGGTATGCCCACAAAACGACAGATAAGAGCTGGTCACAACGTTCAGGACATTCCAAGATCAATTTTCGGAGCATATTCAATAGAGTCTTATTGGTGCTTTCAGCCAAACCATTGGCACGCGGATAGTAAGGTGAGCTGAATTTGTGTACAATCTGGAAAGTCTGA
Source organism: Ceratopteris richardii (assembly GCA_020310875.1). NCBI lineage: Eukaryota > Viridiplantae > Streptophyta > Polypodiopsida > Polypodiales > Pteridaceae > Ceratopteris > Ceratopteris richardii. Next base: position 221,709,466 of record CM035408.1, read on the forward strand.
GTTAGCACTTGCATTAAGTTGTTTGCGAAATGTGTACCCTGGTCCGTCACTATTTCCAGAGGTAATCCATATCGAGGGAAGACATCCTTCATCAAACATTTGGCCACCGAAACAGCTATGGCAGAATGTAAAGCCCAAGCTTCCACCCACCTAGTGGAATAATCTGTACAGGTCAAAAAATACGGTTGCTGGTGAGGGTAGCTGGTGGTGTAATTGGGCCAATGAAATCTAAGCCCCACTTCTGAAAGGGTTCAAGTGGCAGGACAGGATGTAGTGGAAAGAAATGTGGTTGCAAGGGCTATCCAGACCGTTGACACACATCGCACTATTGTACAAATTTAACAACATCTTGATACATGGTGGGCCACCAGAGCCCACTTTGCAAGATTTTGCGATGCGTAAGATCAGCTGCGAAGTGTCCTCCAGTGGGTACTGAGTGAGCCATGGCAATAACGAATGCCGATTCATGTGGAGGGATACATCTAAGTAAGACACCAGTATCATCTGTGTAATACAATTGACCCACAATCAACCAAAATCGTCGACTGTAGACTTCAATTTTATGGTGTAGAGTAGTGGGAGTATTCGATGGGAGACAACCATCACTGCGAAAATTCATTAACATATCACAGTATGAAGGAGCAACAAGAAGTTCTGCAGATTCTTCAGAAGTTGTCTCAGTGACATTAATAGCCAGTGTAGTGTCATCAACACCCATGAAGCACGTTCTTCTATTTCTTATTCCATCATTGATGTGCTAGGTGGATTTGATATATGATCCAGTGTGGTAAATTGATTGTAAGATCCTCTGTCTCTGCCAAGTACAAGCTGAACTAGATTCTTTTTTGTGGCATAGTGAAACGTTCTTGGGCGGGGAAGGCAAAGTGTTGCATGACTGTTTGTAGGTGGAGGGAGATGTTTGGTGTCATTGCTACCATGTCCTTCAATTTTTTGAGATCCTTGTGCTTCATCCTGCCGGCAATCATTGTTTCTTTCTCAGTGGGAATATGCATACCTTGCATGTTCAACGCATCCCGTACTAGATTGAGAGTTAGTTTGAATCTTTTTAGCTTGTGGACTAGCATTAGTGAGGGTAGCACGAAAGTACTATCACCTCCCTTAGCTCTACTAGGGGTGATGGTACTGATAAGGTAGGAGCAACACAGGAAATCTTGCTTAGGTAGATGTTCTCGGAAATAGCTATCCAATCTTGCTTTGGTCCATATAGATTGCATGATTTTTGCATTCTGGTACTTCTCGGATTCATGGGTGAAGAAATGGTATCTTTCCCATTTGCCATTAAACTCAATTTCTCACTCCCAAAAGTAGGTGCCTTCTCCCAATGGTCCTGCAACATCACTGAACCAATGTGTGTGTTTCCCCACTTGAGAAGTGTGTCCCTACGGAGGATCCTGGATGGGAAGTACATGCACAGCTCTAAGTTCTTGAGGCCTCTTGGTGAGTTGTGGTTCGAGGAGGAGGGTTTCAATGTCCACAATCTGGGCGTTAGACCCGGCCTGGGAACTGGTAAGTCCTGCTTCTACCATGTTACTTCTTGTTTGCTGGTTCTGTGAGAATATAGAAGCATGTGTTAACATTGTGATGTACAAGATAGAAACATTTTTGTCCCCGTTACAACATTAACGTGAGGTTAGTGGGTCAGTGAGTGCTCGGTGATTGTGTTTAGTTAGTGAATGAATTATCCTATGAGCTCAATGGAAAGATGTAGTGTGAGAATGATGCAGTTAGCAGGTGGAGATGAATTTACAAATGGGGGTCGGGGGGTTTATTACAAGCTTTAGGCTGCCAAACATAGTGGATGGCTTTTGGTTTTAATTTTGTTGAGACTTTGGAGGGCTTTATAAGAGAGTCTGCTTGGAAATGAGGCTTTTTAAGGACCCATTTACAAGTGATTCTGCTCGTGCTCATGGGCGAATATGTGTTCGTGCGTGTTGAATAAGAGTGGGTATCAGTTGTTCAAGTGAGTGAGCCATGTTGTACATGGTGAGATTTGTGTGTAGCTATTTGAGCCCGCAAGCAAGCCTTAGGCACCCAAATTTGTCTCGATTGTGGGTTATCCTTCATCGAATTTTTGGGTACCCAGATAGGCTTCACTTTAGTGGAGGACTTTTTGAAAGACTTCTTATTAGTGTCCTGTTGTTGCCCACGAATATGAAGCTGAGCCAGTGGTTGTGACTGGACCACAACAAGTTGATCACCTTTTCACACACACACTTGTTTTGGTGGTTGTGACACCGTGCTTTGTATTTTCTTTTGGCTTTGAGCATGAGTCGTCTACTTCTTCTGCATTTGATCTGCCTTTGGTTGCTGGATCCCTGTGGCTTTTGGATAAGAAGGGAGTTCCGTCGTATCCTTGACTTCTTTGTTGAGACAATCATCCCTCTGCATCACATAGTTTTGGACAAGAATAGCATCATCATCTTCATGTGTACCCCTGGAAGGACCAGAAGTGTGTGCCTTTCCTAGTTCCTTGAGTGCTTCATTCTCTAATTCAAGTGTAATGCAGTTCTGATTTACCCAGACCTGAAGAAGTCCACTTCTTAGGTTTAGGTTGACTACATGATCATAGATCCAGTCTTGACCAAGACAAGAGGTTCAGTGAGATCCTCATCTTTACACACTAGTACCTTAACTGTCATGAGAACATCTCCAATGTAGAGGGCAAAGTTCCACCTCACCCATGCAAGGGGTTTCCATGCCTCCCAATCCTATGAGGTATGCTTCTGCAAGATTGACATTTAAGTTCAATTCTCGACAGTAACAAAGTTTAACAGCACTAGTGGCTGCACCTGAGTCAATCGAGGCCCGTACAGTCCTTGCACTTATTCCTTGTCCTATCTCTAAGGTTACAAAAGGACATCGATCAGTTATTCTATGAGAGTTAATACCTGAAACTTCACACATAGCCATATGATACCCTAGATCTGCGTAGGCATCTGTCCTAGGCTGTTCTCTACCCTGTCTTCTCAATTTCATTCTTCGGATGCGTTCCAATGCTTCTGCTTGTGCCTCCTCTCGAATTCTCTTTTCCTCTTCTTTACGTTTCTTGGCAATATTGAGTCAATTTAGCATCTCCTCCGTGAGGGGTTCCTGGTATAATTTGACTCTACATCCGCTAATGTAACTAGGAAGAACATCACCTTCCAGTGTAGCTAATTGAACTACTCCACTTGTGAAGATCCTATTGATAATCATGAGTCCATAGCCTCTCTTCTCTAATTTCTGTGCATGTTGCTTCAAGGTGTAGACTAGGACTAGGTCTTCTGCCTTCAAACCCTTATCTTTCACATGTGCATCAAAATATGCTTTTTGTGTTTTCTTAGCCGCATATATTCTTGCTGCAGCTCTGAGTCTTGTTTCTCCTAATCACTCAAGGTCAAAGATTCTAGAGGAGAGTTCATGGCCTATCTAATCATGCTCTTGTGCTATTTTCAATGTAGGTATCAACAAGTCCAATGGTAGCACTACATTTTGGCCAAATACCGTCTAAAAGGGTGTGGCTTGGAGTACCGTTTTATAGGCAACTTTGTATGCCCAAACAACATGGTGTACCTGTTTGTCCCAATAAGAGCGTTTATTATTCACTAATTTGGTGAGCACATTGCATAGAATCTTATTTGTGCTTTCAGCTTGTCCGTTAGCTTGTGGGTGATAGGGGGCAGACTTCTTGTGTATAACCAAGAATTCTTGGAGCAGATTTTCAATAACTTCATTCAAGAAGTGAGTGCCTCTATCACTTACTAGCTCGATAGGTAGCCCGTATCTAGTGAACACATTCTCAAATAAGAACTTAGCTGTCATTTGAGCATCGTTCTTCGTGGTGGCCTTTACCTCTACCCACTTGGTTAGATAGCATCTGAACCCTTAGTTGGGGGATTAATAGGACCAATGAAGTCTATTCCCCACTTAGAGAATGCTCGTCCACCCATCATATGTTTCAAAGGCATCTCATCTTTGCGTATAGGATACTAAGTTCGTTGACAGACATCACACCTCTTCACATAGGTATGTGCATCCATATGAAGTGTTGGCCACCATAATCCTGCAAATAGGATTGCCTTGATCATCCGATCTAGTCCAAAGTGTCCTCCTGCTACACCCTCGTGAGCAATTTCCAATATCTTGAGGTATTCGCTCTCGTGGACACATAATCTGAGGTAACCATCTTTACCACGTTTGTATAGATTGTCACCAATGAGTGAGTAATCTAGGGCTTCTTGTTCTAAACTTTTTTTCCTAGCCAAAGTCATGTCTTGTGGGAATGTTTTCGTCCTTAGGAAGGCTACTAGTGGTTCACTCCAATCTGGCACTATGGACACTTGATAAAGAGTGGCATGTTCCACAGGTGGTTTAGTGCAACAAATCGAGCATTCCTTGCACAACTTATGGACATCAGCCTTCATAGTCGGCCAATGCACTCCGAGTCTCCTTAGTGTCTGTAGGGTTTGTTGCCTTGAGTAATGTTTCTCTAATGCACCTACATGTGCTAATCGCAACCATTTTGCATACTCATCCTCTTCCACACAACAGACTAATATCCCTTGATCTGTATGCTTGTACATACTCCCTGCCATGATATGGTACTTCTGGGCTTTTACTATCTCCCTATCATGTGTGTTTATTACTTGGTGGTTAGGCCCGTATGTCAATACTGGCACTAATGGCTTAGCCCACTTAGCTACCACTTCCATATTAAACAAGTAAGCATCAGGAAGATCATCTGATACTCCTTGCGGTGCTTCTCTAGATGTGATTCTTGAGAGGTGGTCCGCTCTCAAGTGAGTCTTACCTTTCCTTACCACAACCTCAAAGTCATACTCCATTAGCAAGAGAAACCATCTTACTAATCTGCCTGTATTGCATGGCTTGTTTACCAAGTATAACAGTGCCTGATGATCAGTAAAAAATTTCAACCTATTTGCAAGCAAATAGTATCTAAACTTTTTGACTGCATATACCATGCCTAATCCTTCTTGTTCGATGGTCATATAGTTTCATTCAGCTTCATTCAATTGTCTACTAGCATATGCAATTGGAAGATCCATATTACGTTCACCAGTAGGTTGTGCTAGCACACATCCAATAACATAATTGGATGCATCCACATGAACATGAAAGGGCTTATTCCAATCTGGTGTGGTCAAGATTGGTGCTGAACATAATGGTTGTTTGAGCTCATTGAAGGAATTCTCACATTCCTCAGTCCACTAAAAATTGGTCAAAAGTCCGTACAGAAGCTTTGCAATGATGGCATACATGTGTATAAAACGTCTGTAATAACCACAATGCCCCATGAAAGCTTGCACTTCCTTGACATTCTTTGGCATAGGTAGATCTGCTATAGCTTTTACTTTCTCCTCATCCGTGGATATACCATTCTTTGACACTATGTGTCCTAGAATCTTGCCCTACCTGACCATGAAAACACACTTTTCAAGGTTCAAGCAGACTTCATATTCTCTACATTTTTCAAAGATTTGATTGAGTTTAGGTATATGTGTTTGTCTAATGTTGGAATGAGCACAAAGATCATCAACATAGACTTCTAAATTTTTCCTCAAGAATTCTTTAAACACATGGCACATCAGTCTCTGAAAGGTAGCAGGCGCATTGGTAAGTCCAAATGGCATTACCCTAAAGGTGAATATGCCCCACTCTATGGAAAAAGCTGTCTTATGCTGATCTTCTGGAGCTATGGCCACTTGATTGTAGCTCGAGAATCCATCAAGGAAGTTGTACACTTCCTTGCCTGCTACTCTTTCTAATAGATGCTCAGTGATAGGGAGCGGATAGTTATCTCGAATAGTGGCTGCATTAACCTTCTTCAAGTTAATGCACACACGTAGATTTCCATTCTTCTTAGGCACCACTACAATGGGGGATACCCACTCAATGTGCTCAATTTCATAGATAAATCTAGCTTCAACCAAGCGATCTATCTCTTCCTTGATCTTAGCAGCGTAGTTATCGTTATAGGTGTATGGCTTCTGCTTGGACGGTTTGGCATCTGAGGTCATGGGGATAGTGTGTGAGCATATGTCCGGGTCTACACCTTTCAAATTCTTATAGCTCGAAGCGAATACATCTCTGTAATCCCTTAGCAAAGCTATCAACTCTTGCTCTTCTTCTTCTGTAAGGTCATGTCCTATGTAAGTGCATCTCTCCTCTCCTTCTTCTATGGCGACAACTATTTTCTTGGTGGTTTATTTATTATCATAGGCCTCTCTTGATTGGGCGTCGCATTTACGCATTCTTACCATGACTCTCCTATCGTCTATCTCATACTTTTTGAAGTTTTCAGGGACCTCAAACAAAGATTCTTCTTCCTTTGGTGTGACTTCTTTCTTCTTCCTCTTCTTGCCTCCACTCTTGGTGGCCACTTGTGTGGTTAACCTCACATTGTTGGTAATATCTTCATGTATCTGAGGATGAGCTTCTACTTCATAGAAGTATTCTTCATCTGATGCAAAAGGTAGGTCCATAATGATTGACTCTACATCAGAGTCACTTGCATCCTCGAATGCATCAGTGCTAGGTTCACATTCTTCTAGAACCGAATCTCCCATGATTGGCTCTATTGAGAAAACTGAAATGTCATAGCCATCCTCGTCAGAGTGGGGTGTCCATTGTTCTTCATTGATGGCTACATCCATTGTTGCTAAAATTTCTACCCAGCCGTGAGGTTCAAACTCTTCGTTAGGAAATACTATAGGTGCATAGGCAGGGTCTTGAACTGATCTATGGGTTTCCTTTGCACCTACCTCTCTGGATTTTTCTCTCTTCTCTTCTTCTACTGCTACTTTAGACATCCACAAGTGAGTGTCTTCATGCATCCATGAGGATCCTGATCCTATGGAATGCACTGACTCAGTATCATCTTTGGCTCTATGGATGGGATTCCATTGGATGGGAGGGACATCTCTATGAGAGTAATCCTTGAGATTAACTTTGGTCGTGACACCTAAGTGTTGTAGGTACAAGGAATTGGTTCCCCAATCCTGTACCACTTGCAACTGCCGCATAAATGGTCTTCCCAAAATCATCTCATACGCCTGATTTTTGCTAAAGTCACATATAGCAAAAGTGTGCTCAAACTCTACACCACATGTAGTGAGAGTGATTCCTTCTAGCAATCCTAAGGGTCTTTCTATGTGACCATCGGCCACTTGCAATTTCATTCTCGTTGGCCTGAGTGCTTGCTTGCCCCATCGCTTCCATAGAGAAGTGGTAGCAATTGCAACTCCTGCAACTAAATCCAAAATTGCCTTGGTTGTGTTTCCTTGATGAGTGATGGGAGGATAGGTGTTTCCTTCTTCTCCTTCACTCATGTCTCCTATCTTGTCCAAGGGTATCTCCGGCATTGTTCTATGAGAACCTACCTGGGAACGACGTTTAGCTACCTCTGGTACTTGTTTGGCTACATGTTTCCACAGTTCTGGCCTAACTTTGAGTAGATCTTCTAAAGTGAGGTTGCACTGCACTTTAGTGTTTTTCACTACCTCAGTATTCCTAGGTATGACTGAGTCTTCGTTCTTTACCATGACCGTGGGTGTTCTCATATATGCAGACATAGCTTCCCATGGGCCTGTGAAATGGGGTAGCTCCTATAAGGCGTTAGACTCAAAGTCTGATCAATCCTTAGAGTGGGTACTTTCCTGCTCTCCATAAATAGAAGGAATGTCTTGTGGCAATTGATCATGCGCATCATCCACAAGTTCAATGGGAGGAGGGACTTCACTTTCTTTAGCCCATTTCTTCTTGAGTCTCTCGCAGGAACTCTGGTGTGTACCGATTCATACAAGAAGAGGTGTCTGGTTCCCTAGAATTAGGCACATAAGCTTCTTGGGGGGGAATGCTTATTCTTTCGCTTGCCTTGTCCTTACTTCGAGAGGTGGGTTTCTTTTTTGATTGTGCTATTAGCCTCTCCAATCTCTCTAGCAGTCCATCAAAGTGCAACTACGTCCTGGCAGAACTAGAGACATTAAAGAGGCGACTGGCTTCAAACATGGTCTGAGCCAATGCTACCATTTTCATGCAAAGCTTGGTTCTTTCTATCTCTAGGTCAGCTCTAGGGTAGCACTTGTCATGATCCGTCACATTTGGCCCTTCTTGGATTTTGGTGTGATATGCCTTAAGCATCATGTCTATGTCTTCTAGAGTGGGGTCAGCTAATACTGATCCTTCTCTAGGGGGTGGTGGAATTGTATGAGGCGGGTTGAAAGAAGGTGGATTAGATGGTGATAGGGATGAAGGTGGTGGTGGTATGTGAGAGTGTGTTTGAGAGGTGAGCTCAACAATTTTGGCTTTTGTTTCTCTTATGATCTCTTCTAAGTCGCTCATCTTTTTAGACCATTGTCTTTTCATCCTTTCTCGACTATCTTTCCAGGCTCTCGTTTGTTTCTTGGCTATGCTCTTAGTTTCACTAACATCGGCACTCTTTTCTTGGCCTAAACATTGGTTCTCCTGCAATGCCTGAGCTCTAGTGACCACTTGCACTGGTGTAGTGGAAGTCACACTTCTTGTAGAGTCTACTACTAACCCAATAACATTACTAGGAGTGATTTTCAGCATATTATTGGGATTCTTTGGGCAATCTCGTAAGAGATGCTCCTTTTTGCAATCTTGGCAGAAGCCTTGAATTGTCACTGGTTGGGGTTGTGTAGGGGAAGGCAGTGGACAATCACGAATGAGGTTATCTCCCTGACATCTATAGCATGGTCCTCTATGGAATGGGGGTCTTACTTGCCTTGGTTGAGGTCTAGGGTTGGGATTTGTGTAAATGATGTTTGCCTACTCTTGATCCCAACTAGGTTCACTTGGTTCTTCACTATAGTAGGACTCACCATGTTCAGGAGACTGCATGTAGTAAGCCTGGGGGCTATCAATATGTGTAGAATCAAAGCTATGGTCACTAGGGTCACTTTCTAAAAGCAATGGTGTTACTAGCACTATGGCTCTATTCAGGTTCTCTTCTGCAACTTCATACTTCACTGGGATCACATTGGATGGAGCAGGAGGTTGTTGTGCTAGCATTGGTTGAGGTCTCTGTTGGGTCTGATATTGTGGTTGATAGGTTTGTTGAGGCCTAGCATATTGTTGTGGTGGATACTGGTTCTGATATCTCCCCTGTTGTGGATAGGGCTAAGGGTAGGTTTGCCTAACCGCTTGCTTATTGTATGGGCAGTCTTCTGTTGTGTGATTTGTGTATCTCCGTTCTATGGTGCAGTATTGGCTACTATGATTCACTTGGGGTTGAGCCATGATGGGACATATGTTCGCCATATGGTCACCTCCACAAGTATAGCACCGTTTAACTGGGGCAAATCTTGGGATTTATTTGCTAGAGACACCTAGTTTTTGAGCTACTTTCTCAGCGATTTCCTCAATAGATGTGGATTGTGAGGAAGAGAGTCTAGTAGAACTATCTGAATCTTTGTAGATTTTGGAAAGTTCTAGTTCCTCCCCTATGTTATTCTCAATGTCGATGCACATGCGTACACACTCTTCTATGGTCCTAGGGTCTTTCAAGTACACATATGATCTCAACTTTGTACTTAGAATTCCATCTAGGAATAAAGCCACTTGTTTGGCTGGTGTGGGTAACTCTGGAACAGGGCATCTCTCTAAGTATTGCCCAAACCTTCTTCGTGCAAGTCTCACGGTCTCTTGAGGTGTCTGCTTGAAGCTATGAATCAGTGAGGAAGTGTTATGCCTTATGCCACTCTTAGAGAATTCAATAATGAAAGCCTCTAGAAGTTGGTCTATGTTCCTGAAGTGTGTCTCATTTAATGGTTGAAACCACGTCAGAGCGGTGTTCCTAAGGGTTAGACCAAAGGCATTGTACTGCGTGAATAGGTCCTCCACTTGCTCAGCTCTCAAGACTTTCCTAAACTCGGCCACATGATCATATGGGTCTCCAGTGCCATCGAAGTAGTTCTTCATGGACTTAACTAGCTGTGTAGGTCTCAAAGTTCTAGTGTGTTCCCTAGGTCTTGGTATTCAACATTTCTTTGGTTTCTTGGGGCTCTAGTTCTCTCAGGTTCCATTCTATCCATTTACGTTCTCGTTCTTTCTCCTCCCATTGGGTTAGCGAAACTCACTTCTGGCGTATCTCTACTTCTGTCCCTTTGAGCTCCATGAGCTTGGGATGTTCCAGCTCCTTGGTGGCCAAAAGAGACATTAGATCTTGTTTGGGGAAAAATAAATTCTCCCTTCCAAGTGTAGGCATGTTCTTTAGCAGTCTTAGGTCTTGGTAAATCCAAAATTACCTTGACTTTGTCTTCATCAGTTGAGATTCCGTTTTTAGAGACAATATGCCCTAATATTTTCCCTTGTCTAACCATGAAGACACATTTTTCTGGATTGAGGCATACTCGGTATTGTCTACATTTGGCAAAGATCTTTTCTAGTTCTGGGATGTGCTCTGATCGTATAGCCGAATAAGTACAAAGATCATCCACGTAGACCTCCATACTTTTTCTTAGGAATTCTTTGAATACATGGCACATCAATCTTTGGAAGGTGGCTGGGGCATTAGTCAGACCAAAAGGCATGACTCTAAAGGCGTATACTCCCCATTCCGTTGCGAAAGCGGTTTTATGTTGGTCTTCAGGAGCAATGGCCACCTGATTATACCCTGAAAAGCCATCCAGAAAGCTATAAACTTCCTTTCCTGTCACTCTTTCTAAGAGATGATCCGTAATTGGTAATGGGTAACTATCTCTTATGGTCGCAGCATTTACTTTCTTTAGATTGATACACACTCTCAACTTTCCATTCTTTTTCGGTACAACCACCAACGATGACACCCATTCCGTGTGCTCAATCTCATATATGAATCCAGCATCTAACAATTTGTCTATCTCTTCCTTTATCTTTGCTGAATACACATCATTGTATGTATATGGTCTTTGTTTAAAAGGTTTGGCTTCGGATGTCATGGGAATTCTATGCGCACATATAGAAGGGTCAACTCCTTTCAAGTCCTTATAGGTCCAAGCAAAGACATCCCGATATTCTCTTATGAGACGAATTAACTCTTGTTCTTCCTCCATTGAGACATCCTGTCCTATGAAAGTACATCGTTCTTCTCCTTCTTCTACAGTTACTACTAGCTTCTTGGTTTGTTCTTTATTGTCATAAGCTATTCCTGGCTGTGCCTCTCTTTTAGGCATTTGAATAGCAATTTTCCTCTCTTCTACTTCATATTTCTTGAAGTGAGCTGGCACTTCAAACTGGTCTTGTGGTCTGTTTTCTTCACTCTCTAACTCTTTATATAACTCCAGCTCTTCTTTCTGTGTAGGTTCTTTATAGGTTTCGTTAGCTGTGATGTTTACTTTTTTATCTTCATCCTCAGGTTCCATTGGTTTCTGGCTCCATTTCAATGCTCTCATAGTCCTCCTTCCATTCTTTCTCTATCACTTCTCCTTCTTCAGCCTCCTGAAGGACTACTACATAGAGACTAACATCATATCCTTCCTCATCAATGCATTCATTCATAGTTATCACTTCTTCGTTCACACATACATCAAGGGTCGCTAAAATCTCCATCCAACCATGAGGTTCAAACTCCTCATCTAAAAAGACTTGAGGCATGTACGCTGAATCTTGTACAGACCTAGCTACTCCTTGCCTTTGCTGCCATCCTTTTCTCCTATCCTCTTCCTTTTTTGCAGCTTGGCATATCCATAGATGAGTGTCCTCGTTCATCCAAGATTGATCACTAGAACCTACACTATGAATTGATTGATCGTCTTCCTCCTTATGAATTTGATTCCATTGTAGAGGTGGAACATCTTGATAAGTGTACGTATGTAGGTTAATTCTAGTGGTGGTTCCTTCATGTTGTAGGTACACCGCATCTTTTCCCCAATCTTGTACGACCTTTAACTGTCTCATGAAAGGCCTTCCCAGGATTGCTTGGCCTTTCGAAGTGACATATTGCTAGAGTGTGTTCGAATTCCACTCCACACGTAGTGAAAACTACCTGTTCCAATAATCCCAAGGGTCTTTCTGTGTGTCCGTCTGCCATTTGTATTTTCATGCGTGTTGGTCTTAACGTTGGTTTTCCCCATTTCTCCCAAATTTCTTTGGTAGCAATACCAACACCAGCTCCCGAATCTAAGATGGCTTTGGTAGTGTATCCCATATAAGTAATTGGAAGGCAGGTATTTCCTTCATCTCCCTCACTAAAGTCTCCTACCTTATCCACTGGAATTCTCACCGTGTTTACTTCGTCTGCTATCTCTTTCTTTTTCTCCTTGACTTCCCATTGATTGAATAATTTCTCCTTCAAATGTGGTTTTACCTTCAACAATTCTTCGAATGTTAGGGTACAAGGGATTTTCACCTCTCTAAGGCATTGTATGATCTCAGATGTTTGGACTGATGGGTTCGTTTCTCGTTTCCTCATTGAGGGAATACGATACAATCCTGAATTGTGTTCGTAATCCCCTGTGTAATTGGGCAGTTCATTTACACCTTCCTCTCCTTGGTCGCTTGCATCCATCGGAAAAATTTCTTCTGAATTTAGTTCAGGTATTGAACCCTCTATCTCGTTTTCTGCTTCTAGTTCTTCAAAGGGTGGTTCTATTCCTTCCACTTTCTTCCATTTGTCCTCTTGAACTCGTGCCCATAGATCTTTAGTCCATTCTCCTTCTACTTCGGGAACCATGGATCCTTCCCTTCTCTCAATACCACGTTCGTCATTCTGTGTTCTACTCACTTCAAGCTTTTCATGAGTGTTTACACACTCTTGGAATTCTCCTTCAGAAATTCGAGTCTTGGGTAAAGGCGATGCAGGTTTTTCTAAGGTCTGTTGTGCAACTTCTATCAATTTCTTGCAGATCTCCAGTCTTTCTTTTTCTAAGTCGCCTCTTGGATATTCCCTCTCATGTTGTTCTATGGTAGGTCCTGCTCTTATTCGTGCCTTGTATGCCTGAATCCACATGGATAATTCTTCAGGCATAGGGTCTGCTAACACTGATCCTACCTCCTCTTTTTTGTACTGTTCATCTTTGTTTCCTTCTTCCCTCTTCGGTTCTTCTTTTGGTTTTAGTTTGTTTTCCTCCTTTTCCTTCTTTTGTAATAACTTCTTTTCTTTTATCCTATCTCTTCGGTGCTTCCATCTCTGGGACCTTTTACTTGCAATAATTTTCTCCGGCTCTTCTGAGTCTTCAACTCTTTGAGGGATGGGTGTGTTCACCTCCCTGTTATTTTGGTTGTTCTTCTCCGTTTTATTAGGGGTCTCTCTGGCTTTGGCTCTTGTCATTGCTTTCAATGGTACTGTGTACTCTTTATCACTCCCTGATGATTCGATTACTTCAATTACATTGATTTGCACGTTAGATGTAACCTTGTTGGGATTCTTGGGGCAGTCTCTGAAAAGGTGTTCCTTACCACAATCACTACAGTAACCTTCCCAGGCTCGTTGTGGTGGTGGTGGGTTTGGAAATGTGCATTCTCTGATGTAGTGATCACCTCCACATCTGTAACATGGTCCTCTGGGTACAGGCGGTCTGTTCATGGGTCGGGGTGGTATAGTTGCTCTAGGAGCTGTGTACATTAATGACACATAGTCCTGCTCATATCCGTATGAACTATCTGGTGCTTCCATGCCATAGGCATATGGTTCACACAGTTGTCCATATTCCATCATTGAGCTTTCATAATTGGGATATGCTCCTTGACTATGGTCGTAAGATGAGTCATATGGTTCATTACCAACCAAAGGTGTGGCTGGTACTATAGCTCTTTCGAGGTTTTCTTCAGGTTGAGCTATCTTGACTGGGACAACATTTTGAGGATGGGGCGGTTGTTGTCCTAGTACAGGTTGTGGTTGGGTGTATCCCTGATACGCATATGGTCGTGGCACTGGTGCCTGCGGCTGATAAGTGGGATATCTAAAGGCTTCACCTCCCTGATCTCTCTGAGAGTATCCATAAGGTCTCATATATGGCTGTGCTGGTCTCACTTGCCTATTGTAAGGGCAATTTTCTGTATTGTGATTTGTATATTTTTGTTCCACACTGCAATATTGTAGAGGTCCTGGGACAGGGGGTCTATTATAAGCATAAGCAGGTGGTGGGACTACTCCCCTAGTACACAAGTGAGAAGGATGATCACCTCCGCACTGCACACATCTTCTGAGCATGGGTACTCTCATAGGGTTATTGGGGTAGTTCCTCTGTCCTTGAACGTTCAACTTCTTCGCTACCAAATCGGCTATTTCCTCTACATTGTTTTTAGGGATTGATGTGTTACTGGCCGAATCTTCACTTTTCAAGCTACCTTGAGGTATTTTCAGGTCCTCTGCTAGGTTCTCTTCTAGATCTATACATTCCTTCATGCATTCTTGCAAAGTCTGAACTCTCTTTACATATACCAATGATCTCAAAGATCCGTTCAACAATCCTTCCAAAAACAATGACACCATTTTATTTTGGGTAGGTCTCTCTTCTACTGGGCATCTGTCCACATACTGCTTGAATCTTCTTGCTGCCAATCTCACTGATTCGGTAGGGGCTTGCTTAAAGCTATGGATCAATGATGAAGAATTGTTTTTAATTCCTGACTTAGTGAATTCCTCAATCATTTCTTGGTATACTTGCTCCATGTTTTGAAAAGTATTAGGGTCCAATGGTTGAAACCAAGCTAACGCTGTGTCTGACAAAGTAAGGCCAAAGGACTCATATTGAATAAAAAAGTCTTCTACCTGTTCGGCTCTGATTACTTGTTTAAATTCCGCTATATGATTGTAAGGTTCACTAGAGCCATCATAGTGATTTCTCATGCATTTGGCAACTTGGATTGGCCTTAACCTTCTTCCTGCTTCGGGTGGTCTAGGCATTACTGGGAAAATTGGTCTTCCTATTGGTATGCCTGGTCCTCTTACTACCGGCGGTCTGACTGGAGCATGAATTCCATGTCTTGGGTCAGTAGTTGGTTGAGGTCGGTAATTAGGGTTGTTTGTAGGCATTGCAAACTGTACATGTGGTCTAACTGGGATTTGTGTTTGTTGTGTTTGGCCCGACTGCTGATATGAATCATTCTGGGATGTTCCAAGTGGGTTTCTTGAAGTAGTGGCTTGGTCCCTACGGGGAAACACTGGAATATTCTGATATTTCAGCTCAGCTCTTTCTAATTCTGTTAAGGGCCAATATCTTCTCTGGTTTTTGTCCAAATATGTGATGATGGTGGGGAAATCAGGATCCTGTAATTCATAGATGGTGACTGGATTAGGAGCAGCTTCCCAAATTGAAGAATGTGCTCTAAGAAGATGCTCTATCCCATTGATCAAATATACATCCATTAAGGTGTCATCTTGGGGAATCAGGTCTCCTCTCCATATCCTAGCAACCGTAGATCTCCCTCTAGGTGTAGTTACTTGCTCTTCATTCCCTCCTTCATTTAAGTTTGAAGCATTATTTTCTTCACCAATTTCATTAATGTTTTCTGGGTGTTCTGTGACAACATACTGGATATCTCTTTTGTCCATGTAAAATCCTCCTAAGTACTTGACTGCTGGTCTGGGTACTATGTAAGCCTCTGAAGCTTTCTTTAACCTGGCCACTGATCTGTTTAGACCATCCAAATAAATAGGGATCTCATTTTGGTTGGTGTTCACATACTCCAAGGAGGTCTTGTACTCTCCCTCAATGATCGACATCATGCCAATCATGGGTACTGTGTTTCTGCATATCCTCTGAAGCCATTGGAATTTCTTCCTCTGACTCACTGGAGGTCTGTGAGTAATGTGAACGGTTACTTGGCTCTGCTACACTACCTACAGAAGAGATTACACTTCTTCGGCTTCCTAGAGTTCTTCCGGATCTCAGGTTCATCCACTTCTAATCTCGGGAAATGACTGGAAAAGAATTTCTTCCAGATCACGATAATTGACTCCCAAATTCTACGATACACGATCTCTGGCTAAAACGATCTCTGGGCTAAAACGATCTTTGATCTGAAATGATACACGATACTTGGAGATAGGCGATACCGATCTTTGTCCCAAAACGATATACGATCTTGGTCAAGTATCGCGATCGGTATGAAACGATACACGATACCTGAGCACAAACTATACGCGATCTTTGAGAGATATCGCGATCTTTGATCAAAACGATCTTTAGCACAAACGATACTTGGATCAAAACGATACACGATACCTGCTGGAAACGATACTTGATACTTGGGAGAAAACGATACACGATCTTTGGTAAGTATCGCGATCTCTGCAAGACGATACACGATACTTCATCCAGACGATACACGATCTTTCACAAAACGATACCTCTAAAAACGATCTTTCGCAGACGATCGCTGGCAAAACGATCGCTGACAATACCATACCTCTAAAAACGATCTTTCGCAGACGATTGCTTGGCAAAACGATACACGACACTTGTCAGGTACTGCGATCGCTTGAACCAAACGATACACGATATTTTTCCGATATCACGATCTTTGCCGAGCGATACACGATACCCAAATTGAAACGATGCACGACACTTATCAAGTATCGCGATCGGTAAAGACCAAACGATACCCGATCTGGCTCAAGTATCGCGATCTCTAAAGACCAGACGATACACGATCGACGATCTTTGAGGGACGATCTTTGGCACACGATCGTTCAGAGAAACGATCGCTGTCAAAACGATCTCTCAGAGATGATCGCTGACGAAATGATCGCGGGCAAAACGATCTCTAATCCGAAACGATACACGATCGGAGGGAAATATCGCGATACTCAACCACAGGAGATCACGATACTTGTCTGGTATCGCGATACTCGACCGCGGGAGCAGAACGATACTTGACCCTTAGACAAATTTTGGGAAAGATTTTTTCTAAGTTTTGGTTGTACACATGCTCTACTCTTTCCTCTCTCCTCTCCTCACTCTCTGCCTCACTCCAAACACTTCTTTTCACCTCTGTCAGTACCAAACGATACCTGACGCAGATCGTTTCCCTTTCCAAACTTAATTTACTGAGAAATTATAGATTAAAGGGGTGTTTGTTCACCTTGAGAGCCTCTCTTTCATCTTTGTCACTTCCCCTTGCTCTGTGCAATCCTAGGTTGCCCGATTGTTCACTCACGATCTCTAGCACAGCTCTCACAATACTCGACACTGCAGCTCACGATACTTGCTTTCAAACAAGTGAATTGCAAAATGACTATTTTTGGCTTTTATACTTGGTATTTTCCTACTTTCAGAAAGAAAACTTTACTGAACAAAGACTAACTCCTACTCTCCAGACTTGACCTACTCTCTTCCTACTCCTACTCTACTCATTCCACTCACTTCCCTAAACTAACAACTCACTACACACACTCCAAGAATGAGAAGTAGCAAGTGCGGCTGAAAATGACTTACCAAAGAAGAGAAAATTTCCACTCCTCCACTTACTTCAATGCAAAAAAGCTACTTACCATCACACGAATGCCTCGGTTTGATTCGTCACTCCCCGGCAATGGCGCCAAAAAGTGCGTTGACCTAAGCACCAACTTAGGGACTTGCAGAGAAAGAGACTATACCTCAATCCCCTCTCAAGTGCATATAGTGGGGATACACGCTTTTAATTATCAATCCAAAGAGTATACAAACCTAGCCGAGTGTATGAGGACATGCAATCATGTGATGATCAATGCAAATGAACTACTCAAAGAGTGCAATCAATATAAATACTTATCCAAACAAGCTTCAACTGTCGGTTATGGTGAAACGATACTTGGTGCAGCAGCCGTCAGCATTTTGGACTTTTCTCCCAGCTTCGAGCTCCAAATATAGCAAATAGCATATGCGTTTTGAAGCTCTCGAGAAGACGCATCCAATGGCAGTGGCTTCATGCAATTCTGACACTTCTACCTCAAGTTATGAGCAAAATACTGAGTCGCGGGAAATCTTTCCTACACTTCAGCACTTCCTACACTTCGCACACACCTTACCTACAACAAATAAACACTCTCATGGATAGAAAACACTAACTCACACTCTTTCCAGGCAATACACATGCATACAAGCTCACGAAGAAGAAGATACAGAGTGAAGAAGACACAAATTCGAATTTCTGTGCTCTCTATTCTCACAATGGCAAAAAGTCTTTTACAAAGAGTCACATTTGACTTATATACTTGTGCCCTAAAAATGGTCCTTTCACACTAGAGACCGGCACTTTATTCACTAAAAGACTAATTTCCTACTATTTTACATGGGTAAATCTCTAATCTTCTATGGGAATGCATCTAGAGGACTCCTCTAGTGCCTTTACAATGGAAAATATATTACAAGAATGATTATGATACAAAAATATGATGTCCAAATCGGAAAAATTTTGGGGCCCGTCTTTTTCTCTGCCTTGTACTTTCTTTAGCTCTGCAACACACGCACCGAAAAGGCATAGCAAACAGATGTAATTCTTTATTCCTTAATGAAAAGGCAAGTACAACGTTCGGCGAGAGATAGAGGATCGCCAAACTGTCTGTCTGGGCGATTACGCTCGGAACGTGTGTTATAGAGTTACAGAAAACTTGAGTATTGACATACTGTGCAGTGATAAATATTGAACTGGGTGTAGTTAAGTGTTAATTGAACGTTAAACTGGGAAAATTAAACAAGGGTCTCTACGCTGTCAAACCCCTATCCATTCCCAAGAACCTGAAAAGAGATTAAAAGTTGCTTAGGGTAGCGCTTTTAACAATAGGCAAAGCATCTGAGGCTAGTGTCAACCATATAGCCAAGTCTTGGGCTCAACAATTTAGTGGTTATCCCTACACATTAAGTTCTGAAACAAGTGACTCAGAAATGTCTTTTGGCATGGAAAGACCCACACGTACCTC
The DNA here is from genome assembly GCA_020310875.1 of Ceratopteris richardii. Taxonomy (NCBI): domain Eukaryota; kingdom Viridiplantae; phylum Streptophyta; class Polypodiopsida; order Polypodiales; family Pteridaceae; genus Ceratopteris; species Ceratopteris richardii. Next base: position 221,728,331 of record CM035408.1, read on the forward strand.
AGGTACTACCTATTTACACACACCAAAAGGTCCCTATAAGACACATCTAGAATATATCAAGACCAACCGATTAGGTGCTCGCATCTATGACGATGGTCTAAGACAATCCGTTGTCCAACTCAAAAATCCTGATCAACCCTTTGGACTTGAATACTTAGTGGTCAAGTTCGAAGAGGGGTCATACATTGACAAGTAAGGAACCATGTATGTGGTCACCAGCTCACCAGACAGGTCAGATGAGTTTGGAAATACCATTCCTTAAGACGAGCTGGGATACCTAGAGCAAGGAGACCTAGGACGAGAACCCAAGACTCCTAGAGGAAAATCTATTTTGACCAGAGTGCTCACTCTAGAGTGTATTCCTCAAGACAACAAAAGCATAGAACTATTCTTGAATAGAGAAACAGATGAAGCCTTTTGGATATTCAAGCTAGATCAACCTAGCCCAGCAGTCACCATCTATGAGTTCAAGGATCCGAAGACACCAGGCAAAGTTTTCTATTTGGATAACTCGTCTGAGAAAACGTTCTTGGTAATAGAGCATGATAGACATGCATACACTTGGCAAGGTGAATGAATTTTCCCTCCACCTAGACCTAATGTTTCCCATGGCCTTCAAGGAGCAAGATCATCCAAGGCTCATAAAACCCAGAGGGAAAGAACCAGAGAGAGGCCTTAGGTAAGCTTTGCAAACACTTTGGGCGGGGATATATCAGGACATGAAGGTGAAAGACCTAAAAGAGAGAGACATCGAGCTTAGAGGCATCAAAGAGATGAACATGATTTTCCATTGCCTAGACCCCTATAGCACTCAAGAGCCATTAGACTTTCTGAAGTGTTTAAGGAAATGAAGAACTATTTTGATGGATTTGGAGATCCTTATGATCATGTGGCCGAGTTCAACAAGTGTTAAGAGATGAACAAGTTGAGGACTTGTTCACCCACTTTGAGGCATTCGGTTTGACTCTCAAGGGTATTTCCTTAGCTTGGTTTCAATCTCTAAACAGTCGCAACTATAGAGAGATAGGCCAACTGCTAGAAGAATTCATTGTAGTATTTTGCAAGAGTGGTATTAGGCATAACACATCATCCCTGATCCATAGCTTCAAGTAGATACCCCAAGAAACAGTGCGACTTGCAGGAAGAAGGTTCATATAGTACATAGAAAGATGCCCCATTCTTGAGTTATCCACACCAACCAAACAAGTGGCTTTGTTTTCAGGTGGCTTTGCTAAACACCAAGTTGAGATCATATGTGTACTTGAAAGAGCCTAGATCCATAGAAGAGTGTGTGTGGATGTGCATAGACATAGAAGACAACTTGGGTGAGGAGTTAGAATTGTCCAAACTGTTGCGAACATTTGTTTTATGTAGGGTACAAGTTTCAAATTATGTAAATACCTTTGGGAAGTCTTCAAATACTTCAAGAAGGCTCATATTATTCATAAAAGATAGCAAAAATACCACGTGAGTTCTAGAACATGGTGAGTCAAATTAGTGAGTCACAAGGGAGCTGCAGTGGTGTCCTAGTGGAAGGTCGATGTGGCTAGTTCTCAAAGTCCATCAATACTTTGCTTATTTGAGCACTTGAGTCATGTAATACCTCCACCCAAGTGTCTACCACGAGTTTAGATGTATTAGGAAGGTTTTAGATTAGTTTACCATGCTATAAAAAGAGGAGAAAAGTCGTGATCTTGTGGGAAGTCCAAGAGAGGCATATGTGTATCTCTATGCTGCTGTAGTTTTTTATGCAGAGATTGCAGAGCTTGTATCTCCCTCATTATATATCCAACTTACATGTTTGATAGCTCATTTGAAAGCTCTTACTGTAATTTCATACTGGAAATTTTCATAATTATTGGATTTGTGAGCTGAGAGCAGTACTCTCTGCAAGTAGTGTGTATTCTCGGGTTCACCCCCTACTGGAGGTCTCCATTAAACCTCAAACTTGCAGAGGTCATATCACCTTGTGTATTTATCCAAATTGAGTGTTCTTTGACTCATTGGAAATCTCTTGGTCTCTAGTATATGTGTTTAAAACAGTTTTAAAAAGTTCTAAGCCAATAGAGAACAATAAGCTCTGCAAGCATGACTGGTTTTCTGTGATGGAGTTTGTGAGAAGGTCAACTTGTTCCTAGGGGGTTCCACTTACTTCCAGATATATTTTGGAGGTCAATAAACTCCAACATTGGTATCAGAGCAAGGAATTGAAGCTTGGAGAAGGTTATAATACCTTGATGAAGAATTTGAAGCTATTGGAGTAGCGGTTCATCATCGACACTACACAAAGGTAGAAGGAGATAGCAAGGAAGCATCTCAAACAACATCCAAGCAAAGAAAGGTGCATAGACTTTATTACAAAGGTGGATCTCATACTTCTTCTTATCACATATATCCAAAAGGAGGGTTAAAGGAGGAAGTTTAGTATTTTGCACAATGGGCGATCAACATGCACAAATAGAGAAGCTTGATAAGAACAACTATCAAGCATGGCGATTTAGAATCACAGCATACTCGCAAGGTAGAGGCTTGTATGGTTTGATTGATGGAATGGATATCAAACCTATATTGTCAGAGGATCCAAATCAGCAACAATTGAGGGAGTTTAGACTTTGGAATGAAAGAGACAAAAGGGTTATATTCATTTTATCACAAAATATTCAAGATTCAATGGTAGGACACATACAAGATCTAGACACAAGTAGAGATGTTTGACTTGCATTGGAAAGGTTGTATGCTACAGGTATAAGACCAAGGAAGATTCAACTCAAAAATGAGTTGAATAACATAAAGAAAGATACAAGGACATCGATCAATGATTACTTGTTGAAGATTAAAGAGATTGCAGATCAACTAGGATCAATTCAAGCTTATGTGGAGGACGACGACTTGGTTGCACATACTCTCAATGGCCTCAAGGATGATGAGAGGTGGAAACCATTCATTACTTCAGTTTATGTTAGAGGAGAATTACGAGACTTTGATCAGCTTGTTGCTCTCATGGTCACGGAGGAGATGAATCTAAATGGCTCTTCTTCAAATCAAAAAGGATCTCAAGGACAATCTCTTTATGTAGGATCATCAAGAGGTGGAAACAGAGGTACAAGAGGTTCAAATAGAGGTCGAGGAAGAAGGAGCGATGATCAAGGGACTTCAAGTGGCTTCTTCAACACAAGAGGAAGAGGAAGATCAAGTGCTAGAGGTATGAGAGGCTACTACAACTACAATCAAAGACAAAGGAGTGAAGATAACAACAATTGCTATATATGTGGAAGGTATGGACACTATGCCAAAGATTGCTATCAAAATGAAAATAATCAAGGTGGTAATCGAAGAGGAGCCTATTCAAGAAGAGGTAAACAACAAGGAAATTATGCAGTTGAAGGTAAAAGTGATGATTATGATTCTCTTCTTATGATGAATGTAGAAACTAAGATGAATTGCAATAGTGATGCATGGTATGTAGATAGTGGTTGCTCTAACCATATGTCACATGATGCTTCATGGTTTTCTAACATGCATAATCCTTCATGTAAAGGTCATGTTGAAATAGGAGATGATACAACACATAAGATTATGCAGGTTGGAGATGTTGTCATGTAGGATAAGAGCAAGAAAAATTGCTTGAAGGATGTACTTTATGTGCCAACGATCACTAAGAATTCGATGTCAGTTGGTCAAATGGTAGAAAAAGGTTTGCAAATAAGATTTAATCATGCAGGTTTCTTCATTGAGGATCCAAAGCAAAGGAGGTTAATTGCTAGAGGTAAAAAACAAGGTAGATTGTTTACATTCAAGGTAAACCCAAATCATACAAACTATTTCTCTTATGGTATGCATCGAATAGCAGAGCTTGATCTATGGCACAAAAGGATTGGACACATGAATGTACACAGGTTAAAGGAGCTATCAAAGAAGAGGATTGTTGAAGGATTACCTGATCTTACTAAGCAACATATGGTGCATCTTTGTGAAGCATGTCAAATGGGTAAGCAGAGTAGACAGCCTTTCAAGCATTCAAGCTATGTAAGCAGTGGATTGATAGATCTTATACACACGGACGTATGGGGTCCTACTAAAGAGGCATCCTTAGCTGGTAATAAGTACTATGTATCATTCATTGATGATCATAGTAGAATGACATTTGTATATTTCATTAAACATAAGAGTGAAGTCTTTGATTGTTTCAAAAATTTTAAATCATTTGTCGAGAAGCAAATAGGAAGATATGTTAAGAAGCTAAGATCCGACGGAGGGGGAGAGTATTTCTCTCAAGCTTTTACTGATTTTTTGTATGATGAAGGTATCAAAAGAGAAGTTACATGCAGGTATACTCCACAACAAAATGGAGTCGCAGAAAGACGAAATAGAATCATAGCAGAAGTATCTAGAAGCATGCTAAATGATATGTGTTTGCCTAATTCTTTTTGGGCTGAAGCTGTTAGCACAAGTGTGTACATTATGAATAGAGTATCTACTGCCGGAGTCCATCATTTGACACCATATGAGGTATGGCATGGAAGGAATCCAAGTGTAAGTCATTTGAAAGTGAGATCAAAACTTGATGTGAAATCAGAAAAGTGTATATTTATTGGTTATGCAGATACTCAAAGAGGATATAGATGTTATAATCCTCATACCAATAAGGTGGTTGTTTCAAGAGATGTAAATTTTGATGAATCACTTTCATGGTATGTAGATAAGAAACGTTTGCAGGTCATAAATGGAGATGAAGAAGATACAGGTGAAGGAGATGAGTGCTTACCTCAGCCCACAAGAAGTTTAAGTGATGAGAAAAGTGGTTTGGATGAAGAAAGAGAGCTACCTTTCAATGGAAGATTAAGGCAAGAGTCACCTACAAGTGTTAAAAGTAAAGGTAAACTCAAACTTGTTGAAGTTAATGATGAAGGAGAGGAAATTAGTGATGTATGTGAGTATGGAGAATCATCAAAGGTTCCTAATAAGAAAGGAAGAGCATCTACATTGGACGTAAGAGGAACTTCAAGAGTGAGTAAGCAACCTCAAAGGTATACTTATGAATCTTTCATGAATACTCATTATGCTTTTATGACGAAAATGAACCCAAATGTTATGATGAGGCAAAAGGAGATGAAAAGTGGGATAAAACAATGAGAGAAGAAATGGACACACTACAGGATAACAAGACTTGAAATTTAGTTCCAAAGACACCAAAACAAAAGGTAATTGGTTGCAAGTGGGTTTTTTAGATTAAAAGAAATAGTGATGGTAGTGTGTCAAGATATAAGGCTAGACTTGTAGCAAAAGGATATAATCAAACTCAAGGATTGGACTATGATGAAACATTTAGTCCAGTAGCAAATATGCAACGGTGAGAATTTTTTGTTGGCTTTAGCCGCAAGTAAAAGGTGGAACATATATCAACTTGATATAAAGAATGTCTTTCTTAATGGTGAGTTAAATGAAGAAGTGTATATGTGACAACCAGATGGTTATGTGGATGCAAAATGTCCTAATCATGTATGCAGGTTAAAGAAGGCATTGTATGGTCTTAAGCAGGCACCAAGGGCATGTAATGCAGGGTTGGTAAAGTATCTTATGCTGCAAGGATACATAGCGAATCATGTTGATCCTTCACTTTATGTAAAACATGTAGATGACATGTGTGTCTATGTATGCATTTATGTGGATGACTTGTTGATTACAAGGAATGATGCAAAATCAATTGAAGAGATAAAAGGTAATTTGGGAAAGGAATTTAAAATTTCAGATCTTGGTTTGTTTAGATACTTTCTTGGGATTGAAATTGTGTATGGCGATGAAGGTATGTGGTTGATACAGAGAAAGTATATATGTGATATGTTGAAAAGGTTTGGTATGCAGGAATGTAAATTTGTTTCTACTCCAATGGAATGTAATGTAAAGTTGAGTGCAAAGGAAGGTGATAAGTTGCATGATATGAATGCATATAGATCCATGGTAGGATCTTTGATTTATGCAACAAAAACTAGACCTGATATATGCTATGCAGTGGGAGTATTGTCACAGTTTATGCATGAACCTAGAGTACCTCATATGCATGCAGCAAAAAGAGTGCTTAGGTATTTGAAAGTTACCATGAATGAAGGATTATTTTATAGTCATGATGCTGATCTAACCCTTAAAGTCTTTAGTGATGCAGATTAGGTTGGAAGCAAAGATGACAGAAGATCCATAAGTGGATATGTGGTAATAGCAGGAAACAAGACATTAACATGGAGTTCAAAGAAACAGCCTACAACTGCTTTATCTTCTACAGAGGCTGAGTATAGAGGTTTAGCATTGGCTACTACTGAGTTTATGTGGTTTAAAAAGTTGTTTCATGACTTGAATGTGCAGGTTGATGTACCACTGATCTATGGGGATAACTTGAGCAACATTCATATGACCTCAAATCCTATTTTTCATGCTAGAACAAAGCATATAGAGGTTCACTATCATTATGTTCGAGAGAAGGCCATAAACACTGAAGTACAAGTTTCTTTTGTGGGAACAAAGGATCAAGTTGCAGATATCTTCACCAAATCCTTGGATGGACCAAAGCTTCAAAAATTCAACTATATTATTGGCATGAAGGAAATACCCTTTGAAACTTGAGGGGGAGAATGTTATGAACATTTGTTTTATGTAGGGTACAAGTTTCAAATTATGTAAATACCTTTGGGAAGTCTTCAAATACTTCAAGAAGGCTCATATTATTCATAAATGATAGCAAAAATACCATGTGATTTCTAGAACATGGTGAGTCAAATTAGTGAGTCACAAGGGAGCTGCAGTGGTGTCCTAGTGGAAGGTCGATGTGGCTAGTTCTCAAAGTCCATCAATACTTTGCTTATTTGAAGACTTGAGTCATGTAATACCTCCCCCCAAGTGTCTACCACGAATTTAGATGTATTAGGAAGGTTTTAGATTAGTTTCCCATGCTATAAAAAGAGGAGAAAAGTTGTGATCTTGTGGGAAGTCCAAGAAAGGCATATGTGTATCTCTATGCTGCTGTAGGTTTTTATGCAGAGACTATAGAGATTGCAGAGCTTGTATCTCCCTCATTATATATCCAACTTACATGTTTTATAGCTCATGTGAAAGCTCCTACTGTGTACTTTCATATTGGAAATTTTCATAATCATTGGAGTTGTGAGCTGAGAGCAGTACTCTCTGCAAGTAGTGTGTATTCTCGGGTTCACCCCTTGCTAGAGGTCTCCATTAAACCTCAAACTTGCAGAGGTCATATCTCCTTGTGTATTTATCCAAATTGAGTGTTCTTTGACTCATTGGAAAGCTCTTGGTCTTTGGTATATGTGGTTAAAGCAGTTTTAAAAAGTGCTAAGCCAATAGAGAACAGTAAGCTCTGCAAGCATGACTGGTTTTCTGTTATAGAGTTTGTGATAAGGTCAACTTGTTCCTAGGGGGTTCCACTTACTTCCAGCTATATTTTGGAGGTCAATAAACTCCAACACAAACTCTATAAGGATTCTGACAGCTCTACTCGTCATACCTCCAGAACCTCCATGGAGATAGATGAGATAGTTGAGCAAGTTGTCAAGAAGCTAGGAGTTCAAAATAGACAAATGCCAAGGGTCACCCCATTGAAGCGATGTTATACATGTGGAGGAGATCACATGGCTAATGTTTTCCCAATGATGGCTCAGCCCCAAGGAAACACTAATGCTCTATATTGCACCATCAAGAGGAAATACACAAATCATATGGCTCAAGATTGTCCATACAACAGGTAGGCTGTCAGACAAAATTATCAGCAATCTTATCCATAGGGTAGGCATCAGAACCAATACCAACAACCCTATTATAGACCACAAAAGCATTATCAAGCACCATATAGGCCACAACCACTCCTAGGGAACCAACTGCTAGTCCCTACCAATGTGATTCGAGTTAAGTATGCAGTGGTAGAGGAGAACCTTAATAGAGCATTGGTGCCACTAACCCCGTTGGCCTTAGAAATGACTCTCATGCTCATAGTTCAGACTACTCCCATGAAAATAGTCCACAAGCTTATTACACAGAGTCACTAGAGCATAGTGAGGCTTATTCCTATCTATATGAGACACCACTTATGGAACAAAATTGGGAGCCTGAATACTCAAATATCATGTACACGAATCCTAATCCGAGTCCCCAATTGATACAAGTAAGAACACAAGCCCCTAGAGGACCATATTTTAGATATCATGACGACCATTTCATTCACGAATGTCCCCACCCATCTACTCTGGGACAAGGAAAAAACATCATAATATGAGGATTTTGTCCTGAGTGCGGCAAAGAACATCTTCCGAGAGAGTGTCCTAGGAATCCCTCTAGTGCACCCAAGGTTACACCCATCAATGTGATAGGCTTAAAGGTGGACTCAAGTTCAAGTAGTAGTAATGTGGCTCTTGTACAGGCAGTTACTACGGCACAAGCATTAAAACAAGATAAACCAGCTGAGCAATCAGAGCCAAGTTAATCAGGAGATCCGAGTAAGAGGAAAACAAGAAAATGGAAAGATACCAAGGAGAGAACCAATCATAAGTGGAATAAAAAGTTATTTGAACTAGAAGAAAGCCTGAAAGACACCAAAATTAAAATAGAAGCTCCATCCACTCCACCTCATCCCACCCCACCAGCCATTCTAAATAAACTACAACCAGGGTTTGTTCTTGCAGATCCAATCGAGAAGGCTTGGACATGATGTTCAAGACCTACCAGGCTCGGCTTCAAGAAGGGCCAACAGCTGCAAATCTAGAAAAGAGTTACCCTAGAGTAGATTTGGAGATTGAACGGACAAAAATGTGTATGAAAATGGTAGAACTAGCTCAAGCTATGCTCGAAACCAATCAACAGTTCAATCACTCAAACTGTCTCAAACTGGACTTGCACGTCTAGGGCTTACTAGAAAGATTAGAGCAGATGGTAAACAAGCCGCATGTTTCTTTACCTCCACAGGCTCAACCAATTATTGAAAGAAAAAGCTCACCACTAATGAAACTTACGTTACTAATTCCATGGATGAGGGAGCACGTCTTTCAATTCAATAGTACTCTCAAGACTTCTTGCGGGAAATACCAGAAGAGAAATGGGCCAAGAAGAAGGGTAACCCCCTTCCTATTCCTGAGATTGATGAACTTAATGAGCAATTTCCCCAAGACATTCCATCAATCTATAGACATCAAGCAGAGCAACAAGTAGATGAAAGGTTAGATTTTGAATCTAATTCATTACAAGAGTTGTCACAATTCACAGGCCCATGGGTGTCTGAATCTCTTCAGATTAGATCTCCCACAATATTATTAAGAAATCAAGACTCAGTGGTTCCAAGAAACACTGATGTCCTGAAGAACACTAAGGTTCAGTGTCATCTCACTATAGAAGATTTGCTAAAAGCAAAACTTTAGCTATGGAATCATATGAAGGATCAGATTCCAGAACTTGATTCCAATATGCCAGAAGCAGGCTATAAACAAAAAGTTCCAGAGATACCTCTCCATAAAATAGGAGACATGAGTGAAGGAGAAGAAGGTAATACTTATCTTCCGATCACCTACCAGGGGTTACACAACCAAAGCATTCGAGATTCAAGTGCTGGTGTTGCTATTGCGACCGCCTCCTTGTGGAATCGATGGGGCAAACCCACATTAAGACCAACTAGAATGAAGCTTCAAATGGCAGATGGTCATTTTGAAAGACCTCTAGGATTACTAGAAGGGATAACTCTAACCACTTGTGGTGTAGAGTTTGAACATACATTTGCTATATGTGACTTTGAGAAAAATAATGTCTATGAGATGATCCTAGGAAGACCCTTCCTATGACAACTGCAAATAGTACAGGATTGGGGAACCAAGCCCTTGTACTTACAGCACTTAGGGTTCACCACCAAGGTCAACTTGAAGGATTACACCTTCAGAGATGTACCACCCCTATAGTGGAATTCTATCCACAAAGCAAAAGAAGATTCTATCTCTGTGCATTCTGGAAGTTCACCTTATCCATCATGGCTGCATGAAGATACTCACTTGTGGATGTGCAAGGTCGCAGAGGAAGAGTAAAAGTGCCTAAAAGCAAGAGAAGAAGGAAATTCTCAAGAAGATAGACCAGTTAAAGACCCAGCCTATACACTGATGATCTTTTCGGATGAGGAATTTGAGCCTCATGGTTGGGTAGAAATCTTAGCTACCATGGACATTGCAGTCAATGAAGAACAATGGACACCTCATTGTGATGAGGAGGGTTATGATATTTCAGTGTTCATGTGTGAGCCCTTGTTGGAAGAATGTGACCCTAGTGACATCATAGAAAAAGAAGAGAACGGTGATGATCTAGAGTCCATTCTGATGGATAGTAGCTTTAATTCAGAAAAGCACTATCTAGAAGATGTAGGAATATTTAACCAACAAGAAGAAGAACCTCTCACAAGCATCAAAATGTTAAATTAAAAGTATGGAAGTGAAGGTAGTGAAAAGGAAAAGAAAATAAAAGTAGTGAAACAAGAAGAGGAGGAATCATTCTTTGAAGTACCAGAAAATTTCAAGAAATATGAAGTTGAGGATAAAAAACTTTTGGTACGAATGCCTAAGAGAGAGGGCATCATAGGAGAAGCATATGATAACAAAGAAAAGACCAAGAAAATTTTTGTAACCAGTGAAGGGAACGAAGAGAGATGCACGTATATAGGAGATGACCTAAGTGCAAAAGAAGAAGTGGAGCTTGTAGCCCTATTAAGGGAATATAGGGACGTGTTTGCATGGCACTATAGAGACTTGAAGGGAGTAGATCCGAAAATTTTCTCTCATACTATCCCCATGATGGCAGATGCCAAACCCACCAAACAAAAGCCCTACACATATAATGACACTTATGCAGCTAAAATAAAAGAAGAAATGGACAGGCTGATTGAAGCTGGGCATATTGAATGGGTGTCCCCCATTGTAGTGGTGCCCAAGAAGAATGGAAAAGTGCGAGTGTGTATTAACCTTAAAAATGTTAATGCTGCTACGATCAGAGATAGCTATCCGCTTCCAATCACTGAACATCTATTGGAGCGTGTTGTAGGCAAGGAAGTTTATAGCTTCCTTGATGGATTTTAAGGTTACAATCAAGTAGCCATTGCCCCAGAAGATCAACTGAAAACAGCTTTTTCCACAGAGTGGGGAATCTTTGCATTCGGCGTGATGCCATTTGGGCTCATCAATGTACCTGCAACATTTTCAAAGGCTCATGTATCATGTCTTCAAAGAGTTTTTGCGAAAGAGCTTAGAAGTATATGTGGATGATTTTTTGTGCCCATTCCTAAGAAAGAAGTCCATGTAGATGCATCCAATCATGCAATAGGATTTTACTACATGGCACAAGTACTGCAACAAGGGTCTTTCAGGGACAACATACTCAAGAGGGGGTGAGTGTTGAAGCTCAAGGTCAAGGACAAAGCATGGAAGTGCATCAAGGAAGTGGACACAAAAGTAGAAGGAGCATGTAGGGAGCTCCAAGAAGCACATGTCAAATTTTCAGAACACCCTATAAAAATAGTGATTTTTATCACTAAAAACCATTTTAAATACCATTTTTCATTTTTGAAACTCCATTTTGTTCAAGCCAAGGAGTCCTCGAGCTTGAGGATTATTAGAACTATCATCCTACCAATTTTCGTAATTATTAGACTCCGTTTGAGCCCCCAAATAAGCCCTAGAACCTAATTTTTAACTAGGCTGGACATTAGGTCTGGATAGGGCCAAAACCACTCAAAAAACTATAAAAAGGGCTGGAGAGCTCATTTTTGGGGTTAGCTTGTTGTAGATTTCAGCTTTGTAAGAGAGTTCCTTTGTAATCAAAGATCTTCCATTGTTCCACTCTTTGCTCTTACTTAGTGCACGTGTGTGTGTATGTGTGTGCATGCTTGTGTGCTTTCACTCATGCACTTGTGCCATCACTTGCTCATGGTCTTCATACCAGTCCTCACGTCTCCATGGATTGACATTTATGAGGTGTGTCTCCTCACCTTATTACTTGCCATTGTGCTAGAGTGATAGAGAGAAAACAGGTAGATTGTTGACATTTGAACTTGAGGACACTAGAAACATTACACTCTATAATTATAAGGATTAAACCTTGTCTGAGTTAGAAATATGGCTCAAAAGACTAGGACACATTGGTGAGAGAATATTGAAGTAGATATGTAGAGATCAATGTGTACTTGGGATACCTAATGTATCCAAGCAACATATGATCTATAAATGTGGTGCATGTCAATTTGGTAAATCACAGAGGTTACACTTTACAAAGAAGGCTATATGCATGAGGATTATTTGGAACGTGTCCACACAGATGTGTGGGGAATAAGCAAGTACCCTTCAATTTTAGGCTCAAGGTACTATGTGTCATTTATTTATGATTTCAATAGGTGGACTATCTTGTACTTCATGAAACATAAGGATGAAGTGTTCAGATGTTTCAAAAAATATCTTGCACTTGTGGGAAATCAAATAGGAAAGATTTTAAAGAGGATAAGGTCAAATGGAGGAGGTGAGTACTTCTCCAATGAGTTTGATGTTTTTTTGCAGGACATAGGTATCAAGAGAGAGATCACAACTAGATATACTCTTGAGAAAAATGGAGTAGCAGAGAGGAGGAATTGATTGATTGTGGAAGCAACTAGATCTATGCTAAATGAGAAGATGTTGCCTAGTTACTTGTGGGTAGAGAGTGTTTCTACTGCCACTTATCTTATTTACAGGTTACCTTCTAATTCCTTTGATGGGATGAGCCCCTATGAGGCATGGAATGGTAGGAGACCATCACTTGAACATTGCAGAGTATTTGGTTGTGTTGCTTATGTGCATGTTCCATCTCAAATCAGAGGTAAGTTAGACCCTAAGGCAGAGAAATGCATCTTCATAGGGTATGATATAAATCAAAAGGGGTATAGGCTTTATAATCCATACAACAAAGGATTTATGATCATTAGAGATGTTGTGTTTGATGAGAATGACTCTTGGTTTGAAAGTGATGCAGGAAGGTCAAATTGCCATATGACTTGGAAGAAGAATTTCCAAGCCTCACCAAGGAGGAGCCAAGCACAATTGAAGAAATCAAATTAGATGATGAGGATACCATCAACTTGGAAGATTTTAGAGCATGGAAATCAAAGGGCAAGGTCAAGATGAAGAGGTTGGAGGACATACCTAAGTCATCCAACCAAGCCTTAAGGAGATCACAAAGACAGAGTAAGAAGTCAATCAGATATGGGAATGATACTTCATTAGTCACTAAGCATTCTATTTATCTTGCTAAGGATTCATCACCTGATGAACGTCTTCATATGAAGAATCAAGTACCAAAGCAGAATGGAAGGAGGCTATGGATGAAGAAATAGAAGCACTCCAAGAGAATAAATCTTGGGAGCTCGTACCCAAGAAAGCATCAATGAAGGTGATTGCTTCTAGGTGGATTTACAAAACCAAAGAAACTCAGATGGATTTATAAAGAGGTACAAAGCTAGGCTTGTGTCTAAGGGTGGTTTTGCACAAACCCATGGAATAGACTATGAAGAAACTTTTGCACCAGTTGCTAAGATGCCAACCATCAGAATATTGGTAAGTGTAGCTACATGTAGAAATTGGAGTATGTATCAACTAGATGTGAAAAATGCTTTTCTCAATGGATGGATTTCAAAGGAGGTTTACATGGCTCAACCTCCTAGCTATGAAGATCCAAGCAAGGTAAATTATGTAGCAAATTAAAAAAAGCTCTTTATGGTTTGAAGCAAGCACCTAAGGCGTGGAACCATATGCTAACAACCTATCTTCAAGACCAAGGATTCATGATGAGAAAGGCATATTCTTCTCTGTTTATCAAGAGAAGTAATTCAAAAATGATATATTTATGTGTATATGTCGATGACATCATTCTTACATGTATTGATGCCAATCGCATCAAACAAATAAAAAACCAGATGATGCAAGAGTTTAACATCAGTGACCTCAGGTTTCTGAAATATATTCTTGGACTTGAATTGGTATACACTAACTCTCAAATCTACATCACTCAAAGGAAATATGTGCAGGACATGTTGAAGAAGTTTTGCTTGGAGGATGCAAAAGTAGCTAGCACCCCTATGGAGGTAAATCATAAATTGAGTACTCATGAAGGTGATTTGCTTGAAAACATTGTAGGTTATCAAAGCATAGTTGGGAGTCTAAATTATGCAGCATTAACAAGGATTGACATATGTTATGGAGTATGTGTTCTGATCCAATTCATGCATAAACCTAGAGCACCTCACTTGGAAGCTGCTAAAAGAGTTTTGAAGTACCTCAAAGGTACTCAAAATCAACGTCTTTACTTCCCATACACATCAGATTTGGACATAAAGTTGTACTCAGATGCAGATTGGGTAGGATGTAAGGATGATAGAAGAAGTACTTCTGGTTATTTATCCTTTTCAAGTGATAAAATCATCTCATGGTCTTCTAAGAAGCAACCAACTGTTGCTCTATCTTCAATAGAGGCTGAATACAGGGGATTAGCAAATGCTACACAAGAATCCATTGGGATTAAGTTGCTCTACTTAGATTTGGGACTTTGCACTCTTTGAACAACGATGTTTGGTGATAACACTAGTTCTTTGCATCTTGCAACCAAGCCCATTTATCATGCAAGAACTAAGCATATAGAAGTTGACTAACATTATGTTAGAGAGAAACTCTTGAGCAAAGAGATTCAACTCACATATGTATCTACAAATATGCAATGTGAAAATTCGTTAACCAAATCACTTCGTGGTACTAAACTTTGCAGGTTTAAAACCATGATTGGATTATAGGATGTTCAAGAAGATTGATGAAGCAATGCAATCCAAAATGTTTGGCTTGAGGGGGAGCTGTTGGTGCATATGATCAAGCCTACACATTTGGCTTAACATGAAAGATAATGTGTGGAACTAGCACTTGATCATTCATGTGAACAATAGCTTGCAACTACTTGATCATTTACCATTGTAAAAGATTAATTCCTTCGAGAATCTTGTAAAAGCTTATATCTCATGGAGGTTAGGAAGAATATTACCTATGACTCCAAATTGAAGAAATATCTCCTAAATTAGTGGACTTACTTTATGATTGGATCCAAGTTTCAATTAAAAATTCAAACTTAGCAAAAATACCTATAAAAGACCTTGCAAAATCTCGTAGTGTGGGGGTGATCACAATCCGGGTGGATCGGCTCCTATCGTGGCACACACAGAGTGTATGAAGCTAGTGAGTGTTGGAAGGTCTTTGTGATAAAAATGTGAAGGTAAAGATGTAGCTGGGTATGGAGAGAAAGAGATGTCATGATTTGATTATGAGAAGGGGGAACATATGGATGTATGCGTGATGAGAACAAAAAGAAAACCACACACATAAATCAATCTTTGAAAGGAAGAATGTTCCAACAATGGATCTTCTTATAGGCTTTCAAAAATCAATTCAAATGCATGGGTTCTTGTGGATGTATGCATGATGAAAACAAAAGAAAACCACACACATGAATGAATTTTGAAAGGAAGAATGGTCCAAGAATGGAGCTTCTTAAACACTTTCAAAACCAAATCATATGCATGGTGAATGCATATGGGTCATGATGTAGAAATGAATAGAAACATTTTCTTTGAATATCAATGAATCATCCTCATTGGTTCTGCGCATAATTGCGGAGCCTTCTCACACATAGAAAAAGATAGAAGGAGACATGTAAAAACATATAAGAGACTAAGAGACTAAGAAATAAGAGACATGAATTAGAAGATATTATGACATACATATGCATGAAAGTTGTGAAACGTCAAGCTAAGCATTCTATTGGTCAAAGGTGGTCTGCATGACCCTGTCACCATGACAGTTCAACCAAATTCACACGTAAGAGGATAGGTTCCACTTCATTGACCCTATGTCTTTCTAGGATCGTAATGTGTTTCTAAAAAATTCTAAGACTCATAAAACCACCTCTAACTCACTCACACGCTCCACTAAGGATGACCAAAGAAAGTGAAATTGGGTTTATGAGCCTATCCTAGAGTGAAAGTCTAAATTAAAATTGAATCTAGGAACTATGCTCTTACTAGCCCACCTTGGATCCTCACACGCTCAATTGAGGGTGATCGTCTCAAGGAATCCATGTGCTAGCAAGGGCCCTATGGATGCCTAACAATGATGTTCTAGGATTTTGGAGTGGGTTTTATATAGTTTTTTGAATAAATTTGGGCCTTGGATCTAGAAAAATCAACTCTCGACCCTAAGATCAATTGCTTTTCATTACAACCATTGGATTTATCAAATGGATGGTTAATATTGGTTCTTTACATGATATCTAGGGAAAAGGGGGAGGGGGGTGGGGGAATAGGCACCTTCAATATCCACCATTGGATATGGGGCTGATCTAGAGTGTTGGATTAATGCTGATATCAATTTGGATAAGATAAGCTACTATTTTTGGAGAAACTTTGCATTATTGATCTTTGATCATCAAAAAAGCTTATCCGATGAGAAAAACTTGTGGATCCTCCTTGCTTTATGCTTTATTGCATCTCCACCCGTGAATGTGTCTAACAAAGATCAAAGACTTGAAGGAACACTTGATTTCTGCTGATGAGGTTATACCAGGTAACTCACTTGTGCAGACCGTTCTGAATGGTCTTCCTGATTCATATCAGAGTTTTGCTTCTACTCTTCGGTTAATGATGAAAGCAAATCCAAATGCCTTGTCATTTGAGGATTTATTCTCTTTTCTGATGCAAGAAGATCAGTCCAGGTAGAACAACTCCATTATGCATGTTGCAGATCAAGCTTTCCTGGCTAGTCAGAAGGGCAAAGGCAAATGGAGCTCTTCAACTAGTAAATAGAAATCTGCAAATGCTGCACATTTGAAGATCATTTTGTTATCTTGTTATCTTGTTATCTTGTTATCTTGTTATCTTGTTATGGGAATTGGTAAGATCATTTTGACTACTGCTGATGGTAGTTCTTTCACTTTGTCAGATGCTTTATTTGTGCCAAGGATCAAGAAGAACATGTTATCAGTTTTTGCATTAGCCAAGATTGGATTGGTTGTGAAATTTGTTGATGACAGGTGTACAGTTCATGATCCGTCAAATGGTGATGCGATCATTGCTTCTGGCATTTTATGTCTTGGGCTATATAAGCTCATAGACTATGAAAGATCTTTGAATGATTCGGCATGTGTAGTACATGATTCTCAGGCTATGTCAAATGCAAAGCTTTGGCATGCACGCTTTGGTCATCTGAATTTTGCTAGTTTGCTACACCTATAGAAATCTAAAATGGTGTCCTCTTTGCCCAAACTTGAGGCACCTAGAAAACATGTTTGTGAAGCTCGTATTTTGGGCAAAATGTAGCATTCCTCATAGATGGTTTAGTTCAAGTTACTCAAAAATTAGAGCTTGTACGTAGTGATGTCTGTGGTCCTATGCAAACACCTTCTTTCAAAATTATCTTTACTTCGTGACTTTCATTGATGATATTTCTAGGAATGCATGGGTATATCCATTGAAGGCAAAGTCCGAAGTGTTCATGTGCTTCAAACAGTTTTTGGTTTTGGCTGAAAATCTATCAGCATGTAAAATGGGCACCCTCCGTTTTGATTGAGGGGGGGAATATATGTCTTCTAATTTTAATGCATTTCTCGCTAAATGTGGGATAAAACATCAGTGTACAGTGCCGTATACACCTCAATGAAATGGAGTTGCTGAACAAAAGAATAGGTCACTCATGGAGATGGCGAGGTGTATGGTCAAGAGTCAGGATTTACCACATAGTTTCTCGCTTGAGGCTGTCATGTGTGCAGCATATGTATTGAACAGGTGTCCCACTAAAGTACTGCAGTCTATCACTCCATATGAGGCTTGGCATGATTGCAAGCTATCTGTTGCCCATCTGCGTGTTTTTGGTTGTTTGGAATATGCATTAGTGCCTGAACAACATCATTGAAAATTGGATGATAAAGGAGTAAAATGTATTTTTGTTGGGTACAGTTCTGAAAGCAAAGGCTATCTTCTGTATCATCCATAGACTAAATGCATTCTGGTTAGCCATGATGTTGTTTTTGTGGAAGATGCTCTTCAGCCATTGCTTTCATGTACTAAGGAGACATATGTTAGCTCGAAAGACATGTATGATACTTTGCTGCCTCTTTTTACAGGTGGACAGTCTAGTGCTGGTCCCAATGGCGCAACAAAAAAGAGAAGAGATACACATGTGACACGACAAGACGAGCAAAAGACAAGGCTTAAAACCTCTACTACCAAATGGATCTCGAAACCAAAGCAAGAGCAAGGAATGGAACACCTGAGCCAAGAAGATTTCTTTTGCACACATGAAGCTTCAAATGCACCTAAAGTATGCATGATGGGGCCACATTACGAGGCCAGACATTCGGCACATGATGTACATAATAAAATTAGTGGTGCACATTCTCCAATTGGGGACAGGTCATAGCTTCTACTTCCGTAGGAATGGACCTACTATGTAAATAAATAAATGCTTCGGCTACACTAATTTTTGTTTTCTTTCAGGCACAAAACTGAAAAATTAGGCGGTAAGAGATCTTACTCATACACTAAAAGGGAACAGAGCGACACAAAGAACGAAAGCTACTATGACACACAACACTAATGCTACATCTTCTATAGAAGCTAATGCTCTTTTCATTACAAGTGTAGATGGCTTCTGAAGATTCTAAAGCAACCATTCAGGAAGAAGTATTGGAATTCCCTCTATAGAGTGTGACTAAAGCAAAAGGACATTGGTTTAGAGATGACCAACCTGCAGGAGATTTCTTATTTTTGGTGACCATTAAAATCATGGATATAGATCATCAGTTCCCAGTGATGTCCAAAGACTTCAAGGTAGTACATGAACTCACATCAACTATGGATGTTCTGAAGAAGGTGGGCATTCATAAATACTTTGAGTTGCCGATATACAACCTGATTTTTAGCGATGTGCACAAGTGATGAATACGTTGCAACCTGCCTTACATGCTCCATTGGTGCCAGAGGCTAGAGTCATGGATGCAATAGGTGAATGGGCCATCATCCAATTCACACATGATCTAATAAAAGAAGATTTTCGATGGGAAAAGCATGGAACCACTGTATTGAAGAAAGAAAGTCTAGGAGCAAAGACCCGCACCTTCAATGACATTAACCGCATTGATATTGAGGACGAAGTGAGACTCATCCATCAACACTTCTGTTGTCCGAACATGCATAGGTACACCGCTCCTCAAAAGATAGTCGTGCAAATGCTGTCACACGCTATTAAGCAAATCGGGAATCAACTCAATATGACTCCCTATATCCAAGAAAGACTATTTGAGGCTAAGAAGCAGTGGGGTCATAAAACATTTTTTGAATGGCAGTAGCATCTTAACTGTCTTAATATATCATGCATTGGGCATTAGAGAGCATTTGCAAGAAGTGCCATCATTAAAAGACATGGCCAAGTATGCAAAGGTTGCTACCGTCCCAAAAAAGAAAAAAGAAGTAAAGATCATTGACGAGGCAGAAACAAGCTCACAACCTAAAATGCGAAGAGATCAAGGGAAATGATGCAAGCAAAAACAAAAGTGCCAGCCTCCAAGAGGGCACATGTACTTCCAAAGACAAGAATTAGAGACCATCGACCGATTACGGAAGAAGAATTGACAAGAGCCCTAGAAGCTACACATCAATATACTGAAGGTCAGGTAAATATATCCGTCCAAGGGCACCATTACCAGCAAGCCCATCAAGATATGGAACAAAAAAAGAGGCTAACCAAGGTGTATAGATATAGGGAATTGGGCTTAGTCAATTCAAGCTCATCATCAGATGTACAAGAAGAACCAGACACCTCCTTATTAAATGTGGACATTCAAAGTGAATGCTTGCACTTCTTTTGCATTCTTCAGTCTACGAAGTTCTAAAATGAGCTTGATCTTGTCTTTGTCTGTAGGTATTCCATTCCTAGACACTATGTGTCCTAAGATCTTCCCTTTTCTTACCATGAAAACACACTTTTCGAGATTCAAGCAGACTCTATATTGTCGGCATTTATCAAATATCTTCCACAATTCAGGAATGTGGTCTTGCCTTTGATTTGAATATGTACATAGGTCATCTACATACACTTCCATACTCTTCTTGAGGAATTCCTTGAAAACATACATAGGTCATCTACATA
Source organism: Ceratopteris richardii (assembly GCA_020310875.1). Taxonomy (NCBI): domain Eukaryota; kingdom Viridiplantae; phylum Streptophyta; class Polypodiopsida; order Polypodiales; family Pteridaceae; genus Ceratopteris; species Ceratopteris richardii. Next base: position 221,748,562 of record CM035408.1, read on the forward strand.
CACTTCCATACTCTTCTTGGAAAGTAGCAGGCGTGTTAGTGAGTCCAAAAGGCATCACTCGAAAAGCATAGACTCCCCATTCAGTCACGAACGCGGTCTTATGTTGATCCTCAGTAGCAATAGCTACTTGGTTGTATCCATAGAATCCGTCTAAGAAGCTATAGACTTCTTTTCGTGCAACTCTTTCCAATAGGTGGTCAGTGATGGGTAATGGGTAGCTATCACGAATCATGGCTGCATTGAACTTTTTCAAGTTAATGCATACTCTGAGTTTTCCGTTCTTCTTAGGCACAACCACTAGTGGTGATACCCATTCAGTATGTTCTATCTCATAAATGAATCCAACAGCTAGTAGCTTGTCTATTTCTTCTTTTATTTTTGCAGCATAGACCTTGTTATAGGTATAAGGGCGTTGTTTTGATGGTTTTGCCTACGATGTCATTGGTATTATATGGGAACAAATGGAGGGTTCTACACCCTCGATATCCTTGTATGTCTAGGCGAATATGTCTCGATATTCCCGGATCAATTGTATCAATTCTTCTTCCTCATCTGTGGACACATCTTTTCCTATCTAGGTACATCGTTCTTCCCCATCTTCTACTGTCACTATGATTTTCTTTGTTTGTTCTTTATTGTCGTAAGCTTCTCCTTCTCTTGCCTCTCTTTTAGGCATTTGAATAGCTATTTTTCTCTCCTCTACTCCGTACCCTTTAAAATGCTTCGGAACCTCAAAAAGATTGGGGTCAGGTTTGATCTTACTCACACATTCCTCCAGCTTTGGTACTATGGGGGTTGCTTCTATTGCTAAAACTTTGGTCATTTCTTGCTTATCTTTGGTTCAAATGGCTTCTAAGTAACATTCTTCTGAATCAAAGTCTGGTTCCATCTCTATGCTCTCGTATTCTTCTTTCCACTCCTTTTCCAATATTTCTCCTGCTTCGACTTCTTGTAAGACCACCATATACAAGTTCACGTTGTAACCTTCTTCATCCACACATTCATTCATCATCAGAACTTCCTCATTCACACATACATCTAAGGTTGCTAGGATCTCCATCCATCCGTGGGTTCAAATGTTTCATCAGGAAAGATTTGAGGCATGTACATTGGGTCTTCTATTGGTCGATAATTTGGATGTCCTAGGGGCCATGCCTGCCTCTTGTTCTCTTCTTTCTTTGCTTCTTTACACATCCATAATTGGGCATCCTCATGCATCCAAGCTTGATCACCTGATCCAGCACTATGGATAGACAAATCGTCCTCTTCCTTGTGTATGGGGTTCCATTGTAGTGGGGGTACATCTCGGATGCAAATGTATGCAAGTTTATCTTATTGGTATTTCCTTGATGTTGAAGGTATATTGAGTCTCTTCCCCAATCTTGTACTACCCTAAGCTGTCTCATGAAGGGTCGTCCTAATATCATCTCATAGTTATTTGCTTTTCCAAATTGACAGATAGCTAGGGTATGTTCAAATTCAACTCCATAGGTGGTTAGCTTGATCTTTTCTATTATTCCCAAGGGTTTCTCAACATGGCCATCTGCTAATTGAAGCTTCATACAAGTGGGTCGTAGAGCAGGTTTCCCCCATTTCTCCCAAATTTCCTTGGTAGCGATACCTACTCCTGCTCTAGTGTCTAATATGGCTTTGGTCATATAGCCATTGTAGGTGACAGGGAGACACGTGTTACCTTCATCTCCTTCACTAAATTCTCTGATCTTATCCACAGGGATTTGTACGTTAGGTGGGCTTTCGTTTCCCTTGTTTTCCTTCTCATTCTTCTCCTGATTTAACTCCAATTGTCCCTCTATTTCTTTCCATAAGTGTGGTTTAACACGAAGTAGTTCTTCCACAGTCAAGTGCCTTGTACTTTGGCCTTCTTTAGTTTGGTTAAGTTGTGTGAACTCTTACCTGAGATTCCTTTTCCTTTTCCTCGTACCGCGGGTGCATGGAAGATTAATGACTCTTTTTCATATTCTCCTGCATAGTTAGGTAAGGTGGAAATGCTATGAGTCTCCTCTCTGTTTCGATCTAGTTTCGAAACTTCTTCATATATTTCCTCTAAGTTCGGTTGGGGTTGATAATCATCCATGTAACTCCTCAAAAGGGGGTTTTACAAATCCATTCTTTTTCCATTGATCTTCCCAAATTCTATTCCATAGTTCTTTTGGCCAACCGGCTTCTAAGTCCGGGATGGTGGACATAGCTTTTCCCGGTGTATTGGGTAATTCTTTCCCTTCACTCCTCTCTTTTGGTTCTAGGTCTTTGGTTTCCATACAACTCTAATATTGAGTTTCAGGCATTCTTGTTTTAAGGAGGGCTGGGATGGTCTTCTCTAGGGTGGCCTGAGCTAGCTCTATGAGTTTTCTACAAATGGCCAGCCTCTCCTTTTCTAGTTCCCCTTGTGGGTAAAGTTTTTCATGTTGTTCTAAGTTGGGTCCATTCTTGATTCTAGCTTGGTAAGATTTCAACCACATGTCTAAATCATCCGGTTTTGGGTCAGCTAGAATTGATCCTAGTTTATGTGGCTCTCGTGAATGTGGTGGAATAGAAACTTCTTCTTGAATCTCAGGTCCTTTTGATGTCTTATTGTTGCACGTATGTCTCTTGTCTTCCTTGTTTTTGTTTTTCATCCATTTTTCCTTAATTCTTTCTCTCCTTTCTTTCCACTTTTGACTCTTCCTTGCTTCGGTATTCTCTTGTCGGCCCTCTGAATCTTCCACAACTTGAATTCTGGTTTCTAGGTTTTTATCCTTCCTTTGTTTCGATTTTGCTTGTGGTTTTTCCTGCTCTTTCGTTTGCGCTCGTGTGATCACCTTCAATGCTACTGTGTATTCCTTGTCACTTCCTGATGCTTGTATGACTTTGATCACATTAATAGGTGTTGTGTCTTGGGTCTTATTAGGACTTTTAGGACAATCCCTGAAGAGATGTTCAATATCCTTCCCATGTCCTAAGAGGTGGTTGGTTGTATGGCCGAGTGCATTCTCTGATGAAGTGGTCTCCTCCACATCTATAACATGGTCCTCTTGGCATAGGTGGTCTGAGGGGTGGTCTTAAGGGTGCCTAAGCCTTAGGTGTCGTGTACATTAGTGTCACCACCTCTGGTCCATAGACATTGTCAAACCCTTCGTACCTGTAGTAGTGTGGATCATAAGTTTGTTCATACTCAAACATGTTAGCGTCATAGGGATAGTACTCTCCCTGAGATGACTCCTAACCTGGGTTTGTTGACTCTAAGCTGGTCATAGGTGATGCTGGCATGATGGATCTTTCTAGGTTTTCCTCTGGTTGAGCATACTTGACCAGTACCACATGTTGAGGAAGTGGCAGTTGTGGTCCTAAAACCGGTTACGGGTTTCCAATTTGCGCTAGTTCATATAGCCTAGGAACTCCTATTGGTCTTGGGTAAGGATTCTAAATAGAGATCTCCCTTCCTGGTTCTCTCGGTGGATATCCATATGGCCGATACTGAGGTGGTTGTAGAGGCCAAGTCTGTTGAGATATCAAGCTCAACATGTGATGATCCAGGATGACATGTACCAGTTTTTCGTTTCTCTGACATGTATAGTGGTCACGCCGGTATATGTTAGGGATACTTCATTGAGCTTTATTAGATTTATCTACCGAGAGTGATGGCACATTTGTTTCTTGCCAGCTCACTCATTCACGGACATTAGGTTTTTCCTTATGTACTGGTCTTTATATATTGCACTGGTTGTATTCTTGTTTTTTAGGTCATTCTTGTACATTCCTTTTATGTAATAGAAGAAGAAGAAGAAGAAGATACTTCTTCCTTGCCTCAATCTGTGTGTGTGCTTCTCCTTGAGAGTGAGAGTGTGTGTGTGAGCTCTCTTCCTTATCTCCTTCCTTGTGACATGGTATCAAAGCCAGCGTGGCTGTAGAGAGCTCGTGGAGAAGGCGATGGTGAAGACTACGCGGCAAGGCGTAGAGAAAATGCGATTTCACAAACGGCCTCCGTTTGCTACAAAAATTGCCGTGAAGGTAGAAGACCTCAAAATATTTTCGTGAGTTATCCCTTTAAGGTCACTCTTTTTTGTCAGATCGAAGTTTCAGAGCCATCTCGACCTCCGTTTCGAGCCCGCAAGGTGGGGCCCACAGAAAAACCAGGTCAGTTTCAAAAACAGTAACTTGCGTTGTGTTCGGCGACACTCATATATTCCAGATCCAGAATTTCAAGCGATTCCGTGTACTGTTGATACACGAAAATTGTGTTTTTCTGAGATCGAACTGTCACGTCATAGTGCGACAGTGTTCAGGCAGAAGTGCTGCTTGTAGTGTGTTGCGGTGTTGTGAATTGTTGCAGAAATGGCAAACACAGATGGAATGAGTTAGCTTATGAGCGATAAGCTGGACAAGAACAACTTCCATGCTTGGAGATTCAGAATGAAGAATTTCCTGATGGGAAAGGGCTACTGGAAGTACATCGAAGGAGAGAATGAAAATGCTCCGCAGTTACCAGAAAGGAATTGGACTGCAGAACAGTTAAGAGCATATGAGGAATGGAATCAAGGAGCACGAAAGGTAATGTATTGGCTATCTGTTAGCATACAGGATAGCATGATTGGACACATACAGGATGCCAAGACTCCAAAAGAGGCTTGGAACAGTTTGGTCACTTTGTACGAGACCAATACAAAGGCACGGAAATTGCAACTCAAGAACGAGCTGCATACATTGGAGAAAAAGAGCATGTCGGTAAGTGACTATACTCTAAAAATCAAAAGCATATGTGAGTCACTTGCATCTATTGGCGTGAATGTAGATGATGATAAGGTGGAAGTGTGCCTTCATGGTTTAGGAGCTGCATATAAGCAGTTCATAACTTCCATATAGACCAGGGAAAATATTCCGAATTTTGTTGATCTGGTATCTATGCTGATTATTGAAGAAAAGAATCTTGGTGAGGACTCAAACTCCCAAGGAAATCCCAGTTCTGAGCAGGTATTCTACTCTGGCAGAGGAAGAGGCAGAGGTAGAGGTTTTGGAAGTGGAAGAGAAAACAGTAACCAAGACCAAGGTCAACAACAGAATCATGCAAGAGGAAGAGGACAGTTTCGAGGCAGGGGGAGCCAAAGAGGTCGCAGAAATTTCCAAAGAAATGATTCAGGTAATGATAGTAAAGGATGCTGGAATTGTGGTAAACCTGGACACTTTGAACGTGGTTGCAAGTTAAAGAATCAAAATAACAGAAGGCAGCAAAAAAACTATGCATCCACAAGTGCAGATGATTCTAAGAAGCTGTTTATGGTTCAACATCACATGATGAATACGATGTCTGCTGGTGTTTCAAAATCGAATGATAATGTCTGGTATGTTGATTCAGATGCTTCAAATCACATGACCAGTCATGCAGAATGGTTTAGTAGTTTGCAGAAAATGCCAGTTCCTGGATATGTTGAAACAGGTGATGATACATCGCATCCTATTGAGCATACAGGAAACATAGCATTATCTATGGAGGACGGAAAGGTAAAACATCTCGCTGATGTGCTTCATGTTCCAAATATAACAAAGAATCTGGTTTCTGTTGGACAAATGGTTGTCCAGGGATTACAAGTCAGGTTCAATGCTGATGGATTATATGTAGAAGAGTACAAGCAGGATGGACGATTGGTTGCCAAAGGAAACAAAGTGGGTAGGATGTTCACCTTAAATGTGAAGATTCCTGAAATGAATGCAGCCATGTTTGCAAAAGGTGCAGGAGTTATTGCAAATATAGAGATATGGCACAAACGGATTGGGCATGCAAACTTGCAAAGGCTGAAACTGATGCAATCAAAGGAGATTGTCCATGGACTACCAATTTCAAAGTTGCAGAAATGCAAAAGATATGTGCAGCATGTCAACTTGGTAAACAGTCAAGAGCATCATTTCCACATGACAAGCATGTTAGTGAGAATGTACTAGAACTAGTACATACAGATGTTTGGGGTCCAACAAAGACCACATCTATGGGTGGCTGCAGGTTTTATGTTACTTTCATTGATGACCATACACGCAAAGTATGGGTATATTTCATGAAAGAGAAGAGCGAGGTGTTTACTCACTTCCAGAATTTTAAAGTTATGGTGGAAAAGCAAACAGGGAAGTACATTCAGACATTAAGATCTGATGGAGGAGGTGAATACATGTCAAATGAGTTCAGCAGTTTGCTAAAAAATCATGGAATTCGGCGTCAATTTTCATGCAGGTACACACCACAACAGAATGGTGTTGCTGAATGCAAAAATAGACATATTGCAGAAATAGCAAGAGCCTTAATGGCTGAGAAGAATATGCCTCATTGTTATTGGGCAGAAGCTGTGCATACTGTTGTATACATCATGAACAGAACTTTGATTGCTACTGTACATCAAGTTACACCTGAAGAGAAGTTTACAGGTAAAAAGACAAACTTATCACATCTGAAAGCTTTTTGTTGTATTGCATATGTACATGTTCCAGATGAGTTGAGGACGAAGCTTGATCTGAAAGCTGAAAAATGTTTCTTCATTGGATATTCCCTTGAGCAAAAGGGGTACAAATGTTATAACCCACTCACACGACAGGTGAAGGTGAGCAGAGATGTGGTATTTGATGAAATGTCAAGCTTCTATGCAGATGTCAAAGAAGGATTGAATCTTGGACCAAATGACAAAGAAAATGCTGAAAAATCTAGTGCAGAATCTCAAGTTTTGAGTGGACCGGATGCATCACCAAGCAATAGTTCCAACTCAAATCCATGGAGTGGAAGATTGCGTGGAAATTTCAGTCCAGCAAATTCATCAAATACATCCAAGAAAGGTAAAGAAAAGCTTTCTACTCGTAGTAAAACAGGTGCAGGTTTGTTGATGGAGATTCAAGTGGTTCAGAAAAGAGTATTGATGAGGAACTTGGATTGCCCTCTATGAAGACTCCAGGAGTAAGAAGGGCACATGCAGATGATACAAGGAGAAGTGACCTAGGACCAAGAAGATCTGGGAGGATGTGTAATTCAGTGCAATGATTGACATATGATAGTTACATGGCTCGCCATTGTGCCTACATGACAAAGGTAATACAAGATGTTGAACCTTCTTGTTTTGAAGATGCAATTGGTAATGCATATTAGGAAAAAGCTATGGATGAGGAGATGGCTGCACTTTATGGAAATGATACATGGAAGCTGGTTCCATTGCCGCAAGGAAAGAAACCCATAGGTTGCAAATGGGTTTACAAGGTAAAGCATAATGCTGATGGTAGCATAAGCAGGTATAAAGCACGATTGGTAGCTAAAGGTTATGCACAAACATATGGCATTGATTATGAGGAAACATTCAGCCCTGTAGCTAAAATGTCTAGTGTTAGGACACTTGTTGCATTAGCTACAACAAAAGGATGGACTTTGCATCAGATGGATGTGAAGAATGCTTTCCTACATGGTGAGTTACAAGAAGAAGTATATATGGACGAGCCACAAGGATATGAAGATTCAAAGCATCCAGAATATGTTTGCAGGTTGCAAAATGCTTTGTATGGGCTGAAGCAGGCTCCGCGTGCATGTCATGCAAGGATTGCTGATTACTTAACGAGCATTGGGTTTTCTATGTGTGATGCAGATCACTCACTATATGCAAGGAAGGCTGATGATGGCATCACTATTGTGGCTATTTATGTTGATGACCTGATTGTAGGTGGTGATAATGAAGAAAGCATCAAAGAGGTAAAGAAACTCCTTATGCAGGAATTCGACATGAAAGATCTTGGTGTGCTGCACTATTTCTTGGGCATTGAGTTTATACATACAGAAACAGGTATATGGATGTCGCAAAGGCAATATGCCTTGAATATGCTGCAAAAGTATGGTATGGCTGATTGTAAGCCAATTTCTATGCCATTAGATCAGAATTTGAAATTGGATACTACATCAGGTGAAGCATTGGAAAATGCTACTATGTACACGAAAATTGTGGGAAGTCTTATATATCTCACAATTACAAGGCCTGATCTAAGTTATACTGTTGGACTTGAAAGTCAGTTTATGCAGGTTCCCAAGAAGCCACATTTGGATGCTCTGAGGCGCACTCTACGTTATGTGAGTGCTACTTTGGATTATGCATTGTTTTACGAAGCTGGTGTAGATTTGCAGGTTCATGGATACACCGATGCAGATTGGGTTGGTAGTACTCTAGATAGAAGATCTACTAGTGGCTTTCTTTTCTCACTTGGAGGTGCAGCTATTACATGGAGCAGTAAGAAGCAACCCACTGTTGCTTTGTCGAGTACAGAGGCTGAGTATAGAGGTGCTGCAAAGGCAGCATGTGAGGCATCATGGTTGGAGATGTTACTTGCAGATTTAGGTGTGGAAGTGCAAAAGTCTATCACTATCTATTGTGATAATCTTAGCAGCATACAGTTAGCACGGAACCCTGTTTTCCATGCTAGAACAAAGCATATTGAGGTACATTATCACTTCATCAGAGAGAAGGTATTAGAAGGTGATATGGATCTTGTTGATGTAAGAACAGATGAGCAGGTTGCTGATATTTTCACCAAAGCACTTGGACCTGAGAAGTTGAAGGAGTTTCGGAAGATGCTTGGATTACAGGATATGGCGTTGAGCTTGAGGGGGAGTGTTGAGATATCAAGCTCAACATGTGATGATCCATGATGACACGTACCAGTTTTTCGTTTCTCTGACATGTATAGTGGTCACGTCGATATATGTCAGGGATACTTCATTGAGCTTTATTAGATTTATCTACCGAGAGTGATGGCACATTTGTTTCTTGCCAGCTCACTCATTCGCGGACATTAGGTTTTTCCTTATGTACTGGTCTTTATATATTGCACTGGTTGTATTCTTGTTTTTTAGGTCATTCTTGTACATTCCTTTTATGTAATAGAAGAAGAAGAAGAAGATACTTCTTCCTTGCCTCAATCTGTGTGTGTGCTTCTCCTTGAGAGTGAGAGTGTGTGTGTGAGCTCTCTTCCTTATCTCGTTCCTTGTGACAAAATCTACCTATTGAATGGGCAATTTTCCGTGGTGTGATTGGTGTATTTTTGTTCTATGTGACAATACGAGGCCGTTCCTTGATAAGGCTATCTATTGTAGGGGTAGGCTTGAGGCACTCCCGCTCCTCCTCGTACGCACATCTGAGTGAGGTGATCCACATAGACTACATCTTTGCAACATGGGTACTCTTAGGGGTAAATGCTAGTAATTTCTCTGTCCTTGTGTTGGTGCAATTCACAAGCCTCCACATTTGGCTTGAAGGATACCTTGAAGTCCATACACACATGGAGAAGCATAGGAACATATGCTAGTGGTTAGTTACCACTTTACTTCTTTGTAAAAGTCACATTTGACTTGGAATATTTGTAAACACCTACCAAAAGGAATTCGTGGAAAAAAGTTAGCTTTGATTGATAGACTATCTCCTAGGATATAGGAGCTTGATCATAGGGAGCCAAAAGTTTGAATTTTAATTCAAATTTTTACTTAATCACTATAAAAGTGATCATCAAAAAGTCGTGGTTAGAACTCATCACTCCAGAGCTTCTCATTACTATTTCTGAGTGTGTGTGAGGCTTAAACTCTAGCCCACACCTATCTACACCATTAGGCAATGATCTTCATGCCAATGGTATTGTATACAAGTGTTCATTAATACATATATCTTCATTGTTCATTTCTGAGTTCTCTGTCATACTACTTGAAAGTCTGTCAACTTGTGGAGAGCATATCTCAGTCATTTCTCCACCAAATTCGAAGATCTAAATCTTGTTGGAACCAGCTCATCCTATCAAAATTTGAAGAGATTCTATCAGCCATTTCAGAGAAAATCTCGTCGAGGTGATCACTAGTCAAAGTCTGCAACAGTCCTAAAAAATCGAGGGTAAAGGTTTACTTGCTAAATTGATTTCTCTGAGCATAGTTGATCTTTTTATATCATTCCACTTGGAATAGTTACCTTGCTAAGCGAATTAGATACCCCTAAAAGGAATTTTTCCAATTCCTACTGTGCTAGTCATATTGAGCAAAAGATCCAGCAGGTGTCAAGACATAAATAGAAGGTTTTATTGAGATCTTGAGGTTCAAAGTTATCTGTTTTGATTAAATCTTTACATACATCATTTCCAAAGTACATAGGCCATTTTAGGGTGTCATTGGAAAGCTAAGGAGGTCCACTTATTAACTCTGAAGCATCAAAGGGCTAGTACAAAACAGGATTTGGCAGTACCTACTCAATCTCTTGGAGTGTCCATCCATCTTTCCCAACAGTGGTATCAGAGCAAACTAAGGTAAAACGGGAGATGGTTTTCCTTCATTTATTGATAAATGTGACAGGAACAACTATCAGGCATGGTCTCTAAGGATGAAGACATACCTACAAGGAAGGAGTCTTTATGGATACATCTTAGGAGATGAGGAATTGCCCTCATTCAAAACAAGAGGATTGCCAACAAAGGAAGAACATAAAAAGCTCAACACATGGTGTGCTAAGGATGCATTAGCAAGGTCTTATTTACTCAACTCCATCTCTGATTTTCTTTTGCCACATATTAGGAACTGTAAGACATCCCAAGAGACTTGGGAAACCTTGTCATCTTACTTCTCTTCCAACACAAGGGCTAGAAAAAATCAGTTGTGGATTGAATTCACCACATTAAGGAAGCAACCTAAGCAAGCTATTTCAGAGTTTGTAACCAAGATTAAAGATGTAGCAGATCAGTTAGCAAGCATAGGAGAAGAAATTGAAGAAGAGCATATTGTAAGGCAAGTGATCAATGGGATCAAAGCTGATGACAAATGGGAAATCTTCACAACTGCCATGGACCTTTACATGGACATGCAAATTTCAGATCTTACAACTCTCAGACAATTGTTCACTCATGAAGCAAAGCTCAAAAAGAATGGAGACACATCCAAAGGTAATAACTCTTCTGCCCTATATACTGATAAAAGGTCTAAAAATAAAGGCAAGAACAAGAAGGTGGAAGATGAAGGCACTACCTCCCAAGCCAACTATTGCAGGGAGAGGTAGATAATCAAGAGGAAGGGGTAGAGGAGGTAAGCAAGGTAGGCGGAGATCTTATAACTCCTCATCATGCAACATTTGTGGTTTATCAAATCATACCATAGATGAGTGTTTCAGGAATTACAAGAATCAGAGAGGAAGAGGATACCAAAGAGGTGGATACTCACAGTCAAGAGGAAGATTCAACCATCACCAAGGCTACAACAAAAACTACAACAACAACTACAATGGCAATTACCAAGGAGGATTCAAATCCAGAAAGGACTAGAACAACTATACAGAAGAGCAGGATGATTCTCTTCTGATCATGAACATGACTTCAAAACCAGGTACAAATGATGACCACCTATTCTACATTGGCTCAAGATGCTCAAATCATGTGGCTGGCAATGTAGCACTAGTCTTTGATCTTGAGGACCCAAAAGGTAAGCATCAAGTACAAATAGGTGATGACACCAAGCACTCAGTAGTTAAAGTTGGAAATGTTAAGACTTGTGATGGAAATCAGAACTTGTTGAGTAGGGTACTCTATGTACCAACCATTACAAAAAATTTGATGAGTGTTGGACAGATTGTGGAGAAAGGTTTGCAGATCGGATTCAACCAATTTGGAGCATTTGTGGAGGATCCAAGGCATGGGTTCAAGAGAATTGCTAAAGGAGAAAAATCAAGTATACTCTTTACTCTTGAGCTAGAAGACACAAAGAATATTGCATTATACAGCTATAAAGATCAAACACTTTCAGAATTTGAGATTTGGCACAAAAGATTAGGGCATGTAGGAGAAAGAACCTTGAAGCAGATATGCAGGGATCAATGTGTAATTGGAATACCCAATGTTTCCAAACAACACATGATATATAAATGTAGTGCTTGTCAATTTGGGAAGTCTCACAGGTTACCCTTCACAAGAAAAGGCTACATGCATGAAGACTACCTAAAGCTTGTCCATAAAGATGTATGGGGACCAAGCAAAGACCCCTCAATCTCAGGATCAAGGTACTATGCATTTTTTATTGATGATTATAATAGCTGGACTGTATTGTACTTCATGAAACACAAGGATGAGGTGCTTAATTGTTTTAAAAAATATCTTGCACTTGTTGAGAATCAGATAGGAAAGAATTTGAAGAGACTAAGGTCAGATGGAGGAGGTGAGTACTTCTCCAATGAGTTTGAAGACTTCTTGCAGGACAGAGGCATTAAGAGAGAAACAACCACAAGGTATACTCCTGAATAGAATGGGGTAGTTGAGAGAAGAAATAGGTTGATTGTTGAAACAACTAGGTCTATGCTGAATGAAAAAAAGTTACCTAACTATCTATGGGCAAAGAGTGTATCTACTTCCACTTACCTCATAAACGGGTTACCATCTAAGTTCCTTGATGGGATGATGCCCTATGAAGCATGGCATGGTAAGAGACCCTCACTAGACCATTGCAGGATTTTTGGATGTGTAACATATGTACACATTCCTTCTCAGATAAGAGGTAAGCTAGACCCTAAGGCCGAGAAGTGCATCTTTATTGGATATGATCTAAATAAAAAAGGGTATAGGTTTCACAACCCTTCCAATAAGGGATTCATGGTTAGTAGAGATGTTGTCTTTGATGAAAATGATTCTTGGTATGAGAATGAATGCAAGAAGTATAAACTACCATATGACTTAGAGGAGGAGTTTCCAAGTCTTGCTAAGGAAGAACCTACTCAAAATGAAGACTCAAATTCAGATGATGAAGACATTATCAACCTTGAAGAGTTCAAGGCATGGAAGTCCAAGGGAAAAATGAAGATGAAGAAACTTGAAGACATACCTAAATCTTCAACTCATTCAATCAGAAGATCACAAGGAGAGCAAAAAACCTATCAGATATGGGTATGATACATCTCTTGTTACTAAATTCTATGTTTATCTTGCCAAAGATTTGTCAATTGAAGAACCAAGGTCATATGAAGAAGCCATAAACAAGAAAGAATGGAAAGAAGCTATGGATGAGGAGATTGAAGCACTGAAGGAAAGTGACACATGGGAGCTAGTACCCAAGAAGGAATCCATAAAGGTAATAGGATCCAGATGGATCTATAAAATTAAAAGAAATTCTGATGGGTCAATTAAAATGTACAAAGCCAAATTGGTAGCCAAGGGTTTTGCACAAACCCAAGGCATTGACTATGAAGAGACTTCTCACCTGTGGCCAAGATGCCAACTATTAGAGTGTTGGTAAGTGTGGCTGCATCAAAAAATTGGAACATGTATCAATTGGATGTCAAAAATGCTTTCTTGAATGGATGGATTTTAGAGGAGGTATATATGTCACAACCTCCTGGCTATGAGGACCAAAACAAGGTATCATATGTGTGCAACTTGAATAAAGCTTTATATGGATTGAAGCAGGCACCTAGGGCATGGAATCACAGATTGACCACTTACCTTCAAGACCAAGGTTTTGTCATGAGCAAGGCAAAAACTTCTCTATTCATCAAGAGAATTAATTCAGAGGTAATATACCTATGTGTTTATGTTGATGACATCATACTTACAGGTAATGATGTTAATGGAATCAGACAAATCAAGAGCCAAATGATGAAGGAGTTCAAGATCAATGGTCATGGTCTACTAAAGTATTTTCTTGGGCTTGAGTTAGTTTATACTAACTCTGGAATATACATTAATCAGAAAAAGTACATACAGGATATGTTGAAGAAATTTCATTTGTAGGATGCCAAAGTTGCAAGTAATCCAATGGAGGTAAACCTTAAACTAAGTGCCCATGAAGGTGATGAAAGTAAAGACATTATAGGCTATCAAAGCATGGTGGGTAGCTTGAACTATGCTACCTTAACAAGGATAGATATTGCATATGGAGTTAGTGTGCTAAGTTAGTTTATGCACAAGCCAACAGCACCTTACTTGGAGGCTACTAAAAGAATATTAAAGTATCTCAAGGGTACACAACATCATGGTTTGTATTTCCCTTACACTTCAGAATTGGATATTAAGATCTATTCAGATGTTGATTAGGCAGGATGCAAGGATGATAGGAGGAGCACTTCTGGATACATTTCATTTGCAGGTGATAAGCCAATATCATGGTCTTGAAAGAAGCAACCTATTGTTGCTTTATGCTCTATAGAGGCAGAGTATAGAGGATTGGCTAATGCCACTCAAGAAGCCATATGGATCAAGCTATTGTTTACAGAATTGGGTTTATATACTAGGTCACCAATGATCTTTGGAGATAATACAAGCTCACTTCACCTTGCATCTAATCCTATCTATCATGCAAGGACCAAACATATAGAGGTCCATTACCATTATGTTAGAGAGAAGTTATTGATCAAAGACATTCAACTAACCTATATATCAACCAACATGCAATGTGTAGATTTGTTGACTAAAGCTTTGGATGGAACCAAACTTTGCAGATTCAAAGCAATGATTGGATTGCACGATATACATGAAGATTGAAGATGAAGACCAAGCCAAAATGTTTGGTTTGAGGGGGAGCTATTGGTGCAATTCACAAGCCCACACATTTGGCTTGAAGGATACCTTGAAGTCCATACACACATGGAGAAGCATAGGAACGTATGTGGTTAATTACCACTTTACTTCTTTGTAAAAGTCACATTTGACTTGGAATCTTTGTAAACACCTACCAAAAGGAATTCATGGAAAAAGGTTAGCTTTGATTGATAGAATATCTCATAGGATATAGGATCTTGATCATAGGGAGCCAAAAGTTTGAATTTGAATTCAAATTTTTACTTAATCACTATAAAAGTGATTATCAAAAAGTCACGATTAGAACTCATCACTCCCGAGCTTCTCATTACTGTTTCTGAGTGTGTGGGAGGCTTACACTCTAGCCCACTCGTATCTACACCATTAGGCAATGATCTTCATGCCAATGTTATTGTATACAAGTGTTCATTAATACATATATCTTCATTGTTCATTCCTGAGTTCTCTGTCATACTACTTGAAAGTCTCTCAACTTGTGGAGAGCATATCTCAATAATTTCTTCACCAAATTCAAAGATCTAAATCTTGTTGGAACCACTCAAAGTTATCTACATGCTATCAAAATTTGAAGAGATTCTATTCAGGCATTTCAGAGAAAAGCTCGTCGAGGTGATCACTGGTCAAAGTCTGCAACAGTCCTAAAAAATCGGGGGTAAAGGTATACTTGCTAAATTGATTTCTCTAAGCATAGTTGATCTTTTTATATCATTCCACTTGGAATAGTTAGCTTGCTAGGCTAATTAAATACCCCTAAAAGGAATTTTTCCAATTCCTACTGTGCTGGTCATACTAAGCAAAAGATCCAGCAGGTGTCAAGAGATAAATAGAAGGTTTTCTTGAGATCTTGAGGTTCAAAGTTATCTGTTTTGATTAAATCTTTACATAGGCTATTTTATGGTGTCATTGGAACGCTAAGGAGGTCCACTTTTGAACTCTGAAGCATCAAAGGGATGGTACAAAGTAGGATTCAAAAGTACCTACTCAATCTCTTGGAGTGTCCATCCATCATTCCCAACACCTAGGACTTCTAATTTCTTTGCCACCAGCTCCGCTAATACCTCCACATTACTGGATTTGGATGTAACCGTACTCCGAGAGTCTTCTAATTTAGTGGGGGTGGGCGTGCTCTTGAGATCCTCTGCTAGATTGTCTTGTAGGTCGATACACTCTTGAAGACATTCACTCAGGGTCTGTAACCTCTTCACATAGAATAGCGTTCTTAGAGTCCCATTCGTTAATCCATCCAAAAACAATGATATAATTTTTTGCTCCGTAGGTCTTTCTGCTACAGGACATCTATCCACATAATGGTTGAATCTTCGGGTAGTTTTTTTCACGGTTTCATTGGGGTTTTGTTTAAAACTATGGATTAAAGACAAAGAATTGTGTTTAATCCCTCTTTTAGTGAATTCCCCTATGGATTCTTGAAAGAATTGCTCCATATTTCCAAATTGGTTGGGATCTAATGGTTGGAACCAAGTTAGAGCCGTTCCTGTGAGGGTGAGTCCAAAAGACTCATACTGCACAAAGAAGTCATCCACTTGTTCAGCTCTTAGGACTTGTTTAAATTCGGCAATGTGGTCGTGGGGTTCTCCCAATCCATCATAATGATTCCTCACACATTTGACCACCTGAATAGGTCTTAATCTTCTCATGGGTTCTGGCTGTATAGGCATTACTGGGAAGGCAGGGATTGTTGGTCTAATTGGTGGTATTCTGGGCTGCACTCCTATTGGTGGTCGTGGCCTTACTGGTGGTTGGTATTGATTACCTACTCCAGGGTGGGTCTGATTGTGTGTTTGCACTCTGGGCATTGCGAATTGCACATGAGTTCGGTTTGGAACACTCCATTGGCTTGTTTGTCCAGACATTGTATGCTCTACCTCTTGTTGTGTTCCAAAGGGGTTTTGAGAGGTGGTTGCCTGCTCTCTCTGAGGGAATACAGGCAAACCCATATACTTTAGTTGAGATCTGTCTATGGCATCCACCAGCCAATACCTTCTTTGGTTCTTGTCTAGGTATGTGTCACTCTAGCACAATGGCAAGTACCAACGTGAGGAGCTTCACCTCATAAATGTCAATCCGCGGAGACGTGAGGACTAGTATGAAGACCAAGAGCAAGAGAAGTGCACAAGTGCATGAGTGAAAGCATACAAACATGCACACACATACACACACACGCACAAGGTAAGAGCAAAGAGTGGAACAATGGAAGGACTTCAAGTACAAAAGAGCTCTCTTACAAAGCTGAAATCTACAACAAGCTAACCCCAAAAATGAGCTCTCCATCCCTTTTTATAGTTTTTTGAGTAGTTTTGGCCCTGTCCAGACCTAGTGTCCGGCCTAGTTAAAAAATAGGTTCCAAGGCTTATTTGGGGGCTCAAACGGAGTCTAAAAATTATGAAAACTGGTAGGATGATACTTCTAATACTCCTCAAGCTCGAGGACTCCTTGGCTTGAACAAAATGGAGTTCTAAAAATAGAAAATGGTATTTACAATGGTTTTTAGTGATAAAAATCACTATATCTATAGGGATTTCTTCTGAAAATTTGACATGTGCTTCTTGGAGCTCCCTAAATGCTCCTTCTTCTTTAGTGTGTCCACTTCATTGATGCGCTTCTCTGCTTGTGTATGAATCCTTTGGGCTAACTCTCATGGGAATAGCCTTAGCTTGGTTTCAATCCTTGGATCCAAATTCCTTTGGCAATATCGAAGAATTCTTCCAAGAATTTGTCTGGGAATTCACTAAGCGAGGGATCAAGCACAATTTTTCATCCTTACTACATAGTTTCAAACAAGCTCCCAAAGAGACATTAAAAAATGCAGCACGAAGATTTAGTCAATATGTATACCGATGCCCTGTGACAGAGAGACCTTCTCAGCAGAAAATGATATCCCTATTTTTAGAAGGTCTAACCAATGGAACATTGAGAATGTTAGTGTACGTAAAATGGTTGCAGACTCTGAGTGAGTGTCTTCAAGAATGTACAAATTTGGAAGTCAACTTAGCTAAGGATCTCAAAATCACACAAGATCTTACCAAAACGGAGGACACAAGGAGCAATGAGACTTCTAGTTCTAGTTATGTGGAGGAAGTGGCAGCGTTAGTGGCCAAGAAATTAGGAGTACAAGGACAAAGGAACTACCAGAACTCCTCTTGAGAGTGCCAATGTTTGGAAGTTGCACACTGTGCGGTGGAGATCATCCATCTCATGCTTGCACCGGAGAAGGACTAGGGTTATCACAACCTTATCCTTACAATAGACACCCAACTCAAGATACCTCTCGACGATTAACCATTCTTGCTTATCTTTGCATCATGTGTGAAGAGTTGGCCCATAAGAGTGTTGAGGTCAGGCACATGCATGTCCATGTATAGATCCATGGCAGTTATGTGTTGGAGTCAATGTCTACTTTGTTCAACAATGCTAATAAAAAGACTCTTTTAGATCTCACTTCAAGAGAGCACGTGCACCAAGAATATGATAAATTCTTGTTACATTCATTACAACACAAGTCGATGGGTGACGTGGATAAGACACCAGTCTTCTAAAGAACCCACCTGTGCTCGAATCTAGGCAGGCTTAGTAGAGTAGCTTTATAAAGAAAGTAATCAAATTGTTTTTTTAAATAAATCAGGATCAATGGTGGATGACGATAATTATGAACAGAGATTGCGTAGTTTATTTTTAGCATAGCTCTTTAGTGCTTTTAGTTATGCTTTTGAAGGAAGCACTAGGCTACATAAATAAGCCCTTGGCTCATTATCACTCAATCACATAAGCAATATTCTCAAGCTACGCAAGGAGAACTTGGACGAGATCTTTGAGGCCAACTTGGAGGAGGAGTCCTCACACTCCTAGAGGATTTGTGATCTACATCTTGGTGATTATTTGGAGGAGATTCTTTGAGCTTACCATCTGAAAGAACTTGGAGAAGCTTGTCGAAGGTAGAAAAGTGCGTTTCGAAGCGATGAAGTTTGGTCAAGCCAACCGGCACAAGACCAGCCCTTGAGCTTTTGGAGACTCAAATAGACCTTATAGGCATGCTATAAGTGCAAAGAAACACACTATGTACCTTGGAGCATCAAGGAGAATGAGTCGATACAAAACAGATAGGTTCGCGGGTCGACTAGCTCAAAAAACTTACTATCTATGGAAGAGACAATGAACTTCAAATGCCCATAGCGACCAGCGTGATTACAATTAGAAAAAATCCTTTTATGGGAGTGATACACATAGGGTTGAGTGTATGGAATGCACAAAAGTATAAGGAATAAGCAAAATATGCTATAGGAATGAATGCGACATTCACCGGTGGTACCTCCTATTTTTCAGGAATACGCAGAGATTGACCCCGACGCAGAAAAACTGAGATTTCTCCAAATCTGCTGAACCAAATGCTTTCAAAATTTACAGGCATAAACTAGACACTGATACCTTTCCAATGAGTCCTCTTGCACTCAATTTGGAGCTCTGAGGAGAGAGCAGCAGCCTCTGCAAGATTACTGTTGGCGAAGAAGATGATGCAGAAATTGAAGGAGCAAGACAATGATGGTCACAAGTGTATGTATATTGCTTCCATGTATAATACACGTGATTTCAACTCCTTATATAGCCTCTAGGAGTGTTCCACGACTTTTACAACTTGAATTTGAATTCAAATGAAGGTGGGAATGGTTGTTGGAGGGAATCAATTCACTTCCCTACAATCTAGGAAAAGTGAAGATCTTGATTGATCTACTTTTAGGTGATTGATTGCTTGATTGAATGCAACTTCAACCACCAAAATTTCGTGGGATTTTGGCCCTATATTTGTATCTTTACATGTGTACAACTCAAGGCTTTTACAACGGTAAATGAGCCATCAAAATATTCTCAAAAAATACAATAAATGAGCATATGAAAAAGAACTCTCCAACGGATATTCTTTCGACGCGATAGCCTTTGATGTAGATCAAATCCACCTCAAGCATAGTGT
This sequence comes from Ceratopteris richardii, assembly GCA_020310875.1. Classification (NCBI taxonomy): domain Eukaryota; kingdom Viridiplantae; phylum Streptophyta; class Polypodiopsida; order Polypodiales; family Pteridaceae; genus Ceratopteris; species Ceratopteris richardii. The sequence continues at coordinate 221,768,096 of CM035408.1, forward strand.
AAGCTTGATGTTCCAACAGCTCCCCCTCAAGCTAAAGTATGCTTGAGTCTTCATTCTCTGATAGGTTGAATACCTGCCATAGATTTGAATCTACAAAGCTTTATTCCATCAAGTGCCTTCGTCATCATATCTGCTACTTGCTTTTCAGTCGGAACAAAAGAAATGTCGATCTCCTTTGCCATGAGCTTCTCCCTGATGAAGTGGTAATGGACTTCTATGTGCTTGGTTCTCGCATGAAAAATAGGATTTGCCGCTAGATGCATGGAACTTACATTATCTCCAAATATGTGAGGTTTGGAACTCACAAGTCCCAAATCTGTATACAATGCTTTTAACCATATTGCCTCTTGAGTTGCTATGGTCAAGCCTCTGTACTCTGCTTCAGTTGAAGATAAAGCAACTGTTGGTTGCTTCTTGGAACTCCATGACACTAGCTTCGAACCTGCAAATGCTAAGTAACCAGATGTACTTTTTCTATCATCCTTAGCTCCTGCCCAATCTGCATCTGAGTAGATTTTGATATCCAAATCGGAAGAGTAAGGATAGAATATACCTTCGTTGATTGTACCTTTGAGATACTTAAGTACTCTCTTAGCCGCATCCATGTGTGGTCTTCTTGGTGAGTGCATGAACTGACTAAGCACTCCCACACTATATGAGATGTCTGCCCTTGTATGAGTAGCATATATCAAGCTACCTACCAAACTTTGATACTCTTTAATGTCTCCAATTTTCTCACCCTCATAAACACTAAGTTTATGATTCATCTCCAAAGGTGTACCTGCAGGTTTAGTGTTCTCCATTTTGAACTTGAGAAGGAGATCCTGAATGTATCTTCTTTGAGTCAAATACATTCCTTCATCTGTGTATATCACCTGCATACCTAGGAAATATGTGAGCTCACCTAGGTCACTGATTTTGAACTCCTCTTGCATGTGTCTCTTGATCCTTTGAATGCCATTTAGATCATCACCTGTCACAATAATATCATCTACATATACACATAGATAGATAACCTCATTGTGATCCCTTTTGATGAATAGAGAAGGATCGGAGCTGCTAGCTTTGAACCCTTGATCTTGAAGATATGTAACCAACCTGTAATTCCAAGCTCTTGGAGCTTGTTTCAATCCATACAATGCTTTCTTAAGTCTGCAAACATAAGATGGATGATTAGGGTTTTCAAAACCTGGTGGTTGTGACATGTATACCTCTTCACTTATCCAACCATTTAAGAATGCATTTTTCACATCAAGTTGGAGGAGTCTCCAATTCCTTGCAGCAGCTACACTTATCAATGTCCTGATTGTAGTCATCTTTGCAACTGGTGAGAATGTTTCCTCATAGTCTATACCATGAGTTTGTGAGCATCCTTTGGCAACTAATCTTGCCTTGTACCTGCAAACTGATCCATCTGAATTTCTTTTAACTTTATATACCCATCGGCAACCAATTACCTTTTGATTCGGTGACATTGGAACCAAATCCCAAGTGTCCATTTCCTTCAATGCATCTATCTCTTCGTTCATGGCCTTTTCCCAATTAGGGTTTCCCTTTGCCTCTTCATAGGTTGAGGGTTCCTCTGAAATAGAGTCTTTTGCCAAGTAGATTGAATGCTTTGTAACAAATGTGGAATCATATCCATACCTTTCTGGTTGTTTCTTCTCTCTTGCTGATCTTCTAGGTGCTTGTTTGGAGCATTCTCCAACCTCTTGCATCTTTGCTTTGCCTCTTGACTTCCATAGCTTGTAATCCCTTTCTCTTTCATCTTGGTCATCGTCTGTATCACTTCTTGGATCCTGGACCTGTGTATCATGCTTGCTTCCTAATTGATGAGAGTCATAATCAAGATCGTATGGTAGTGTTACCTTTTGTTTGTCTTCATCATACCAAGACCTGTGTTCTTCAAACACAACATCTCTACTTGTAGTGAATTGCTTGGTTGAAGGATTGAAGAACCTGTAACCCATCTGAGTTGAATCATATCCAATAAACACTGCCTTTGTTGCCCTTTCATCTAGCTTACCTCTTATTTGTGATGGCACATGAACATAAGCTAAACAACCAAAAACCTTGCAATGTCCAAGACTAGGTTTTCTTCCATGCCATGCTTCATAAGGAGTCATACCTTGAAGTGATTTGGATGGAAGTCGATTGACAAGGTACACTGCAGTTGAAATAGCTTCTGCCCAAAGATAATGTGGCAACTTCTTCTCTTCAAGCATTGTTCGGGCTGATCCAACCAATGTCTTGTTTCTCCTCTCTGCAATTCCATTTAGTTGAGGAGAGTACCTGGTAGTCACTTCCCTTTTGATACCTTTATCCTGCAAGAACTCATCAAAATATTTGGAGAAGTATTCTCCCCCTCCATCAGATCTGAGCTTCTTTAGTGATCTACCTGTATGATTTTCCACATGTGCAAGATACTTCTTGAAGCAATCAAATACTTCATTCTTACTCTTGATAAAGTATAGAACAGTCCATCTACTATGGTCGTCAATAAACGAGACATAATACCTTGATCCTGCCAATGAAGGTTCTTGACTTGGTCCCCATACATCTGTGTGTACTAAGTCCAATAAGTTGTTGTGGATGTAGCCTTTGTGGTTGAATGGTTGTCTTTGTGCCTTCCCAATCTGACATGCATCACACCTGTTGATCATGTGTTGCTTTGATATGTTCGGCAGTCCTAGAACACTTTGATCCCTGCATATATCCTTCAAGGTTCTTTCATTCACATGAGCAAGTCTCTTATGCCACACTTCAAGCTCACTTAGGGTTTGAGACCCAAAGTTGAATAGAGCTATGTTCCTGGTATCTCCTACTTCAAAAGTAAAGAGCCTACCATGCTTCTCACCTCGGGCTATCTTCTTGAAGCCTTGACATGGATCTTCCACAAAAGCTCCATGTTGGGTGAACCTAACTTGCAAGCCTTTTTCAACTATTTGGCCTACACTGATTAGGTTTTTAGTGATAGTGGGTACATAGAGAACCTTACTCAGAATGTTTGTCCTACCATTGGAAGCTTTGACATTACCAATCTTCTCCACATTGTGCTTCGTGTCATCCCCTGTTTGCACTTCATGTCTATGCTTTGGACTTTCCAAGTCAGATAGAAGAGCAATGTTGCCTGCAACATGATTCGAACATCCTGAATCTATGTAGAACAAATGATCATCTTCTTTACCTTCTTTGTGGCTTAGGTTCATAAGAAGTAATGAGTCTTCATGTGGTTGATCTTCTGAATAATTGTTGTAGTCCCTTCTATTATAGCTTCTATTGTTGTTGTTGAAGTTGTGTCCACCTCTGCCTCTATTGCCGCCATATCCACCTCTTCCACTTCCTTTCTGGGTCTTCCCATTGAACCAGCAATTCTGAGTGGTGTGGTTGGTCTTATCGCATATGGCACAAGGTTGAACATTCTAACCTTTGGCTTTGTCTTGCTTTGGTCCTTTCTTCTTCCCTTTCCACTTGCTCTTGCTTGCGAAGTTGGCTTGGGAAGTCTCTTCTTCGTCTTCTTCCTTCTTCTTGCCTTTCTGCTTCTTATCCTTCTTATCTGCATATAGAGCACTAGTTGAATTACCATGATAAGAGTTACCTTCCTTTATGCTATTGTTGGCTTCTTGATTGAAGAGTTGTCCAAGAAAGATGTTGAAGTCTGGAGTCTGCACATCCATGATGAGATCATAGGCCGTCGTGAAGGATTGCCATTGCTTATCACTTCGAATGCCGTTGAGAATTTGCCTCATGATGACCTCTTCTTCAATCAGCTCTCCAATGGATGCTAACTGATCCGCAACCTCTTTGACCTTGGTAACAAACTCTGTGATGGTTTGTTTAGGTGTCTTCTTCATTTGGTTGAACTCGTTCCAAAGATGATTCTTTCTTGCTTTGGTACTAGCAGAAAAGAAAGTCTCCAGGGCATCCCAAGTCTCTTGAGATGTCTTGCATCCTCTAATATGTGGTAATAGAAAGTCAGAGATAGAGTTTAGTATGTACGACCTTGTTTGAGCATCCCTTGCGCACCAAAGTGTGAGCTTATCTGTCTCCTCTTGTGTAGGTCCTCCTTTGGATCTTGGAATAGGCATAGCTTCATCACCTGCTACAATTCCATAAAGATTTATACCTTGCAAGTAGGCCTCCATTCTGATTTGCCAAGCCGCGTAGTTGTGTCGATCAAGCTTCTCGATCATTGAGGGAAAGCCGTCACCCATATTGAACTAGCTCTGATACCACTGAAAGAACTTGGAGAAGCTTGTCGAAGGTAGAAAAGTGCGTTTCGAAGCGATGAAGTTTGGTCAAGCCAACCGGCACAAGACCAGCCCTTGAGCTTTTGGAGACTCAAATAGACCTTATAGGCATGCTATAAGTGCAAAGAAACACACTATGTACCTTGGAGCATCAAGGAGAATGAGTCGATACAAAACAGATAGGTTCACGGGTCGACTAGCTCAAAAAACTTACTATCTATGGAAGAGACAATGAACTTCAAATGCCCATAGCGAACAGCGTGATTACAATTAGAAAAAATCCTTTTATGGGAGTGATACACATAGGGTTGAGTGTATGGAATGCACAAAAGTATAAGGAATAAGCAAAATATGCTATAGGAATGAATGCGACATTCACCGGTGGTACCTCCTATTTTTCAGGAATACGCAGAGATTGACCCCGACGCAGAAAAACTGAGATTTCTCCAACTCTGCTGAACCAAATGCTTTCAAAATTTACAGGCCTAAACTAGACACTGATACCTTTCCAATGAGTCCTCTTGCACTCAATTTGGAGCTCTGAGGAGAGAGCAGCAGCCTCTGCAAGATTACTGTTGGCGAAGAAGATGATGCAGAAATTGAAGGAGCAAGACAATGATGGTCACAAGTGTATGTATATTGCTTCCATGTATAATACAAGTGATTTCAACTCCTTATATAGCCTCTAGGAGTGTTCCACGACTTTTACAACTTGAATTTGAATTCAAATGAAGGTGGGAATGGTTGTTGGAGGGAATCAATTCACTTCCCTACAATCTAGGAAAAGTGAAGATCTTGATTGATCTACTTTTAGGTGATTGATTGCTTGATTGAATGCAACTTCAACCACCAAAATTTCGTGGGATTTTGGCCCTATATTTGTATCTTTACATGTGTACAACTCAAGGCTTTTACAACGGTAAATGAGCCATCAAAATATTCTCAAAAAATACAATAAATGAGCATATGAAAAAGAACTCTCCAACGGATATTCTTTCGACGCGATAGCCTTTGATGTAGATCAAATCCACCTCAAGCATAGTGTAAGCTTGATGTTCCAACACCATCAACATCCATTGTTGATTTACTCCAAGTAGCAAGTCTATTTTGTTTCTCATTTGCTAGGTCACTCATTTCTGATTTAGGTTGATCAAAATTTGGGTTTGCTGTAAAATGGTTCTAAATTCTTCGTATTCTCCATATTCTCATGCACATACTCTTCATACCTCTTAGGCACCCAATCTCTTTTATCTAGTTCCTATTTCTACCTAGATATAGATATTGTCAATTTGTATCATATACACACATTGTAATTTGACATTCATATATAAGTTAGTGTAGGTGAACCTCATAGATTACCATTCCACTTGAAATCTTCTCTATTCTCTCTCTATCTCTTACTCATCTATTTTTGAGTCTTAAAGTTGTGTATGTTAAGGTTCATCTATTGGAGGATCCTCTAAACCTATGAATTATTGTTATTGTGGCCCAGTACCACTTCCAATAGTTGGTATCAGAGGTTAGAATACCAACATTTGGTATGAGAGCTTAGAATACAAACATTCTGAAGGATTCCCACTTGTCATCAGCTTTGATGTAATTGATGATTTGCCTTATGATTTTCTCTTCATCAATTACTTCTCCAATGCTTCCTAACTGGTCAAAGATCTCCTTCATTTTGATGACAATCAGTCACACTTTGCTTGGGACTTTTCTTCAAGGTAGTGAACTCCATCCATAGCTCATTCTTCCTTGCTCTAGTATTTGAAGAGAAGAAAGAGGCAAGAGCTGTCCAAGTTTCTCATTGAAGTCTTTCACCCTTTGGACATGAGGTAAAAGAAAATCAAAGATTGAGTTTAAGAAGTAGGACCTGGCTAGTACATCCTTTGAGCGCCAAGTTGTAAACCTTTCTTGCTCTTCATGTGATGGTTGTCCTTTGCTTCTCATTGTTGGCATGAGATCATCTTCAGATATGTATCCAAATAGATTTCTCCCTTGGAGGTAGGCCTCCATCCTTAGAGACCAAGTTGCGTAGTTTTTTCTATCTAATTTTTCAATGGTGGAAGGAAAACCATCTCCCATACCGATTTATCTTTGCTTTGATACCACTATGACGAGAGATGGTTGATACACTCCATAGATGTGGCCGATGCTACAAAAACCTACTCTACACCTCACAAGATAGCTTTAGGGATGATAAGTAGAGACCTTGTGCTTCCTAACGATACATATAAAATGGTAAAATCATTCCTAGTGATTTGGAGAATAAATCCCAAATTGACTCATCAAGATAGACTACTTGACATAAAACAGATGAAGTAACTTGCTATTTTTGGATGAATTGCACTCTGGAAATTAACACAGAGCTCACAACTTGTTGAAAATTGAAGAGAGATTTTTTGCACACCTCTAATAATTAGATAGGTAATGAACTCAAAGCAAAAAAATTGATGAATTTTGATGAAGCATACTAAGAGAAATAAATCTAGTAATTAGGGGTGTCATCCCAACATTTTAGGAGCTATATGCCAAAATACATAGTTGACTTCAAATGAATCTAACTCACAAAATAATAAACCAATGATGATGAAAATTGGTATGATGCAAACAGGCTTATCAAGTTACCTATAAAAATTTAAATTAGAGCAAAATATTAAGTATACATAGAGAAATCAATAACTGAATGTGACTAAACAAGTGAATGTAAACTTGTAGCAATAGATGAGAAGAACTCCAAGATGTAGCTTGAAAATCAATCTGTATTGCACACATTGTCTATGATATCAATGGACGTGAAGCTTTGGAAGGAGGATCACAATGAGTGCTTCACTTATGGATTGGTGCTTGATCAGAATCTCCTCAAGATGTAGCTATATACTCTGCTCTTTTCCGCGACTACTCATAGGTGTATATATAGAGATTGTTGAATTCAAATCTTGGAGGGATTGTACCTAAAAGTTCCCTCAAGTTGGAGAATCACTAGGCTATTCAATCACTTCTAACTCGGCTTGTAATTAATGCCTAAGTAGGCCACAAGGTTCACCAATGACTTCTACTTTTTGATGTACTTACTTTTCAAGTGTTAGAAGAGTTTGTTTCTATGGTTCTCTTATTGAGAGTATTCAAAAGAAATGGTTTACATTAATGGGTGATCAAGCACTAGGCTTGGATGAAATACACCAACAATATATGTACTTATACACACACACATACCCACACACACACACACACACACACACACACATATATATATATATATATATATATATATATATATATATATATATATATATATATATATATATATATATATATATATATATATATATATATATATATATATATATATATATATATATATATATATGTGTGTGTGTGTGTGTGTGTGTGTGTGTGTGTGGAGAGAGAGATGTATATACTATATACAACACACACACACACACACACACACTATATATATATATATATATATATATATATATATATATATATATATATATATATATATATATATATATATATATATATATATATATATATATATATATATATATATATATATACTTGGTCTTTATGTGACTTGGCCCTTGGAAAGAAGGACATTGGTACTAAGTGGGTATACAACTTGAAACATAAGCCTGATTGTATAGTTGACAGGTATAAGGCAAGACTTTTTGCAAAGGGTTATGCGCAGGAAAGAGGCAGTGATTTTGATGAAACCTTTGCTCCTACTTGCCAAATTACTATTGTTCATAGCATCTGTGCACTCGCAACTTATCGTGGTTGGAACGTACATCAGTTGGACATTAAAACAATATTTTTGAATGGTGAGTTGCATGAAGAAGTGTATGTTTTTCAACCCCCTAGCTTTGTGCAAAAAGGGCATGAAAATCAGGTGTGCAGCTTAAAGAAGTCATTAAATGGCTTAAAGCAAGCACCACATGCTTGGTATGAAAAGATACATGCCTATCTGATTGCACATGGTTTTGAGAACAGTCCAACTAAAAGCACCTTATATGTTAATTGTGCTAATGATGTACCTCTAATCATTTTGGTGTATGTTGATGACATGCTGCTCACTCGTCCTCATCAGAAGCATATTGCTGATTTTAAGGCTGATTTGCATGCCTCATTTGAGATGTCTGATTTGGGCCATTTGCATCATTATTTGGGCATTCAGTTTATGCATGTTGATGGTGGAATGTCCTTGTGTCAAACGAAATATATTGACACATTATTGAAATGTTTCAACCTTTAAGAGGGTAAGCCTATTGCCACTCCTATGGAGACAGGTTTATGATTGAGTCTTCATGACGTTGTAGATGCATTTGATTCTGTTCTCTATCAGCAGGCTGTTGGATGCTTGATTTACTTATGCATTACTCGGCCAGACATTCAGTTTGTTGTCTCACAGATGAGCAGGTTTACGCATTGCCCAGGTGTCAAGCATTGGCAGGCAGTTAAGCACATCTTTCGCTACTTGAGTGGTACCCGACTACTTGGGTTGCTTTATCCCAAGGGGGGATCACTGCCGCCAGATTTGCATGCTTTTTCTGACTCTAGCTAACTGGTTGCTATGACACTCATGTGTCCACTAATGGCTTTCCCTTCACGCTTGGTAGCTCATGTATATTTTGGTTTAGCAAGAATCAGCTTACTGTGGCCACTTCGAGTTGTGAGGCAAAGTGTAGGGAAACTTTCACAACTACTGTTGAATGTGTGTGTCTCAGACATCTTATGGCTGATGTGGGTGTTGGTCAGTCTTTTGCCACCACCATCTTCACTGATAGTCAGAGTGCATTGGCAGTTGCAAGGAACCCTATGTTCCATGCTTGCACTAAGAACATTAAGGTGCAGTATCATTATGTCAGGGAGAGGTTCTCTGCTAGGGACATCAACTTAGCATATGTGCCCACACAAGAGAACATTGTAGACCTTTTCATGTGAAATCACAAATGATTTTGGCTCTATGTTAACTAGTGGAACCTTGTCCATTCTACTATGCATGCTAACATTATTTCAACTGACCCTGTGTTCTTTCTTCTTCGTAGAATATTTTATTTGTATATATGTTGAACAAATATGTAGTGAGGTATGTACAAATGTATGTAGGTATGTATGTATGTGTGTGGAGATATGTATCATCAACATATGTGTTGTCTACCTCTGGCTTTGGAAGAGGTGTGAGGGATGAGATGGTGTAGACTTCCATTTGTCCAAGGGCTCCTTTAGTAGAATGGGAGATTATGGAGATCTATGCATAAAGGAGAGGTATGCATCCACTATCCTAGTTCCTTTCAAGCATTCCACTAAAAGCATTTGTCATAACATCATGTGACCTAAGCTTATGAATGCTTTTAGGCTGCTTGTAGAAATATCTCAAAGCCACATTATCATGATATACCTACATCGTGCACTTCATCCTTGTTTCTAGGTTAACTTCACCATTTTAACATGTGGGATTGTTATATCAAGTGGATCTTTAGGAATTGATTACTCTCAAAGAAGCCTTTGTTGTCTGGAATTTTTATTTCTCTCCTAGTGCTATGAGATATTATTTGTAGTACCCATTGGATCCCTTATCTCTGATTTTCATCTTCTCTGGATTTTGTTGTTTGGAAGGCTCCATTTAACTAATCTATTGTCCCCCTTATAATTAAAGATATTTAGCTTCTTGCTTAACTTTCAAGATGATTATGCTTTGGACATGGAAACTCCTATCCCTGAATTTCTATGTATGCTCTCTTCTGTGTGCTTATTAAGGTTTTTTGGTGCGTACAATGTATAGGACATAAATGCAAATTTTGTGCTAGGCTTCATTATGGATGTGTTTCCCCATCCTTCTTGGGAGTGATAGAAACTCACTTTGAAGAGCTTCATGTAATTTCATGCTCATGGTGTGTGTGTTTTGGGATGACATTACTAGGGATGTCTTAGTATTGTGTTGGGTATAATCGCGTAGATATGCTCTATAGTCTTGTGGTTGAATACCATGACCTTTTAGTTCCACTTCCATCAGAATGTGAATTTGGGGTATACCTGGACTTATTCTGGTACATATTTTGTATCAACCCTTTGTTCATGGGATAGTATTAGGTATACACACACAAGAGTGTATATATATATATATATATATATATATATGTGTGTGTGTGTGTGTGTGTGTGTATATGAGTGTGTGTATAGTTCACCTAAATTTTTATATTTAAAATGGAAACTATCATTGAATTTGTTTATATTTTACATGAAATTTCTCACCAAAATTTGCCAAAAAATTATAATATGATATACTTCAAGAAATGCACCCACATTTGTATGATTTCGAGCCAAGGGGATGGTCTTACGTTTTTTACCCTACCTTCAGCTCTCCATTTATAAAGGCATTCTTCACATCAAGTTGATACATCTTTCAATGCTTGCTTGCAACAATTGCACTAATCATTAAGATGGTAGTCATCTTAGCAATAGGGCTAAAGGTTTCTTCATAATCATCTCCATATATTTGAGCCTCTTGCCGTTTGTCGGTTTCTTCATAATGCCCAACTGTGATCTTTCCTTTGAGCCCTTCATCTACTCCTATGTAGGCTCTTGCAGTTCGTCGGCTTCTTCAAAGCATGTGGGTTCTTTAAAAACTTAACTTATTTATATGCATAATGTCTAACCATGAATGATATTCTTTGAAATGAATACCTTACCCTATTAGATTTTGTTATCTCACCATTCCATTGATTTGTATATTTATTATTGACCTTTGAGCTCTCCCTCTTCTTTCCATGATGATTTGCATTGGATGCAATCCATAAGTCTTCATCTTCTTCTATCTCTATGATTTTAGCTTTGCCCTTGATCCTTGTATCACTAAGTTGGCTTGATAAAGCACTTCCTCCATTCGATGATAAATGTTGACTTGAATCCATTGGTCCACCAAGGACCATGGTTTTTGGTTCTTCACTTGAAGTTATCATCATCTTCATTAGCCTCCATAGATATACATTTGAAGAATAAGAAGGTAAAATTTTACCAAATGTGGCATCCCTTGAGACCTTTAGCTCCTTTGTTGTGGGGTTATAGCATCTATACCCCTTTTGTTCACCTCTATTCCCTATAAATACTCATCTCTCTGATCTATCAACAAGTTTTCTCCTTAATTCACTTGGAAGCAACACATAACAAGTACATCCAAACACTCTCAAGTTTGACACATCTGGTTTTCTATTGTACCAAGCATCATAGGGTGTTTTAACATGTATACTTGATGTGGGTGCTCTATACATGATATATATTGTAGTGGTTGTTGCATCTACCCAATAGTAATTAGGCATTCCCATTTCCTTCATCATAGTCCTAGCACTAATTACAATGTACATATTTCTCCGTTCTGCTACACCATTTCCTTGTGGTGTGCACCTGCAGGTGATTTGTCTCATGATGCCATTTGAGTCCACAAAATCAAATAATTAAATGGAGATATTTTATCCCCTTCTATCTGATCTTGAACATTTTATATACCTATCACATTCCTTCTCAAAACCAGTTATGAACACTTGAAGTAATAAAAGACATCCGACTTATGCATCATACAATAAAGCCAATTGATCTTTATGCACTAATCAATGAAAGTTGTAGAGTATCTATTCCCTCCAATTGAGTTCTCCTTTGTTGGCCCCAAGACATCTTTATGAACTACGACAAGTGGATGATAGCTCACATAATTGCTTTTATTGATGTGTAACATAGTTTGCTTACCAAATTGAAAAGCTTCACACAAGTCCTTAAGATTCTGATCGTAAAGAGTTGGTAGCCCAAGTTTTCTTGGATGTGCATGAGGTGCTTGGGTTGAATATGTCTCACTCGATCTAGAAACATGCTTACCAAAAGCAATGTTTTCGTTTTTAATTAGTTAAACATGTGTAAACAATAAATAAACAAAATTGAAGTGAAAAGGTTAGTATTTGAAGATTAAATCCTCTTTCTCTTATGCACAGGAGTATGATACATAACGTTCTTCAAGAAACATTCCATAGAAACCTCATTGTGCTCTATATAAGCAACCATTAAGACAATATTAAACTTTGAAATCCATCTAATATATTCATGTCAAATTCAAATACTGTCATACTTTTGATATCCGCATCATTCATCACATCTCTAACCATCCACCCAAGGGCATCACTAGCTATGGCAAAGAGAAGCGGAGCTAAAGGAGAAACTTGAGGAATGGATATAAGAAGCCTAAAAGGTTTGGACAAAGATCCATTCATTGAAACCCAAAGTAAGCATTGCCAAAGGTGATACGAACATACTTGATGAATCTTTTCCTAACCCCAGTATCATGCAAAGAATTCAAAATGAAGACCCATTCTATTGTATCATATGCCTTACCAAAATGCACTTTGAAGAAGTAAAAGTGAAAAGAATTTCAGCCTTTGCATAAGGACGTGGTAGCAACAAGGATATATATAACCTTACGAAAGGACTAAGTTTTCTAGCAAGAGAGGAAGAGAATATCTTGTATATGGAAGTTAGACAAACAATGTGTATCACATTATTCCTTGGGCTCCCTTTAGTTAACCAATTTAAAAACTCCAATGTTGATACCAATAGGAAGGGTACGTTTTCTAGTTGCCTCTTGCCAAGTCAAGAGAATAAAAGAAATGAGGAAGTCCTTTAAATCCAAAAGAAAAAAACATTTGGAACTCCATCAATACCAAGAACTTTAGAGGTGATAAGCCCATATTAAATCACATACTATAAATTATAACAACAACAATAATAATAATAATAATAGTGATAATAATTATATTAATAATAATAATAATAATAAAATAAAGTAATTCTTATGACAATGGATTGCATTGAAAATCACTATTCTTGAGAAAAAGTCTAAAAACTAAATGTGGTAATAAATAATAATAGCAAGGCAAGTGGTTGGGTGCTCATCTCTTGAGGCGAGGGTGAGGCTTCAATCCCCTTTCGATAGCCAATTAGTTTTATCGGCTAGAGTCTAGATCTAAACTAGTTGTAATTGCCTTCACGCCTCTTCTCATTGTAGTGCTTTCGAGTTTCTGTATCGCATCACCCCTTCTTTTCGCGATCCTAAGGGTCTCATGGGTACTCTGCCCCCTTCACTTGTACAATTATTATTTTCTATTAATTCAAGACAAAGAGAGAAGGCCACTTCCTCTTTTCAAAATAATAATAATAATAATAGTAATAATAATAATAATAATAATAACAATAATAATAATAATAATAGAAATAATACAGAACTACCTAAACAACTAAGTATTAGCATAAGTGAAGAGAATTGATGGAAGTATGCCACGAGAGGCAGTTGAATATCAGCAAATTATTGTCTACTCTCGATGAAACCAAAGCGTGTCATCCCAAATTGATTGGATAGTAGGTGCTACTATACAAACGTCTCTCATGAAATACTAGAGAAAAGTGTGTGTATATACCACCTGAACGAAAGAAACAATGAAGCTTCCAAACGTCTTAAAAGAGATAATGTAACAATCTAAAATTCATCTTATGGATGGTGCCAACGAGCTTCCAACGGGCACTTACGTTTTGCATTCTGCATAATCGACATCCGACAATTTAGGCATGCACGTATAGTTCACGAAACGAAAATTATTAGTAATAGCATATAGTTCACGATAAGAATATTATTAATAATAACATTTGTTCAAGTACAGTTATTACAAAAATAAGAAGCGTTTAACAAATTCCTTCTTATACTCGTTAGTTAAAAAAAAAACAAAGAAAAAAACTCCATCTTCTTCACTTCTTGATGGACCTAAGCACATCTTCTCATGTCCAATGTGACTTTTACTCTCTACTTGATCATTGACAACTCAACCCACATCATAGCCCCTTCAACCCCCCTTTCTATGTATTTCGTGGACTCGACCTTCACCAACGGAGCATGGATAAGCTTTGCATGCTAATTTAACCAATGCTAATTTAGCCAATGTTGGGCCTTTACCAATACTAGTTTAACCGCCTTTTAATTCTTTGCATCCACCCAATTTTCGCTCCTATCCATTGGAATGCAATTGTCTAGCAGATATTCTCTTCTCTTGACTACCAAATAAACCGTTCAACACTCTTGAAGATACTTCAATCTCTTCTTACTCCATTCTTACTTCATCCAATGTCATTCCTTGTTATTCCCCTCAGGATTCTTGCTACCATAATCCACATGCCCTTTCAACATGTTCATTTATGATGAAATATATGTTTTTGTGCCTTGGTTGCTCTTTGTACTTCCAGACATCTATTGTGATTGGAACTCCTATTGGTCCTTTGGGTACTCCGACTTTAGTGATCTATCAGATTCTAGGATTGAAAATTTTTATTATTTCATACCAGCAAAAGGGGTTAGCAACGAATTGAGTTATGAGCCAAAATCCACTGTTGGGCTTATAGTGTTCAATTCTTCAAATGTTTTTTTTTTACTCTTGAATAGTTCTATTTGCATTAAAGGATTTTGTTTCCCAATGGATTATGGTTAAGCTTTTGGCAATGAGCTTCCGCATTACATAAATAATACAGAAACATAAAAGTTACCCTCATGGAGTTGTGGGCAAGATGTAAGTATATTAAAGTAACATGACATCAGCTATGTCTGTGATAGAATGCGCGGTATCATCACCTGACTCCACATGCCCTTTCATTGATGGTACCTACATGTCTTAAAAGAAATCCTTGTTGCAACGCATGCGATTGTTGCATCCACTATCAATGTGCCAAGTGCTTGACCCTTGTGTCTATTAGTCACTCATCTGCATCATACATAAAATACTTTGACTCTCATTTGAAGTAGATGCATCATTAACTTGTCATTTGTATGATGAATTGGTCTTTTCCCTTTGATAGCAATCCCTTGCATGGTGGACATACTTTCGACATATAAGGCATCCTCGCGAGTTGTTGTCTTGATTATGGTTGTACCTTCCTCCTTTTCCTCTAAACTTGCCTCTTCCTTTTTATGAAGAGAAGCTTCTACCTTCATCTTGATTAGGATCCCCATTTGATCCTTTTTCTTGCCTTCCTTTGCCTCTACCTTTATTTCATCTTCTACGTCTTCCTCTTGCATAAAATGTTTGGGCCTCATTGCCCTTTGCCTTCGAGCCCCAAATGTTCATCTCTTCAATCACCATCAAGGCGGCTAATTGCTCAAAGTCAAGTGGACTATCTTCGACATATACAAAGGTGGTAAAGCCTTCCACTTCTCATCATCCCCAAGTGGATTCAAAGTGTATGCAACAAGATCATTATCATTTATGTGATAACCTATGGATCCCAATCCATCATTTCTTTGATCTTCATAATATAGTGATTTATAGTGCTGATAGGTTTTTTCCTCAAGTTATTGAGCTCATTCTTCAATTGCATCTTCTAAGCTTTGTTTGAAGTGGAGTATAGTCTCTCTAGGGTTTTCCATACTTTCATAGAGGTGTCTAGGTCTTGTATAGTCTAGCTTTGTTTGAAGTGGAGTATAGTCTCTCTAGGGTTTTCCATACTTTCATAGAGGTGACTAGCTCATTCTTCAATTGCATCTTCTAAGCTTTGTTTGAAGTGCAGTATAGTCTCTCTAGGGTTTTCCATACTTTCATAAGCCTTTTCCAATGAGGAAGCTAGACATTCTAAAATTCCATGGTTGATAATTGTTTTTGTCAAGTTCTCGATCTAAGTGCTATATTTTGACATGAGGAGCTCTTTTGTATTCTTTTACAAACCTTTGATGTAAGAAGAGTGAAGATTACCAATATCTTTGGCTATCTACTTCACAAGTACCAAAATAGATGGGGTGGATGCTTTGCTTCTTCACTAGTAGACTTCCCTTGAGTTGGTGATGTGCCCTTGAACTCAAATCAACAACGCTCCTTCCTCTAAGTCCTTCAATGGATCCTTGGAGTCCCTTTGAATCTCTCTATGTGTTGAAATTCTTTGATACCACTAATGGGAGAATGTGCACCTTCCCTTTGTAGGTTTGAACCATACATGGCCTCACTGTATGCTCATAGATACCTTTGTTCACTCCAAATGATGGTTCTCTCATGTCTTGGAGAATGAACTCGAGATCTTTTCCATACTCAAACTATAGTATGAGATCTTCCTAATTCAAGTTATACCACTCAAAATGCTTGTTCCTACTTTGTCTACCACTATCTCCAAGATAGATTGTTCATTACCTTCACTAGGCATGCACAGAGACACCTCTTCAATCGAGAATCAATTTCTCTCAAAATATGCAAGGTTTAGACTTGCACTTCATTCCATAATAAGAATACAGTAGTATCTTTCTAATGAACCAAAAATTATAGGAAATGGATACAAAATGGTCACAAAAATATCCTTATTACAGGAAAGGGATACAAAATGATCAAGAAAATACCCTTATCATATAGAGCTAACTAGCTTCTACACATAGAAACCTAAGTGAGAGATATGGAAACCAAATGGAATCTTACAAATTCGAAGTACAACGTGCCAAGGGAAAACAACCTCCTAACGAGGGAAAAGATGTTGATATATTTTGGTAGTGATGTGTGTTGACATATCAAGCTCAACATGTGATGATCGACGATGACACGTATCAGTTTTTCCTTTCTCTAAAATATATGGTGGTCATGCCGATATATGTCAAGGATACTTCATTGAGCTTTATTATATTTATCTACCAAGAGTGATGGCACATTTGTTACTTGCCAGCTCACTCATTGCGGACATTAGATTTTTCCTTATGTATTGATCTTCATATATTGCACTTGTTGTATTCTTGCTTTTTAGGTCATTCTTGTACATTCCTTTTTATGTAATAGAAGAAGTATAACAAGATCATTCTTCGTTGCCTAAATTTTTGTGTGTGTGATTCTCCTTGAGAGTGAGAGTATGTGTGTGAGCTCTTCTCCTTATTTCCTTGCTTGTGACATGGTACCAGAGCCAGCGTGGCTGTAGAGAGCTCGTGGAGAATGCGACGATGAAGAGTACATGGCAAGGCATGAAGAAAACATGACTCACAAAAAAACTCCATTTGCTATGAAAATCAACATGAAGGTAGAAGTTTGTTACAAAAATCGAAGTTTCTGAGCCATCTAGACCTCTGTTTTGAACCTGCAAGGTGGGGTCCACACAAAAAGTAGGTCAGTTTTGGAAACTATAACTTGCCTTGTGTTCGGCAACACTCATATATTCTAGATCCAGAATTTCAAGCAGTTTCATCCACTGTTGATACACGAAAACTGTGTTTTTCTGAGATCTAACTATCACATCATAGTGCGACACTATTCAAGCAGAAGTGTTTCTTGCAGTGGTTTGCAGTGTTGACAATTGATGCAGAAATGTCAAACGTAGATGGAATAAGTGATCTTATGAGCAATAAGCTTGACAAGAACAGTTTCCATGCTTGGAGATTTAGAATGATGAATTTCCTGATGGGAAAAGGCTATTGGAAGTACATCAAAGGAGAGAATGAAAATGCTTTGCAGTTACCAGAAAGGAATGAGACTCCAATCAGTTAAGAGCATATGAGGAATGGAATCAAGGAGCACGAAAGGTAATGTATTGGCTATTTGTTAGCATACAAGATAGCATGATTGGACACATACAGGATGCCAAGACTCTGAAAGAGGCTTGGAACAGTTTGCTCGCATTGTATGAGACCAATACAAAGGCATGAAAATTGCAACTCAAGAAGGAGTTGCATACATTGGAGAAGAAGATCATGTTGGTAAGTGACTATACCTTGAAAAGCAAAAGCATATATGAGTCACTTGCATCTATTGACGTGAATGTAGATGATGATGATGATAAGGTGGAAGTGTGCCTTCGTGGTTTAGGAGCTGCACACAAGCAGTTCATAACTTCTATACAGACGAGGGAAAATATTCTGAATTTTGCAGATCTAGTATCTATGTTGATTATTGAAGAAATGCATCTTGGTGAGGATTCAAAATCCCAAGGAAAATCTAGTTCTCATAAGCTATTCTACTTTGGCAGAGGAAGAGGCAGAGGTAGAGGTTTGAAAAGTGGAAGAGGAAATAGTAACCAAGACCAAAGTCAACAACAGAATCATGCAGAAGGAAGAGGACACTTTTGAGGCAGGGGGAGCCAAAGAGGCCGTAGAAATTTTCAAAGGAATGATTCAGGTAATGAGAGTAAAGGATGCTGGAATTGTGGTAAACCTGGACACTTTGAACATGATTGCAGGTTGAAGAATCAAAATAACAGAAGGCAGCAGAATAACTATGCATCCATAAGTGCAGATGATTCTGAGAAGTTGTTCATGATTCAACATCACATGATGAATACGATGTCTGCTAGTGTTTCAAAATTGAATGATAATGTCTGGTATGTTGATTCAGATGCTTTAAATCACATGACCAGTCATGCAGAATGGTTTAGTAGTTTGCAAAAATTACCAGTTCCTAGATATGTTGAAACAAGTCATGATACATCACATCCTATTGAGCATACAAGAAAGATAGCATTGTTTATGGAGGATGGGAAGGTAAAACATCTTGTTGATGTGTTGCATGTTCCAAACATAACAAAGAATCTGGGTTCTGTTGGACAAATGGTTGACTAGGGATTACAAGTCACGTTCACTGCTGATGGGTTATATGTAGAAGAGTAAAAACAAGGTGGATTGTTGATTGCCAAATGAAACAAAGTGGGTAGGATGTTCACCTTAAATGTGAAAATTCTTGAAATGAATGCAGCCATGTTTGCAAAAGGTGCAGAAGTTATTGATGATATAGAGATCTGGCACAAAAGAATTGGACATGCAAATCTGCAAAGGCTGAAATTGATGCAATCAAAGGAGATGGTTCACGGACTATCAAATTTCAAGGTTTCAGAGATGCAAAAGGTATGTGCAGCATGTCAATTTGGTAAATAGTCAAGATCATCATTTCCACATGACAAACATTTTAGTGAGAATGTCTTAGAAATAGTACATACAGATGTTTGGGGTCGTACAAAGACCACATCTATGGGCGGTTGTAGGCGTTATGTTACTTTCATTGATGACCATACACGAAAAGTGTGGGTATATTTCATGAAAGAGAAGAGTGAGGTATTCACTCACTTTTTTCTTTTCATGGTGGAAAAGCAGAAAGGGAAGTATATTCAAACATCAAGATCTGATGGAGGAGGTGAATACATGTAAAATGAGTTCAACAATTTTCTTAGAAGTCATGGAATTTGATGTCAGTTTTCATGCATGTACACACCACAATAGAATGGCCTTGCTCAATGAAAAATTAGACATATTGCAAAAATAGCTAGAGCCTTGATGGCTGAGAAGAATATGCCTCATTGTTATTGGGCACAAGCTGTGCATATGGTTGTATACATCATGAACAGAACTCCAAGTACTGTTGTACATCAAGTTACACTTGAAGAGAAGTTTACAAGGAAAAAGGTAAACTTATCACATATGAAAGTATTTGGTTGTATTGCATATGTACATGTTCCTGATGAATTGAGGACAAAGCTTGATCCAAAAGTAGAAAAATGTATCTTCATTGGGTACTCCTTTGAGCAAAAGGGATATAGATGTTATAACCCACTCACACGATAGGTGAAGGTGAGCAAAGATGTGGTATTTGATGAAATGTCAAGCTTCTATGCAGATGCCAAAGAAGGACTGAATCTTGAACCAAATGACAAAGAAAGTGCTAAAAAATCAAGTGATGAATCTCAAGTTTTGAGTGGATCAGATGCATCCCCAAGAAATAGTTCTAACTCAAATCCATGGAGTGGAAGATTGCATGGAAATTTCAGTCCACCAAATTCATCAAATACATCCAAGAAAGGTAAAGAAAAGATTTCTACTGGTAGTAAAACATGTGCAGGTTTTGAAGACATTGATGGAAACTCAAGCGGTTCAGAAAAGAGTCTTCATGAGGAACTTGGATTGCCCTCTGTGAAGAATCCAAAAGTAAGAAAAAAACATGCAGATGATGCAAGGAGAAGTGACCTAGGACCAAGAAGATCGAGGAGGATGAGGAATTTAGTGCAACAATTGACCTATGACAGTTATATGGCACTTCATTGTGCGTACATGACTTAGGTAATATAAGATGCTGAACCTTCTTGTTTTGAAGATGCAATTGGAAATGTAGATTGGGAAAAAGCTATGGATGAAGAGATGGCTGTACTTTATGGAAACGAAACATGGAAGCTGGTTCCATTGCCACAAGGAAATAAACCCACATGCTGCAAGTGGGTTTACAAGGTAAAGCACAATGCTGATGGTAGCATATACAGGTACAAAGCACAATTGGTAGCAAAAGGATATGCACAATCTTATGGCATTGATTATGAGGAAACATTCAGCCGTGTAGCTAAAATGTCTACTGTCTGAACACATGTTGCACTTGCTACAACAAAAGTATGGACTTTGCATCAAATGGATGTGAAGAATGCTTTCCTACATGGCTAGTTACAGGAAGAAGTATATATGCACCAACCACAAGGATATGAAGATTCAAAGCACCCAGAATATGTTTGTAGGTTGCAAAAGGCTTTGTATGGGCTGAAACAAGCTCCTCGTGCATGGCATGCAAGGATTGCTATTTACTTGACCACCATTGGGTTTTGTATGTGTGATGTAGATCATTCACTATATGCAAGAAAGGGTGATGATGGCATCACGATTGTGGCTATCTATGCTGATGACTTGATTGTCGGTGGTGATAATGAAGAAAGCATCAAAGAGGTAAAGCAACTTCTTATGCAGGAATCTCACATGAAGGATCTTCGTGTGTTGTGCTACTTCTTGGGCATTGAGTTTATACATATAGAAATGGGTATATGGATGTCGCACAGACAATATGCCTTGAATATGCAACAAAAGTATGGTATGGCTGATTGTAAGCCAATTTCTATGCCATTAGATCAGAATTTGAAGTTGGATACTACATCCAGTGAAGCATTGGAAAATGCTACTATGGACAGGAAAATTATGCAAAGCTTGAATCTTGATATATCTCACAATTGCAAGGCCTAATCTTAGCTACACTATTGGACTTGAAAGTCAATTTATGTAGGTTCCCAGGGGCCACATTTGGATGCTCTCAGGTGCACTCTATGCTATGTGAGTGCTACTTTGGATTATGCATTGTTTTATGAGGCTAGTATAGAATTTGTAAGTTCATGGATACACTAATGCAGATTAGGCTGGTAGCATTCCAGATAGAAGATCTACTAGTGGAGTTATGTTCTTACTTGGGAGTGCCGCTATTACATGGAGCAGCAAGAAGCAACTCACTGTTGCTTTGTGGAGTACAAAGGCTGAGTATAGAGATGCTGCAATGAGAGCATGTGAGGCATCATGACTAGAGATGCTACTTGCAGATTTAGGTGTGGAAGTGCAAAAGCCTATTATCTATTGTGATAAACTTAGCACTATATAGTTAGCATGGAACCCTATTCTTCATGCTAGAACAAAGCATATCAAGGTACATTATGCTTGAGTATGTCCCAACCCGTGGCATCTCCAACACTGGATCGGAGCAGCCCTCCTCTAATCTTGTGTTGCTCCTCTAGAATAGTTACCTTCTTGACCTTGAGCACCATGCCCATAAGCCTATCTATTTTCCCCACGAGGCATGGGTGGGACACTTTGCACAGACAATCCTATATAAGTACATTCTCCTGCATTTCCCAATTGCATGGTTCATCTTTCATGTTGAAGATTCACTCACTCATTAGACATAAAGAAATGAAGGCATATGAAGGATAAAGAAAGACAAAGAGAAGTAGAAACAAAGCATTCAAAAATTCAAGCCTTAGTGAAGGGACAAATTCACGCTTGTAATATAATGCATACAAACTTCTAGAATTACTAGTTTTGAATCTTGGATCATCAAGCAGATATGTATATATAAGTTTGTTTGAATATATAGAGATAGAAAAAGTGTGTGTGAGATAGATTTGTCAGTAATTTTTTTTTTTGAGAGAGATGATGAGGAATAACTACTCAGAGTAGGAGAGTTTTCCATGGCTATGAGCGAAATGAGTCCAAGCCATTCTGTACACATCTTCTCTAATAGAAAACACATGTTTGTGCAGAATAATTTGAGCATGTTCTTCTTGTGTGAAGAAATCTATGTATTCTTCATATCAGTGTGAAAGTTAATTGACAGTTACAAATTTCGCGGTGCACATCTTACTATATTTCTACAAGCTAGATCTCACAGTATAGTGTAAAGTTTTTCATGAATGATAGATCATTTTGAAGCTACTATCTTCAATTACAAATTGATCAAAAGATTTTTGTGAAATGGGACATGTATTCAGAGTACTGAATCAAACAGTAAAGGTATCTCAACTTGATGAAGATACTTCTCAAACTTTAGATACAGTTCAATTACTCAAGAAAGTTAAGGTATTACTTCTTTACTTCATCTACAATCACTTGAAGTAATTTCATACAGAATTGCAGTTGATTTTGATAACATTTTGGTGACATTACGGTAACATTTCGGTGATATTCAGGTAAGATTACGGTGATATTACTGTGAGTTTACAACAAAGTTTTTGGTACAGCTAAGTGGAGCAAGAAGGTTTAATAGTAAATAAACAAAAGAATTGTAAAGACTGAGTTAAATCATATTAGAATTGAAGCTAGAAGAAAAGACGCAGATTTATGGAAAGTAAATTTTGAGTTTCACTAATCACAGTGATAAAGTTTTCAGTTTTGGAAAGTTTGCTAAGCTATTGATAATTATGGAGGTATTCTAGTATCACTTTAGCTTAGTTCTTGTGACATATTTTCGCATCAACAAGTGGTATCAGAGTAGAAAGGTCCTCAAGAGTAAATAGAAGTGCAAATACAAGAGAAATTGAAGACGTTTTCGTAGGAAAGGTGAAAGTTGAGGTGATCAACAACAAACGGCTGCAACAGAAACAAGGAGACTATGATAGATCATATTTCTATTGACAAATTGGATAGAGATAATTATCCCACATGGGTTATGAGAATGGAAGCCTTACTTATGAGTAAGGATTTAATGATATATGTGACAAAAGAAGAAAAGAAGCCTACGTTTGAAGAGGATAGTCAACCAAAGAAAGAAGAATTAGAAGCCTTAAAGTTGTGGCAGAAGAAAGATGCAACTTCAAGAGCTTATATCTACAATACTATTACATATCATTTGCTACCTCACAATAGAGGTTTGGAAAAAGTAGAAGACATATGGAATGAATATGAAGATCATTTCCAAAACACTACTAAAGCTAGGAAGGCTAGCTTATGGTCAGAGTTTACAATGTTCAAGGAAAAGAAAAGTCAAAGAATTAGTGATTATGTCACTAAGATGAAGGACTTGGCAGATAGTCTTGGATCTATTGATGAGGATATTGAAGATCACATGTTTATAGCACAATTTCTTGTAGGGCTGAGAGGAGATGAAAGGTGGAAACCTTTCGTACTCTCAACTAAACTTCCATTAAATCATTTTGTACCAGATTTAAATCAGTTGCTTGGGCTAATGCTTACATTTGAGCAAGACTTGAAGACAGATGGAGATAAAGGACATAGTTCTGCTATGTATGTAAAGAATAAGAAGAAAGGTGACAAAGGTAAAGCAAAGGATGAAGAAGAAATGACTACTCAAGCAAATTATGCAAGAGGAAGAGGAAACATCAAAGGTAAAAGTAGAGGAAATAGAAAAGGAAGAGGAAATTAGAATAACAACAAGAAGACTTGTTGGATATGTGGATTGAGAAATCATTTGGCTCATGACTACTGGCATAATCTTCAAGGATTAAATTAGAATCAAAACAATAATAGCAGAGGCCGAGGTGGAAGGTATCAAAGTTATTTTTTAGAGAGGAAGACAAAGTCAAAGAGGAGTATATGGTAGAGGTGAAGGAAGAAGTTGGGGACAGAATCAGTCTTACAACACTACCTACTACACTATGCAAATGATACATAGAATGACAATCATATAATTGATGATGAATTAAATAAGTGTATGAGAGAATGAAGACCTCAAGGTATTCTATACTGATTATGGTTGTTCAAATCATTTTTCAGGTAATATATAATTATTTTCATAATTGGAAGAAGGCATTTCAAATCATACAGTACAAACAAGTGATAACACAAAACATAATGTGCATTCAATTGGAAAAGTGAAGTGCAACAGTGGAGCTAACCTACTAAAAAATGTTTTGTATGTTCCAACAATCCCAATGAATCTGATTAGTATGGGATAAATAGTAGAGAAAGGTTTTCAAGTCAGATTTACAAATGAAGGAGTATATGTTGAAGATCCAGAGAATGGATGCAATCAAGTTTTCTATGCTAAGAAGGAAGGTATACTTTTTACTCTTAAAGTGCAAGGGAATGTGGGTCAAGCCTTGATCACACATGGTGATGAAGTATTTACAAAATTAGACCTCTCGCATAAGAGGTTAGGACACTTTAATGAAAAAGGAATTAAAACTATGGTGGAAAAACAATCTGTAAAAGGGTTACCAAATATGAAGAGTCAACATATGATTTACAAATGTGAAGCTTGTCAAATGGGAAAGGCACATAGGTTACCATTTCAGAAGAAAGGTTACAAACATGATGGTTTGCTAGAACTCATACATACAGATGTATGGGGACCAACAAAAGATGGATCAATCAATGGTTCTAGGTATTATGTTCTTTTTATTGATGATGCGACAAGATGGATAACTCTTTATGTTTTGAAGGAGAGATCAGAAGTGTTTGGAGCCTTCAAACATTTTCATGCATATGCTGAAAGACTTACAAGACAAAAACTCAAGAGGTTAAGGTCTGATCGAGGAGGAGAATATTTTTCTCAAGAATTCAATTATTATCTTTTGAATGCAGGTATCAAAAGAGAAATAACTTGCAAGTATACACCGCAACAAAATGGAGTGACAAAAAGGAGAAATCAAACTTTATTTGAGTTTGCTAGAGCAATGTTAAAAGAAAAGAACTGTTAAAATTATCTTTGTACTAAGGCTGTAAATGTAGCCACATACCTCGTAAACAGATTACCATGTGCAGCTTTAAATGGAATGACCCCTAATGAAGCTTGATGGGGTAAGAAACCAACACTTGATCATTGCAAAGTGTTTGGATCAATTGCATATGCTTATGTCCCATCACAACTTAGACATAAGCTTGAACCAAAGGCTGAAAAATATGTTTTCATTGGATATGATGAAAAGTAGATGGGTTATGGGCTATGGAGTCCTTTAACCAAACAATTTATTATTTTAGAGATGTGACATTTGATGAACAGAAGAGTTGGTATGCAGATATAGAGCATAACCTTGAAACATTTGAAGAAGAGGTAACAAGAAGTGAAAAAGGTAAATCACATGTACAAGTAAATGGAGGAGAAGATTATATGCAAGCAAGTACATCCAGGATTGGACCAGTTATGAGAAATAAAGATGCACCTAGATTTGATGAAGAAGTGTATTATGATACACATGAAGAGTATGAGCCAAGAAGGTCAACTAGATTAAGGAAACAGCCAACAAGGTATTCTTATGAAACTTCTTATTTGACTCAGAAAAATTATGCCTACATGGTGAAGGAAGATGAAGAACCTCAAAATTATAATGAAGCAAAGGGTAAGAAACAATGGAAAGAAGCAATGAAGGAAGAGTTCAATGCACTTGAGGAGAACAAAACTTGGGAACTTGTTCCAAAACCAAATGGTAAGAAAGTGATTGGAAATAAATGGGTTTACAAAGTTAAGAAACTTGCAGATGGAAGAATAGCCAGATACAAAGCTAGATTGGTGGTAAAAAGCTATGCTCAAACACATGGCATAGATTATGATGACACATTCAGTCCTGTAGCAAAGATGTCAACTATAAGGACAATCATTGCTATTGCAGCATCGAAAGGATGGAAATTAAGTCAGTTGGATATAAAGAATGCATTTCTAAATGGATATATATCAGATGAAGTCTACATGGAACAACCTGAAGGTTTTGTAAGTTCCAATTGCCCAAATCATGTTTGCAGGTTAAAAAGAGCACTCTATGGATTAAAGCAAGCTCCAAGAGCTTGGAATTATAGACTTGTGAAATATCTCAATGATCTTGGATATCAAAGTTCAAAGGCAGATGCAAGTCTACTCATTAAGAGAATAGATGAAGGTATGATCTACATTGGTATTTATGTAGATGATATTATAATCACAGGAACTTCGAATGAAGGAATCAAGGAGGTGAAGAGATTACTTGAGAAAGAATTCAAGATAAGTGATTTAGGAAACTTATCATATTTTCTTGGAATGGAGATCACTTATGCAGATCATGGTATATATGTTTCGCAAGAGAGATCTTCTAAACTTATTGAAGAAGTTTGACATGGAGAATTACAGAGAAGCCTCAACACCACTTGAGGTCAATCATAAACTCAGTAAACATGATGGTGCAGAATTTGAAGATATGAGGAAGTATCAATCTTTAGTGGGAAGTTTGATTTATGCTATGCTAACAAGACCTGATGTTAGTTATGCAGTGGGAGTTCTCTCATAGTTTATGCATTGTCCGAAGGATCAACATTGGATTGCAGGGCAAAGGGTTCTTAGATATATAAAAGGAACCATAAAGGAAGGATTATATTATCCTTTTACATCAGATATAAAGTTGAGAGCATACAGTGACTCAGATTGGGTAGGAAGTCAAGATGATAGAAGGTCAACACATGGGTATATGATATATATAGGAGATAAGCTTTTCAGCTAGTGTTCAAAGAAGCAACATACAATGGCTTTATCATCAACTGAAGCCGAGTATCAAGGACCTGTGGAAGCAGCTAAAGAAGTGATATGGATGCAGACCTTGTTCAAAAGTTTGGGTATTGATCAAGGTATACCTATCATACATGGAGACAATATGAGTTCGTTGTATCTTGTGACAAATCCAGTATTTCATGCAAGAACAAAGCACATAGAGATTCAATAACATTTTCTAAGAGAAAAGGTAATGGAGAAGGAGGTTGAAATAGCATACACTCCTACAAAAGATCAGATTGCAGATATTATGACGAAAAGCTTGGATGGAGTAAAGATAAGTAGATTCAAAGGGATGGCAGGAATAAAAGAAAAGAAAGATATATGAAAGAACAGAGGATGCTAATTAGTGATTGAGGGGGAGCTGTTGAAGATTCACTCACTAATTAGACATAAAGACATGAAGACATATGAAGGATAAAGAAAGACAAAGAGAAGCAGAAACAAAGCATTCAGAAATTCAAGCCTTAGTGAAAGGACAAATTCATGCTTGTAATATAATGCATAGAAACTTCTAGAATTACGAGTTTTGAATCTCAGAGCATCAAGCAGATATGTATATATAAGTTAATTTGAATATATAGAGATAGAAAAAGTGTGCGTGAGATAGATTTGTTTGGAATTTTTCCTCTGAGAGAGATGATGAGGAATAACTACTCAAAGTAGGAGAGTTTTCCATGGCTATGAGCGGAATGAGGCCCAGCCATTCTGTACACATCTTCTCTAATAGAAAACACATGTTTGTGTAAAAATTTGAGCATGTTCTTCTTGTGTGAAGAAATCTAAGTATTCTTCATATCAATGTGAAAGTTAATTGACAGGTACAAATTTTTCGGCACACATCTTACTTTATTTCTACAAGCTAGATCTCACAATATAGTGTACAATTACTATCTTCATTTTGAAGCTACTATTTTGAAGCTACTATCTTCAATTACAAATTGATCAAAAGATTTTTGTGAAACGTGACATGTATTCATAGTACTGAATCAAACAGTAAAGGTATCTCAACTTGATGAAGATACTTCTCAAACTTCATATACAATTCAATTACGAAAGAAAGTTAAGGTATTACTTCTTTACTTCATCTACAATCACTTGAAATAATTTCATACAGAATTGTAGTTGAGTCCGGTAACAATCCAGTGACATTACAGTAACATTCCGGTGATATTCTGGTAAGATTACGGTGATATTACGGTGAGTTTACAACAAAGTTTTTTGGTACAGCTAAGTGGAGCAAGAAGGTTTAATAGTAAATAAACAAAAGAATTATAAAGATTGAGTTAAATTAGATCAGAATTGAAGCTTGAAGAAAAGACGCATTGTAAAGACTGAGTTAAATCAGATCAGAATTGAAGCTAGAAGAAAAGACACAGATTTTTGGAAAGTAAATGTTGAGTTTCACTAATCAGAGTGATAAAGTTTTCAGTTTTGGAAAGTTTGCTAAGCTATTGATGATTATGTTTGGAAAGTTTGCTAAGCTATTGATGATTATGGAGGTATTCTAATATCACTTTAGCTTAGTTCTTGTGACGTATTTTTGCCTCAAAATTTCATAAGTTTTCTTATGATAACATTGATCTTTTGTGTGATTTTTCCTACTTCAAAAGATGCAAAGCATCCTAGGAGGCAGTCTATCCGTGAAAAGTCTTGAGACTGTGGGCATTGAGTAGCCATATGATCATAGCCATGGTACTTCCCACACCATGTGTTAGACCTAAACACCTGATTGAGGTTCCCGACTACCTTTTTCTTCACTCTGTATGTCCCTTGTGTCATCATGGCAGCCTTCAGGGCTTGAGTTACCAAATCTAAAAATTATTCCTTGGTCAGCACAGGCTTCACCTCGCCTCGTGTGGTAGTGGCGGCTACAAAAGCCGGAGTGGCCAATGTAGGACTTCCTTGGCCAGGATCTCTTGCAGATGCACTCCCTAGTCCTACTATTGGCTCGTAAAGAAACTCTATCCTCCTCTATTGACCTAATTGCACTTCCTCCCATAGCCTAGCTTATTCCTTGGAAACTATCAAAGTGGCGGGCCGTGTGAGGCTGATATGCTGCTATGCTATGGGATCCCTCAACCCGGCAATAAACCTCCTCTTCAAAGTCTCATCATTTGGGGCTTTCGTGCCCATCTTCCTCACCAAAGTTTCCATCCTTTGAATGTAATTGTGGATGCTTTCATTGAATCCTTACCGTAGATAAACCATATGTTGGGAAATTCTATCCTAGAAATCTTATCTTTGAAATTTTGTCAAGAAGGCATCCTTAAGCATCTGATGGGTTCCTTGCTCTTGCGGTGTCAAATTTTCCATACCAATTGGCTGCCTCGTCATGAAGA
Organism: Ceratopteris richardii; assembly: GCA_020310875.1. NCBI lineage: Eukaryota > Viridiplantae > Streptophyta > Polypodiopsida > Polypodiales > Pteridaceae > Ceratopteris > Ceratopteris richardii. Next base: position 221,797,487 of record CM035408.1, read on the forward strand.
GTAGCCGGGAAAATTCTCAACCTTTGGGCTTGGTCAACTACTTCATTAGCCTTAGAGGTAACCTCAAATAACTAAATAAAGCTATCTTGGTCCTCATCCCAGACGCCTGAGAACTTAGGGAAATCCCCTAAATGTACTAGTACTCACTGAGCCATTTCGAACAAAGGGGTGATGTCAATGTCACTCCGCTCCCAAAAATTCAATGCCCTCTATTTCAAGACTCCCTCGAGTTTTTTGACCTAGATGGCAACCCTCCTTTGATAATACTTCCTCTCCTCGGATTTTCTGTGACTACTCGAAGATTCTTTGTACGACCCTTGTCTTTGCCTTTCTCAAGCCTCTACCCTACGAGCAGCTTACTCTTCTCTTTGTGTTTGAAGCTTACTCTTCTCTTTGTGTTTGAATTCTCCATGAGGACAAACTCCCTCGATCATGTACTAGACCCTGAGTCCGCGTGCTCGGCCAATGTGTTGCACTAGGCAAACCTATGGTACTCTCTTATAGAGACGTGCCAAGCTTTTATGCTCATGCCCACATACACACATATACCCACTTTCCTTTTTCCCTTTTTTCTCCCTTTCCTTCATTCACACCCACACACTTGCAAGCACACGCTTTACCCCTCGTAATCAATTTTTATTTACCCCACTCTCTTTTTCCACTTCGTTTCTTTCTTCCTCACCCAACCCCCCACACTTCTTCTCACTTTCTCGTTTTCCTCTCTTCTTTCTCTTACACACACATACCTCAAACTCACACACACATTCACTTATATGTTCACACCTGCACTCTCGCATGCACTTATTTTTGTCTTCTTCCACTCTCTCTATCTCCTTTTTACTCACTTTCCCTCTCCACTTTCCAACTTGGACCCTTGCTGTTAGTAACTGCATGACTGAATTTCCTTCAACAACACTTTTTACATAATAGTAACAAAACTATGCAAGGATAAATGTTTGCACAATTTCAGAAAGCAAAACAAATATAGGCCATGTTCCTCATGCAAGTGCAACAAGTAATAAAGCACAGCTATCAATGACCTACAAAAGATCCAATGGGAAAGCCCACATGAGCGTTGAAAGATAAAAAACACACAGAACTAGCTAAGAAGTTAATCCTTCTTCCATTCTAATCATAACCAACTATAAGATCTGCTTTTTTGCACACAATTTTCCACATTCCAAAGCCACATAAGAACTCGCTAGACTAGTTGTCACTGATGCATGTTAGCTGATTTTGACAAGGATCGAGATACATGAACATTTTGTACTAAGTGTACATTACATTTGCCCGGTACATAAAAAATATAAAGGTAGAGCTCCTATTTACTTGATGGACTCCAGATATGCATAGACATTGGTTACGAAGCAAAATGAACTCACCTTGTAAATCCAATGGAGACGATTCCAGAACCTTGAAACACCCAATGCAAATGTGTTGTGAAAGGTTCAACCACCTGTATGTTGCAAAGGGAGCACAATGTATAATACTAAACTGCATCAAAAACATTGTTCTTTCACCTCACCTTTGTGTTCTGCATCATTGGAAGCTGACGCAAAACAAATATAATTTCTAGATACACACAAAATGCCCAAAGAATTCTATAGACAATATGATGCTTTGTTCCCAGATGCCCGAAGAAAGCAAACACAGCACAGGGTATCACCACAAAATAATTTGAGAAATTATCGAGCTCTGACAAGTATGTAGACCAGAGAGGTGATGCCATATCATATAGATCACCTGACATGTTGTGGCCAACATTGCTGTATCTATGATAGTATGGATGTCGTACTCCATGGCAAAACTATAGTACAATCGAACAGCTAAAAAAGTGTTGAATGCTCCTGTGGTTTCAAGGATAGTCCAAGTGGTTATTGGATATAGCTGGCCAGGAGCAGGCTTGCAAAAAATAAAGGTTTACAAATTGGACGGCACAATCTCAGAGAGAGGGACATTGGACATTGGAGAGACTCATCACATAATCCTTTGAGCCCTTGAAGATTTTGACATGACACTCTTGTCTTACAAGGAGGTCGAATACTCCATTCTGGTATACTCAAGAATGTGCATGTACAATTACAGTGGGTCTCTTGTTCTTCCGCAATAGCACGTGCAAGTTAACAATCAACCACCACAGACTCTGGACTAGGCCAGTTGGCCTAGATTCCGGCTCCAGTTTTCATGATGCTCTAAAACCATGGGTATGCAAGGACCTTGGCTAGCCACAACCCTCAGTAAGGGTTATTCTATAGCATACACTTTACGGTGCTCCAGCACCCAGTCGACCCGAGCAACAGTAGAACAAGGGGACAGATATCAACCACATTTCCAAAAAACCAATGCCTTGACCATTTCCCTTTTTGCTTGCTAATCATGAACAATCAATAGTCTGAAGCTGAAGCATCTACGTTCTCCTTCAGGGGTTACTTCTTCAATCACCCATTTCCATTGGTCTTCCACTTGCAACCCCTTCAGCAAAGTTAGAATTTCCTCTGTTTCTGCCGTGGATATCTCTAGAACCCCCCTCCCCGAACTGTGTGTAGCCCTGATTCTCCAATCATCGATCAATGAAGAAGCTTCCTGGTAGAGAATTCCCTCCTTCCAGCCCTCGACACCTTTCCTAGCAGAGTAGAATAACCGCCCAGCCAACCACTTACAGGGACACCCCCCTGCTACTCCCATCAACTTCTGCATGCCCAAAAAAATGACGGCCTCCTCAGATCAACTCTCCCCCTTCTATTCACCTCGCGCCCTCCAACGAAAAGCCTCCCCTGCATGAGAGTAATGGCCATACCCCCTTGCTGATTCCTTCTCCTCTGCCACTATCTGACATGGGCGGGCAGACCACCGCCCACCCCCCCCAATATGCTCTCGCGATGTTGATGCCCAAAAACCCACAGATAGCCCAACACTTCTACTTCACTAGGTCTTAAAGAAGGTCCACATCAACAGAATTACATGTTTTTGCACCTTCAATAGAGAGGTCCATAAGAAATGATCTCTAACTTAAAGCTTGTCTAATAAATCCATTGCCATATCAAATAAGCCACACTTTGCATTCATGTAAACTAGAGCTTTAGCAATGTGATCCATCTCGAGCAAACCCCCTTTTTTTTCTTGAATTTCAATGTGCAATTGCTCCCCACAATGCTTTTCACCCATACTCCCACATCAGTAAAGCTAACATAAATGCAACATAGTTTATAGAAAATCCTTCAAGCTTAAATTTTTCAAGGAAGTTGAGTGCACCTTCATAGTTGCCCCCTTCAGTATAGCCTGATACCAAAGCTGTCCATGAGATCTCATCTAGATTAGCAAGTCTATCAAACACTTTCTGAGTTGTGCTAAGAGCACCGCATTTTGCATATGTGTCATTCAAGGTGGTGTCAAGAATGGAATCTCTATTCATAAGTCCCATGAACTCAGGGTCTGTGTGCAACTCCATACCTTTCTCTAGATCACCAATTTCATTGCAAGCTTCTAAAACACATATATAATCCACATTGTTTGCACTATGCCACAAATTTGTAGTCCTTCAAAACAAGAAATCGTTTCTTCAAAAAAAATATGCCTTTCAAATAGCATGTCATCAATATGGTCCATGTGACAATGCCTTGTGTGGGAAGTTGATTGAGAACTTCATGAGCTCTGCTTAGCATCCCATAATGTGAATACATGACAACTAATGTAGAGCCTATAGGGAGGTTTCATTCCAACAACCCTTGTTTCTCAACTCCATAATGTAACTCCTCACCCCTCACCATAGCACCTAAAACGCCACAAATCTTCAAGTTGCAAGCATACACAACACCATCTCGAGCAATGCCCTCATTGTGCACTCTTTTCAAGGAATATAGTGCCTGATGATTGTATCCATTTCAACATAACCATTTTTTGAGTATGAAGATGATCATTCTATAAAAGCATTCTATGCAAATCAATAAAGCTGAGAATTTCCCTCTCCATGGCATTGCTGAATAATTGTTTACCTGTGCAACACTCCTAAATCAAACACACATATTGTGAAATAGCCACTCATTAGTATACCAGAAATCAACAACAACTGGAGCGAACAACCAAAAATTAGGGTTGTTAGAAATTAGGGCTTTATGCTATTCCCACATTGTTTCCAACATAATTAATATCCATGGAAGTTTCCGATCGCTAGTTATCCCATGGGAAAAGGGTTATGGGGTCTCATTAGTGGCACAGATGCAAGACCTAGATTAGGAGAGAATCCAACTCTTGATCAACTATCAAACTTCAGAGGTTGGAATGAAAGAGAAAAGAGATTCATCTTCATACTATTGCATCACATTAGCAATGCCATGATTGGGCATATAAAAGACATAGATAATTCCATGAAACTATGGGAAACTCTAGAGAGGCCCTACTCTATGTCAACTAAGGCTAGGAAGATTTAGTTGAAGAATGAACTTAATGACTTGATGAAAACCCCTAGCAACAACATAAATGACTACATTTTTAAAATCAAAGAGGTCAGTGATGCATTAGGTTCCATAGGTTGTCACATAGATGATGAGGAGCTATTTATTTGCATACAGCTTAAATGAGATTAGGGATGATCGGAAGTGGACGGCTTTTATAAAATATGTGTACATAGATACTCTTCTAAACTTTGAGCAGTTTGTGGCCTTGATGGTCATTGAGGAGATGAATATTAAAGAATCAAATACAAAGGGCAATGAAGCCCAAGCTTTCTATGTAGGTAATGACAGAGGAAGAGGAAGGAATGAAGAGAGAGGAAGATGTAGAGGATCAAATTGTGATTTTGACCAAGACCAAGGAAGTGAATACTCTTCATCTAGAGGGAAAGCTAAGTTCAGACGTAGAGGAGGAAGGTTGAACCAGAATATGGACAATCCAAATTCAAAAGGATATCTAATTTTTGGCAAGTATGGCCATTATGAAAGAGATTGCTATTAAAAGGAAAAGATAAATTCAACCTACAAAGGTCAAGGTAATTATGTATCTACTTGAAATGAAAATGGGATTATGCTAGATATGATGTAGATGAGTGACCAAAAGTCACAAGGATCAAGTACACGGTACATTGATAGTGGGTGTAGCAACCACATGAGCTGCAACAAGGATTTCTTCTCAAACATGCAAGTGCCAGCAACCAAGGGAAATGTGGAAACAGGTGATATCCAGTTGAAAGACTTACCTATGATTCATTTATGGCTAGACATTATGCTTATATGGGCAAGGTCATTGAAGATCCCACATGTTTTGAAGAATCCAACACATCCAAGGAGTGGAAAGAATCTATGGAAGAGGAGATCAAGGATTTAGAAGACAATGACTCTTGGACTCTTGTACCAAGAAAGAAAGACATTAAGGTAATTGGAAATAAGTGGGTTTGTAAGGTTAAGAAACATTCAAATATATTTATTGCAAGGTATAAAGCTAGGCTTGTAGCCCAAGGGTTTGCTCAGACATATGGAATATACTACGAGGAGACCTTTAGCCTTGTGGTTAAGATGACTCCATCAGAGCTATCATTGCAATTGCAGCAAGAAAAAATTGGAAGATATATCAACTTGACGTGAAGAATGCTTTCCTTAATGGAGAGCTAGAGGATGTTGTGTACATGGACCAACCATTAGGCTTTCAAAAAAGAAACTCTAAGATGGTTATGTTTGCAAGTTGAGGAAAGCATTATATGTTCTTAAGAAATCCCTAAGGGCATGGAATCAAAGACATGGAGTATCTAGTTAGTTGTGGATACAATCAGAAAAAAACTCCATCATTGTTTTACAAGAAGGAAGGTTAACTATTTGTCTACTTATGTGTATATGTAAATGAATTAATTATTTACATGCATAATTACCCTGACCTTTGTAGGTTGATTTTGTCTTCTCCCTTTCACAGAAATCTCTTGCATAGTGGCCATACTTGCCACAAATGAAGCATCCTTCTAAATTTTGATTATCTCTATTCTGATTGGATCTTCCTCTTGTACATCTAAACTTGCCTCTCCCTCTTGATGAAGAGTATTTGCTTCATTGATTTTGGTCAGAACCATTAGTTGATCCTCTGGCTTTATTCCTTCCTTTTCATTTGCCTTACCTATATAAAAGGTTTGAGCTTCATTTTCCTTTGTGTTTGAGCCTCCAATATTCATGTCCCCAATGCCCATCAAGACCACTAATTGCTCAAAGTTTGGAAGAGTATCTTTGACATACAGAGTTGTTGTGAAAGCCTTCCACTTCTCATCATCCCTCAACCCATTTAAGGTGTATGCAACTAGGTGATCATCATCTATATGGAAACCTATGAAACTCGATGGATCACTCACCTCATTGATTCTCAAAATCTAGATTTATGTTGTTGCTAGGGGTTTTCCTCAAGTTGTTAAATTCATTCTTCAATTGAATCTTCCTAGCTTTAGTTGAAGTAGAGTAGAGCCTTTCTAGATTTTCCCATACTTTCATGGAAGTATATATGTCTTATATATGTCCAATCATGGCATTTATAATGTGTTGTGATAGTATGAATATAAATATTTTATCCCTTTCATTCCACTGGGTGAAGTTCCTTAGTTGGTCAAGAGTTGGATTCTCTCCTAATCCAGGTCTTGCATATATGCCACTCATGAGACCCCATAATCCTTTTCCCATGAGATAACTAAAGGTCCCAAACTTCCATGGCTGATAATTATTCTTATCCAACTTCTTGATTTGAGTGTTGTATTGTGACTTGGTGAGTTCTAATGCACTCGACTACATCCTTTAGATGTAGAGGAAATGAATAATAATAAGGGCTTTACCTCTTCACTTCAAAATGTATCCAAAAGGTGAGGTTTATGTCCTTCACATTGACCTCTATTTAATAAGATAATCAAATATATGAGACTATGCAGACTTAACCCCAGAGCTTTTTAACACATAAACCAGAATTTGAAACCTTGCGAATGCAAGTTATTTCACTTAAATTGGTTATTCCTACTAAGACAACCAACACCTCCAAGACATACAAGTCATGGTCTTCACTAGGCATACACAGATACACACTTGCTCACTTCTTAATCTATTTCTATGAATTATGTAGAGAAATGACAAGAGCTTTGTGTCAAATTTATAAAACTTGATTATCTTTCTAACAAACCCAAGATTACAACAAATGAGTGAGATATGACTAATGAACTTTGCTAAACACCCAGAGTGACCTCGAACACTCATAGAGAAATCTACATGCTAGGTATGGCCACACACACTTTATTCAAGTCACAGAGGCAACCAAAAAGAGGGCTTGCTTAGCTTAGGGGCCTAATAGCTTGCTTTCCAAGCCTGCCTAAAAGCCAACACATATGCAAGATACATGAATTCAAAGCTAATTTTCTGTTGATATAGATTTCAAAAGGTTCCCTACAATATATATATATATATATATATATATATATATATATATATATATATATATATATATATATATATATATATATATATATATATATATATATGGGATCACTTTTCCTAAATTATAGGCTTTTACTCACACCTAGTATGATTTAAATTTTCATCGTTGATGGGGGTTTTGAGTTCAAATTCAGTTGTAAATTCTTGTGCTTGAAGGCTTGCTGCATGTGGCTCCAAGTGGCATCCATTGTAAGAAAATAACAGCACAGCGGAATAGACCTGTAGACAGAGTTGAGAGAAACACGCAGACAAAGATAGACGTAGACTGAGAGGTAGAGAACTCAAATTCTCAGATTGCAAAGCATAATGCAGTTAGAATGATGGTGCTGTCCACCCGTGCGCTCCCACTGTGGAGCTTAGATGGCGATCTAGACAGACTCTAGATGAAGGGCTTACTAGTGCGCAATGCTATATAAAGCTCAACCTGGGCTGTGCTTATATAGCTTTTACAAGGCGGTTCGGTATAGATAAACGTAGTCGGGAGATACAAATTAGTCGGTAAAATATATGATCCGACAATATCTCCACGACCAGAAGTCCTACCGTCTCGGACCCCGCAGAAGGGGGCAAGCCCCCCTCTGCACTCCCCCCATTAAGGTTCTATGGGGAAACCGCGCGACGCCACAGGGCCTTTATTTTCACCTTAAATGATAACCCAATGGCCTGGAAGTTTATGCCCTACCTAACCTGACGGCTAGGCTCACAAAGATCATCTATAACCATCAACGGTCACACATAGACCTCATCTAACTTGGAAGTTAGGGTTCCACAAATGTCCGGGCTCTCATAATGGCTTCTCCTCATAATGGGGGCCTTACAACTTAGAGCACCATGGATCATTTGTGGTCACATGAGGGTGGAGTATTGAGCATATCTAACATCCATGTGATGGTCAAATTTAGATAAAGGTTGAAGATTGAATTTCAACACAGGGAACAAGTGTTGGAGCAGAACAATCAACAATTAGTGATTACATAAAATCCAGAAGTGGAAAGATGAATGAAAGATTGAAGATTAGTTTCAAGGAAAAGAGGAGATTCAGAAACAAAGTTCTTTTGAACATTAGTATTGTAAATATTTCAATGTATTTGGAAAAATGACGAGTTAGACTCGTATATATATATATATATATATATATATATATATATATATATATATATATATATATATATATATATATATATATATATATATATATATATATATATAGAGAGAGAGAGAGAGAGAGAGAGAGAGAGAGAGAGAGAGATACATGCTCATAGTCGAGGAGAGAGATATAGAAGAGATAGAGAAGACAATAGATGTGAAGAATAGAAGAATAGGAGAGATTGAGATGAACATTATGTATGTCATCCATCAGATGTATGAAAACTTATGAGAAGAAAAAGTTTTCAGAGAATTGCGCGTCGATCTTTTCTCTAATTCTCCTTTTGTGTTTAATCTTTTGAGAAATCCTTTTGTACATGTCTAAATCCATAGTTAATCTATCTATGGTTAAAGTTTGAGAGTTCAATTGCAAACAGGCTGAGAGAATTTTGAATAGGAACATTCATATGTAAGAAAGTTCTGAGTGTCTTCTGAAATAGGCGCAGATTTGATGATCAAAGAAATGGACAGTGCTCAGTGTATAGTGCAAAGTTTTACACAAATGAGGATTCAAAATTTAAGTTGAGAGGTAAGACATCTATGGCTAAAAGCATTTGCTTAAACGGGTTGTAGTTTTGGAGAACCATGTCTTAGAAGTTGCAGGTGTCAAAGTCAACATTACAGAGAGACAGTTTCAGACATAGGTAAATTGTTTGAGTCATTTCTCACAATCTACTCGAGCATTTGAAGTATTTTAACTTGGAGAAGGTGCACGTGCTCTAGGCGACACATTCTACAAAGTTTCATCAGAAGATTTACACAAATGATTAGTCAATGATTGATTAATGTGCAATAGACTTTCCTAAGAAACAAGTTTCTTCAGAGTTAGCTACTTTCTTGATAATTTGGTGCTTGTCTTCCAAAATTGGTTGGAGTTTATAGCTATTCTTGATATAGAGGTGGTCTAACATCAAGGATAGTTTGTTCTTTTGGAGATTAACACTCTCCATCTGTAACATAATCCTGGTAGGAGATGGTTGAACTACACCCTAAGAGAGAGGATTAGGAAGTAATCCTCAACCATGGCTTTTGGGGCAAGTGGTTAGCCCATCACATTCCTATCCAAGAGGTTGTGAGTTCAATTCCTTACATTGGTATCAGAGCCTAGGAAGTAGGCTTGGGCAAGGTGGAATGATCCAATGGCCTCTAAAAAAGGCGCTTGGGCATCCTCTATGTGAAAGGGTAGGAATTGTGGAAGGCGCGCGCGTCGGTTTCAAGGATGGACCTTACAATGATTGGAGTGTATCTCTCAATCCGTAGGTCGGATTGAGGCATGTGATATACCGTTGGAAAGCTCTCGGAACGAACTTTCCAATGAGCTAGCTTGCAAGTGTGAAATCCTTGAGAATCCTGGGGTGGCACTTGATTGAGTGTTCAAGATACCAAGCATGGGTGAGAACAAGGTTCAAGACTGAGGTTGAGAACAAGGGCTCGAGACACCAAGGTTGCGAACAAGAAGGTTCAAGACACCAAGGTTGAGAGCAAGGGTTCAAGAGACCAAGGTTGCGAACAAGGTTCAAGAAACTATGCGAGGTTGAGGGACATCAATTCAAGGGCACCTAGGGAGTTCAAGGGACTGATCACCGAGGCTAGAGGGATACAAGAGTAGATCATTGAGGACAATGATCGACCAAGGGGGGAAGAATGTAACATAATCCTGGTAGGAGATAGTTGAACTACACCCTAAGAGAGAGGATTAGGAAGTAATCCTCAACCATGGCTTTTGGGGCAAGTGGTTAGCCCATCACATTCCTATCCAAGAGGTTGTGAGTTCAATTCCTTACATTGAGGACAATGATCGACCAAGGGGGGAAGAATGTAACATAATCCTGGTAGGAGATGGTTGAACTACACCCTAAGAGAGAGGATTAGGAAGTAATCCTCAACCATGGCTTTTGGGGCAAGTGGTTAGCCCATCATATTCCTAACCAAGAGGTTGTGAGTTCAATTCCTTACACCATCAGTGGTATCAAAGCAGGTTGTATCAAAATTGAGGAAAGGAAGACCCCGACTACTGCAGACATACAGATATCACATATTTGAGGTACAAAAGGATAAAGTGTGACAGAAAGATTGAAGGAAGACACATAAAGGTTATCAAAAGGATCAGAAGGAGTAATACTAGAAGTCAAGGTACATTCATTCCTTATAAGGATTAAAGATTTGAGATTACAGGTGAAGCAAGGATGGGAGATAGTCTCCAAATTGAAAAGTTGGATAGAGAAAACTATCCAGCTTGGTCTATGACAATGGAAGCTCATCTTATGAGCAAAGATCTGATGGGATACATAAGAGGAGATGAAGAAAAGCCAGAGTTTAGAGATCCTAGTATTCCAACTAGGGAGGAGCTTGTAGATATAAAGATTTGGATGAAGAAGGATGCTCAAGCAAGGAGCATAATCTACATGGCAGTAAATGATTACTTGCTTCCTCATATCACAGGACTTGAAAGTGCAAGTGACATTTGGAATGCTTTGGAAGAGCATTTTCAGAATACAACCAAATCAAGGAAAGCTTCATTATGGGCAGAGTTTACTACCTTCAAGAAGAAGGCTTCACAATCAATATCTGATTATGTGACAAAGATGAAAGACATTCTTGATTCTTTAGGTGCAGTTGATGAAGATATTGAAGAAGATAAGTTGGTAAGACAAATTCTCACAGGACTTAGAGGAGATGAGAAGTGGAAGCCTTTTATTTTATCTACAGAACTTTCATTAGATCATTTCACTCTTGATTTGAATCAATTTTTAGGACATATGCTAACTTTTGAGAATGATATCAAAGGAGATGTTGATAAGAGTGCATGTCATGCAATGTATTCTAAAGACAAAAAGAAAGCTAGCAAAGGAAAGCAACAATCAGTTGAAGATGAAGGTACTTCAAGCTAAGCAAACTTCCTAAGAGGAAGAGGAAGTGGCAAAAGTAGAGGAAGAGGCAGAAATAACAAAGATAATGTCAAAGCTTGTTGGATATGTGGTAAGACCAATCATCTATCTCATGATTGTTAGCACAATAATCAAAGCAATGGTAATTTTAATCAGAATTTTAATCAAACAGGTAGAGGTGGAAGATATCAGAGAGGAAACTTCAGAGGTAGAGGTGGTAGGAATTATTTTGGAAGAGGTGGAGGAAGAAGCTTCTGAAATCAATCCTATAATAACACCTACTACAATTATGCATCAGATCAGAAAGAAGATTCGACTCTTATTATGAATGCAACATGTGAAGCCTCACATGAAGACATGAGAGTGTTTTATATTGACTCAGGATGTAGTAATCACCTGAGTGGAAATATTGCTTTGATGACTGATTTAGATCATAATGCAATTAATCATACAGTTCAGACAAGTGATAATACAAATTTGGCATAAAAGACTTGGACACTTTAATGAAAGAGGTATAAAAGAAATGATTAACAATGGTTCAGTGCTTGGATTGCCTAATGTTGCAGGTCAACACATGACATACAGGTGTGAAGCATGTCAATTAGGTAAGGCTCATAATAAATCATACAATAATGTTGGAGTTATACGTCTGCGGAAGCACACGAACAGCACAAGGAAGAAGAAGAAGCTTGGAGCACAACACACAAGACTGAATGTATTACTAGAGAATGTACAAAGATAAGCAGCCCATTAGGACAATAGGTGTATATACAAGCCGGGGGAAAAAAACCTCCTAAAGAGGGAAAAAAGTGCCCTGGCAGTCCTAGAGTGTTCACACACATCACTACCTAAATATATCAACAAATCCCCCCTGGGAGTGATGCGGTGAACAAGGAGCGGGCACTCATGTATAAGGAAGTGCCAAGCTATGTGGAAATCACTCCACAAAAGGAAGTAAGCCCAAAGCTTTGCGGAAAGCTTCAAACTTCTCCCTAGGCAGAGCCTTCGTGAAAAGGTCTGCAATGTTCTCTTGCGTGGGCACATATGCCAAGCTGATCTCCCCAGCAGAGAACCTCTCCCTGACATAGTGATAATGCACCTCAGTGTGCTTAGTGCGAGCATGGAACACAGGGTTCCTCGCAACTGCCAATGCGCTCTCAGCCATAAGGCGTCTGAGCCACACACACTCAACAGTCGCTGTGAAAGCTGCCCTATACTCAACCTCACAACTGGAAGTGGCCACAATAGGCTGCTTCTTGCTCAACCAAGATATACATGAGCTACCAAGCATGAAGCAAAAGCCACTAGTGGACACACGAGTGTCATAGCAACCAGCCCAATCTGAGTCAGAAAAAGCATGCAAATCTGGCGGTAGTGATCCCCCCTTGGGATAAAACAACCCAAGTAGCTGAGTACTACTCAAGTAGCGAAAGATGTGCTTAACCGCCTTCCAATGCGTGACTCTTGGGCAATGCATAAACCTGCTCATCTGTGAGACAGCAAACTGAATATCTGGCCGAGTAATGCATAAGTAAATCAAGCATCCAACAACCTGCTGATAGAGAACAGCATCAAATGCATCTCCAGCATCATGAAGACTCAATCATAAACCTGTCTCCATAGGAGTGGCAATAGGCTTACAGTCTTCAAGGCCAAAATGCTGCAATAATGTGTCAATATATTTCGTTTGACACAAAGCCATTCCACCATCAACTTGCATGAACTGAATGCCCAAATAGTGATGCAAATGCCCCAAATCAGACATCTCAAATGAGGCATGCAAATCAGCCTTGAAATCAGCAATATGCTTCTCAATAGGACCAGTGAGCAACATGTCGTCTACATAGACAACAATGATCAGAAGCACATCATTAGCACGCTTAACATATAAGGTGCTTTCAGTTGGACTGTTCTCAAAACCATGTGCAAACAGATAGGCATGTATCTTCTCATACCAAGCACGTGGTGCTTGCTTTAAACACTATAACACCTTCTTTAACCTGCACACCTGGTTTTCATGCCCTTTCTGCACAAAGCCACGGGGCTGAAAAACATACACTTCTTCATGCAAGTCACCATTCAGAAATGGTGTTTTAATGCCGAACTGATGTACATTCCAACCATGATGGATTGCAAGTGCACAAATGCTCCGAACAGTAGTCATACGGCATGTAGGTGCAAAGGTCTCATCAAAATCAATGCCTCTTTCCTGCGCATAACCCTTTGCAACAAGCCTAGCCTTATACGTATCAACTGTACCATCAGGTTTATGCTTCAGCTTGTATACCCACTTAGTGCCAATGGCCTTCTTGCCAAGAGGCAAGTCACATAAAGACCATGTACCATTCTTCATTATAACATCATATTCAGATTGCATAGCAGCCATCCAATTTTTTGAATTCTGTGCTTCATCAAAAGAAACAGGCTCATTCTCATCACAGATACTAGATGCAGCCATAGCATAGCAATCTGATGCAAAGGAGGCACTATGAGAGCCTGAATGAGTACGATATGACAAAGGTGCATCTAATTTGCTGTCACGCTGTCGGGTCATGAGGGATGCTCGGATGGTGGATCAAGTCATCCGCCTAAATCGTTCGGCACACGCAGGGTGTCTGTAGCGGACTCAGACTAAGGACCATAGGGACAAGCTGCTTTATATCTGGCAATAGCTATCTGTTTGAGTGTTAAAAAATAATGACTCTTCGGTTATCTGATCTTTAACTATCTCTTCTACTGTAGCTTCTAATGGTTTTGGATGAGTTTGTCTAACTAAAGTTGGTGGAAATAAATCTTCACCACTTTTATGATTCAGAAGATGTAATGAAAGAAAAGGCTAGGAATGTAGTTAAACATTGTTCATAAGATAAAGACACTAATGATTCGGTTGTATGTTCAATGATATCATTACTACTGTTTTCAGATTCATGGTATAAATTGGAATACATGAAAGAACTAATAGAAACAATATGATGCTAAACTGATTTGAATAAATGAATTAATAAGCTAATACAAATGTAAAGTCTAGATAATTGGATAAATGTCTAAGCAATCGGGTAAATGACTAAATGGAGATATAAGGTTTAAATGGATCTTCAACCTGCCGGTTCACTTCAACTGCTTGTACTTCACTTTAACTCATTGTAATCTGCAATGTTTCTGCAAAAAAAACATTAGGCATTAGTAATATTACAAAAAATTAATAAGAAACATAAAAGAAATAATTCACAGACATTAAAGCATAGACTAAAGCATTTACATTTAATGCATACATTCACACTCATACATACTAATGCACTTTACATGCATGCTTTCAAATGCTAATATATGCTAATACACACACAGGCACATGCTTCTTGAATGCACATGCACTAATCATTCATGCATATATGCATCTTTCTCATGCTTCTATCTTATTTATGCATATGCTCATACATACATTAAAGCATTCACATGCACTCTGATGCATACATTCGCACATCCATGCATACATTACTTAAATGCAAATGCACATGCATCTAATTCATTATGTAATATTCATGCCTATATTATAAAAGGAATATAATTCAAATAAATAAAAATAAAATTATTACCTTAATTCTCTCTCTCTCTCTGCCAATTTCCCTCTTTCCGCGTTCTCTCTCTCTCTCTCTCTCTCTCTCTCTCTCTCTCTCTCTCTCTCTCTCTCTCTCTCTCTCTCTCTCTCTCTCTCTCTCTCTCTCTCTCTCTCTTTTCTGCCGTTCTCTCTCTCTCTCTCTCTCTCTCTCTCTCTCTCTCTCTCTCTCTCTCTCTCTCTCTCTCTCTCTCTCTCTCTCTCTCTCTCTCTCTCTCTCTCTCTCTCTCTCTCTCTCTCTCTCTCTCTCTCTCTCTCTCTCTCTCTGTGCAGCGCTGCCGCGCGCAGTGCTGTGGAGGGAAAGGGAGGGGCTTCTCTCTCTCTCTCTCTCTCTCTCTCTCTCTCTCTCTCTCTCTCTCTCTCTCTCTCTCTCTCTCTCTCTCTCTCTCTCTCTCTCTCTCTCTCTCTCTCTCTCTCTCTTTTTCTGCCGTTTCTCTCTCTCTCTCTCTCTCTCTCTCTCTCTCTCCTCTCTCTCTCTCTCTCTCTCTCTCTCTCTCTCTCTCTCTCTCTCTCTCTCTCTCTCTCTCTCTCTCTCTCTCTCTCTCTCTCTCTCTCTCTCTCTCTCTCTCTCTCTCTCTCTCTCTCTCTCTGTGCAGCGCTGCCGCGCGTAGTGCTGTGGAGGGAAAGGGAGGGGCTTCTCTCTCTCTCTCTCTCTCTCTCTCTCTCTCTCTCTCTCTCTCTCTCTCTCTCTCTCTCTCTCTCTCTCTCTCTCTCTGCAGCGCTGCCGCGCGCAGTGCTGTGGAGGGAAAGGGAGGGGCTTCTCTCTCTCTCTCTCTCTCTCTCTCTCTCTCTCTCTCTCTCTCTCTCTCTCTCTCTCTCTCTCTCTCTCTCTCTCTCTCTCTCTCTCTCTCTCTCTCTCTCTCTTTGCGCGCTGCTGCGCGTAGCGCTAGGGAGGGAGGGAGAGACTTTCTCTCACCTCTCTCTCTCTCTCTCTCTCTCTCTCTCTCTCTCTCTCTCTCTCTCTCTCTCTCTCTCTCTCTCTCTGCGCGCTGCTACGCGCAGCGCCAGGGAGGGAGGGAGAGACACACATCATACAAACACACATACATCACACACACACACTTCACACACATACATCACATACACATCACATACACACACTTCACACACATACATCACATACACATCACATACACACACATCACACACTCACACATACATCACACACACACACATACATCACATCACATACACATACACACATCACACACACACACATACATCACACACATACACATACATCACATACACACATATATCACAAACACACTTCACATAACACGCACACACATATATCACATACACACATACACATAACACATACACACATAACATAACACATTCACACATCACATACACATACACACACACACGTCACATCATACACGCACACTACTACAGGGACTCAAACCAAGCCACGGAATAGGCATGGGCATGCTTCCAGCCGGACAATCAACATCAAAATCATAATACACAGCAGGACATGACGGCTCAATATCCCGAGCACGAGGAGGGTCTAATGAGAAAGAAGGGAAAACAGAAGAAAGTAAAGAGCAGGAGACAGTACCTGCAAAAAAAACATTAGGAAAAACTAGATCAACACACTCATATATATACACACACAACTCATTTGTAAACCATTCCTTTGATTTTACTTTATTTCCTCATCCTCACTTTTTCCCATTAACATTCACCACACTTTAATTAACTTTCTCACACAACCTCTCTTTTGATTACCCTCACACTCACCACTCTTTGTACACACCTTTTTTTACACTTTAAATGCATATTTTTTTTCTACCACTCTTTTAACTTGCACTCACAACTACCACACTTTGAAACTATTCACTTTAACCACTTTAGTTACACACTTAACCCACACCACACTTTAAACAGCACTCACATACACCGCTTATTAATTATTCACTTCAATTATTATTTTATTATATTACCTTAATTTTCTTAATTAAATAAATCATTTAAATTAACCTTAGTTTAAGTTTTAATTAAATCAAACCTTAGGATTTAATTGCACATACATGATTAATTAAACCATATTTTAATTTTTATTATTGAACCAATGTTTAGATATAGATTAATTTTATTAAATATTAATTTTTTTAACCTTTAAAACATTCTGAACCCCTAGAAAACCTACTTAAACCCATCAGAAACTCATGAAAACCCTTCTAAACCCTATCTCTAACTCATGATAAATCATCTAAACCCTTAACATTAACTCAATGAAACCATTTAAGATCCTTTGGATTAATCCTACTAACTTAACTTATATAAACTTATGAAACCCTAGGGGTATATACTCATATGTCTTATATGTATCAATTTAAAACACTCATTAAATGAGTAATTAGGGTAACCCTAATATGAACACATATTCTTCATCATTTATTGTACCTGCAAACACTTCAAAAATAGTTAATTCAATCCAGAACAATTGTTCAACAGTGAAAAAGAGGTTTAGAATTCACCAATTAAGTTGTTTTCATTTTCTCTGGTCATCAACTGGAAGATGCAAATCTTCCCGACATCCACCGCCACCAAACCTGCAGATCGTCCTCGATGGGCCAACTTGCAGATTAAGGGAAGCGGCATTTTCAATGATTTCCTGAAATTAAATCATAGAAAAGCATCAATTGTTTTTATAAACATCTTTTAACTTATCAAATTTTTAATCTTTTCAACATGCACATGAGGTTTCATTAAAATTAAATCTGGCAATGAAAACATATTAAAGTATAAAGGTAAACTATTAACCTTTTCAGTCAACAAACATTAGTTTATATTTTATCCATTTATAAACTATGTAAAGATTAGTATAAAACAGAATTCATTTTCATTCATTCAAATGCAGGTTTCGTTACATATATGCATTCACATATGAGCAATCAAGCATGCCAAAGAAATCTACTAAATCTACTTGGACAGACAGCCGCCTTGTATGCCCAATTTTAATCACTAGATGTGTTTTTTCACAACTAGTTTTCTTCATATAAATATGATGTAAACTTCATATCGATAATAAATGTAAATACCTTTTTGGGGTGGAAGAAGGTATAACTTCCATGTCTATATATATATATATATATATATATATATATATATATATATATATATATATATATATATATATATATATATATATATATATATATATATATATATATATATATATATTGTTGGTGAACCCGACGTGAAAATCGGCTTGCGACTCAGACAGGTATTATCAGTTTGCATTGCATATACATTCATACGATTTTACATCAGTGCAGCTGCGTCTTCATCCCTGGAAGCTGTGGCATTTACGTGAGCTTGCAATCTTCTTGGTGTCGAGGGCTGGTCTGGTGACCTGAGCGCCTCCACAAAGATTGGCAAGTAGGAGAACCTCGTCGCGCCACCCCTTTCATCAACAATTGAAGTACAAAATGTTTGCACCCATTTTTAGCAAACTATGTATTTAGGTTTTGATTCAAATCAATAAATGTATTGAATTTCACAGAAAGCACTGTTTTGAGCCTCATCTTCGAGCAGTTGGTATAATTTCTTTACCCTTACATTCTTGGGTGCAAAATTTTATTATTGGTATAGGTTAAAGGCAACTGTTTGTTAATCATAGGTTAAGCGTTAATCATAGCTCTACTTGAAGCATATTGGCATAGTATAAACTTAACAAACTGGACTCTAACGGAATTTCAGAATTAGTAGCTGAACATAAGGAAAGAGTAACAAAAGAAGTTCAGGATATAGTTAGAATTGTTCAAGCTAGGTCAAAACAAACTTCAAAAATGGACGAGCTATTTCAAACTATGATGCACGAGACGCAAGGACAAAAAGTAGTTCAAACGTTATTAAAGGATAAAGGGAAATTTACTGGTATGAATGTTACAAATTATTTAGACACGTTTGAGGAATTAGCTAAGTTACACGGTTTACCTGAAACAAAGTGGAAATCCTATCTTGGACGTCTGGCCATAGGTACTGTAAAAGCTATTATGGATATACATGACAATAAGGAATGGGATGAGTTTAGAAAAGAGCTGCATAAGGAATTCTACTTAGAAGACTATAGTCAACATAGTAGAGAAGGATTTATGAAATGGATTAGTTCACCTAAGCCTCACATTTCTTTAACTCAACTCCATGGCGAATTTATGAAAAGATTCTCTCAATTACCCGAACAGGATAGAGTTTCCCTTACCCCAGATATCATTTTATATTTCCTTAAAATCTTGACTCCAGATATAAGGGTAGAGGTTGAGCGTAGGCTTGAAGAACCGGGAAAGAAATATGGGCTTACAGATGACTGGGGTGTAGTGAAAACTGTAGTTGAGGCGGTTGCTCACATGATCCAACGTAAAACACTCCTTTATGAATCGATGTCTCAACCATCTTCCAGTTTTCCTCCGATTCAGGCAACTAGGGATACACATATAGATTCAAAAGCTGAGCCTACAACATCCACATCTAGAGTACCAACCGAGTTACAATTTGAGATTTTGTTTAACAAGTTGGACAATATGATGCATATGCACGAGAATATGTCTAAAGAGGTAGCGGCTTTGCAGAATGTGGTGTATGCTTTAAACCTTCAAGATAAATCTGCAATGCAAGCTCATCCGACTATTTATCCTCAACCAGTAAATGCTCCAAATCCACCATTAGTAGCTCCGAATCATCCATTAGTACCTCCTAATCCACCTTTTATACCTCCTAATCCTCCAGTTGTACCCCAACCAATTCCTCAACCGATTCCTCAAGCATTTAACCAAAGAAATTTCAATGAAAGGCGAAATGCCAATGTGAGGAGATGTATCTGGTGCGATGCCACAGATCATTTGACTTACACATGTGAAGCATTGAAAGATGCGAAAGAGAAAAGACTTGTAATTGATATTGACAAGCGATTGTGCGACTATAGAACACATTTACCCTTAGCTGCCAATTGGGGAAAGGGAGGGATGCAGAAGCTGTATGAAAACCTTTCTGAGTCTTCGAAATCTGCTTCTGCTGTTAAACTAGAATATGTTGATAGTGACTCTGATTCCGAACAAACAAGGGAAACAAGGAACTACTCAATTGAAGCTTTGATAAAGGCGAGAGATGTTATTATGCAGAAAACTGCGTGGAACTCTCCTGTTGATCAATTCTCGATATATTCGCATATTGCGAATGTTGAAGAGAAAAGAAAGAGGGATGATGAGCAAGATACAAATGATTCAGGTAGACGAATGACTAGAAGTAAGATGAGAGATGAGCCAAAGCCTAAGAAAGTTCAGTTTGAACAAGGCGAAAGTTTTAAAACAAATGAGGAGTGAAGAAAAGAAATTAGGGAGGGTAAACAACCTGTGTTTAGTGAGCCAATTCAAACATCAGACAAAGTAGAGCAAATTCCTAGAACTGAAACAAACCTGAAGAGAAACCAGAAAAGAAACCAAAACGAGTACCGAAAGCTATTCTTATTTATGAACTTGAACAAAAGGTTGATTCAAAAGAAATATTGTATGACATCTTATTAAAAAGTTCAGTAACAATGACTTTAGAACAAATCTTCTCAATAGCAAAAATTGAATTTAAGGAAAATTTTATTAAACTAATTAAAAGGAAGAGATTCCCTCTGTCACAAGAGGTAGAGATGCAAGATGTTGCCGATGTAACTCACTTGATTCATGAATCTCTTTCTTTAGACTCAGAAGATGAAGAAGATAATACCTGTAATGTGAACAAAAATTTCTTAGGGCCAATTGTACCAGATGACGAAACAAAAAACTCAGAGAGTGATTTTAGAAAAAGTTTTTGGGCGAGAGGCACACCGGAGATTAAAGTTAACTTAGGAGATCAGAAGAGATCATATTCTGCTTTAACCCTAATTGACTCTGGGTCTGAAATCAATGTGATTTCGAAAGGATTATATGATAAGTTTAAATGGCCTATTGATAAAAATCACGGCTGGATAATGCGAACCGCGGACAATGGTTGTGGATCACTCCTAGGAGCATGTGCCAACATACCTCTAATGATAGGTGGAATCTCTGAGACATTCCACTTTTTCATTCAGGACAACTGCTCTTATGAAATTATCTTAGGTCAACCATTTATATGTGAAGCCAGAATGGAGACTAAAGTAATAGATGACGGCTCAGCATACGCAAGAATTAGATCTAAAGACGATCTACAATCGCTCCAAGTTATGATAGTCAGCCCAAACCATGTACGAAATAGGGAGCAAATTAGGAAGACGCCCATCCGTTCTCATGAAAAGATACGTGAAGATCATATGCCTCTTCGTGAGTTTGGAACTTATTATGATCAAAATTTTGCCTAGATGCCACTGTTGAGCGAGACAACGGTGGTTCTTGGTTTGATGTCTCGCACCCATCTGTAGATACTTTAGATGGTTTTTCTTTGTATTTCCCTTCATCATATTTGCAATTCAGTCATTATAAACAAATTCCTAAAAAAATTATAAAACATTATGAAAAATGTTATAAAGAGAAAGGATTCATTTCATCTGATGAACACATTGAAACCGTAATTGAAACTTTATCTTCAAACTCATTGATTGAAGAACTTCAAAATATTTTGCATGAAAAAGAAAATTTTAGATTTGTACTTTTAAATTCTATTGAGGAATATGATTTGATTATTAAATTTGTCATGAGTAATGAAAAGGAAGCAAAAGTAAATACAAAATACAAAACCGTTGATAAAAAAATTAAACCGATTGCCCAATCATTACCACGAGAGAGTGAAGAGAAGTTTAGGAAAGTTACCAATGATCCTTATTTAAGAGAGCGCACAAATATAGGTCATACCTTCACAGAAGAAACTTTAAAGCTAATCAAGCTAGGAAATGATGAAAATTTTTTGTTACCCGAGGAACGTGAACTATTTCAAAGAGTGATTAGAAAGCATGGAAAGGAATTTTCTTTATATTCCCATGAGATAGGTTGTGCAGACCCAAAAATTGTACCACCAATGATCATCTTTACAGTGCCTCACATTCCATGGAATCTTCGACCCATACCTGTTCCGAAAGCCCATTTATCAGAGTTAATGCGGCTTCTTAAGGAAAAGATTCACATGCGAATTTTAGAGCCATCATCTGCACCCTACTCAAATAGGTGGTTTACTGTTCCAAAGAAAAATGGCAAGTTACGGTTCATTCAAGATTTACAACCTGTTAACAAGGTTACTATTAGGAATGTAGGTACTGGGCCCATTGTAGGAGAATTCGCTGAAGCCTTCGCTGGTCATGCCATTTACTCAATGGGAGACTTGTATTCTGGCTACGATCAATTTCAGCTTGCTATTGAAAGTAGAGACATTACGACCATGAAAACTCCTTTAGGCTTAGTTCGCATGTGCACTTTGCCGCAAGGAGCTACTAATTCAGTAGCGCATATGATGAACGCCATGAATTCAGTATTACATGACTTCATTCCTAATATAGCCATGCCATTTATTGATGACATTCCTATTAAAGGATGTATTGAGAATGCAAAAGATGAAACTTTAGATTCCTCTGGCTGCAAGAAGTTTGTAGTAGATCATATCTCTGACTGTGAAAGGATTTTCCAGAGATTTGAAGAGGTTGGTCTCACATTCTCCATTGAGAAATCTGTTTTTGGTGTCAATGAGGTACTTATAGTTGAGCATTTATGTGGACATTACGGTCGGAGGCCATATCCACCTAAAGTCGACGCTATAAACAAGATTTCTGAAACCTGTAGTAATATTAGTGAGGTAAGACGATTCCTTGGTGCTTGTGTGTTTTATGCCATCTGGATCCCACACTATGCACATGTTGCAAACTGTCTTTATGCTTTGCTAAGGAAGAATCGAAAGTTTCTTTGGACTGAAGAACACTCAAAAGCTATGAAAAAGTTAAAGAAATTACTTCTTGAAGCTCCTATTTTAAAGCGAGTAGATTATACTGATCAAAAGCCTATCATTTTAACTGTTGATACGAGCCCTATAGGAATAGGATGGGTTATTGGTCAGGACGATGAAGAGGGCAATAGGTATGCTGTGAGATTTGGAGCAAAGATTTTACACGATACGCAAAGAAATTATCCGCAAATTAAACGAGAACTATGGGGTTTAGTCACGGCATTAAAATCCGATAAAGAATATTTTATAGGTGCAAATGTAATAGTTGAGACAAATTGTCTACCTCTGATTGGAATGATTACAAACTGTTCATCACCCGACATTGCCATGCTTAGATGAATTTCATACATCAAGTTTATAAATCTTGTTTTGATACATATTGCAGGTAAATCTAATCCTGTGGCTGATATGCTTTCTCGAGCTAGATTTGATAATGAGGAAGAAACAGAATTAGAAATAAATGCAATTAATTATGATTCTAAAGCATACACATATGAACAGTTTAATATTGAAGAATACGAAGGAGAGTGGCAGGATATTGGAAAGTATTTAAGTACTTTGGTTAGGGCACCTTCATGGTCTTCAAATAGATTTCGGAATATTAGGAAAAGAGCTTACAACTTTTTTCTGAAAGATGGTTTCATTTGGAGACATGCGAGGGGAAAAATTAGATTGCCACAACGAGTACTAGGTACTAAGGATCTTCAGTTACAAGTCATGAAGAGTATGCATGATACTTTATGGGCAAGACATAAAGGTTTTGTAGCTACGTATGAAAAAATTAGAGAAGGATACTAGTGGCCAGGGATTTATGTTACTGTTAAAAATTATGTTACTTCATGTGACGTATGTCAGATTCATTCCTCAGTCAAACATAGGGATCCGTTGCATCCTACCTATCCACCATGCATCCATTATAAATGGGTTGTAGACTTAGTTACCATGCCCAAAGGTATCAATAAGATGAGATATATAGTCTTAGCACGTGATGATCTTACGAATCATGTAGAAGGCCGAGCTTTAAGATCTAAGACAACCTTGAATGTATGCAATTTTCTTCTTGAGGATGTCATTTCATGATTTGGTTATGTAGAAAAGGTAGTGGCTGATAGGGGAGAGTTAGATGCGCAGGAGCTAGGCATGGAATTCGCTTATCCCTTACTACTTCTTACAACCCTGAAGCTAATGGGAAGGTTGAGCGAGGGCATTCTCCTATTATTAAAGCAATTTCCAAAGCTTGTAATGGAGAAATTAAGAATTGGCCAACTTATCTGCCATTTGCGTTGTGGGCCGATAGAATGACCTGCACTAGAACGACGGGGTATATGCCGGCAGAGTTGATGTATTGCCAGAAACCAATTTTCCCTGTGCATACGCAAATTCTTACTTGGACTACTTTACCATGGGAAGATAATTTGTCAACAGAAGATTTATTAGCTCTGCGAATCCAGCAACTAGAGCAAGGGAATGAACGTTTAGAAGAGGCTATAGTTAAACTAAAAGATTCTCGATTGAAAAACAAGAAGTATTTTGATAAATCACATAGGTTAAGGCCAAAGCCGATTTATGTTAATGATTGGGTTTTACTATATGATAGTACGTTTGATTCTCAGTATGATGCCCGTAGGAAACTTAAAAGACGTTGGTTTGGACCTTATGTGGTAGTCAAAACCTATGATAATGGAACGTATGCTTTACGCGAATTAGATGGCACGCCTCTTAAAAACTTAATTGCTGGCAAAAGAATTAAATTATTTAAACAAAGAGATGATGAAATATATGAAGTAATGTTTGATGATGAGCATGATTAATTATGTATGAATGAATTTCTTTAGTGTGGGTTTCTTTTGCAGGAAAACTAAGAGAAAATTTGAATATGAAATTTAATAATTTTGCGTGTCTAGCTGTTGCTGGTTGAGTTCTAACAGGTCTTTGAAGAACAAATTAAGATGCATAAAGATGAGCAGATTGAAGATGAAGCAGATTGAAGATAAAATTGATTTTAGGTCGTATTTTTCTTTGTCTTAAAATTTTGTTTTACGTATTTTATTTGCATTCATATAAAACTAATTGATAAAATCTGGAATGAAGAATATTAATTTATAAAGGACTCTATTTAACCATATTAGGGAAATAAACATAATTTATATTTCTACATTTATAGATTAAGTGAGATTTGTTAAAAATAGAAGGATTTGTAGTTCATTTAGATAACGAAAGTAGTTGTATATATGTAGGAGCATATTGTTGCATGATACATGTCTGTGAAAACCTAAATCTTTCTTGTCCATGCAGCTAGATCCTTAGCTCGGATTAAGGGGTTAAGCCTTTCCCCTTTAAAACAAAAAAGTAGTGAAAAAAAAAATAATTAAAAAAATAAATAAATAAATAAATAAATAAATATATATATATATATATATATATATATATATATATATATATATATATATATATATATATATATATATATTGACATGGAAGTTATACCTTCTTCCACCCCAAAAAGGTATTTACATTTATTATCGATATGAAGTTTACATCATATTTATATGAAGAAAACTAGTTGTGAAAAAACACATCTAGTGATTAAAATTGGGCATACAAGGCGGCTGTCTGTCCAAGTAGATTTAGTAGATTTCTTTGGCATGCTTGATTGCTCATATGTGAATGCATATATATAACGAAACCTGCATTTGAATGAATGAAAATGAATTCTGTTTTATACTAATCTTTACATAGTTTATAAATGGATAAAATATAAACTAATGTTTGTTGACTGAAAAGGTTAATATATTACCTTTATACTTTAATATGTTTTCATTGCCAGATTTAATTTTAATGAAACCTCATGTGCATGTTGAAAAGATTAAAAATTTGATAAGTTAAAAGATGTTTATAAAAAGAATTGATGCTTTTCTATGATTTAATTTCAGGAAATCATTGAAAATGCCGCTTCCCTTAATCTGCAAGTTGGCCCATCGAGGACGATGTGCAGGTTTGGTGGCGGTGGATGTCGGGAAGATTTGCATCTTCCAGTTGATGACCAGAGAAAATGAAAACAACTTAATTGGTGAATTCTAAACCTCTTTTTCACTGTTGAACAATTGTTCTGGATTGAATTAACTATTTTTGAAGTGTTTGCAGGTACAATAAATGATGAAGAATATGTGTTCATATTAGGGTTACCCTAATTACTCATTTAATGAGTGTTTTAAATTGATACATATAAGACATATGAGTATATACCCCTAGGGTTTCATAAGTTTATATAAGTTAAGTTAGTAGGATTAATCCAAAGGATCTTAAATGGTTTCATTGAGTTAATGTTAAGGGTTTAGATGATTTATCATGAGTTAGAGATAGGGTTTAGAAGGGTTTTAAAGGGTTTTCATGAGTTTCTGATGGGTTTAAGTAGGTTTTCTAGGGGTTCAGAATGTTTTAAAGGTTAAAACAATTAATATTCAATAAAATTAATCTATATCTAAACATTACCTGCAAAAAAAACATTAGGAAAAACTAGATCAACACACTCATATATATACACACACAACTCATTTGTAAACCATTCCTTTGATTTTACTTTATTTCCTCATCCTCACTTTTTCCCATTAACATTCACCACACTTTATTTAACTTTCTCACACAACCTCTCTTTTGATTACCCTCACACTCACCACTCTTTGTACACACCTTTTTTTACACTTTAAATGCATATTTTTTTTCTACTACTCTTTTAACTTGCACTCACAACTACCACACTTTGAAACTATTCACTTTAACCACTTTAGTTACACACTTAACCGACACCACACTTTAAACAGCACACATACACCGCTTATTAATTATTCACTTCAATTATTATTTTATTATATTACCTTAATTTTCTTAATTAAATAAATCATTTAAATTAACCTTAGTTTAAGTTTTAATTAAATCAAACCTTAGGATTTAATTGCACATATATGATTAATTAAACCATATTTTAATTTTTATTATTGAACCAATGTTTAGATATAGATTAATTTTATTAAATATTAATTGTTTTAACCTTTAAAACATTTTGAACCCCTAGAAAACCTACTTAAACCCATCAGAAACTCATGAAAACCCTTTAAAACCCTTCTAAACCCTATCTCTAACTCATGATAAATCATCTAAACCCTTAACATTAACTCAATGAAACCATTTAAGATCCTTTGGATTAATCCTACTAACTTAACTTATATAAACTTATGAAACCCTAGGGGTATATACTCATATGTCTTATATGTATCAATTTAAAACACTCATTAAATGAGTAATTAGGGTAACCCTAATATGAACACATATTCTTCATCATTTATTGTACCTGCAAACACTTCAAAAATAGTTAATTCAATCCAGAACAATTGTTCAACAGTGAAAAAGAGGTTTAGAATTCACCAATTAAGTTGTTTTCATTTTCTCTGGTCATCAACTGGAAGATGCAAATCTTCCCGACAACGCAAAGTCTGCACCAGCCATTTTGGCATAGTTTTTGCCTGCTCAATATCAGCTCTCTCATAAGCAAGTGCATCATGTAAATCTGCATCAGAAATGGAATGATCTGCATCATCATATGAAACCTGCAAAGGCTGAGAAGTTGCCTCATTAGGACCAGCACTAGACTGTCCACCTGTAAAAAGAGGCATCAAAGTATCATACATGTCTTTGGAGCTAACAGATGTCTCCTTAGTACATGAAAGCAATGGCTGAATAGCATCTTCCACAAAGACAACATCACGGCTAACCAAAATGCGTTTAGTCTGTGGATGATACAGACGATAGCCTTTACTTTCAAAACTGTACCCAACAAAAATACATTTTACTGCCTTATCATCCAATTTTTTGCGATGTTGTTCAGGCACTAATGCATATGCCAAACAACCAAAAACACGAAGATGAGCAATAGATGGCTTGCGGTCATGCCAAGCCTCATATGGAGTGATAGACTGCAAAGCTTTAGTGGGACACCTGTTTATTACATATGCTGCACACATGACAGCCTCAAGCCAAAAACTATGAGGTAAAGCCTGACTCTTGACCATACACCTCGCCATCTCCATGAGAGACTTGTTCTTCCGTTCAGAAACTCCATTTTGTTGAGGTGTATATGGCACTGTACACTGGTGCTTTATCCCACGTTCAGCCAGAAATGCATTAAAATCTGAAGACATATATTCCACCCCTCGATCAGAACGGAGGGTGCCCATTTTACATGCTGACAGATTTTCAGCCAAAACCAAAAACTGTTTGAAGCACATGAACACTTCGGACTTTGCTTTGAGTGGATATACCCATGCATGCCTAGAAAAATCATCAATGAAAGTCACGAAGTAAAGATAATTTCCAAAAGAAGGTGTCTGCATAGGACCACAGACATCACTATGTACAAGCTGCAATTTCTGCGTAGCCCGAACTGAACCATCTTGTGGAAAGGAAGAACGCTGCATTTTGCCCAAAATACAGCCTTCACAAACATGTTTTTGAGGTGCCTCAAGTTTGGGCAAAGAGGACACCATTTCAGATTTCTGCAGGCGTAACAAACTAGCAAAATTTAGATGACCAAAGCGTGCATGCCAAAGCTTTGCATCTGACATAGCCTGAGAATCATGAACTGCACATGCCGAATCATTCAGAGATCTTTCATAGTCTATGAGCTTATACAGCCCACGACATAAAATGCCAGAAGCAATAATCACATCGCCATTTGAGAGATCATGGACTGTACACGTCATCAACGAATTTCACAATCAAGCCAATCTTGGCTAATGCAGAAACTGATAACAGATTCTTTTTTATCCCTGGCAGAAATAAAGCATCTGACAAAGTGAAAGAACTACCATCAACACTAGTCAGAATGATCTTACCAACTCCCATAACAGGATAAGAGGAGTTATTGGTGCATGTGACAGTATTCCCTGTAGGGGCAGGCTGGAGTGAAGAGAAGAAACTGTGCTACGGGGTAATATGTTTGGTCGCCCCACTGTCAACGTACCAAACATCTGAGTCTACTGCAGACATGCACTGATCATGAGAAGATGGGTCAAAACTGCAGATAGTAGTAAACACCCATTCTTCTTCCTGCACAAGATTTGCAGACTCTGTTTTTGGTGTAGAGGCCTCTGCAACAACCATTCCAGCCTCTTTCTTCTTTGCCTCTTTAACAGCCAGTTTTGGACAGTTCTTTATGATATGATCATTGCCTTTACAGTACTTACAAAACAATTTCTGCTTTTCTGATTTTTTCTCATCTTTGTCTTGGTTCTTTGAATGTGCAGCATTTGCAGATTTCTGCTTACTAGTAGAAGAGCTCCATTTTCCTTTGCCCTTCTGACTAGCCAAGAAAGCTTGATCTGCAACTCGCATAATGGACCTGTTCTGCCTAGACTGATCTTCCTGCAACAGAACAGAGACTAACTCCTCAAATGATAAGGCATTCGGATTGCCTTTCATCATCAACCGAAGAGTAGAAGCAAAACTCTGATATGAGCCAGGAAGACCATTCAAAACGGTCTGCACAAGTGAGCTATCTGGTATAACCTCATCAGCAGAAATCAACTATTCCTTCAAATCTTTGATCTTTGTTAGGAAACTGTCCATAGAATCACCTTCATTCATGTGCTCACTCTCCAACTGTTTTCGGAGATAAGCAACACGAGCCTCATTCCTAGCTTGGTACAATGTGGTAAGCGTATCCCAAGCATCCCTAGTTGTTCTGCAAGAGCGTATGTGAGGAATAATGGCATGTTTGACAAACAAAGCTATCAATGCATGTGCCTGGGCATCTCTGCCATCCCAATGAATCTGCTCTGCAGTAGGTGCAACAGAAACAGCAGCACGAACAGGAATCTGCACAATATCATCTTTGACACCAACTTCATCAGCTCCAGCACCTCCAGCACCTGTATTTGTAGTACCTGTAGTCGCAGGTGTAACAGGACGTCTTTCAACACCCTGCACAATGTTCCACAGTCCTTTTGCAACCAATACATGTCGCATCATATAAGCCCATAATGGGTAGTTGGTACCATCCAACTTATCCTCAACAGCCAACATACGGAATACATCACTACTTTCAGCCATGGCCGGTGACTAAAATACCTTGATGCAGAAAATTGACTGTATCTCAAAAAGTTGAATGGAATTGCCTAGACGAGTTCTGCTAGACCTGTAGCAGACTTCGAGACGCTTAAACTGGCGAACAGAAACTAGTATATACCTTTGGCACAAAAGGACGAAATAGCCTGCACAAGCACTGTGATAGTGCATTCGGAGGCCGAAACGAGCTCAGATCGCGATTTCGGCACCACAGAATGAAGCTGTTTGATCTCGGAAACACCCTGAGTATGCTCACCAAATTTCGTGCGAATCTGAGACTACAAACGGAGGAGTGTCGACGGCACCCTAGAAGAAGCGACAACCTGCTCTGATACCAATTGTTGGAGTTATACGTCTACGGAAGCACGCGAACAGCACAAGGAAGAAGAAGAAGCTTGGAGCACAACACACAAGACTGAATGTATTACTAGAGAATGTACAAAGATAAGCAGCCCATTAGGGCAATAGGCGTATATACAAGCTGGGGGAAAAAAACCTCCTAAAGAGGGAAAAAAGTGCCCCGACAGTCCTAGAGTGTTCACACACATCACTACCTAAATATATCAACAAATAAGCACGGTTTTATGTATTCAGAAAGACTTGAATTGGTACATACAGATGTGTGGGGTCCTTCAAAATATTTCAGTATAAATGGTTCAAGGTATTATGTTATATATGTTGATGATGCTACCAGGTGGATCACAATCTATGTGATCAAAGACAAGTCAGAAGTGTTTAATACATTTAAACACTATCATGCATATGCAGAAAGAATTGCAGGTCAAAGATTGAAGAGGTTAAGGTCAGATGGAGGGGGAGAGTATTTCTCCAATGAATTCAGTGATTACTTGTGGAATGCAGGTATAAAGAGAGAGGTTACTTGCAGGTACTCTCCTCAACAAAATGGGGTAGCAGAAAGAAGAAATAGAACTCTTGTTGAGTTTTCAAGATCTATGATGAAGGAGAAAAATTGTCCTAATTATTTGTGGGCTGAGGCTGTAAATACAGCCACATACTTGGTTAATAGGTTACCATGTAAAGCCTTGCAGGGTATGACACCATATGAAGCTTGGTGGGGTAAGAGACCTACCTTGGATCATTGTAGAATATTTGGATGCTTGGCATATGCATATGTGCCATCTCAATTGAGGCATAAATTGGAACCTAAAGCAGAAAAATATCTATTCATTGATTATGATGACAAACAGATGGGTTATAGGTTGTGGAATCCATCCACAAAGCAATTTCTTGTGTTTAAGGATGTTACATTTGATGAGCAAGGTACTTGGTATGCAGGTACACTTAATAATCATGCAGATGTTGAAGAAATTGTGAATCAAAGGAAAGGTAAATCAAAAGTTCAAATATTTTATGAAGGTGAGAATAGTGAAGTACAGGTTGAAGTTGAAGAAATGCCAAGATTTGATCCAGAATGTGATGAACTAGAAACTTCAAGAAGTGGAGAAGTCAGAAGGTCATCTAGGCACAAATGGCAACCTACTAGGTATAGCTATGATACTTCATTCTTGACTACTAAAGACTATGCTTATATGTTAAAAGCAGATGAAGATCCATCCACATATGATGAAGCCAAAGGGAAGAAGAATTGGGAAAAAGCTATGCAAGAGGAATATGATGCATTGATGGAAAATGAGACTTGGGATTTGGTTCAAAAGCCAAATAGTCAGAAGATCATTGGAAGTAAATGGGTATACAAAACAAAAAGGTTTGCAGAAGGAAGTGTGTCTAGGTACAAAGCTAGACTTGTTGTGAAGGGATATGCACAAACATATGGTGTGGACTATGATGAAACTTATAGTCCTGTTGCAAAGATGACAACCATAAGGACTCTCATAGCAATTGTTGCTTGCAAAGGTTGGAAATTATCTCAACTAGATGTTAAAAATGCTTTTTTGAATGGTTATATTTCAGATGAAGTTTACATGGAGCAACCAGATGGTTTTTCAAAGATCAAGTGTATCCAAATTATGTGTGTAAGCTCAAGAGAGCTTTGTATGGGTTGAAGCAGGCCCCAAGGGCTTGGAATTACAGGCTTGTAAAGTTCTTAAAGGAAATTGGATCTCAAGCATCAAAGGCAGATAGTAGCTTGTTAGTCAAAGCAAGTGAGGATGGATTTATTTATGTTTGTATTTATGTTGATGACATAATACTTACAGGAACAGATGACAAAGGCATACACATGATTAAGAAACAGATGGAGAAAGAGTTCAAAATCAGTGATTTGGGAAATTTGTAATTCTTCTTGGGAATGGAGATTTCATATACTCAGCATGGAGTATATGTAACTCAAGAAAGGTATCTGAAAAATTTGCTAACCAAATTTAAAATGGAAGATTGCAGAATAGCACCAACTCCAATGGAAGTAAATCACAGGTTGACTAGATATGGAGGAGAAGAATTCAAAGATATGAAGCTCTATCAGAGTTTGGTGGGTAGCTTGATTTATGCTACATTAACAAGGCCTGATTTATCATATGCAGTTGGAGTTCTATCTCAATTCATGCATTGCCCTAGAAAGGAACATTGGATTGCAGGATAAAGAGTACTTAGGTACATCAAGGGTACACTTAAAGAAGGTCTGTATTATGGATATACTTCAGATACAAGAGTCAAAATATACAGTGATGCAGATTGGGCAAGTAATTCTAATGATAGAAGATCAACACATGGATATTTGTGTTATGTGGGAGACAAGCTAATTTCATGGTGCTCTAAGAAGCAACATACAGTTGCTCTATCATCTACAGAAGCATAATACAAAGGCATGGTGGAAGCTACAAAGGAAGTAATATGGCTAAAGACACTTATGAAGAGTTTTGATGTTGTTCATAGTACTCCTATCATTTGTGGAGACAATATGAGTTCTTTATACTTGGCAGCAAATCCTGTGTTTCATGCTAGAACTAAACATATTGAAATTCAGTATCATTTTTTGAGAGAGAAGGTTATTGATAAAGAAATTGAAGTCATGCATACTCCTACAAAAGATCAACTTGCAGATATGATGACAAAAAGTTTGGATGGACCAAAGTTGCAGAGATTTAAAGATATGGCAGGGATAAAGAAGATGCAGGTAATCACAATTGATGATTGAGGGGGAGCTGTTGGAGCAGAACAATCAACAATTAGTGATTACATAAAATCCAGAAGTGGAAAGATGAATGAAAGATTGAAGATTAGTTTCAAGGAAAAGAGGAGATTCATAAAAAAAGTTCTTTTGTACATTAGTATTGTAAATATTTCAATGTATTTGGAAAAATGAGGAGTTAGACTCGTATATATATATATATATATAGAGAGAGAGAGATCCATGCTCATAGTCAAGGAGAGAGATATAGAAGAGATAGAGAAGACAATAGATGTGAAGAATAGAAGAATAGGAGAGATTGAGATGAACATTATGTATGTCATCCATCAGATGTATGAAAACTTATGAGAAGAAAAAGTTTTCAGAGAATTGCGCATCGATCTTTTCTCTGATTCTCCTTTTGTGTTTAATCTTTTCAGAAATCCTTTTGTACATGTCTAAATCCATAGTTAATCTATCTATGGTTAAAGTTTGAGAGTTCAATTGCAAACAGGCTGAGAGAATTTTGAATAGGAACATTCATATGTAAGAAAGTTCTGAGTGTCTTCTGAAATAGGCGCAGATTCGATGATCAAAGAAATGGACAGTGCTCAGTGTATAGTGTAAAGTTTGACACAAATGAGGATTCAAAATTTAAGTTGAGAGGTAAGCCATCTATGGCTAAAAGCATTTGCTTA
Organism: Ceratopteris richardii; assembly: GCA_020310875.1. NCBI lineage: Eukaryota > Viridiplantae > Streptophyta > Polypodiopsida > Polypodiales > Pteridaceae > Ceratopteris > Ceratopteris richardii. The sequence continues at coordinate 221,831,392 of CM035408.1, forward strand.
AATGGGTTGTAGTTTTGGAGAACCATGTCTTAGAAGTTGCAGGTGTCAAAGTCGACATTAGAGAGAGACAGTTTCAGACATAGGTAAACTGTTTGAGTCATTTCTCACAATCTACTCGAGCATTTGAAGTATTTTAAGTTGGAGAAGGTGCGCAAGCTCAAGGAGACACATTCTACAAAGTTCCATTAGAAACTTTACACAAATGATTATTCAATGATTGATTAATGTGCATCAGACTTTCCTAAGAAACAAGTTTCTTCATAGTTAGCTACTTTCCTGATAATTTGGTACTTGTCTTCCAAAATTGGTTGGAGTTTATAGCTATTCTTGATATAGAGGTGGTCTAACATCAAGGATAGTTTGTTTTTTTGGAGATTAACTGTTGGAAAACAATGTCTTCTTGGTCCATCTTAACTATATCATATGTTGCTACTCTTTTGGTAGTTGGTACACCACAACATCACGGGCACATAATGCATGTCTATAAGTTCTGTTCATTTGCTTGTACAAGATATGATAACGGGCAGCGTGGTTAAGCCATTTCTCTCCCATCCTAGCCACCCGGGTTCAAACCCGCCAGACGGCAGCGCAGCGCAAACATATGATTTTTTTACTTAATCTGACATGCTTTTCAAAGCGACGAGCGGCAACGATTAAGACAGCGAACGCGTTTGAGTTTTACGAGATCTCTTACGATTTGCTTTATTGGAGAATACGATCGCATAGCTTTTGCGATTGTGTGCTTTATTGTGCTTTTCAAGATACAAAAAATAGTATAAAAGAAGTACTTTGGGTCACTTCTAATCATCCTTCACCTAGGATCAACACAAGCTTTCTAGAGCTTGGACCTCAGTAGAGGTGGTGTTTCTTCTAGCACATGGGGCAGCCATGGTGCTAACTTGAAGCATGTTGAGGAGCAGCTATGGAGTTCTTCTTAATGATTCTTCTTGGAGAAGATGAAGGGTGTGCTCACACTCTAGCTCATGGAGAGGAGGTCATCTCTTGTTCATGGCAAGAAGACTTGATTATTAGCAGCTTGATGGTGAGGATCGCCCATCTACATAATGTATTTGAAGATCATCTTCTACAAGAAGATGTTAGGTTGAAGATTATCTTCTACAAGAAGATGTCTGGCTACTTCAAAGACATTGGATGGGGCCATTTACATGGTGTATTTGAAGATTATCTTCTATAGGAAGATATTAGGTTGAAGATTGTCTTCTACAAGAAGATGTCGGGCTACTTCAAAGACATTAGATGGTGATTAACATAAGATTCACATCTTATGTTAAGTATTCAGGTACATATTCTCTTTATGCACACAGGTACTACTTGAAGTTTATGGAGGCTGTGGAGTTCATATCAGAAGGATTCCTATTCGGCATAGGTACAAGAGAATCAGTACTTATATGCTTTATGCATATTTTTATGAGGTGTTTGAGAAGGTGTGTTCACATGAGTTTGAGGATTTCCGGCAACAATCTTGTTAGCATTCTATGCTACTTTATAAGTATGTGATCTTTTCACACACGTATTTGACTTAGGGTCTTCCATAGCCTAAGTTTAGATGTAGGTTTGTTGACCATCAGTTTCACACTGATCCTTCCTCATTCAGTCACTCATATTCACTCTTCTATAACCTATAAGGTCACACATCTCATGTATATTCAGATTACTGCCCATACATCTGAATGTGTTTGTTACATTGTACATTCACTCATTCATCTATTTCTCATCACATAGAGTGGTTGAGAGTTTTGCTCCCACATTGTACATTGAACATTGGTATATATGATACTATGAGTAAGCGATGGCTTACATAACACCTTACACATGTCGTCTATTCTTTCTCTATCTTTGTCTCATCATCTGTATGATTAAGTTGTGGTATGTTCATGTTTTGTCAATATGGAAGATTGCAGGAATTAATGTTGTACATGACTGGAACTATGGAACCATGGACCTGTGACATGAGCCTATGGGCCTACCTCACTTCCAACATTAACACTCTCCATCAACAAGGGGGGGACGTTAGAATGGTAAGAATCAAAAGAAACCAATCAATGGAGAACACCATCAAAAATCGCTCAATGGAATAAAAAGGAAAGAGACAATATCTAAATTTGCTAAGGAAAGTCTATCTTAGCACACTAGTGCCTTGAACATGGGCGCTCTTAATAGCTAGTAAGGTCTTGATTCCTATTCTCTCCAAGTCCACTTTAAAAGACTATAAAGTTTTTGTCTTTCCTTTGTCAAAGGGAATGTGATTCCTACTAAACTTGATGTGCCGTATTGTGCGTTCTCCACAAGGTCCATACAATAATGTCCAAAATAGGGCAAGCATGTGGAAGGGACTTGTGACATGTGAACACATCCTATAACAATTTGGCGTTTCCATAGTTGATGGAAATATGGGCTAAGTAGTCATTCCTACCACATGTTGCACACAAGCATTCATTGATCTTAATGCTTTTTGCCTTGCATCTAGTTCATAAAACATTGTGGATGATAAGGAAGATAAGTACAAAGTATTTGATATTGTATGTGAAATCCCAAACACACTTAAATCTATAAGTCCACTACAAGTAGTGCTAATAAAATTTCAATATACTATTGACTTTGAATTTTTTTAAGATAGTTTCCCTGTATTCGTTTTGAAGTGATGTAACATATGTTTAGTAACTTATATCTGGTCCAACTCTTGATTCTTGTTGCAAACTATAAAGTTCCTCTTGAGGATGGCTTTGTTCTTTAAAACAACCTATTTACAACCAAAGGATATTGTAAGTCTCGATAATGAAGGAATTAGAGTTAATCTCACCATCATTGATAAAGAAATTTCATTTATGGAACACCAACTTCCTATGTTTATGTTCCCCAATGGATAGGTTACATTTGCATCATAGGAACAACTGAGCAGTCTTAATAAATTGTTCTAAATAAAACGAATATTATTGCTGAAATCTTCACTTAGTTTGCAAAAATTCTTGACCTCCATCCAACCATTCCACATTTTGAAATTGAGAAGTTCTCCAATAGGCTTTGAAATTCGAGGGGATTATTAATATTTTCCTAAAAAGTATGATTTTTCTAAGCTTTGTAATCCTTAAGATAAAAAAGATTAGTTTTTCTTTTAATCATATAAGCCTAGCAACCCTTAGAGAAGATAGACCTAAGAATCCACTTAGCAATAAGAGTTTTAGCCATCTTCATAGGATATAAGATCCCGAGTCCCCTTTCACTTTTAGGAATCCCACAAATATCCCAATAAACCTTGGGAGCTCTATTAGAGTGAAGGTTGCCACACTATAAAAAACCTCTAGGTAAAGCAATAACTTATAAGAAATGTTTTTACTAGACATCCAATAGACAAAAAATAAGTCAAGCATGACATGATCTAGTGATTTAGAACAAAAAAGGATGAGCAAGAGTCCTTTAAAGACAATATTATCTTTTAAATTGTTTAAAACCAAATGCCACATTTGAATAAAGCAAATTTGAGGCCCATAGGGTTACCTAACAATGAAAATCTTCCCTTTCTTTCTTTATCTTAGAATCGATACCAATAGAAAAATAGAAACAATAAACTTAGATGAACAAAAAGAGGTTTACTATTGATTGAATTTAGAACCACTTTCCAAGCAAAATGTATCCAAAAAATGCATGAATTTACTAGCACAATCATTAGCATTAGGAAGCATGTTAGTGTCATAAAAAAAATTTTAATCCTAGAGAATAGGAGGCATTAGGGATAGTAATACTTATGATGTTACCCTCATTCATAGTATCTCTAACCATCTACCCAAGGGCATCATTAGCTACAACAAATGGATGGGGAGCTAAAGGAAAATCTTCAAGAATGGATATAAGAAGCTTTGAAAGGTTTGGATAGAGAGCCATTCATAGAAACCCTAGAGTAAGCATTCCCAAAGACAACATTAATATAGTTGATGAATCCTTTCCTAGCCCCAATATCATGAAAAGACTACTAAATGAAGTCCCATTCGATTCTATCATAAGACTTATCAAAATCCACTTTGAAGAAGTAAAAATCATGTTCGAGCTCTTTAGCACAATCCATGTGTTTCCATAATGTGATGATAGCATCAAAGGTATGTATACCCTTAATAAGACCTTTTTGTTCAAGCAAGATGATTAGATTTATGAAGCGATTAAGTTTTCTAGGGGGGGGGGGAGGGAAGAGAAGATCTTGTATATGAAAGGAAAGATGATTTGATTTATTAAATGACTAAGTTTTCTAGCAAGAGAGGAAGAGAAGATCTTGTATATGAAATTCAGTCAAATAATGGGTATGACATTCTTCTTTGGGATCTCATTTGTGAACCAATTTAATAACTCCTATGTTGATGTCAATAATAAGAACTATGAACCAACTTAATAAATTCAATGTTGATGTTCTATTAGGCAGGCCCCTTGGTCCCTCTTCTCTTTGCAATCGCTACTAATGGTCTCAATTGCCTTGTTAAACATCATGCATGTTTAGGTCTTATTCAAGTCCTCTTTTTACATCTCAATCAAGGCTAGATGATCATGAGACTCTTTGCCCATGATATGAATACTTTTGTGCATAATGATCTGGTCAGCACTGGTTGAGCATGGCTTTTTAGTTGATCCCCATGGGAAAAATCTTCCACCTATTAGGTATTGTAATAGGATTTGATGTTTCAATGGGTCAACAATGGAACTAGGCTCTTTCATAGCTCGATAACAAGTTGGCGTACTAGAAAGGTATGTAGATCAATCTGGTTGGGTGAGCGATAGTGGTTAACATGTTCCTCCTTTCTTCAATAATTTACTCTCTCTTGCTCAAGATCGAAGAACCAAGGGATTTTCAAATTGGAAAGAATTTTCAAAAACTTTCTCTCAACAGGAGATGTGTACCTAAGTCGTGAAGCCTTAGGAATTTGTGCAAACTGAGACTATACCTCGATCACCCACAAGTGCATATAGTGGTGGATTAATACATGTTTAAATATTATCAATCCATGAAATAAGACATATCAAATTTATGGATATGTGTGCAAACATGACGTTAAGTGAACCGATAATACTACAATGCATGTACTCAGTTAAGCTACCTCTCCTACTCCTTAATCCTCTAAAAATGCATGTTGCGATACTTATAACAGTAGTAAGCTCAAATTCGGACTTTTCTCTCAAGTCCGAATTTGAGATGCATCTAATGGTGGTATCTTGAGTCAAATCTAACAAAAATGCTTCAAGTTATGAGCAAAATAATGATATGATGGGAAACACTACTTCAACTTCATGACTCACCAAGCTTCACACATGCATTACAGTCATGAAAAGGAGAGGGGATGGGGTAGACAACACGTCTAAACATAGATTTCAAGCATAAATCACACACTCAAGCTCTTGGAGAAGAAGATATTCAGTAGAGAAGAGGCAAATTCGAAATTTCAGCTTGATTACTCACAATGGCAAAATGTTCTTACAAAGAGTCATCAAGTGACTTATTACATATTTCCTAAAAACGTTCCTTTCACACAAGAGACCGACACTTTTATTGAAAAAATACTAGATTCCTACTATGTTACAAGGATTATGTTACAAAATTTGGGATTTATGTATCTAGAGGACTCCTCTAGTGCATTTACATGGCTCATGATGTCTTTCCTAGAGATTGAAGAAGAAAAATTATGCTTAAATTTGAAAAAAATTATGGGGCCTACTTTTCTTTGCTTCTTTCTTCTGCAACACTCTCCCTTGTCTTTTTCTTTATTGTCCCTTGACAGGCTTTGCTTCGTATCTTTAGCTTCTAATATGTGCCAGATCTAGACCTTGATTATCTCCATGGCATATATGTAACTGTCCACCGCCAATATCTTTGGAGGCATTAATGGTTCAGAGGTAGTGTGTATCTCATTAATTAATTATAGCGATCAAGGAGCTAATCCTAACTTGAGGCCCGATGTATTATCTTTGGCTTGTTAATTTCTTTCCACTGCACACATCTAGTGGTCGAGGAAGCTTCTAGGATTGTTAGAGAATTTGTAACCTTATCTGAACCTAAGTCCTATGCTTCTGTTTTCCTTTCATCATTCCTTATATTCATACATTAGGGTTGTTGTATTGATTTGGGTTTCCATGCATGCACCCATGAGTAAACATTGCATGTCTTTTAGTGAGGGTGATGCTTCAAAGATCCTATTATGAGTCTTTGTTTACATCCTTCGAGACCTCCTTCTTTTGGGTTGCAACTTGATGCATGGCCCTTTGGGCCTTTGGGTAGATGGGGAGTTGCCTATTGAACAATTTTTTGTTTTGATTTTCTTCTTCTTTGTTATCTGCTAGATTCTCCCTCCACACATCCCTCCTCCTGAACTCTATCATCCGCAACAGGCTTTGAATGGTGATGTGAGTAGTTCTGAATGGGAGTTTGCTCTCTTTGATTTAGTAGATTAGTTTAACGTATCAGTAATTCCTCCTATTGTGTTGATTTAACATCATCATTTGGTGTCTGTCTATGATCGGCAAAGAAACTTTGCTCGTATGCCACCAATTGAGCATTTAAATTTGAAGACATTTTCAAAAAGATTTCGGAGTCCATTTCAAAAACCCTTGTAAAGAATGCTTCTTCAAATTTTTGCATGTAAGGGCTTGGTAGAAACATTAATCTTGAATAGATAGCCATTATTGTAAGTCAACTAGGCATGATAGAAAGATAAAAAATCAAGGCACCTCTACCTTGGTTAATGGTCATATAATTCGGAAATGTATAATCTACATGTTTGGACATCTTCATAACTATGAGCAGCATGCTCAGCACTTTATTAGTCATTTTGATTGCTAAATCTGGAACTGTTGCATATCTTGACAGCCAAACTTCTATTGTGCACACCATATAATCCTCAATCGATATCTAATTATGTGGTGGAATTGGTAGTAGAGGATAACTAAGCCACTGATTATGGATTGTTCCTTGACGTTTTCCTTCCCAAAATTTTTGTTCGTGGACGTTGTCCTTCCCAAAATTTCATCCATGATTTCTTTTGTGGCACTAGGCAAAAGGATGGATTCTGTAGTAAATATGGCTCATCTTCCCAATGCACTATAGAGTACTATTTCTGCACTGGGTGGTTTAGCTTGATCAAGAGGGTGTGCTTCCTCTTCAATATGTATTGGAGAGTTATCAATGGGGGGAGAAGGAGGACATACCCCATTCCCCACAGTAGCCATTTGAGAGCTCGAGTCTACTAGCCTCCCCATGTTGGTTCGGGTTTCCAATTGAGTTGTTAGCCTTGTGATAATTGTAGCTTTTTCCTTGATTTATTATGTTGCTTTGCTAAGCTCTTTGTCAGTTTTCATCTTGCTCTCATCTAGAATAGCCATTTTGTCGGCATCCTCTTTGCATTGCTCTATGTACCGTGACTCTGTGGCTTTCCATTTATTCCTTAATTCCTAGGTATCATGCATGTATTTTGATTCCCACTGTTGTCATGAGTCATCTTCCTATTTTAGCTAATCAACATACTTTTCTAATTGTGCATGTTGGGGATGTAAGGGTCATGTGACCTTACCCCCATATTCATATATATACATCATATATAGAGCATTGCCTCAAGAGAGATCATTATGTGGGTTTCGAGGCTCCCACGCATGTCCGCGCGTCTCTCCTCTCTTCTCTCTCCCTCCATCGCTTCTGTCCTCCTCTTGTTCTGCACACCAAAGCCCTTCATTGGTATCAGAGCATGCTGAAGGATGGTGTGCAAGAAGCTTCAATGGAAGCTTAGGTCAGAAGGGGTAGAAGTGCAGGTCGGCATCTCTTGACAGCTGTTCAGTATTTCGGTCATAACTCGAGCTACGAAGCTTGGATTGATGCGTTTTAAAGTTCTGTGCGTAGCTAACACAGAGAGCTACAACTTTTGAAGTGCCGAAAATTCGAAAAACGCAGAGAATTGTAGAAGGCGAATCTACATTGAGTAGGACAATAGGTCGGTTTGTTTGTCATAACTTGAGTTCTACAACTCGGAATGCAATGATTCAACTTGCTGCTCGTAGTTTGGAAAGATAGCTACAACGTTGTAGAAGAAATCAGACTCAGATTCTTAGTGCAAGGTCACCGAAACTACAAATCTTGAGCTACGCACCTCCGATTGAGGTGTTCTTTATCTCCTTATGTAGCCAAGACTCAGATCTTGAAGTTTGCTGAAGACAAAAAGTTCAGATTCAGAGGTTATCACCACTGAAACAGCAAAACACAGAGCAACAGATTTTTGTCAAACGAACCCTAATTACTCTTGGAGGTTGAATTTGCTTTGGAACTTCTTCCAGAGAGAATTTATGATGTGCAAGCTCTTATTTTCAGAGCTTCAAAGCATTGTACATGTATGATCATTGTGGTAGCTCCTCCATATGAGAGTAGAGCATGATCTTGTCACACGTTTGGCATGTATATGATCCAAATTGGAGCCTCAGTTACACATTCATTTATCACCGTTATTAGCATTTGGTCATTGATTGATATGTATTTGCCAGTGTGATTCTTGGCATATGTGGATGGTGATTCCCACATGGTTATTTTGGTTCTAGAGTCCAGTTTACAGAGGAGATGCTGCTGAAATTTCATCGGCTTTCATGCTAGAAAGGAGCTCTAGTGGATCTTGAAGCTTGTGCGATAGCTTTGGATCATTGTTTATCTCCATTCATTTGGACTTGGTCACAGGTTATTTGTGATAGGTTGGACCATCTTGCAGGATTCATTCTTGAGTGGGAGGTGCATCACCATTGTATTGGTGTATATTGCCATTAGTTTTTGGCACATGTAGTTGCCATTATCTTTGGTTGGATCAGTGACAGGTGGTGACAAATTACTCATTGATCTTTGGTTATTGGTTATCTTGTTTGATTGCTCAGTTTCCAGGGGATACTCTGTCAAATTTTTTCCAGGATTCTTTCACATCTATTTTATCACTTTGGAGACTTGGTGAGCAGGCTTATGCTCATGGTTTTATGTGCATGCTAGATGCATGGTTATGTGACAGGTGGTTCACGTGGTTTTCTTCTCCAGTGAGACATATGTGATGTGAGTTATGCATATGGATATGCCGGTGTGATCCTATTTAGGATAGAGTATTGTTTCTAGTCTCTTGTTACATTGCTAGTCTCTTGGATTGCCAGCATGATGTCTTCTCGATTTGATGGCACTGACTTTTCGAGATGGAAAGCTCAGATGTGGCATACATTGGTTCGTGCAGGGTTACACATGTATGTGCATAGAGATGCACAGAGGCCTCGTGACATGCCCGACCATGTATGGATGGATATGGATGCATTGGCCAGCTCCACTATTCGATTACAGCTTGTGGATTCTATATATGAGTCTTTTATGTATGAGGAGACGAGTAGTGCATTATGACAGAGACTACATGACATGTATGCGAGTCCATTGACTCATGTGAGACATAGATCACATCGACGACTTCAATGTTGGCATTGTGGCCGTGATGGCCATACTCGACGACGTTGCTTCAGGCGGATGCGACGACGACGTCAGAGATATGCACGTGATGCTAGTCAGGTAGTGATTTCAGGAGAGTCTATGGTAGTTAATTATGCTAGTGATGGTGATATCACTTTCTCCTATGGTTCATCTCAGGATTCCTCTTGTTCATTGGATAGCACGCATATGGCTTGGTTGCTTGATGCATTAGCCACTTTTCATGTTACTCCACATCGTGAGTGGTTTTGTCGATTCTCAGTTGAGAGTCGTGGATGTGTGCACATTGATGATGGTATGACATATGACATTGAGGGTGCAGGAGATATATGCCTTATGCTACCTAGTGGAGCATCACTTATACTTAGACATGTACGCTATGTGCCTTCATTCCCTATGAGCTTGATTTCAGTTAGCCAGTTACAAGAGAGCAGATGTTATGCATTCCTTGGTGACCATCATTTTCAGTTGCAGTTGGGACAGCTTATGCTTGTCAGAGGTGCCAAGGTTGGGCGCAGGTATCCACTGCAGGTACTTCATGTGAGAGACAGTTTCTTCTCAGTGGGAGTTCAGCCTTATGTGCGATGTGAGACTCATCATATCTCATTTTGTCTACCTACACATATGTCTATTGACATTCATGATGCACATGTATGGCAGGATTCAGATGCTCAGATGGATGCACATGTAGAGCATGCTTTGGATGCTCATGACGCTTATGGAGAGCATGATTGTTCTGATCATATGGATGCTCTTACAGAGCATACTTTGGATTATCAGTTGGATGCTTTAGAGCATGATGTAGATGCTCATATAGAGCATTGTGATGATACTCAGTTAGAGTGTGATCATCACTTGGATCTTGGTGTTGATGTTGTGCAGTTAGCTCATGTGGAGCATGATGATACACTGTGTATCATAAGAGCTATCATGCTCTACCACACCAAGTGTATCATCATGCTCCACATGAGCTAACTGCACAACATCAACACCAAGATCCAAGTGATGATCACACTCTAACTGAGTATCATCACAATGCTCTATATGAGCATCTACATCATGCTCTAAAGCATCCAACTGATAATCCAAAGTATGCTCTGTAAGAGCATCCATATGATCAGAACAATCATGCTCTCCATAAGCGTCATGAGCATCCAAAGCATGCTCTACATGTGCATCCATCTGAGCATCTGAATCCTGCCATACATGTGCATCATGAATGTCAATAGACATATGTGTAGGTAGAAAAAATGAGACATGACGAGTCTCACATCGCACATAAGGCTGAACAACATACATACCAAGGTCAAACTGATGATCTAACTTCCTGTATATTATTGTATAGTCCTACATCATTCTTTGTATATTTTTCCACTTATGGTCACATTGACCCTTAAGTGGGAGATTGTTGTGGATGTAAGGGTCATGTGACCTTACCCCCATATTCATATATATACATCATATATAGAGCATTGCCTCAAGAGAGATCATTATGTGGGTTTCGAGGCTCCCACGCATGTCTGCGCGTCTCTCCTCTCTTCTCTCTCCCTCCATCGCTTCTGTCCTCCTCTTGTTCTGCACACCAAAGCCCTTCAGTGCATGTAGCTTCATCAGCTCTGCATTCATGACTTCGATCGTATTGAACGATTGATTTAGCAAAAAAGAGTTCATTGGCTTTTTGTTTCTGTATTGTATAGCATCCACCTCATCCATATGTACTTTTATTTGAGTTTCCATAATGTTGCTTCTATTGATTAAACGTACCTTTTTTGCTTCACTTGTCTCATGTTTGTTTGAGAGCTCCTTGATCTGGACTTTGAGGTGTTGATTTTCCTTTGTAAGTTGTTTGCAATTCTCCATTACGTCTTTGACTTGCTTTTCATTTTTGGTGATTAGTTTTTGAGATTGCATGAGTTGAGCAGCTAGGAGTTCACTTAATAGTTTGAATCGGTCTCGTTCAACCCACTCTTGGTCATAATCTTTGTCTCCTTCCATTTAGTGTAGTTGCACGTCCATGGCCATTTGTATCATTTTCTTCACTAATGGTTTGTTTTGTGCCACGTCCACATTCAACCATGTTTTTAGTATGATCAATTCTTCACCTGTTTGCACGTTCTTTCCTTTTTCAATGTGCATTGTCTCATTGAATGGTTGTCTTATTTGTAGACGAACTTGATGTTCTTATTCTTTGCTCGTGCTAGACTTTCTTGTGCTGCCTTGAAAGGTTACATCCATAGGTGATGGCTCTACCACCACATGGATGGGCATCAATTGTTCTTGCTCAATGATTTCTTTCTCAATGTGCTCTTCCTTGGGGTGTTTCATTCTGGGTTGACCTTCAAGAGTAGCTTTTTGGAATTGCAGCTTCGTGGTATCGTTTATTTTGGACCATATATTTTCCTTCTCTTGGTTGGTCCTCCTTTTTTTCTCCATAGCTTTCTATAATTCGGCCTTCGTTATGGGTGCAAGCTTCTCTAATTGGGTCATTGAGAGAACATGTATCCTCTTTGCACTTGTGGTTGTTTTCTCTTGTATAGCTTCCATCACTCTTTATGCTCCTCTCATCAACCGTTGTGAGATTGTACCGGCTTCTTCTGTAATGCTCACACGTTTTCTCTTCTTAGGTATAGTAACTATTTTTGCATATTTATCCATTCCCATTGAAGAAGGCATTTCCTTAAGATATTCCCTAATATTCAAGGTATGGTAGATAAGTACCATTAATGGCACACTTGCATTGAGGAACTTTTTGTGGCCCCATTGTTTCTTGGCTTAAAATAATCTCTATTGAACATAAGGCATCAAGTTGATTTGGTTGCCAACTTGTTTAATTGGGTGAGATAATAGTTTGACTATGATCTTTTGAGGTGCCGTATATGAATGCATCTGCGGAAAGCAGAAGTGTTGATGTACCAACCGAACTACTTCTTCAATGTCAATGCAGTTGATATCTGAAAACATTCTCATTTTGGCATCATGAATCTCTTCCTTCAAGTTAGTGATATCATCCTTAGTACATCTAAACACTTCTTGTATTAACTCATGTGTGAATTTAATGGTGGTCCATTCTCCTTCAGCATTGAGAACTTGTGCTTTGGGCATTGATGGCATATCTAGTGCCAGATGCAATGTGTTCATTACTTGTGTGCATCATTGGAAGTCGGGCTTATAGATTGGTAGCTCAAAATACTTGTGAATTCTAGTTTTTGTCACGACATCCACTATTGAAGGGATTGCATGCAAGACTTTGAAATCTTGAAACATAACAAGGAATTATTGATCTGTGTCCATGATCTTGATAGTAACTAAGAATAAATGTTTTCCCGCTGGCTGATCTTCTCGAAACTAGTGTCCTTTTGGTCTTGTTATGCTCTTCAATGGGAAATCCAAAACTTCTTCTTGTATTGTCACTTTAGAGTCTTCAAAAGCCATATGGACTTATCATGTAATAGAGAAATAGTCTTGAGAATAGACCAATTCCATCGAGTCTATTTGTGTGCAACGCATCATTTCCCATGACTCGGTATCCCCCTTACTATGTTGAGGTAAGTAAGATACTTGGCTAGAGTATTTTTTAATGACTGGAAGAAAACAAGAGATTAGTTAATAGCCAAAGCATTTATTTATTTACATTAAGGTCATTTCAACCTATAATAGTACATGCTAAATCCTATTCCTAAGGAGGAAAAGTGTACCACTATTTTTTATTGAAGAATCTATGTGTCGAATGCATGGCCGAGTAATGTGGTGTGAGAAGATATGGTGGATACCTCCAAAGGATGAGTCTCGTGTTGCAAAAACTATCTCTACACTTGCCAAGATAACTTTAGGAATAGTAACTAGACATCTCGATCTTGCTAAGGATGCATATAGATCACCTTAGTGCTTTGGAAGATCATTCTCAAATTGATACATCAAAATAGATAATGTAATTCAAAACAGATGACTCAAAACTTGCTATTTTGGGATGAGGTGCTCTTTGGAATTTCACTCAAAGCTCAGAGCTTGCTGAGAATTGTCTAGAGATATTTTGCACACTTCAAACTAGATGTATGATGAACCTAGAGCAACAAAAATAATGAATTGTGATAAGCTATTTTGAGATAATTTAATTTAGGAACATTAGGGTGTCATCTTGACATTTCAGGGAACATTTGCATGCATACATAGGTCACTTCAAGTAGATGTAGCTCATAGAATATTGAACCAATGATAAGAATTGATATAATGCAAATAGACTTAACACTTTACCTATACCAATGTAAATATCATTAAAAGGTTAAGTATACATAGAGAAATCAATGATCAAAGTTGACTGAAAATGAGATATAGACTTCTAGCAGTAGTTGAAGTCAACTCTAAGAAATGACCTGAAAGATCAATCTATATTGAACATATGGTACATGGAAAGAATGGGCATGAAGCTTGAGGATAAGGGGCACAATGTGTGCTTCATCCATAGTATAAACCTTGACCAGAACCTCCTCTGAATGTAGCAAAGAATTTGCTCAAATCTGCAACTCATTTTGAGTGTACATATAGAGGTATTTGAGTTTAAACTTTGGAGGGATGCTACCTAAAATTTACCTTGTGTTAGGGGAATCTTATCTAATCAATTTCTCCAACTTGAACTTCGTGATTGACCCATAAATGCTTGCACTTCCTTCGCATTTTTTGGTCTTGGAAGTTCTAGGATTACTTTGATCTTGTCTTCATCAGTGGAAATGCCATTTTTAGATACAATGTATCCTAGGATTTGTCCTTGTCTCACCATAAAGATGCACTTCTCAGGATTTAGGCACACTCTATATTGCCAAAATTTTTCAAATATTCTTCGCAACTCTAGAATATGTTCTTATCTCTTATTTGAGTATGTGCATAAGTCATCTATGTATACTTCCATAGTCTTTCTTAGAAATTCTTTGAAGACGTGACACATGAACCTTTGGAAAGTAGCAGGGGCATTCCTGAGCCCAAAAGGCATCACCCTGAAAGCGTAGACTCCCCATTCCATCACAAATGTAGTCTTATGTTGGTCCTCAGTTGCAAAAGCTACTTGGTTCTATCCAAAGAATCCATCTAGGAAGCTATAGACTTCCTTACCTGTGACTCTTTCTAAGAGATGATCAGTGATAGGTAACGGGTGGCTATCATGGATCATAGCTGCGCTTAATTTCTTCACATTAATGCACACTCTTAATTTCCCATTCTTTTTGGGTACGACCACCAATGGTGACACCCATTCCGTGTGTTCTATCTCGTAAATGAATCCGACTGCTAATAGCTTGTCTATATCCTCCTTAATTTTTGCTAAATAGAAATCATTATAAGTGTAAGGGTGTTGCTTTTACGGTTTTGCATCAGATGTCATTGGTATTCAATGAGAACAAATCGATGGTTTGATACCTTTGAGGTCCTTATAGGTCCATGCAAACACATCCCGATATTCTCAAATTAGTCTTATCAATTCTTCTCCCTCCTCATGTGACACATCTTTTCCTATGTATGTGCACCTTTCTTCTCCATCTTCCATAGTCACTATGACCTTCTTCATTTGTTCCTTGTCGTCATATGCTTCTCCTTCTCTTGCCTCTCTCTTAGGCATCTGAATGGCTATCTTCCTCTCCTCTACTTCATATCTTTTGAAGTGTTCTGGGACTTCAAACAAATCTGGGGTTGGTTTGGTCTTATCTGTGGTTTCCTCATGGTTCAGTTTAATTGGGCATCTCCGTGCATCCATGATTGGTCACTTGAATCGGCACTATGAATTGACAAATCATCCTCTTCCTTGTGTATGGGATTCCATTCTAAGGGGGGGTACATCCCGATATGTAAATGTATGCAGATTTATCTTGGTAGTAGTTCCTTGATCTGTAGGTATAATGTGTTTCTCCCCTAGTCTTGTACTACCCTAAGTTGTCTCATGAATGGTGGTCCTAATATCATTTCATAGTTATTCGCTTTTCCAAATTGACATATAGCTAATGTGTGCTCAAACTCCACTCTGCAAGTGGCGAACTTGATTTTCTTCAGTATTCCAAGGGGTCTCTCTACATGACCATTGGCTAATTGAAGCTTCATACATGTTGGTCGCAGGGCTGGCTTTCCCCATTTCTCCCAAATCTATTTGGTAGCTATGCCTACACCTGCCCCTGTGTCTAGAATGGCTTTGGTCATGTATCCATTATATGTGATGGGTAAACATGTGTGGCCCTCGTCTCCTTCGCTAAATTCTCCAACTTTATCCACATGAATTTATATAGTAGAAGGGGCTTCAGTTTCCTTAATTTCATTTTTATTCTTCTCATGCTCAAATTTCAATTGTCCCGCTAGTTGTTTCCATATTTGCAGCTTGACACGTAGTAATTCTTCCATAGTCAACTAACATTGTACCCTGTTCTTCTTTAGATCTGTTAGATTGTGAGAGGTCTTGCCTGAAGACTCATTTTCCTTTCCTCATACTCTGGGAGCATGGAAGATTATGGTTTCTTTCTCATATTCTCCCATGTAGTTTGGTAGGGTAGAAATGTTGTGTGCTTCCTCCCTATTTCGGTCTAGCATGGATACCTCTTCATATATTTCTTCCAAATTTGGAGTTGGCTGATTGTCCCCAACATTTAATTCCTCAAAGGGTGGTCTTGAGATTCCATTCTTTTTCCATCGGTCTTCCCAAATCCTATTCCACAACTCTATTGGCCAATCAGCTTCTAGTTTAGGGACTACGGATATTGATTTGTCTTGAATGTTAAGTAATGTTTCCTTATTGTCTTTCTCTTTTGGTTTCTGGTCATTTTCTTTAAAACATTCATTGTATTGATTCTCAGATATTCTTGTCTCTAGGAGGATAGGGATAATCTTTTCTAGAGTGGCCTGAGCTACCTCTATGAGCTTTCTGCATATCGCAAGTCTTTCCTTTTCTAACTCCCCTTGTGGGTAAAGTTTCTCGTCCTGCTCTATGTTTGGTCCAGTCATGATTCTGCTTGGTAAGCTTTAAGCCACATATCCAATTCTTCTGGTCTTGGGTCTGATAAGATTGATCCTGGCTTGTTTAGTTCTTGTGTATAAGGTATAATTAGGGTTTCTTCTCATATTTTAGGTTCCTTAGGTTTCTTACCATCTATCGTGCTCTTCTTGTCCTCCTTAATTTTGTTTTTCATCCATTTGTCTCTAAGTTTTTCCCTTCTATCCTTCCAACTTTGGGTTTTCTTTGTTCGGGTACTCTCATGTGGGTCTTCAAAGTCTTCCACTACTTGTATTTTGGGGTCTAGGTTTTTATTCTTTTCTTGTTCAGAGTCTATTTTTTTTCTCTCTCTTTTCCTTTGGCTTGTGCTCATGTGATAGCCTTTAATGGTACTATGTACTCTTTATCACTGCCTAACGATTCAATTACTTCAATCACATTGATTTGTGTTGTATCATGAGTCTTGTTGGGATTCTTTGGGCAGTCTCGAAATAGGTGTTCCTTTCCACATTCATTGCAGTACCCTTCCCAAGTCCTGGGAGGTGGTGGGTTATGTGGCCAAGTGCATAACCATAGTATTGTTTGTCATAAGTTTTTTCATACTCTATCAAACTGATGTCATAGGGATATTATTCTCCTTGGGTTTGTTCGTATCCTTGATTCGTTGATTCTGTACTAGCTAATGGTGTAGCTAGTACTATGTCTTTCTCCATGTTTTCCTCTGGTTGATTATAATTACATGGCACTACGTTCTGTGGAAGGGATGGTTGTTGTCCTAACACTAGCTGAGGTCGTTCATATTGCTCTTGTTCATGTGGTCTAGGTGCTCCTTGTGGGCTTGGATAGGGGTTGTATCTTGGAATCTCCCTTCTTGGATCTCTAGGAGGGTATTCATAAGGCCTATACTGAGGTTGATTTAAGGGTCTTGACAACCTATTGAATGGGCAATTGTCAGTAGTGTGATTAGTGTATTTCTATTCTATATGGCAGTATAGAGTGGGTCCTTGATGTGATTGCCTATTGTACAAATAAGCTTGAGGCATGCATGTTCCTCCTCTTGCACACATTTGAGATGGATGATCTCCACCACATAGGCTGCATCTTTGCAACATGGGTATTCTCATTGATGGGTGCTAGTAATTCCTCTATCCATGGACTCCTAACTTCTTGGCTACCAGTTCTGCTAACTCCTCTACATTACTAGAGTTAGATGTCACTGTACTTCTAGTGTCTTTTGATATCATAGGGCTTGGTGTACTTTTGAGATCGTCAGCTAGGTTATCCTCTGGATCAATACATTCTTAAAGACACTTGCTCAATGTCTGGAGCCGTTTCACATAGACTAAGGTTCTCAAAGTCTCGTTTGTCAATCAGTCCAAGAATAGTGATATCATTTTTTGCTTAGAGGGTCTTTATGTTGTTGGACATCTATCGACATATTGATTAAATCTCTGACCAACTGTTTTCACTGCTTCATTTGGATTTTGTTTGAAGCTATGGCTTAAGGATGAAGAGTTGTGTTTAATCCCTCTCTTGGTGAATTCTCTAATGAACTCTTGAAAAAATCGCTTAATATTTCCAAATTGATTGGGATCCAATGGTTGGAACCAAGTCAAAGCCGTCCCTATGAGGGTAAGTCTAAAGGATTCATACTACACAAAGAAATAATCCACTTGTTCGAACCATAATACTCGTAAAAAATAGGATTTTAAAAATAACATGATTTGAGTTCAAGATTTCATGATTTTGACTCAAAATCGTATAAATTCACGAAAACTCGATTGTAAGTGATAATCACGATTTTCATTATCGTGGTTTCAAAAATTGTGTTTTGTTAAATTTAGAAAAAACTAGACTATGTCTCACAATCGCAATTTTCACAAAAAATTGTGATCTTTGAAAATCATGT
Source organism: Ceratopteris richardii (assembly GCA_020310875.1). NCBI lineage: Eukaryota > Viridiplantae > Streptophyta > Polypodiopsida > Polypodiales > Pteridaceae > Ceratopteris > Ceratopteris richardii. Next base: position 221,849,743 of record CM035408.1, read on the forward strand.
TTTTGCTTCCTTAAAAACACGATCGTCATTCACAATCGTGAGACTTGCAGAAAAAAAAAGACAAAATAGTGGTTTTTGTGCAAGCCAAAAACACGATTTTTTTTTTAGAATCGCAATTTTCACAACTAAAAATCATGGTCGCTATTGCAGAAAAAAGAGGCACAAAAGAGGAGCCCCAAAATTTTCAAACTAATGAACACAAATTTTCTTCTTCAAAACCTAGGAAATTCCCTCTTTGCTATATAAATGCACTACAAGAGTCCTCTAGATGCATAAGCCAAAACCCTTGTAACATAACTCTTGTAAAATATTAGATTAGTCAATAAGGTGTCGGTCTCTTATGTAAAAGGACCATTTTTAGGGCACACGTATATTATTCACTTGGTGACTCTTTGTAAGCACTTTTTTCCATTGTGAAGAAGGAGAAAAAAACTTCGAATTTGCTTCTTTCCTATTGATTTCCACCTTCTCTATGATCTTTATTGTGTGTATAATGCTTGGAATGTGTGTGTATGACTGTTAGCTATCCCTTCCCGCCATTTTTGAATTATTGTAGTATGTGTGTGAGCCACCACGAGTTGCTGAGCAAGTGTTGGTGTTTCCTGTCATTCATTGTGTTTGCGCATAACTTGAAGAGTGTTTGTCAGATTTGAAGGAAAATAGAGTAATATATGTGTCTTGTCAAGAGCTTCAAAACGAACCTGCTATTGGCCATATTCAGAGTTTGCAGCTACGAGAAAAGTTCGAATTTGTGCTTACTCTTGTAAGGGCATCGCAACATGCATTTTCAGGGAGTTAGTGAATTGGAGAGGTAGATAAGTCTTTTCACATGCATTGTAGCTCAGCCACTTCACACGTCCTCACGTCCTCATACACTTGGTTCATGTGGTTCTTCGGATTGATAATTAAACATGTGTTCATGCACCCACACGTCCTCATACACTTGGTTCATGTGGTTCTTCGGATTGATAATTAAACATGTGTTGATCCACTACTATATGCACTTGTGGGGCGATTGAGATTTAGTCTCATCGACACAAGTCCCTAAGACTTCACGACTTAGGTACACATGTTTTGGCATTGTTGTCGGGGAACAAACTTAACCAAGGTGCCTTCGTGATGGTTATAGTTCTGGAGTGAAGGAATCATATTTGTAGAGGTTAATTCGTTTAGTGGCAAGTAGTCAAGCACTTCAGCACTTGTTACCTCACATCCTTGAGGTGTGTGCAATGAGTTTTTAGGTTTAGGATTAGGAGTGAGAAAGAAAGGGAAGAGTTACCAAACTGGTATCGTATCATCAAGTTCTGGTATCACAATCACAAGTTGACCAAGGGTATCGTATCATGGTCCACTCAGTATCGTATTGTCTTGGTCATGGTATTGTATCATCAATAGAGCAGTATCATATCGCCAAGTCAATATTGTATCGTGCCTAATATAGTATCGTATGGTCCTCTATTTTGGTATCATCACTTGCACTAGTATTGTATCATGAAAAATTTGGTATCATATCATTCGACCAATCTGGCATCGTATCGTGAGAGTTTCAGTATCGTATCATGTGATTTGCTAGTATCGTATCGTGCAAAATTCTGGTATCGTATCATGAGGAATCCAGTATCGTATCATCTAGTGGTCAGGTATCGTATCATCCACTAATTGGGTATCGTATCATCGAATGTAGAGATATCCTATCATGCATACTCTGGTATGGTATCATATCGCCTGAGGAATTTCGGTATCATATCATGTTGAAACCGGTATCGTATTGTCTGTGTGGCATCACCAAGAGTGGTATCCTCTAGAACCTATCAAGCCGATTGAGGGAAAATTTAAAAGAAGTTGAAGAGCCAATTGTGGGGAATCTGGAAGCCAACATAGGTCTAGAAGGGTGAATCAACTTGAGATCAGGACGAGTGCTAAGTAGCTAGAGGAGTGTCATTTTATCAGTAGGAAGCGCAACCTCAGCAAGCCATCACTCTATCTATATGGACACCTCAAGTGATTCAGAGGAGGAGATACCCATGGCCTCAGAAGACATGCATGGTCCTGTGCCTAGGGAGAACTTTATGTCAATTGTAGAGGGGGAATTTTGCTTCTCTCTGCAATATGTGTCCACCAATCTGCAAGGGATCCCTATTTACCTGGATGGCTTAAACAGTTCTATAGCAAGGATGGTGAATTCTATTGAATCAGCTTTAGTGCCCAGACTTGCACTCAAGTATGAAGGAGGAGTGAACATGGATAAATTGGGTCACATCTATGTGGTAACAAAAAACCCAGACCGGATCAACGAGAGGACGATTAGAAGGACAAGGAAACTCGGGGAGAACTGATCCTGAAGAGTTAGTAACTACATCAAGAGGCAAGTGAGTGGTGACTCGAGTCTTTAGAGGGGATTTGATACCTCAAGATCATTACCTATTGGATGCCTACTTAATCCATGGGTCAGACCCACTATTACAAATCGATTCACCCACACGAGGACAAGAAGCCCAATGAATTTCTATGAGTTAAAGGATCCCGAAGATGAATCAAGACTCACATACTTAGACTAGAGTAGAGAGCTCAAAATTGTTAATAGGCACAAAATCATGAAAAATCACGATTGTGAAGAAAAACACAATTTTGTGAGAAAATCATGATTTTCAATAGAAAATCGTCAAATTCCACACAATCACGAAAAATCATGATTGTATGAAAAAACACCATTTTGTGTGAAAATCACTATTTTCAGTAGAAAATCATGAAATTCCACAAAATGGTGAAAAAACATGTTTTTGTGTGAAAATCACGATTTTCAGCAAAAAGTCATGAAATTCCAAAAAATCATGAAAAATCATGATTGTATGAAAAACACTATTTTTTGTGAAAATCGTGATTTTCACTCAAAATCGTGAAATTTCACAAACTCGTGAAAAATTATGATTTTGATAATAACGCGATTTTGATAAAAACGTGATTTTGAGTTCAAAATTTCAAGATTTTGTTACTACAACCCGTGAAAATCAGGATGGTCCTATGACTTGCTAAGTTCCTTTCTCTTTTTGTGGTTCATCTTCTTTTATCAAACCCATGATTGTTAGATTATTAAGTGTATAAGATTTCCCAAAAAAGGAATTAAGTTAATTGTTGCTGTGGCGAGAGAATTCTTCAAAACTCTAGACATGTGTATGAACATAAATAGCACGTTTTTGGCTCTCAGATCTACTTCAACTTATCTATTTTGATTCATCTTTTTGAGAGTGATCTTCCAAGGTACATAGGGTATCTAATACGTTTTCTTGCAAGCTAGAGGGGCCCACTACATATCTCTGGACTTCATTTGGCTAGTGTAGTGCAAAGTTTTTGCAGCACCACTTCATCTTCATCAACTAAAAATCCATCTATTCACAGTGGTATTAGAGCAAGGTTGGACAACATGGCAGATGGATTTCCTTCATGAATTGAAAAATTGGATAGATGTAACTACTGAGAGTGGTCATTAAGGATGGAAGCTTATCTTGAAGGAAGGAATTCATATGGTTATATAGCTGAGATGAAGTTATGCCAATTTTTAGGAACAAAGGTCAATCAACACAAGAAGATCAAGAAAGATTGAGCACATGGTGCTCAAAGGATGCACTCACAAGGTCTTATCTCCTCAACTCTATCTCTTTTTATTTTTGCCTCACATTAGAAGTTGTAAAACATCTTAGGAAGTATGGAATGCAATTGAAGTCTTCTTCTCTTCAAGTACAAAGGCCAAGAAGCATCAACTATGGCTGGACTTCACAACTCTCAAGAAAGCTCCCAAACAAAATGTGACTGACTTTTTTCCAAGGACATAGCACATCAGTTGGCAAGCATTGGAGAGGTAATAGATGAAGAAAAAAAATTGTAAGGCAGGTCATCAATGGCTTGAAGGCCATAGCACATCAGTTGGCAAGCATTGGAGAGGTAATAGATGAAGAAAAAAAAATTGAAGAGGCCAAGATTATCAAGAATGGAGAAAGCTCCAAAGGTAATCAATCTTTAGCTTTGTATACTGATAAAATCAAGTCAAAAGAGAACAAAGAAGAGGAAAGAAAGTGGATGACGAAGGAGGTACACATCAAGCTAACTATGCGAGTAGAGGAAGACATGGTAGAGGTAGAGGCAGAGGAGGAAGACAAGGTAGGGGGAGATCCCAAGTCTCTAATTCAGGCTCTACTTGTGGATTAACTAATCATACAACTGAAAATTGCTTTAGGAATTCCAAGAATCAAAGAGGCAGAGGCTACAATAGAGGAAGGTATGGCTACTCAAGTGGAAGCTTCAACAATTACCATGACAACCACAACAATTACAACCATTCAAACTATCAAGGAGGCAATAGAGGAAGAAGAGACTTCAATAACTACACAGAAGACTCAAATCAAGAGGACTCATTGCTAATCATGAATATGTCCATGCCATAAGGTAAATCTAGTGAGCATGTTTTCTACATAGATTCAGGTTGTTCCAATCATGTGGCAAGAAATGTGTCCCTCCTATCAGATTTAGAAGATCCAAGGAAGAAGTATGAGGTACAAATAGGAGATGATACAAGACACCTTGTGGAGAAAATAGGAAATGTCAAAGCACCTGATGGAAACATCAAGTTACTTAGTAAGGTACTTTATGTCCCTACCATTACAAAGAATTTGATAAGTGTTGGGCAGATAGTAGAGAAAGGGTTGCAACTCAGGTTCACAAAAGGAGGAGCATTTGTTGAAGATACAAGTCAAGGATTCAAGAGAATTGCAAAAGGTGAAAAGACTGGTAGATTGTTCTCATTTGAATTACAAGACACTAGAAACATTTCTCTCTTTAATTATGGTAGTCAGACACTCATAGAATTGTAAGTATGGCACAAAAGGTTAGCACATATTGGTGAAAGATCATTAAAGCAAATTTGTAGGGACCAAAGTGTACTTGGACTCCCTAACTTTTCAAAAAAACATATGATTTATAAGTGTAGTGCATGTCAATTTGGAAAGTCTCACAGGTTACCATTCATGAAGAAAGGATATATGCATGGAGATCTCTTGGATTTGGTTCATACAGATGTATGGGGACCTAGCAAGGATGCTTCAATATCTAGATCAAGGTATTATGTCTCCTTCATTGATGATTGCAGTAGATGGACTATATTATATTTGATGAAACACAAAAATGAAGTCCTTTCATGCTTAAAAAGATATTTGGATCTTGTGGAGAATCAAACAGGTAAAACACTAAAAAGGCTAAGGTCAGATGGAGGGGGAGAGTACTTCTCCCATGAATTTGACTCCTTCCTTCAAGAAAGAGGAATCAAAAGAGAGATCACTACAAGGTACACTCCTGAGCAAAATGGAGTGGCAAAAAGAAGGAATAAGACAATTGTTGAAGCTGCAAGGTCTATGCTGAATGAGAAGCACTTACCTAATTACTTATGGGCTGAGGCTATATCCACAACCACTTATTTGATTAACACGTTACCTTCAAAATCACTTGATGGCATGACACCGTATGAGGCTTGGAATGGAAGAAGACCAAGCTTGGATCACTGTAAGATTTTTGGATGTGTTGCTTTCGCTCATGTTCCTTCACACATTAGAGACAAGATGAATCCCAAAGCAGAAAGGTGTGTATTCATCGGATATGACAACAATCAAAAGGGCTACAGATTATAAAACCCAACAAACAAAGGATTTTTGGTGAGTAGAGATGTAGTATTTGATGAGAATAGTTCTTGGTATGAAGATTCATGTAGAAAGGTCAACCTACCTTATGATGTTGAAGAAGATATTCCAAAACTTGTTAAGGATAATTCTTCTAAAGTTGAAGAGCAAGATACCTCAAAAGATGATGAAGCAACTCAATATAAAAAACTCAAAATGTGGAAGTCTAAAGGTAAAGCAAAAGTGCAAGAACTTGGACAAGAGGCAGAATCATCACATCATGACCTAAGAAGGTCCATGAGGGAGAAAATAAAACCTGAAAGGTATGGGTTTGATACTTCTCTAGTCACTAAACATTCAATCTATCTAGCACAAGACATAAATCAAGAGGAACCTTCAACATTTGAGGAAGTGAAGAATTAAGAAATCAGAACGGAGGCATGCAATGGAAAAGAAATTGAAGCTCTGGAGGAGAAAAACACTTGGGAATTGGCTCCCAAGTCTCCATCAATGAAAGTGATAGGCTCAAGGTGGATCTACAAATTAAAGAAGAACTTAGATGGCTCCATTGAGAGGTACAAGGCAAGGCTTGTGGCAAAAGGCTTTGCACAAACTCATGGAATTGATTATGAGGAGACCTTCTCTCCTGTGGCAAAGATTCCTACTATTTGGGTTTTGCTTAGTATTTCCTCAAATCTTGGCTCCAAAGATGACTATAAATACATGGCTCTTTAGTCGCGTTTTTAAGACCTCCATGAGCTGAGCTTTATGCCATATCAAGGTGTGCTTTCAAGTCACACATATGTATGAGTAAGTCCATTTTTTTTTACAATAAACATACTTTCATTTTCATGATCATTTGAGTTCATATTTTCATGCTCTTGTGAAGTATACTGTTCATTGCCATATCTCTCAGTTTTCTGAGTCGAGTTGCAGAGATGATTTCTATGAGCTTGTGTTGCTCTAGCACAATGGTGAGAACCACGTTAAGAAGCTTCACCTCCTTAATGTCAATCCGCGGAAGAGATAGGAGTGATATGAAGATCGTGAATGTGAGATGAAGTGAGAGTGAAGGTGAGAAGCACAAAGATGCACACACACATACACACACACAATGAAGAGACAAGCAAGACACAATGGAAGGTGGGAAATTAGCTCTATTACTCAAGAACACTATTACAAGCTCAAAAGAACTCTAAACTCCCAACTAGCTCACCTCAAAAATGAGCTCTCTAGCTCTTTTTATAGTTTCTAGACTAGTTTTGACCGGTTTCACATCTAGTGACCGGCATAGTTAAAAAATAGGTCCTAGAGGCTATTTGGAAGGGTAAACGATGTCTAAAAATAACGAAAATTGGTACGCGCATTCTACCTAAGCTCCTCAAGCTCGAGGACTCCTCGGCTTGCACAAAATGGAGCTATGAATTACAAAATGAGGTTTTGTCTATATTACATATGTTACAAGAGTGATGAAGATCACTGTTGGATGTTTGAAGAGGTAATAAAAACATATTTGTTTGAAAAATAATCCGACTGGCTCCCTGCTCCGTCTTTACATGCTTCCATGTCGTCTGTGCCTCTGACTGTGCCTCTGACTGCTTCCAACACCCCCCTCCCTCTCGCTTCTGTCGTCCTCGACAGAACCTTGTTGTGCGGTCTGCCGGATGTAGTTTTGTAGGAGGTCGTGAGCGAGGGTGTGCTCAGATACTCGAATGCCTCGGGCCAGATCAGCCTCGAGCTTCTCCCAGTCTATCGGTTGCGGTTCGTCGGGTGGCGGGAGTTGATAATGCGTGGAATAAACCATTCGCTCACAGGCAAAAAGTTGCAATAAATGTGTGGGCCTGCTGATGAATACCTCGGAATGGTATTCCCAAAACCCGGTGGTGAACATCTCTTCAAAGGTTTGTTTGTAGCATGCCGAGAGGTATTTTATTCTACAATGCCAGGCATAACACACCCGGAGCGATGGCGTTGTGCTCATGTCATATACTAGATCAAAGTTACCATGCTCAAATCCCGGGGTGTTTACATGCGGTGCCTTGACGCGTCGGAAGACTTTAAATATCATTTGCATCATGTCAAAAATTTTGACAGTCATATGCACTGCAATATCATTCATATGCTTCAGGCGAGGGAGCCAGTGACGGATAGTAGCCATCATATAGCCAACAGTGGGCAACTCGGTAGGTGGCTTGAAGTAGGGGTAATTCAGCCAATCCTGACACTGCCTATTGTTTTGTACTTTGATAGCGAATGCAGTCCAGGAGCGGCGTCGTGGTACTGGTCCCCAACAAGGATTATACTTTAAATGTAAGGGCGCTTTCACCCATGTGCTCATCATTTCTGGGTACTTCTGGAGGAGGTCTTTGCGCCAATCAGGTTGATGGATTTCTCCTCTTTGCGCATTTGGTGGCAAGTCCGCCGGCTCGAATTGTGTAGCATGCGTGGGTTTCATGCCTGTTTCTTTCTCTATAGCGAGCTGATATTCAGCCATCAACATGAAGTATGGCTTATACTGCAGCTCATGCCCAGATATATAGCGTCGGGGGGCCAAATGAGCAAAGAAGGGGGATTGTAAGATTCTCTCTTCAATCATGGCCATGGCATGTAGCTGTGCCTCTACTCTGGCCGAATGTGTCGTTCCAAGTTCTTCGATCGTTTTCATCCACGCGGGGGTAGGAAGTTCATAGGTCATCTGGCCTTCGGCCGTGACTTGTCCGCCTGGGATGGGTATGGGCTCGTATGCTTCTTCAAACGTTTCCTCCACCGGAATGGTTATGTTCTCGTCGTCAGCTGGGATCTCCGGTGGGGAATTAGGCCGTGGTGGTGCTTCGTATACATCTATGCGTGATTGGAGAGTGGTTACCTGGGCCCGTAGTGCGTTGAGTTCCTCTATGAGTTCAGGAGAGGGGTCCACAGGTTCTGGTACTTCTGCTGCCACTGGTAGTTGTTGTGGTGCCGGTTCTCTGAGCTGTAGTAACTTGTGATCTTCTTTTAGCTTCTGATGCTCTTCGTTCATTCGATCATAGTCCTCTAGCAGTCGAACGTGGTCGTCTAGCAACATTCGCATCGATTCAGATGGGATTGCCTTGAATCTGCTAGGACTTAATGGTTGTTCTGGATGGTCCAATGCCGCTTCCAAATTTTCTCTATTCTGCTCTTGGAGTCTCTGGTTCTCCTCCTTGGCTGCGGCAAGGTGTCTCCTGAGTAGACCCATATTCCTTGTCAGCGTTGCGTTTCTAATGGTTTGGGCTCGAAGCAGGTTGTCCAGATCAGCTGTGGCTTCTTTTGTTTTCTCTTCACTTTCTAGCTCTAGCTTATGATATGCCTCTCTTAGTTCTTGGTATCGTGTATTTAAAGAGGCATTCTCGATTGACAGTGAATTAAGCTGTGATTGTAATTCGTTGGTCGTCCTCTGCAGCTGGTGATAATTGGTGCCCAGAGATGCGAACTCATCGCGCACTTGTGACATGCATGTGAACATTTGTTGAAGTGCAGCGTCTATGGTTGGCGATAGTAGTAATGGAATGCTAAGTGAGGATGCAGTGGAAGTAGATGCAGCGGGGATGGGAAATGGGGTTGGGAAGGTGGATGCAGTGGTAATCGTGGAAAAGTGTGACGTACCTAAATATGATGGTGCTGTGAGTGGAGTGGGTGCTGGTGCGGAGGGTGGTGAGATGTCCATGTCATTGGACGTGTCAAGTGCGGTGACTGTGAAAAGTGGTGTGTATGTGGGTGGTTGTGTCGGTGTGAAGACGGGATTTACAAACGTAGAGTAATTTACAGGGGGGATGGCTGGAGCAGCTTGGTAAAAAGGGGAAATAGGGGTTATGGTGGGTTGAGGAGGTGAAACTGGTGAGAAGGTTAGTGGGGTTAGAAAGGTGAAAGGGTGTCTTAAAGGTGGGGGAAAGGATGGGAAGGATGAAGGGATGAAGGGGTTAACATGTGGATGAGGTGGGATGGGTACGGTGTTGTGCATGGGTGGGGCAAGGGTGGTGGCTATGTTGCCGTGAACTGGCATGGATGTGGGAGGAGCAGTAGAGGGTGTTGGGGATACAGGGTGGGTTGGTGAAACATGAGGTGAGAGAGGAGTAGATGGTGTGGATGTTATTTCAAGGATAGTGGTAGTATGTACAACGGTAGTACGTGGTGGGGAGTCAGCTAGGATAGCCTCTTCGGTGATGGATCTTTCCGGACGTAAGCGTGCATAATGCGCCTGGTGGGATGATTGAGCACCTACCGGAACTCGAATGTATTCACCGGGCTTCGATAACAGGCGAATTCTGCGAGGGTCATATTGGGGGAGTGGCTTCCTTTGTAAATACCTCAATGCTTCGACCGGGCCGATGGATTGGACCAGTTCTCTAAACCCTCTGATGTAGACTTCTTCAAATCCTCCGGAGACTAGTTCTTGTTCGATTAGGGTCTGGCTCTCTTCTTCAGTCAATTTCTTCCGTGCCCAGACTCTTTCCATCGTACGATATAATTTCTTGATTGCCAGCGTGTATGCTGCCGCTTCGAAAGTCTCCTCTTCATGAGTGCTGGTGTCACCTTGTGCATCGGTTTGTTGACCTTGGCCGTCTGTCTATCCTTGTTCTTGGGAATCATGCGTGCCCTGGCTGGCTTCATCGTCACCTTCATCGTCATCTGTGGCTGTTCGTTCATCCTCAGAGCTAGACACAACTTGTCCCTGTGGCAGATCCCGCGGTGTGGTGGGGTAGCTGGGGCGTTCATATTCTTGAGAGAACATTTGTGCCTCTGAAAACTGGAACTCATTTGAGAATGCATCCGGCATCTCAAAATCGAATGTTGTGTTTATTGGTTCTGCCTCCATGTGTGGTAATGGGAAAGAAAAGGCTTCCGCACCAATAGTGGTGGGAGCTTCTGCTGTCGTGGTGGTGGGTTCTGTGGTTGTAGCTGCCTGAGGTGCAACGGTACTAGTAGTGCCCGCTGTGACCACTGGTCTAGATAACCTTATGTGAATAGGTTGTACTGTGGGAGCGGCTTCTGTCGGTGATTGTGCTGGAGAGGGTTGTGGTGATGGTGACTCTGGCACTTGAAGGCAAGGGATAGTGCCTCTCATGCGCTTACCTGCCCGTGCTCTGCTGGGCTTCCTGGCTTTCTTCATCGTTCCTTTGAATGCCTTCAGCTCTTCTGCTGTTAATGCCCGTTCAATTGGCAAGTCATAAGCCAAGCACATATAAACAATTCTTGTCAGTGCACAACAACCATTAAGCACTTTCTTTCGTTCCCATCTGTGTTGTGCCAAATACATTTGATCAATGATCCAGCTCGCCAGATCGACAGTCTGAGGTCCAGTACAGGCTAAGTACAAACCAAACCATATTCTTTTATGTGGCATAGTGAATCTGTCCTGAGCGGGGAATGCAAAATGTTGCATGCATATCCGTAGCGGCTTTGACAGCTCAGGTGTAATTGCTGAGATCTCCTCCCACTTAGTGACATCCCCACGTTTCATAGGGTCTGGAATTAATCTTTCTCGATCTGTGGGCGTGTGGGTGCCATGAATCTTGATGGCAGCTCTAATTAAATCCTTTGAGAGGTAGAACCTTTTGTAAGGTGGATCATCCACTAAAGAGGGCAAAATAAAAGTTCCTGGGATATCCTTATTCTCTGAGGCCTGCAACGTAGTGATTAAATAATAACACCTATAAAAGTCAGGTTTGGGCAGAGGATCACTGAAATACTCCGTGAAGCCGGCTCTAGCCCAAACATGAGTTAGGTCCTGGGTGTTCTGGAGATCTTCGAACTCTCTGGGAGAAGAATTGGTATTTTCCCCACGTGCGGTCATCAAACGTCAAATTGGATTCAAATATAAAATCCGCTTCCGCCAAGGGTCCTGCAAGTCCCTGAAACCAGTGGGAGTTGCGATGTATCTTTTCTGTGTAGCCCATAGGTGGGTTGTCGATCGGCATGGGCCCTGGAAATCCTTGGAATTCTGGCGGAGGAGCAGTCGGGTGGGATTCTGCTCGTAACACGTTGAGGGGTACCGCACTACACTGGGGCCTGCACCTGATGGTCCTTCGTCGGTTTGCATGATGACTGGTGTGTTAATGAGAAAGATCTGCTACAAAAGATTAACACATTAGCATGGAAATTAATTATGATCCCATTAAAGTGAGACGGCAATCCTTTTCCATAACTGATGCGTAACCCGTGTAGCCACGTGCTGTGATGTGATGGATGCAATGCCTCTTGCAGTACTAGTGCAGGTCTCTAGACACCTACACGTTTCAGATCATGCATACATTTCTTGATGAGACAAGATTATGAGTGATGTGTGATGATGGTGGGTGAATTTATACAAGGTTTAAAGGTTAGTGATTTATTACAAGGTTGTATGTTAGTCGGGGGGGTAGTTTTGTCAGACATGGGGTTAGGGGGAGACGGTTGGACACGCTTCGGTATCCATTTCCTAAGAGTCTTTGAGTGGGTGGTGGGTTTCGGCTGAGGGGCAAAAGGTAGTGTCGGGTGTGGAGGTATTGAGGGATGAAAAGATTTGTGAGGAGTATATATTACATGGCTTAAGGGTTGAGCTATGATACATGGTTTGGGTACCCAAATCTGCGTGGGTGTGGGTCTATGGGTGAGATATTTCTTGGCGATCCACATTTGTCGAATGCTCAGACTTGTAGAAGAAGATCGAGGGGACTTTGGATGCAGATTCTGCTTCTGTTGAAACTTTGTCCTGCTCGCTTCTGCAGTGTTGCCAATATCCTGTGCTTGCTGTCCTTTTGGCACCCATATTTGTTTTGTGCCACTTGTTCTGTGATGTTGATACTGCTGCTTTCTTTGCCTTGTCCGGTGGTGTCGTCGGTCTGGGTTCCTCCGTTGTGGTTGACTCTTTCGAGGTTGGGTTTGAGAGGTCCTTTGGACACTCTGCTTTGGAAAAGAAGGGAGATCCAACACTTGCGTGACCTGCCCATTAGGAAGTGATGCGTTCTTTAACTTTAATCTAGGCCAGTCCGCAACAAGTTTGGAAGGATGAGCACCGCAGGGTGTCGTGCTCATTTGGCCGCTGATGCAACCCACCTGACCGCTGATTGTGTTCATCTGCCCTAGCGGTTGGGTAGCTGCCCCTTCTAGTTTGCAGGAAGTCCCAGGGAAGATCTCCTGTCGTCCTTCTGATTGATAACTGTCCATAGCCAAGCCCGAGTGGGTTGGTGTAGACGTAACGTGACTGATCTGACTCAAGATCTTCCGGTCTTCCATCGCATGTGTTTCGTAGGGTCTAGGGTCACATCCGTCAGGCGGAATGCCGTTAGGGAAGTCAAGCGGTATCACTCGCCTCTGTTCTAAGGTTCCAATCTGTAAGGAGCCTTGTCTAAGATTTAGGTCCACTGAGTGATCGTATAGCCAATCTTGGCCAAGGATTAGGGGTTCTATCAGGTCGTCATCATGGCACACTAGTAGCTTCGCTGTCATGGTCACATCCTTAATGAGGATAGGAAGGTCCACCTCACCCATGCAAGGGGTTTCCATGCCTCCTAGCCCTATGAGGTATGCCTCAATTGGCCGCATTTCTATTCCTGAATCCTTATAGTGGGACCATCTAATCGCACTAGTCGCAGCACCTGAATCAATTAAAGCCCTGAACTCTTGGCAAGGGTTGCCGTGCTCTAGCCTAACTGTAATGAATGGTCTCCTGTCCACTATACTAGGATGAGTGGTTGACTTTACTTGACACATGGCCATGGGATATCTGGGTGTAGTTTCCAGATGGTTATAATGTTCTCTCCCTAGTCCTTGTCTTCTTAGCTTCATGCGCTTGATGCGTTCTATTGCTTCTGCCTGAGCTTCCGCTCGTATTCTATTTTCTTCCTCCTTACGCTTCTTTGCCCACGTGAGTCGTCTAAGCATATCCTCCGTAAGAGGTTCCTGATATAGCCTGACTCTACAGCCACTAATATAATTAGGCATTATATCTCCTTCTAAGGTGGTTAACTGTACTGCTCCACTTGTTGAGAGTCTGTTTATGATCATAGGTCCATAACCTCGCTTTTCTAACTTACGTGCGTGCTGTTTCAGCGTATATACTAGAACTAAATCTCCTTCTTTTAGGCCTTTATCTTTCACATGTGCATCAAAATACGCTTTCTGTCGCTTCTTCGCTGCATAGATGCCTGCTGCTGCCTTTAGCCTGGTTTCACCTAATCGTTCCAAGTCCATTATTCTCGCTGATAATTCATGGCCGGTCCACTGATGTTCTTGTGCCACCTTAAGGGTCGGTATCAAGAAGTCCAAAGGAAGCACTGCATTCTGACCAAAAACCATCTGAAAGGGAGTTGCATTGAGTACGGTCTTGTAGGCCACTCGATATGCCCAAACAGCGTGGTGTAACTGTTTGTCCCAATCTGAACGTTTGTTGTTCACGAGTTTCGTCAGTACGTTACAAAGTATCTTGTTAGTGCTTTCAGCCTGACCATTGGCCTGAGGATGATATGGTGCAGATTTCTTGTGAATCACCATAAAATCCTGTAACAAATTTTCAATGACTTGGTTTAGAAAGTGAGTGCCTCGATCGCTCACTAACTCTATAGGCAATCCATATCTTGTAAAGACATTTTCAAATAAGAATTTTGCAGTTGTGTGTGCATCATTCTTTTTCGTGGCTTTTGCCTCTACCCATTTCGTAAGATAATCTGTGGCAACAATAATATATTCCGCATGTGTACCTTTTGCAGGGGGGTTAATGGGTCCTACAAAGTCTATACCCCACTTTGAAAATGCACGTCCGCCCATCATGGGTTTCAACGGCATTTCATCTCTGCGAGTAGGAAACTGAGTTCTTTGGCACACGTCACATCTCTTCACATAGGTATGAGCATCCATGTGAAGAGTGGGCCACCATAATCCTGCAAAGAGGATGGCTTTGATTATCCTATCGGGTCCAAAATGACCTCCTGCAACACCTTGGTGTGCAATCTCTAGTATGCTCAGATAATCGCTCTCATGAACACATTGTCTTAGATATCCATCTCGTCCTCTTTTGTATAGATTATCGCCAATAAGTGAATAGTCTTGAGCTTCCTGCTCCAGACTACGTTGTCGAGCTAAGGTCATGCCTTGAGGGAATGTGTTCGTCCTTAAGTATGTCACTAATGGTTCACTCCAGTCTGGTGTGAGAGACACATGATATAATGTAGCATGCTCTACTGGTGGTCTTTCACAACAAACGTGGCATTCCTTACACAACCTGTAGACATCTGCTTCCATCGTAGGCCAATATACTCCTAGTCTATGCAGAGTCTGTAGTGTACGATGTTTCGAATGATGTTGCTTTAGTGCACCTATGTGTGCTAATTGCAACCAATTCGCGTGTTCTGATTCGTCTACACAGCAAGCAAGAATCTTTTGATTATCCTGTTTATATATGCTTCCTGCCATTATTTGGTACCTTTGAGACTTGGTAATCTCTCCCTCTTTGATCTTTAACCTAGGATTCTTGGGTCCATATGTGAGAATAAGGACAATAGGCTTAGCCCATTCTGGTGCTATCTCAAGATTAAACAAATATGCATCTGGTAATTCATCCGCTACTCCTTGAGGAGCTTCTCCTGAGGTTAATCTTGAAAGGTGGTCAGCTCTAAGATGTGTCTTTCCTTTCCTGACTACTACTTCAAAATCATACTCCATGAGTAATAGAAACCAACGTATCAGTCGTCCCGTGTTACATGGTTTGTTGACTAAGTACAATAGGGCTTGATGATCTGTAAAAAACTTGAATTTGTTGGCCAACAAGTAGTGCTTGAATTTCTTTACTGCGTAGATCATCCCCAATCCTTCTCGTTCCGTAGTGGTGTAATTTCTTTCTGCTGCGTTCAATTGTCTGCTCGCGTAAGCTATGGGGAGATCTATGTTACCTTCATTCGTGGGTTGTGCTAACACACATCCTATGGCATAATTGGATGCATCCACATGTACATGGAATGGCTTACTCCAATCTGGGGTAGTTAATATAGGTGCTGAGCACAAGCGTCGTTTAAGTTCATTGAATGAATTTTCGCATTCGTTTGTCCATTCAAAATTGGTTAAAAGAGAGTACAAAGGCTTGGCTATGATTGCATACATATGTATGAACCTCCTATAATATCCGCAATGGCCCATAAATGCCTGTACCTCTTTCACATTAGTTGGTCTAGGTAAATCTGCAATTACCTTCACCTTTTCTTCATCCGTCGAGATTCCATTTTTTGACACAATGTGTCCTAGAATTTTGCCTTGCCTGACCATGAAAACGCACTTTTCTGGGTTCAAACAAACCTGATATTCTCGACATTTGTCAAATAATTGTCTTAACTCTGGGATATGTGTCTGCCTTACATTAGAATGAGCGCATAGGTCATCGACATAAACTTCCAAGCTCTTGCGTAAAAATTCCTTAAAAACATGACACATGAGTCGCTGGAAAGTGGCGGGTGCATTTGTTAAGCCAAATGGCATCACACGAAATGCAAATATGCCCCATTCAGTGGCAAATGCCGTCTTGTGCTGATCTTCTGGAGCGATGGCTACTTGATTATAACCTGAAAATCCATCAAGAAAGCTGTAAACTTCCTTGCCCGCAACTCTTTCCAATAAGTGTTCCGTGATAGGAAGAGGATAACTATCTCTAATCGTTGCGGCATTAACTTTTTTAAGGTTAATACACACACGCAATTTTCCATTCTTTTTGGGCACAACCACAATGGGGGATACCCATTCGGTATGCTCAATTTCGTAAATGAATCCTGTTTCTATCAAGCGATCTATCTCCTCCTTAATCTTCGCAGCGTAGTTATCATTGTACGTGTATGGTTTCTGTTTCGTAGGTTTTGCCTCTGGAGTCATAGGGATTCTATGAGAACATATATCTGGATCTACTCCTTTCAAATCTTTGTAACTCCAAGCGAACACATCTCTATATTCACGCAATAGGGCAACTAATTCTTCTTCTTCTTCCTGCGTCAAATCATGCCCTATGTATGTACATTTTTCTTCTTCTCCTTCTATGGCTACTATTATTTTCTTGGTTTTCTCTCGGTTATCATATACTTGTCCATCATTCACCTTTCTATTGGGCATTCGTACCATGATTCTTCTATCTTCGATTTCATATTTCTTGAAGTTCTCGGGTACTTCAAATAAAGATGCTTCTTTTTCTGTCATGGTTTCTTTCTTCTTTCTTTTCTTGCCTTCACTCTTAGTAGTCACTTCTGTGGCTAACCTCACCTCATTCGTAATTTCCTCGTGTCTCTGAGGGTGAGTCTCTACTTCGAAAAAATATTCTTCCTCTGATGCAAAGGGTGGGTCCATGATAATTGATTCTAAATCAAAATCGCTTGCATCCTCAAATGCATCAGTGTTCGGTTCACACACTTCTAAAATTGCATCGCACATGATTGGCTCTATCGTGAAAACTGAAATGTCATAGCCATCCTCGTCACAGTGGGGTGTCCATTGTTCTTCATTGATGGCTACATCCATGGTTGCTAGGATTTCCGCCCAACCATGGGGTTCAAACTCTTCGTCTCGGAATACTACAGGTGCGTAAGCTGGATCTTGAAGGGTTCGTGGATTTTGTTCTGCACCTAAGGTCCTGGCTTCTAGCCTTTCTTCCTCTTGTTTGGCTACTTTACACATCCATAAATGAGTATCCTCGTGCAACCAAGAAGGATCTGATTCTAATGAGTGCACGGATTCCGTCTCTACTGGTGTCTTATGGATGGTATTCCATTGTATTGGGGGTACATCTCTATGTGAATAGTCTTTAAGATTGACTTTGGTAGTCACTCCTAAATGTTGCAAGTACAAAGAATTAGTTCCCCAATCTTGTACAATTTGCAACTGACGCATGAATGGTCGTCCCAATATCATCTCATAAGCATGGTTTTTTGCAAAGTCACAAATGGCAAAGGTATGCTCAAATTCTACACCACAAGTGGTGAGAGATATGCCTTCTAGTAAGCCTAATGGTTTTTCTATGTGTCCATCAGCCATTTGTAGCTTCATCCTGGTGAGTCTTAATGCTGGCTTACCCCAACGTTTCCATAAAGCGGTGGTAGCAATGGCTACTCCGGCTCCTGAATCTAAGATGGCTTTCGTGGTGTAGCCCTGATGGGTTATTGGAAGATAAGTGTTACCTTCCTCTCCTTCACTTACATCTCCGATCTTTTCTACGGGTATCTCTGGTACCTTCTTATGTGATCCTATCTGAGAGGGTGTGGTAGCAAACTCAGGGAATTGATTTGCTACGTGCTTCCACAATTCTGGTTTTACCTTTAACAATTCTTCCATAGTGAGATTACACTGTACTTTAGTATTCTTGATCACTTCCGTGTTTCTAGGGATTACTGATTCTTCATTCCTCACTATTATCGTGGGTGCTCTCATACTCATAGACTTTGCTTCCCAAGGTCCTGTGAAATGAGGTAATTCTTGTAAAGAATTAGATTCAAATCCAGTGGGTTCACTCAGTTGTTCCTCCTCTACATCATCGTAAATAGAGGGAATGTCTTGGGGGAATTGCTCCTGCAAATCATTTATTTCTTGAATAGGAGGATGAGTTCCTTGTTCTTTTCTCCATTTCTCTTCTTGTATTTCCCGCAAAAATTCATGAGAGTACCTATGTATAGAAGACAAATTGTCTTGACTTTCTGTGTTAGGTACTTGAGACAGGGATGGTGCATTCCTTTCCTGTGTCTCTGTGACCATCGGGTTCCTATGCTGATCCTTTTTCTCTTTGCTTTCTATCAAATCTTCTAGCCTCTCCATTAGTCCTTGAAAATGTAATTCAGGTTTTGCCATGTTATTCCAATTAAGATATCTAGAGGCTTCGAACAAAGCTTGTGCTAGTTCTACCATCTTCATGCAAAGTTTAGTTCTCTCAATTTCCAGATCAGCTCGAGGGTAGTTTTTGCTCATTTCAGCTACCTGAGGTCCCTCTTTTAATCTAGCCTGATATGCACGAAACATCATGTCTAGATCTTCTGGTATGGGTTCCGCTAAAACTGATCCTGATTTTTGAGCTGGGTTTTCTTGGTTTAATTCCTGTGAAGTCAATTCTTGGATTTTGGCTCTAGATTCCTTTAAACTTCCTTCCAACTCAGTTATCTTTTTACTCCATTTTCTCTTGATTCTTTCTCTAGAATCTTTCCAAGATTTTGTCTTTTTACTGCTAGATTCTGCAACTTCACTGGTTCCGGCTACTTTCTCTTGATTAAGCTTGTGGTTCTGTAAGAGCGCCTGGGCTCTTGTTATAGCTTGGATAGGCACGTATGTAGGGTTGGATCCATCTGCGTTATTTACAATACCTATCACGTTAATCGGTGTCACATTCGGAGCATTAACAGGGTTCTTAGGACAATCTTTGATTATGTGCTCTTTGCCACAATCAGCACAAAAGCCTTGTATGTTATAGTACTGTGATTGCCTTGCTATTGGGGGATGGGGACAATCCTTTATGAAGTGATCTCCTTGGCACCTAAAGCATGGTCCTCTAGGGCCCTGCGGTCTCTGTTGTCTTAATTGGGGCCGTGGATTTGGGTTTGTGTACATCACATTAGCATAGTCGGGCTCCCAACTAGGTTCCACTGGTGTACTATCGTACTGATATGTGTCCACGTGTTCTGGTGACTCTGTGTAATATGCGGGTGGACTATCGACATGCGTAGAGTCAAAACTGTTTGAGTGTGGGTCACTTTCTGTGATCAAAGGTGAAGAAGGCACTAAAGCCCTACTTAGGTTCTCTTCTGCAGCAGCATATTTGACTGAGATGACATTTGCTGGTGGGGGTGGCTGCTGAGCTAAGACAGGTTGAGGTCTCTGTTGAGCCTGGTATGGGTAGTTCTGAGGAGGCCTATAGTAATAAGGCTGAGCATTGTATTGGCCTTGATACCTACCTGGCTGCTGGTATGCTTGCGGATAGTTCTGTCTCACGGTTTGTTTGTTGTATGGGCAGTCCTGAGCCGTATGATTCGTGTATCTTCTCTCAATTGTACAGTATTGGCCACTAGGATTGGCTTGAGGTTGTGGTGCGTTTGGACACACGTTTGCCATATGGTCACCACCACAGGTGTAACAACGCTTGTTTGTAAGCACCCTCGGTTTACTAGAAACTCCTAGTTTCTGGGCCACTTTTTCTGCTAGGTCCTCTATCGAATTAGACAATTTTGTGGATGCTAGAGAAGAACAATCTGAGTCCTTATAGACCTTTGAGAGTTCTAATTCATCTCCTAGGTTGTCCTCGATGTCTATACATATTCTTACACACTCCTCTAGCGTTCTGGGTTCTTTTAGGTACACGTAGGAGCGTAGTTTAGAGCTCAACAAGCCATCTAAAAACAATGACACTTGTTTAGCTTGTGAGGGTAACTCTTGCATTGGACATCGTTCAACATATTGTCTAAACCTACGTCCTGCCAGTCTAACTGTTTCCTGAGGGGTTTGTTTAAAGCTATGAATCAACGAAGACGTGTCATGTCTAATCCCACTTTTAGAGAATTCGGTGATGAATGACTCTAAAAAGTGATGGATGTCTCTAAATTGCCTTTGTTGCAAAGGTTGGAACCAAGTTAAAGCGGTATTCTTTAACGTTAGCCCAAATGCGTTGTATTGCGTGAACATGTCTTCAACTTGTTCTGCTCTTAGTACTTGCTTGAATTCTGCGACGTGGTCGTAGGGATCTCCTGTCCCATCAAAATAATTTTTCATTGATTTTACCAATTGAGTGGGTCTCAATATTCTTGCGTGTTCACGTGGTCTAGGTAGAGGAAAATCATCTCTACCACTTGGTATTCCATGATCTCTTTGTCTATCCGTGGTTGTTCTATCTCTCCCTACGGGGTGAGCGAAGCTTACTTCGGGTCTTTCTTTATTCTTTTCTCTTTGATTTCCAAAGGCTGATGACGTTCCTGCCCCTTGTTGACTTGTATTCATGTTCGTTCTAGATGGAGGGAATACCAATTCACCTCTCCATGTGTATGTGTTTCTAGCGTGGTCAGGCACCACAAAGACTCTTTCTGAAGTTTCATCCAGGTATACAACCTTTCCAGGTGTATCCGGGTCCTTGAACTCGTATATTGTGATGATACCTGCCTCACTAGGGTGTTCCTTTCTGTACCTCCAAAAGGCTTCATCTGTCTCTTTATTTACAAACAACTCTATGCTTCTGTTGTCCTGAGGGATCCATTCTGGGATTAGTACTCTTGTTAATACGGATTTCCCTCTAGGTGTTCTAGGTTCTTCTAACGGTTCTTTTCCTTGAAATTTCGCTTCCGTCTCTAATTGAATTGTGCCAAACTCATTAGTATCGTTTGGCTGCGTACTTAGGACGTACATGGTTCCTTCTTTGTCTATGTAAGCGTCTCTCTCAAATTTCACCACTGGTCTTTCCAATCCAATGGGTTGCTCGGGGTTGTGCAGTTGCACCACTTGCCTTCGCAAACCATCCTCATAGATGCGAGCACCTAGTCGGTTGGTTCGGAGAAACTCTAATTGCGTTCTATAGGGTCCTTCAGGTTTTTCTAAATAGGCTACATTTGTCCCTATTTCTGGTCTATCTGTGCTAAATGCCATTTCTGATTCGCTAGTATCTGAGCTCTCGTAGGGGTAATTGCTAGTCAATTGCTGAGCCCACGATCGTGCAGTAGTTCTTACACTTGCCTCTGATGATCTAAGGCTTCTTCGGTCTGACTTACCTATATGCTTGCCCGATCTAAGGTTCATTAATTTTCTTCCTTGCACACTCAATACACGCTCAGATCGTCAATGGTTCTTTGTTATTACTGTCTTGATTCTTTTTAAATTTCTTTAGATTCTTGTCTTAATGTATGCGTCAGGAATTCGACTTTCCGTGTTACTTTGAGTTCTCGTTCCATCAGACTTATGTTCTTTCCTGAAGGTTTTCGTGTCACACACCTTTATCTTTAGTCTTGGACTTGAAAGAATTAAATATCTTGAACTTGAGGCGTTCCTATCGTCTTTAATCCACAACGCTAACGTTTATCCTAAGCTAAGAATTGACTGAGGGGGTTGAGTAATCTTCCAACCTCGAGTCCGCTTTTCTGGTTGCTCTGATGCCCAAGAAGCCGCGCTTCCCAAGCTCTGCTGTCTTCACTGCCTTGCTTTGGTTGCCTTTGATTGCCCTTGCTAGACCTGGAAAAATCCAATATTAGACCAGTTCACAGTTGGATGATCAAGCACTTGAGTATATACACCTTTTAAGTCCCTTCCCTTTTTGCCCAAATTTTTCAATACTTGCCCCCTGGCTTTCTAGTTCCAAACTAGGTGAACCTCAAAATAGCTTATCTAAAAATAGACGTATCCTTTAAGAAAAAACAGTTGAGGTCACGTAGTACTCGTAAAGAGCTTTCTAACGAGCTATTAAGCTCAAAAAACGGACTTCGGATGAAAAAGTTATGAGCGCTCAGGCCCTGGGGGGTAAAAAACTGACAAATAGGTTTTTCTCCAAATATGAGCAAAGGGGTCTCCTATGAGTCTAATGGTCCAAAAATTTTTCAAAAATACCCCCAAAATTGGTCAAAAAATGGAACCCTAAATTTGCGATGGGGGTGCACAATCGCGATGGTCTGGGACCGTCGCGATGGTCCAAGCGAACCGTCGCGATGGCGTGAGGTCGAACCGTCGCGATGGCCCGAAAAGGTGAACCGTCGCGATGGCCCGAAGTGAACGATCGCGATGGCGTGGAGTCGAACCGTCGCGATGGCCCGAAATGAACGATCGCGATGGCGTGGAAATGGACCGTCGCGATGGTCCGGAAAATGAACGATCGCGATGGCGTGAGGTCCAACCGTCGCGATGGCGTGAGGTCGAACCGTCGCGATGGCTCGATCAAGCGGACAATCGCGATGGCGCGGGTCAACGGTCAAAGGTGGACAATCGCGATGGTGTAAGGTTGAACCGTCGCGATGGCTCGATCAAGCGGACAATCGCGATGGCGCGGGTCAACGGTCAAAGGTGAACCGTCGCGATGGTGTAAGGTTGAACCGTCGCGATGGCTCGATCAAGCGGACAATCGTGATGGCGCGGGTCAACGGTCAACGGGGAACAATCGCGATGGTTCGAAGTGAACCGTCGCGATGGTCCGCGATGCGATGGCTTGAGCCAATCGCGATGGTCCGAATTTTCGAAGTGTCGCGATGGTCCAAAAATTGAACCGTCGCGATGGTCTATCGTGACACGTGGCACTGTCGTGGCGATGGCGTGAGCCAATCGCGATGGTCCGGGGTCAACTGAACAATCGCGATGGTCCAAGTGGACCGTCGCGATGGCTCAAGTGAACCGTCGCGATGGTCCGAAAAGTGAACCGTCGCGATGGTCCGGCCGAGCCGTCGCGATGGCGTGAGCCTATCGCGATGGTGCGACACAATCGCGATGGTCTGAGCCAATCGCGATGGTCCACCAAAATGTGAATTTTTGAGATGCGCCTGTGGATTCGTGGATGCGCAAGGGTCGCCTACCTCGTGGTGTGGTCGCCT
This sequence comes from Ceratopteris richardii, assembly GCA_020310875.1. NCBI lineage: Eukaryota > Viridiplantae > Streptophyta > Polypodiopsida > Polypodiales > Pteridaceae > Ceratopteris > Ceratopteris richardii. The sequence continues at coordinate 221,872,904 of CM035408.1, forward strand.
ACCAGAAACTCCGAAGGTTGCAGACCATCGCGATGGTCCGCCACACTCGGCAGATCTTTGACAGAGAGTAAAATTTTACCTTTTCCAAGCTTTCCTGATGCTCTGGAGCTCTGTACCTGCAAGAAAACTCAAGAAAACACAAGCACACACAAGCACAAAAGTTCTCTCTCGCTCTCTCGCATGCACAAATGAGGGGAAATGAGGAGAATGGGTGGATATGGTGAATTTTCTGATTTTTTTGGAGATGAAGATGATGATGCGATGATGAAGATGGAGTGTGGGGGAGGTAAAAACACTAAAAACTAAGTAAAAACAATAACAAAAACTGAAATTTTTACCTTCCAACGCCACTTCTTGCTATACTCTTACCATCACACATTCGTCCTAGACTCGATCCCCGGCAACGGCGCCAAATTTGGTGTTGCTCTAGCACAATGGTGAGAACCACGTTAAGAAGCTTCACCTCCTTAATGTCAATCCGCAGAAGAGATAGGAGTGATATGAAGATCGTGAATGTGAGATGAAGTGAGAGTGAAGGTGAGAAGCACAAAGATGCACACACACATACACACACACAATGAAGAGACAAGCAAGACACAATGGAAGGTGGGAAATTAGCTCTATTACTCAAGAACACTATTACAAGCTCAAAAGAACTCTAAACTCCCAACTAGCTCACCTCAAAAATGAGCTCTCTAGCTCTTTTTATAGTTTCTAGACTAGTTTTGACCGGTTTCACATCTAGTGACCGGCATAGTTAAAAAATAGGTCCTAGAGGCTATTTGGAAGGGTAAACGATGTCTAAAAATAGGAAAATTGGTACGCGCATTCTACCTAAGCTCCTCAAGCTCGAGGACTCCTCGGCTTGCACAAAATGGAGCTATGAATTACAAAATGAGGTTTTGTCTATATTACATATGTTACAAGAGTGATGAAGATCACTGTTGGATGTTTGAAGAGGTAATAAAAACATATTTGTTTGAAAAATAATCCGACTGGCTCCCTGCTCCGTCTTTACATGCTTCCATGTCGTCTGTGCCTCAGACTGTGCCTCTGACTGCTTCCAACAGCTTGGTGCATCATTTTTAGTAATTCAACTTGATAAAGTTATCTCTCTAAGTCTACTATATACTCACAAATTTTCATCGCCATTGGATGTTTCGATGGTCAGCTATGTTCATTTGAAGACAACTATATCACTTCATTTTCTACTTCTCTGTCAGCACTACTCTTAGAATAGTCATCTTCTTCGAGTTGTTTCTCAGTGTGTACTGCACCATTTTCCATGATTCAAATCTTTTTAGAATCAGCATATTGTCTAGTATATGGCTACTAAGCATTGGAGTTTTGAAACTTGAGATATTTCCATTTTTTTGCTCAGGCGTTTGAGTACTGCTACAACCCGTGAAAATCGGGATGGTCCTATGACTTGCTAAGTTATTTTCTCTTTGTATAGTTCATCTTTTCTGATCAAATCACTTATGATTGTTAGCATATTAAGTATATAGGAGTTCCCAAAAGGGAACTAAGTTAATTGCTAATGTGGCGAGAGAATTATTGAAAACTTTGGACAAGTGTATGAACATAAATAGCAAGTTTTTGGCTCTTGGATCTACTTCAACTAATCTGTTTTGATTCATCTTTTTGAGAGTGATCTTCCAGGGTACATAGGGTATCTAATACATCTTTTTGCAAGGTAAAGGGGACCACTACATATCTCTGGACTTCATTTGGCTGGTGTAATGCAATGTTTCTGCAACACCACATCATCTTCATCGACTACAAATCCATCTCTTCACAACCTCAACCAGTCACCCTTCCAAAGTTGGTCATCAACTGCTAGCCACACACCAAGCTATAGGGTGATACACAGTCGGTGATATTGATCCCTACTCTCCATGATACCAGTGTTCAAGGAAAATGACTTCCCAATGAGTTTATTCATGTAATTTAGGCCTTTGAAGTGCCCAAAGTTTGAACTAAAAAGAACAATTTTTTTGGGTTTTCTTGTGGTGAATCCTCTACTCTAATCCTACCTATTCCCTATATTCCCACACTATTCTCTCACTTCTTCCCTTCTAAACCTACAAACTCATTACACATACCACTAAAGTGTGACCTAACAAGTGCGATAAGTTTTTAGACTTGCCATTGATCAAAATTTCCTCTAATCATTGGATACGTTCACTCTGTAGCTATCACCATCACGTAGTCACCTTGATTGGACTAGTTCCTTGGCAACAACACCAAACATGTGTGTACCTAAGTAGTGAAGCCTTAGGGACTTGCACAAATTGAGATTATACCTCGATCACCCACAATTGCATACAGTGGTGGATTAATACATGTTTAATTATCAATCCATGAAATTAGACAAATCAAGTGTATGTTGGAGATAGATGTCTGCGGAAGCACACGAACATCACAAGGAAGAAGAAAAAGCTTGCAGCACAAAACACACAATACTGAATGTATTACCAGAGAATGTACAAAGATAAGTAGCCCATTACGACAAATAGGCATACATACAAGCCGGGGGAAAAAAACCTCTTAAAGAGGGAAAAATGTGCCCTGGCGGTCCTAGAGTGTTCACACACATCACTACCTAAATATATCAACAAATCCTCCCTAGAAGTGCTGCGGTGAACAAATAGTTGGCACTCATATATAAGGAAGTGCCAAGCTATGTGGAAGTCACTCCACAAAAGGAAGTAAGCCCAAAGCTTTGCGGAAAGCTTCAAACTTCTCCCTAGGCAGAGCCTTCGTGAAAAGGTATGCAATGTTCTCTTGCGTGGGCACACATGCCAAGCTGATCTCCCCAGTAGAGAACCTCTCCCTGACATAGTGATAATGCACCTCAATGTGCTTAGTGCGAGCATGGAACACAAGGTTCCTCGCAACTGCCAATGCGCTCTGACTGTCAGTGAAGATGGTGGTGGCAGAAGACTGACCAACACCCAAATCAGCCATAAGGCATCTGAGCCACACACACTCAACAGTAGCTATGAAAGCTGCCCTATACTCAGCCTCACAACTGTAAGTGGCCATAGTAGGCTGCTTCTTGCTCAACCAAGATATACATGAGCTACCAAGCATGAAGCAAAAACCACTGGTGGACACACGAGTGTCATAGCAACTAGCCCAATCTGAGTCAGAAAAAGCATGCAAATCTAGCGGTAGTGATCCCCCCTTGGGATAAAACAACCCAAGTAGCTGAGTACCACTCAAGTAGCGAAAGATGCACTTAACCGCCTTCCAATGCGTGACTCCTGGGCAATGCATAAACCTGCTCATCTATGAGACAACAAACTGAATATCTAGCCGAGTAATGCATAGGTAAATCAAGCATCCAACAGCTTGCTTATAGAGAACAGCATCAAATGCATCTCCAACATCATGAAGACTCAATCGTAAACGTGTCTCCATAGGAGTGGCAATAGGCTTATAGTCTTCAAGGCCAAAACGCTACAATAATGTGTCAATATATTTCATTTGACACAAAGCCATTCCACCATCAACTTGCATAAACTGAATGCCCAAATAGTGATGCAAATGCCCCAAATCAGACATCTCAAATGAGGCATGCAAATCAGCCTTGAAATCAGCAATATGCTTCTCAATAGGACCGGTGAGCAGCATGTCCTCAACATAGACAACAATGATCAGAAGCACATCATTAGCACACTTAACATATAAGGTGCTTTCAGTTGGATTGTTCTCAAAACCATGTGCAACCAGATAGGCATGTATCTTTTCATACCAAGCACGTGGTGCTTGCTTTAAACCATATAATGCCTTCTTTAACCTGCACACCTGGTTTTCATGCCCTTTCTACACAAAGCCACGGGGCTGAAAAACATACACTTTTTCATGCAAGTCGCCATTCAGAAATGCTGTTTTAATGTCCAACTGATGTACATTCCAACCATGATGGGCTGCAAGTGCACAAATGCTCCGAACAGTAGTCATACGACATGTAGGTGCAAAGGTCTCATCAAAATCAATGCCTCTTTCCTGCGCATAACCCTTTGCAACAAGCCTAGCCTTATACCTGTCAACTGTACCATGAGGTTTACACTTCAGCTTGTATACCCACTTAGTTCCAATGGCCTTCTTGCCAGGAGGCAAGTCACATAAAGACCATGTACCATTCTTCATTATAGAATCATATTTAGATTGCATAGCAGCCATCCAATTTTTTGAATTCTGTGCTTCATCAAAAGAAACAGGCTCATTCTCATCACAGAGACTAGACGCAGCCATAGCATAGCAATCTGATGCAAAGGAGGCACTATGAGAGCCTGAACGAGTACGATATGACAAAGGTGCATCTAATTTGTTGTCACGCAAAGTTTGCACCAACCATTTTGGCATAGTTTTTGCCTGCTCAATATCAACTCTCTCATCAACAAGTGCATCATGTAAATCTGCATAAAAAATGGAATGGTCTGCATCATCATATGAACCCTACAAAGGCTGAGAAGTTGCCTCATTAGGACCAGCACTAGATTGTCCACCTGTAAAAAGAGGCATCAAAGTATCATACATGTCTTTGGAGCTAACAAATGTCTCTTTAGTACATGAAAGCAATGGCTGAATAGCATCTTCCACAAAGACAACATCACGGTTAACCAGAATGCGTTTAGTTTGTGGATGATACAGACGATAGCCTTTACTTTCAGAACTGTACCCAACAAAAATACATTTTATTACCTTATCATCCAATTTTCTGCGATGTTGTTCAGGCACTAGTGCATATGCCAAACAACCAAAAACACGTAGATGAGCAACAAATGGCTATCATGCCAAGCCTCATATGGAGTGATGGACTGTAGCGCTTTAGTGGGACACCTGTTCAGTACATATGCTGCACACATGATAGCCTGAAGCCAAAAACTATGTGGTAAAGCCTGACTCTTGACCATGCACCTCGCCTGTTACACTTATGTGTTCCTCGAGTAGCTTTGATGTGAACCTTTTCCCTATACATGGGCACTTTTTACTCTAGTGTTGGCTAGAGGTTTTTTCCCCATGTTACCACATACTTGATACTCTCATATGTGGTGGTACTTTGTACTTAGGGATATTATTAAGCTCTTACTTCAGTTCAGTTCATTGATCAATAGAGAGAGCTATTCCAGCCATCGTCTTCTCCGTGTGTCTTGCTATGTTTGTGCTCCTTGTGTGTGCTTCTCGTGTGTCTCTCGCACTTCTACACACACCCATTAGTGGTACTAGAGCAGGTTCATCTTCTTCTCAAGTTTCAGTTTTTCGCGTCACGGCGCGTGCGCACTTTAACCGTGCAAATCGACTTCAGAGCATAGAAGTGTGAATTTCAGCAACCCGGAAAGAGTTCCACCAGGTGCGCTAGGGTTTTACCCCCATTTCAAAGCCATTCATGCAGTCAGAATCGCCATCAGAGTGACGGTTTGTGAGCTGAAATTTCAGCACTCATTTCAATTTTCGTCGAAGTGAAGATTTTGTCATATTCTTGTTCCTTAGTGAAATGGCGGGCAGTAATGACTTGTTTGGCATGCTTCAAGCTGAAGATAAGCTTGATGGGAGCAACTATCCGATGTGTTCTTACATGATGAAGCACGTTCTTGTTGCAAAACAACTTTGGAACATAGTGGCAGATGTAGATCGAAGACCGGCAGGTGCTTCTACTTCACAGTCTACTGTCACAGATGGAGCTTCTTCTTCGAGTATAGTGATTTCTCCTTCTCCACCTACACAGGAGCAGCTTAGATGAGATGGAAAAGATGCTCAAGCTCATGCTTTGATTGCGCTTTTAGTGAAGCATCATATAGTTCCACACATTCGGTCATGTTTTACATTACGACAGGCATGGGACACACTTGCTTCTTTGTATGCCGTGCGTAATGAAGCACGTGTTGCATACTTGAGGAAGCAACTTGAGGATGTATGTATGGCTGAAAATGAGTCAGTGGATGTGTATGTGACACGCATCAAGGACTTGAAAGAGCAATTGGCAAACATAGATGAGATCATTCCGGATGCATCACTCATTTCTACATTGTTGAAAGGATTACCGGAATCTTTTCAAAGCTTTGCTACTACACTCCATTTGGTTGCAAAAGGAAATCCTAATATGTATGCATTTGATGAGGTTGTGTCTCTTCTTTTGCAAGAAGAGCAATCTAGAGTGAATATGAGTGGTTTGATTGAGGGAACGCAAGCACTTGCTATCTCACAAAAGGGAAAAAGCAAGTATGGTTCAACTTTTGGTTCATCAAAACCAAAGCCTCAAGCTTCCTCTTCCACTCATTCCTCTAATGATGGTGATTTGCAAAAGAAGAAGAGATGCAAATATTATCGGAAGGCTGGTCATACTATTGATGAGCGTACAAAGCTTGCTAAACGCAATGAAAAGAAGAAGGAATCGAGCATGTCTATTGCTGAAAATTCAACAAATGCAAAGAATGATGAAGCTAACATGGCTCAAGATTTTTGGGCATGTGTTGTTACATGTCATTATGATGCTTCTTTACATTCTAAATGTATGGTTGTGAGTGAGGCTTATTCGGATTGGTTCTTTGATAGTGGTGCTTCAAAGCACATAACATCATGCAAAAGATTTTTTACCTCTTTAAAAGATGCACCCAAAGGAGGACATGTGGTGTGTGCAAACAATGCCTCTTATCCTATCATTGGAGTGGAGAAATTGAGCTTACGGCTGCAAATGGAGGTGTGATTCTCTTGAAAAATGCATTGTATGTGCCCGGTATCAAGAAGAACTTAATTTCAGTTCCGTTGATTGCCAAAGCTGGACTTCATGTACACTTTGTTGATGATAAGTGTATGGTTCATGATTTCAGCAATGGCAATGTTATTGTGATGTCCAGTACATTATGTGATGGTTTGTATTGCATGGATACATACAAGAGGGCTGCTTCGAATGCCTTAGTTGCTCATACTTCTTCCATGGCTGAAATGGAGCTTTGGCATGCTTGTTTTGGTCACTTAAACTTCAATAGTTTGCTTTACTTGCAAAAGAAGGACATGGTTATTGGTTTGCCTACACTTGATTCCATTGAAAAGCATGCATGTGAAGGTTGCATTCTTGGAAAAATGCATCGTGCTTCTTTTCCAAAAGATAGTCATACACACACTACAAGAAAATTGCAAATTGTTCATAGTGATGTATGTGGTCCCATCAAGACTCCATCTTTTGGGAAGCATGTATATTTTGTTACCTTCATTGATGATGCTACTCGCCATACATGGGTGTATCCTATGAAAACAAAGAATGAGGTATTTTCTTGCTTCAAAGCATTTTTAGCTATGGTTGAAAATTTTTCTTCACAAAAGCTTTTGACTCTACGCACGGATCGTGGTGGTGAGTACATGTCACATGAGTTTAATGCTTTTCTTCGTGAAAGAGGTATTTCACACCAATGTACGGTGCCATATACACAGCAAAATGGTGTTGCCGAGCGTAAAAATAGAACTCTACTTGAAATGGCACGATGTATGGTTAAAGGAAAGCATCTTCCTCATAAGTTTTGGATGGAAGCGGTCATGTGTGCAAATTATGTGTTGAATCGCTGCCCTACAAAAGCATTGAAAGCCATCACTCCTTATGAGGCTTGGAATGGTCATAAGCCTATGGTTAGTCATATGCGTGTGTTTGGTTGTTTGGCATATGCTCTTGTGCCATCACAACAATGTCACAAACTTGATGACAAGGCAAAGAAATGTATATTTGTTGGTTATAGTGCTGAAAGTAAGGGATATCAGTTGTACCCTCCATTGACGAACACAATTATTGTGAGTCGAGATGTGGTATTTGCTGAAAATTCAGTTTTTCCTCTACTTGAATGCAAAAAACTGCCAACAGTTAGCTCACAAGATGTGTTCGATACACTCATGCCTGTGTTCCAAAATGGTGCGCTTGACTATGGCCATGTAGACCAGCCAACTGAGGCTCAAAGGGCTGAAAAATTCCAGCCAAACATGGCTGAAAAAATTCAGCCAAAAATTGTCAAAACTGTTGGAAATTTCCAGCCACATATGGTTGAACATTTGCGTCAAAATATGGCTGAAACTGAGCATGAAATTCAGCCCACGCATGATGTACATATTGAAGATGTTTTACATAATGAACACATGTCTATCAAGAGTGCACAATATATGCCAAAGTGACTGAAACAAACTTTGCAGGACAGCAAATTGAGTGCACCTTTACTTGGTAGAACAAGATCAAGCTCTCACAATGCATCAAGTAATTTTGTGGATTATTCTCTTATTGCTACAACATGTAATGAAGAGCCACTTTCCTTTGAAGATGCATGTGACGATCCACAATGGATGAGTGCTATGCAATCAGAAATGGATTCCAAACATAGGAATGGTACTTGGGAGTTATGTGAATTGCCAAAAGGAAAGAATGACATTGGTACAAAGTGGGTTTATAAGATTAAGAGAAAATCTGATGGTAGCATTGATCGCTACAAAGCTAGATTGGTTGCCAAAGGATATGCGCAACAATATGGCATTGACTACGAGGAAACTTTTGCACCTACTTCACGCATGACTACCATTCGTACCGTGGTTGCATTGGCTACCCATCGAGGTTGGAAAGTGCATCAATTGGACATAAAAACAACCTTCTTGAATGGAGATTTGCAAGAAGAGGTCTATGTGAAGCAACCTCCTAGATTTGCTATGAAAGGGAAAGAGCATATAGTTTGTCGCTTGCATAAAGCCTTGTATGGTCTCAAGCAAGCTCCACGTGCATGGTATGACAAAATACATAAGCACTTAATTGCTCTTGGCTTCACATGTAGTCCGATTGAAATCACACTCTATGTACGCAAAAATGGGGCTGATCTTATAGTGCTTGTTCTATATGTCGATGACATACTCTTGACTGGGTCATGTGATGCAAAACTTGACATTCTTATGGCTGATTTACAACATACTTTTGATGTCACTTATCTTGGTCTTTTGAGCTACTATCTTAGCATCCAGTTTGTATCCGTTGAGGGGGGAATTGTTATGCATCAAGCAAAGTACGTTGAGAAACCACTTCAGCGTTTTGACTTTGAGGATTGTAAGCCAGTTTCCACGCCAGTTGAGAAAGGATTCAGGTTCTCGGTTGAGGATTCCAGTGATGCATTTGATACTTCTCTTTATCAGCAAGTTGTGGGATGTCTTATATATGCATGCAACACAAGGTCAGATATACAGTATGCAGTTTCCCAATTGAGTCGATTCATGCATAGCCCTGACACTAAGCATTGGCAAGCGGTGAAACGTGTGTTTAGATATCTTCGAGGCACTTTGAGCTTAGGTCTCTTTTATGGCAGAGATGTTCATCCATGCTTGCACGCTTTTACAGATAGTGATTGGGCTGGTTGTTCTGATACTCGCATGTCCACTAGTGGTAATTGCTTTTTCCTTGGAGACTCATGCATATCTTGGTTGAGTAAGAAGCAACCTACAGTGGCGACATCGAGTTGTGAAGCTGAGTACAGGGCAGTTTTCATAGCTACAGTGGAGTGTATATGGCTGAGACGCCTATTGATGGATCTTTGCATGGAGATTGATGCTGCTACACATGTTCTCGCTGATAGTCAGAGTGCTTTGGCTATTGCACAAAACCCAGTGTTGCATGCACGGACCAAACATATTGAGGTGCATTATCACTATGTGTGTTCATGGAGCTTCTTTTGTTTGAAGATGATATAGGAGAAGTGAAGATAGATGATGTGATAGGGGAGATCCCAATTGGGATGCGAAAGAAGAAAATATAAAGCTGAGATATCTTCAACTTAATGGTCCATAGATACATAAAGGACAAGGAGAATTTTGAGGGATTTGTAAGAAGGAAATGGGGGTCTGCAATCCTTCAGATGACAAACATAGATAAAACAAAATGGGTAGACTGAATGCCATCATTGTTTTCTTATTTTTGCATTAACTAAAATACCGATTATAAACTTGGCAAAATACTCATTGTCTTTTGAGCTATATGGGAAAGGGCCCACCATAATCCTTCCTTGTTATACTTGAAATTGGATATTAACTGTATTGACAGAAAATGCTTAGCAAAAGTATCGGTTAAATCAAAGGATGCCATACATTTCTTTAGAAGTTTGACAATTCATAGTACATTGCATGATCTTCATAAACCGAATATGAAATCTCGAATATATTTGATACTCTTTGTTCACATTCATCACAATTTCTCTAAGTGATTCTTTTTTCTAAACCCTTGAAGTACTAATGCTTGTTTTTCTTACCCCTGGTGGATTCTCTCCAGGTTCTAGTTGATCTTTTTTAAATATTATATGAAGTAAAAAGTTGAAGTTTTGAACACCGAAGTCAAGCATTACCCTCCCTGTAGATTTTCCCCAAGTCCAGTTTTCTCATGATTTGAAGTAAAGAGTAGTCAAGAAAAGCATTGAGGACCGAAGTACAGACTTTATGTCCACGTGGATTCTCTCTAGGCATAGGTGATCTCATGATTTGAAGAAGAAGTTTGAAGATTGAAGTAAAGAGTTTACTCCCCATGGATTCTCTCCAAGTTATTGTTGAGATATCAAGCTCAACATATGATGATCCAAGATGACACGTATCAATTTTTCGTTTCTCTAACATGTATAGTGGTCATGCTGATATATGTCAGGGACACCATTGACCTTTATTAGATTTATCTACCGAGAGTGATGGCACATTTGTTTCTTGCCAGCTCACTCACTCGCGGACATTAGTTTTTTCCTTATGTACTGGTCTTTATATATTGCACTTGTTGTATTCTTGTTTTAGGTCATTCTTCCTTGCCTCAATTTGAGTGTGTGCTTCTCTTTGAATGTGAGAGTGTGTGTGTGAGCTCTCTTCCTTATCTCTTTCCTTGTGACATGGTATCAGAGCGAGCGTGGTTGTAGAGAGCTCCTGGAGAAGGCGACAGTGAAGAGAAACACAGTAAGGCGTGGAGAAAATGCGATTCACAAACGACCTCTGTTTGCTATGAAAATCGGCATGAAGGTAGAAGTTTCGTAGCCATCTCGACCTCTGTTTTTAGCGTGCAAGGTGGGGCCCACAAAAAAACCAGGTCAGTTTCAAAAACTGTAACTTGCACCGTGGTCGGCAACACTCATATATTCCAGATCTAGAATTCTAAGCGATTCCGTGTACTCTTGATACACGAAAACTATGTTTTTCTGAGATCTAACTGTCACGTCATAGTGCGATAGTGTTCAAGCAGAAGTGGTGCTTGTAGTGTTTTGGAGTGTTGTGAATTGGTGCCGAAATGGCAAACATAGATGGAATGAGTCAGCTTATGAGCGATAAGCTGGACAAGAACAGCTTCCATGTTGGGGGATTCAGAATGAAGATTTTCTTGATGGGAAAAGGCTACTAGAAGTACATCAAAGCAGAGAATGAAAATGCTCTGCAATTAGTAGATAGGAATCGAACTGTAGAACAGTTAAGAGCATATGAGGAATGGAATCAAGGAGCACGAAAGATAATGTACTGGCTATATGTTAACATAGAGGATAGCATGATTGGGCACATAGAGGATGCCAATACTTTGAAAGAGGCTTGGAATAGTTTGGTCACATTGTACGAGACCAATGCAAAGGCACAGAAATTACAACTCAAGAACGAGCTGCATACATTGGAGAAAAAGAGCATGTTGGTAAGTGACTACACTCTGGAAATCAAAAGCATATGTGAGTCACTTGCATCTATTAGTGTGAATATAGATGATGATGATAAGGTGGAAGTGTGCCTTCGTGGTTTAGGAGCTCCATATAAGCAGTTTAGAACTTCTATACAGACCAAGGAAAATATTCCGAATTTTGCTGGTTTGGTATCCATGTTGATTATTGAAGAAAAGAATCTTGGTGAGGATTCAAACTCCCAAGGAAAGCCCACTTCTGAGCAGGTATTCTACTCCGGCAGAGGAAGAGGTTTTGGAAATGGAAGAGGAAACAATAACCAAGACCAAGGTCAACAACAAAATCATGCAAGAGGAAGAAGACAGTTTTGAGGTAGGAGGAGCCAAAGAGGTCGCAAAAATTTCCAAAGATATTCCATCAGTACTTTTGTGATCATGTCCCCAAGTCAAAAGCTTTGATAATTCTGGGCTTTGAAACATATTTCTAATCCGTGGAGCCAATGGAAAATGTCTCAATACCTTTTTTGGGATTTTACCTTCTTTGCCCTTATATCGAGGAGATTGACATTTGGGACATGTCAAAGATTTTGCATATTCACCTCTATATAAAATACAATCGTTATGACATGCATGTATACATTGATAATCTATACCAAGATTGTTGATTATCTTCTTCATTTCATCATGTGAGGTAGGAAGAATATTCTGACTTGGTAAAAACTTTTCAGATAATAACCTGTAAGTTTATCAAAAAAAGATATATTAGAAAAAGTAAATAAATAAATATACACATATATATACACACACACACACACACACATATATATATATATATATATATATATATATATATATATATATATATATATATATATATATATATATATATATATATATATATATGCATATAATTTTATATATGTGTATGCTTATGTGCATCTTTCAAAATATTCGTGAAAAATTTGATTGTTTTGGATGGCAGGATACGATTGTTTGTTTTGGAGGATATGATGTATCTACCTTCATTGAATGATTTGTTGATTCTATCATATGTTTAGTTTGAAAGTGTGAGAAGCGCGTTTATAATTGCTATTCAAAGAATTTGGCACTGTTTATAGGCCATACGATGGTGATCTGGATGAATCGCATGCACAAAGGTTACTCAAGATAGAGCAACCTGATTATAATGGACTAGTGCCAACAGGATTCCTGGGGTATGCAGTAAACCTCTTGCATGTCAATGATGAGCATCTGAACTTTAGGATACAAAGTGGAAATCATGGTGGCTTGAGAGGATCACTTTTATACAGCTTGTTCAAAGAACTTTAGGTTTACGACACTGAAGTTCTTTGAACAAGCTGTATAAAAGTGATCCTCTCAAGCCACCATGATTTCCCCTTTGTATCCTAAAGTTCAGATGCTCATCATTGACATGCAAGAGGTTTACTGCATACCCCAGGAATCCTGTTGGCACTAGTCCATTATAATCAGATTGCTCTATCTTGAGCAACCTCTATGCATGCGATTCATCCAGGTCACCATTGTATGGCCTATAAACAATGCCAAATTCTTTGAATAGCAATTATAAATCCACTTCTCACACTTTCAAACTGAACATATGATAGAATCAACAAATCATTCAATGAAGGTACATACTTCATATCCTCCAAAACAAACAATCATATCCTGCCATCCAAATAATCAAAATTTTTGTGAATATTTTGAAAGATGCATTAATAGTTTCAAAAGATGTGCGGACAAAAAGTTTCCATTCAATTCAAGTTCTTGTTCTTACCTTATCTAAAGTAAGAATAAAAACTTGCATTGAATGGACACTTTTTGTTCGCCCATTCTTTAAAATTATTTTTCCATCCTTCAAAATGTGTGTATATGTGTGTATATGTTTATATGTGTGTATGCATTCATGTATATTATGTGTATGTTTATATATGCATGTATTTTTATATATATATTTATGCATATATATATAAATAGATAGAAAATTGAAAATTATACCTTAATAGTGTCGAAACACATACATTACTCCATTCAAAATGATTTTGAAGATTGAGAATAAGTAAGCTCACACTTAGTACTGTCAAACGACTTCCTTCATATACATGCTTTAGACATTCCTCTCGAAGATATTTCTCATTTTTAGAAATATCAATGCTCTCACTGTCATTTTGATACCAATCCTCAATAAAATCTACTATGCCATCGTCTTCATCATTGTCACACAAATCTTGTACTTTATCGTCTTTTGAATATAGATCTTTCAACTTTGCATATTCCACAGGATTACTTTTGCGTAGCCTTCTCATGGAAGCTTCTGATAAATGAGGTCTTACTGGTAATTGTGAATGCTGTGGAGGAATATCATCAACATCATACATTAATTCATTGGTATTCCATAAATGAATAAAAAGTAAACTTTAAATATAAAACTAATTATATAACTCATTAAAATTGGATAGAAAATTTTTATTCTCTCTAGCTAAAAGGTGCTCTTGGAGGTCTACGCCATCCATAATTCACTAATAGTTCATCACCGGCATGTAATGTAGTAATAGCATTGACAACTATGTATCTTGATACATCTCTACTCATGTATGGTGATTCATTACTATTTCATGCTCCTCAAATGTGCAATTAGTCCTTGAACTATTATGTAACCCTCGACTACTATTTATTAAACCTGCTATATTTCCATGTGTGTAAGGTCTTCCATCAATATATAATCTTTCATTTTCTGCATGTAAAATCCTTCTACTAGTAAGGGATGCTGCGTTCAAGCATATTCCATAAGTACTCATGCTTTGAACATAACGTGAAAGTTGATGCCAATCTCCCCATCCATATATAGGACCACAAAATGACATAAGAGTGACTTCAGAGTTCAGAGGCACATACAAATCCTCTACAATAAAGAGACCACAACCAGAATTAGTAATAGCGGATGGAGCAATCATATAGCGATTACCCCAAAAGTTGAAAACCTCTCCATCTAAAGGAAGTGGTCCTATATTCCATCCTCCATATCTTCTTCTATCATATGTTTGTACTAAAGAACGATCACGAGCTGGCAATGGATAATCTCCAGCCATTTCAGTCTCTAAACTAGGAGGTAGAGGATTTCTAGAAACCTCTGCTTGTAATTGATGAACAGTAAGTCCATGACGTGTACGAGGTATATTAACATTATGAGAAAAATTATCATCATCATCATCGAGCAAGTATTCCTATATATCAACAGTAATTTGATTTTGTATATGGTTTTTAAATAAAATAATGACATTAATATATATAGAAAATACATACCCAAGCATTATCACATTGACCAAGTGATGGTGCAAGCTCAAAAGTACCATACTCTACCTCATGTTCAATACATTCCAATCGTGGTCTTTGATATGTGCCATAAGAAGAGTTACAGCAACATATAATATGCTCTTGATAGTAAAATTCATCATAATTCCTATCGGAGGACACATGTGAAGTCGTTGCATGGGTAGGAGGTGGTGGATTACCTCTGGTTGATCAGAATCTGCACATAATAAGAAACAAAAAAAAATATAAGTTATGTATCCATCAAATATATTCAAAATTAAATGTTTGATATACTTAATAGTATAAAATCATTGCACGATGAGGAGACGGTGGTGGAGTTCCATCTGATTGATCAGAATCTACAAATAATGGTATTTGATATTAATAATCTGATTATCTACATACACAAAAAATTCACAAATACATATTTACACATACGCACATATTCACATATACACATTTACAGATACACACATATTCACATATACACAACTACACATTATTGTGGGATAAATGCATGTATTTTGTATGAATGAGTGTATATGCATGCATGTGTGTGTATGTATATATGTGGATATGTATATGTGTGTTTATGTTATATGTATGTATATGTGTATATGTATACATATATGTATGTGTATATGTTTGCATGTATATGTGTATGTGGGTATGTGTATGTGTGTGTATATATGTGTATGTATTCTGTTTTTTTTTTTGTTTGAGATTAAATTAATAGGAGATATTGTATGGTGGATAAAAATAAGAGGTGAGCTAACATACCACCTGAGTCGTGGCAGTTTTTTCATAGACAGCTACGTCTTCAGGAGTCATTTCCTCAGTAGAAGGTACACAAATTAATAGTTTGTATTTATAATTTTTATATATTTTAGTAATTTTTTACATTTAATTTATGTATTTTTTTCTTAAATAAACAGGCTGCTGCAAAGAAGAGAGTGGAGTCGGGCCACGCATCGCACCTAGGCCAAATGGGCCATAATGGTTTTGTAGCTACATTTGTAAGTATATGTGTTATTGTGAGTATATTTTTTATTTTAGTTAAAATGCAAACAACTAATCTTTTTTATTTGTTTCAATGCAGCGAAAGGATTATGGTTGATATCCTACGAAACATGAGATCGAGTATGCTACACATTTTGGATATCGGCGTTTGAGCAAGTATATGCAAGATCATCCTGATGCCTTTGTGAGTATTATTAAATTTTATATAATTATTTTATTTTTATGAATGGTTTAATTGTTTTATTTATTTATGTTTGTTATATGTATTACAGGAGTATTATGGAGAGATAGATATGGATGAGGTGGAGAGACAGACACAGGAGGGATGATCTCGATCGTCACAGGGTGATCATGACGATGAGGATGAGGAAGATCAGGATGATCATGATACTGCTGATGATGATGATCATGATGATGATGATTAGGATTTTAGTTGATTATGACATTGGATTATATGTATTTACATTGATATATATATATATGTGTGTGTGTGTGTGTGTGTTATCTATATATTTTTCATTTCAGTTATGTTTTGAATTGTGTGTATGGTATTAAGTAATGAAGAGTTTTGTTCTATTGATTGTTATTATTGTTTATATTAAGCATGTGTTTTAATACTTTAATTATATAATTCATTCATATGTGTGTACCTAAGTGTATATGTATGTGTGTGTATATGTATGTATGTGCATGTGTATGTGTGTGTATATGTATGTATGTGCATGTGCATGTGTATGTGTGTGTGTATATGTATGTGCATGTATATGTGTAACTCTATGTGTATATGTATATATGTGCATGTATATGTGTATACGTAGGTATGTGCATGTGTATATGTGTTTTAATACTTTAATTATATAATTCATTCATATGTGTGTACATAAGTGTATATGTATGTATGTGCATGTGTATGTGTGTGTATATGTATGTATGTGCATGTGCATGTGTAAGTGTGTATGTGTGTATGAGTATGTGCATGTGCATGTGTATGTGTGTGTATATGTATGTGCATGTATATGTGTAACTCTATGTGTATATGTGTGTATGTGCATGTATATGTGTATATGTAGGTATGTGCATGTGTATATGTGTTTTAATACTTTAATTATATAATTCATACATATGTGTGTACCTAAGTGTATATGTATGTGTGTGTATATGTATGTGTGTGTATATGTATGTATGTGCATGTGTATATGTGTGTATATGTATGTATGTGCATGTGTATGTGTGTGTATATGTATGTATGTGCATGTGCATGTGTAAGTGTATATGTGTGTATGAGTATGTGCATGTGCATGTGTGTATGTGTGTATATGTATGTGCATGTGTATATGTGTATATGTGTGAAAGCATCTCTACTAGTATTCAAACATCTTATATGTCCAAGCATAGTATTTGAAACTGTTTTTGAGATAATAAACAAAACTCTTATGTCTCTTTCGATCCATTCTTGCTCTCTTGCTCCATCTGCTTGTGTAGGAGCTTCTGGTAATACTGAATTCACTTATGTACCTGTTATCAATCCCCAAAGACCTTTAGACATGAGATAAGACTCCATTCTAAATTGCCACATGGGATAATTCCTCCCATCTGATAACTTCTCAGTCGATGCTCTCAAATCTGCCATGTTGAATTGTTGTAAACAAAGAAGATAATTCAATAAGTTGTATGTGCATGTGTATATGTGTATATGTGTGAAAGCCTCTCTACTAGTATTCAAACATCTTATATGTCCAAGCATAGTATTTGAAACTGTTTTTGAGATAATAAACAAAACTCTTCTGTCTCTTTCAATCCATTCTTGCTCTCTTGCTCGATCTGCTTGTGTAGGAGCTTCTGGTAATACTGAATTCACTTATGTACCTATTATCAATCCCCAAAGACCTTTAGACATGAGATAAGACTCCATTCTAAATTTCCACATGGGATAATTCCTCCCATCTGATAACTTCTCAATCGATGCACTGAGCACTATCCATTTCTTTGATCATCGAATCTGTGCCTGTTTCAGAAGACACTCATAACTTTCTTACATATGAATGTTCCTATTCAAAATTATCTCAGCCTGTTTGCAATTGAACTCTCAAACTTTAACCATAGATAGATTAACTATGGATTTAGACATGTACAAAAGGATTTCTCAAAAGATTAAACACAAAAGGAGAATCAGCGAAAAGATCGACGCGCAATTCTCTGAAAACTTTTTCTTCTCATAAGTTTTCATACATCTGATGGATGACATACATAATGTTCATCTCAATCTCTCCTATTCTTCTATTCTTCACATCTATTGTCTTCTCTATCTCTTCTATATCTCTCTCCTCAACAATGAGCATGTATCTCTCTCTATATATATACGAGTCTAACTCGTCATTTTTCCAAATACATTGAAATATTTACAATACTAATGTACAAAAGAACTTTGTTTCTGAATCTCCTCTTTTCCTTGAAACTAATCTTCAATCTTTCATTCATCTTTCCACTTATATATTTTATGTAATCACTAATTGTTGATTGTTCTGCTCCAACAACTCCCCCTCAATCATCAATTGTGATTACCTGCATCTTCTTTATCCCTGCCATATCTTTAAATCTCTGCAACTTTGGTCCATCCAAACTTTTTGTCATCATATCTGCAAGTTGATCTTTTGTAGGAGTATGCATGACCTCAATTTCTTTATCAATAACCTTCTTTCTCAAAAAATGATACAGAATTTCAATATGTTTAGTTCTAGCATGAAACACAGGATTTGTTGCCAAGTATAAAGAACTCATATTGTCTCCACAAATGATAGGAGTACTATGAACAACATCAAAACTCTTCATAAGTGTCTTTAGCCATATTACTTCCTTTGCAGCTTCCACCATGCCTTTGTATTCTGCTTCTGTAAATGATAGAGCAACTGTATGTTGCTTCTTAGAGCACCATGAAATTAGCTTGTCTCCCACATAACACAAATATCCATGTGTTGATCTTCTATCATTAGAATTACCTGCCCAATCTGCATCACTGTATATTTTGACTCTTGTATCTGAAGTATATCCATAATACAGACCTTCTTTAAGTGTACCCTTGATGTACCTAAGTACTCTTTGTCCTGCAATCCAATGTTCCTTTCTAGGACAATGCATGAATTGAGATAGAACTCCAACTGCATATGATAAATCAGGCCTTGTTAATGTAACATAAATCAAGCTACCCACCAAACTCTGATAGAGCTTCATATCTTTGAATTCTTCTCCTCCATATCTAGTCAACCTGTGATTTACTTCCATTGGAGTTGGTGCTATGCTGCAATCTTCCATTTTAAATTTGGTTAGCAAATTTTTCAGATACCTTTCTTGAGTTACATATACTCCATGCTGAGTATATGAAATCTCCATTCCCAAGAAGAATGACAAATTTCCCAAATCACTGATTTTGAACTCTTTCTCCATTTGTTTCTTAATCATGTGTATGCCTTTGTCATCTATTCCTGTAAGTATTATGTCATCAACATAAATACAAACATAAATAAATCCATCCTCACTTGCTTTGACTAACAAGCTACTATCTGCCTTTGATGCTTGAAATCCAAGTTCCTTTAAGAACTTTACAAGCCTATAATTCCAAGCCCTTGGGGCCTGCTTCAACCCATACAAAGCTCTCTTGAGCTTACACACATAATTTGGATACACTTGATCTTTGAAACCATCTGGTTGCTCCATGTAAACTTCATCTGAAATATAACCATTCAGAAAAGCATTTTTAACATCTAATTGAGATAATTTCCAACCTTTGCAAGCAACAATTGCTATGAGAGTCCTTATGGTTGTCATCTTTGCAATAGGACTATAAGTTTCATCATAGTCCACACCATATGTTTGTGCATATCCCTTCACAACAAGTCTAGCTTTGTACATGGACACACTTCCATCTGCAAACCTTTTTGTTTTGTATACCCATTTACATCCAATGATCTTCTAACTATTTGGCTTAGGAACCCAATCCCAAGTCTCATTTTCCATCAATGCATCATATTCCTCTTGCATAGCTTTTTCCCAATTCTTCTTCCCTTTGGTGTCATCATATGTGGATGGATCTTCATCTGCTTTTAACATATAAGCATAGTCTTTAGTAGTCAAGAATGAAGTATCATAGCTATACCTAGTAGGTTGCCAATTGTGCCTAGATGACATTCTGACTTCTCCACTTCTTGAAGTTTCTAGTTCATCACATTCTGGATCAAATCTTGGCATTTCTTCAACTTCAACCTATACTTCACTATTCTCACCTTCATTAAATATTTGAACTTTTGATTTACCTTTCCTTTGATTCACAATTTCTTCAACATCTGCATGATTATTAAGTGTACCTGCATACCAAGTACCTTGCTCATCAAATGTAACATCCTTAGACACAAGAAATTGCTTTGTGGATGGATTCCACAATCTATAACGCATCTGTTTGTCATCATAACCAATGAATACATAATTTTTTGCTTTAGGTTCCAATTTATGCCTCAATTGAGATGGCACATATGCATATGCCAAGCATCCAAATATTATACAATGATCCAAGGTAGGTCTCTTACCCCACCACGCTTCATATGGTGTCATACCCTGCAAGGCTTTACATGGTAACCTATTAACCAAGTATGTGGCTGTATTTACAGCCTCAGCCCACAAATAATTAGGACAATTTTTCTCCTTCATTATAGATCTTGCAAACTCAACAAGAGTTCTATTTCTTCTTTCTGCTACCCCATTTTGTTGAGGAGAGTACCTGCAAGTAACCTCTCTCTTTATACCTGCATTCCATAAGTAATCACTGAATTCATTAGAGAAATACTCTCCCCCTCCATCTGACCTTAACCTCTTCAATCTTTGACCTGTAATTCTTTCTGCATATGCATGATAGTGTTTAAATGTGTTAAACACTTCTGACTTGTCTTTGATCATATAGATTGTGATCCACCTGGTAGCATCATCAACATATATAACATAATAACTTGAACCATTTATACTAAAATCTTTTGAAGGACCCCACACATCTGTATGTACCAATTCAAGTCTTTCTAAATACATAAAACCATGCTTATTGTATGATTTCTTATTAGCCTTACCTAATTGACATGCTTCACACCAGTATGTCATGTGTTGACCTGCAACATTAGGCAATCGAAGCACTGAACCATTGTTAATCATTTCTTTTATACCTCTTTCATTAAAGTGTCCAAGTCTTTTATGGCAAAGATCCAATTCAGACACCTTTTGCTCTCCATATGTAAACATAGCATGTCCAACACTACCTTGTATCTTTAATGTGAAGAGCCTTCCTTCCTTCTTTCCTGTAACAATCTATTTATACCCTTGACTAGGGTCTTCAACATAAACTCCATCATTAGTGAACCTTACCTCATATCCTTTTTCCACAATTTGTCCTACACTTATCAGATTTTTAGGAATTGTAGGAACATACAGAACTTTACTCAAAAGAGTGCTTCCATCTTTGGCTTTGACTGAACCAATTGAATTTACTTTGTGCTTTGTATTATCACCTATCTGAACTGTATGATTAATTGCATTATGATCTAAATCAGTCATCAAAGCAATATTTCCACTCAGGTGATTACTACATCCTGAGTCAATATAAAACACTCTCATGTCTTCATGTGAGGCTTCACATGTTGCATTCATAATAAGAGTCGGGTCTTCTTTTTGATCTGATGCATAATTGTAGTAGGTGTTATTATAGGATTGATTGTGGAAGCTTCTTCCTCCACCTCTTCCACAATAATTCCTACCACCTCTACCTCTGAAGTTTCCTCTCTGATATCTTCCACCTCTACCTCTTTGAGTAAAATTCTGACTAAAATTACCATTGCTTTGATTATTGTGCCAACAATCATGAGATAGATGATTGGTCTTACCACATATCCAACAAGCTTTGGCATTATCTTTGTTATTTTTGCCTCTTTCTCTACTTATGCCACTTCCTCTTCCTCTTAGGAAGTTTGATTGGCTTGAAGTACCTTCATCTTCAAGTGATTGTTGCTTTCCTTTGCTAGCTTTCTTCTTGTCTTTAGAATACATTGCATGACCTGCACTCTTATCAACATCTCCTTTGATATCATTCTCAAAAGTTAGCATATGTCCTAACAATTGATTCAAATCAAGAGTGAAATGATCTAATGAAAGTTCTGTAGATAAAATAAAAGGCTTCCACTTCTCATCTCCTCTAAGTCCTGTGAGAATTTGTCTTAGCAACTTATCTTCTTCAATATCTTCATCAACTATACCTAAAGAATCAGCAATGTCTTTCATCTTTGTCACATAATCAGATATTGATTGTGAAGCCTTCTTCTTGAAGGTAGTAAACTCTGCCCATAATGAAGCTTTCCTTGATTTGGTTGTATTCTGAAAATGCTCTTCCAAATCATTCCAAATGTCACTTGCACTTTCAAGTCCTCTGATATGAGGAAGCAAGTAATCATTTACTGCCATGTAGATTATGCTCCTTGCTTGAGCATCCTTCTTCATCCAAATCTTTATATCTGCAAGCTTCTCCCTAGTTGGAACACTAGGATCTCTGAACTCTGGCTTTTCTTCATCTCCTATTATGTATCCCATCAGATCTTTGCTCATAAGATGAGCTTCAATTCTCATAGAACAAGTTGGATAGTTTTCTCTATCCAACTTTTCAATTTGGAGAACATCTCCCATCCTTGCTTCACCTGTAATCTCAAATCTTTAATCCTTATAAGGAATGAATGTACCTTGACTTCGAGTATTACTCCTTCTGATCCTTTTGATAACCTTTATGTGTATTCCTTCAATCTTTCTGTCACACTTTATCCTTTTGTACCTCAAAGATGTGAAATATGTATGTCTGCAGTAGTCAGGGTCTTCCTTTCCTCAATTTTGATACAACCTGCTCTGATACCACTGATGGAGAGTGTTGCTCTCCAAAAGAAAAAACTATCCTTGATGTTAGACCACCTCTATATCAAGAATAGCTATAAACTCCAACCAATTTTGGAAGACAAGTACCAAATTATCAAGAAAGTAGCTAACTGTGAAGAAACTTGTTTCTTAGGAAAGTCTGCTACACATTAATCAATCATTGACTAATCATTTGCGTAACATTTTTTATGAAACTTTGTAGAATATGTCGCCTAGAGCTTGCACACCTTCTCCAAGTCAAAATACTTCAAATGCTTGAGTACATTGTGAGAAATAACTCAAACAGTTTACCTATGTCTGAAATTGTCTCTCTATAATGTCGACTTTGATACCTGCAACTTCTAAGACATGGTTCTCCAAAACTAGAACCCGTTTAAGCAAATTCTTTTAGCCATAGATGGCTTACCTCTCAACTTAAATTGTGAATCCTCATTTGTGTAAAACTTTACATATACACTGAGCACTGTCCATTTCTTTGATCATCGAATCTGCGCCTGTTTCAGAAGACACTCAGAACTTTCTTACATATGAATGTTCCTATTCAAAATTCTCTCAGGCTGTTTGCAATTGAACTCTCAAACTTTAACCATAGATAGATTAACTATGGATTTAGACATGTACAAAAGGATTTCTCAAAAGATTAAACACAAAAGGAGAATCAGAGAAAAGATCGACGTGCAATTCTCTAAAAACTTTTTCTTCTCATAAGTTTTCATACATCTAATGGATGACATACATAATGTTCATCTCAATCTCTCCTATTCTTCTATTCTTCACATCTATTGTCTTCTCTATCTCTTTTATATCTCTCTCCTCGACTATGAGCATGTATATATATATATATATATATATATATATATATATATATATATATATATATATATATATATATATATATATATATATATATATATATATATATATATATATATATATATATATATATATATATATACGAGTCTAACTCGTCATTTTTCCAAATACATTGAAATATTTACAATACTAATGTACAAAAGAACTTTTTTTCTGAATCTCCTCTTTTCCCTGAAACTAATCTTCAATCTTTCCTTCATCTTTCCACTTCTGGATTTTATGTAATCACTAATTGTTGATTGTTCTGCTCGACCACTTTTCACTTTGTTCATGAAAGTATTGATAAGCAGGTTCTAGGTGACCAGACCAATATGGGACCAGAAATATGTGTGGAGCCTCCAGTCTCCTCCCAATAGGAGTCTGAGGGAGAATGGACCTATGTGGATAATAGGAAAAATAAAAAACTAAATCATTGCTCTGGTAGTTCCTCTTACCTTTCCCCACTTGAAGATGATTGTGCAAGAACGAGAATGAAGAAAAATGACGATTTCTCTGCTCAACTCACTTACCAGGATAATGATCAAATTTTACACTATCAGAACAATAATATTGGATTAGATGATGTTGAAATGGGGATGGGTGATAATAGCCAAACACCTAAAAAATCCAAACCCAAAAGGAAAGAAGTTTTTTGGGTGTCTGGTTCTATTATTAAACCCCTCAAGAACCTAAGAAAGTAAGGTGTCTTCTGTTCAATTCTTTTCTCCCATTAACTCTATAAATTTAATTTTTCTCAATATCAAGGGTATGACTGATCCGGTTAGCGGTAAAGTGGTGAACAACTGGATGAAGAATACTAATCTTTTACCTGACATTGTATGTCTTCAAGATTTGAAGGTTGGTGGATTTGAGCTTCAAGCCAATCTTCAGATTGTCTCTAGTAACCACTCCTGTTACTACACTAAGCACATCAGCAAAAAAGGTGAAGCTTCCATTGGTATTGCTTCCAATCTCTCTCATTGTATTGATGAAGTTCTTTATAGTAACACCAATCAGTGGGTGGCTAGCTTAAGGTTCAAGGATCCTATAAACTATACCATTGTTAGTATATATGCTTCCAACAATAATGCTGAAAGAAGTGTTTGTTGGAAAGAGGAGTCTGACTAATGATGTTATCCTTTTGGGTGACTTTAATATGGTCATGTTTGAAAAAGATAGGGTTGTAACCCTGACAATATCGTGCAGGGTTTGGAAAAGAAGGAGTGGCTTGGTATGGTTAACTCTCTCACCATAATTGACTATTCTCATTGTACTGGCCACACTTGGAGGAACAGAAGTACTAATGGACCTCTGTCTACTAGGCCTGATAGATGTTACATGAATGTTAACAAATTTCATGACCTATGGCAGCGTAAGTGCTTTATTGACTCTTCTCTTCAGATGTCTGACCACTATCCTTTGGTTGTTAAGTTATTTATAAACTCCCCTGATTATAAAGCGGATTGGATTCATTTGAATGCTTCCCTTCTGAAAATTGATTGTGTTAAAGAGAAGAGCAAGAATATCTTTACCTTTCATTTTGTGTCTAAGTGTTCTCCTTTTGTTGCTTGGGAAAGAGCTATTAAAGACATTCAGTCTCTTTTCATTAAGTGTAAGCTTCAAGCTAAGGAAATCAGATATCAAAGAAGGATGATGATTAAGAGAGAGATAGACAATATTAAAAGTCTTGGTGAGACTACGAAAAGGCTTAAGCTCCATAAGCTTCAGGAAAGGTTGAGGTGGGAAGATTATATTAGAAATGAAAGTCTTGATGAGACTACGAAAAGTCTTAAGCTCCATAAGCTTCAGGAAAGGTTGAGGTGGGAAGATTATATCTCGGCTAGTGGCGCTCTTGCCTCATCTAGAGAATTTGGGGTTGGGAAAGTTGATAGACCTAACAAACACATGTTTGATCTTATGAAAAAGAAAAAGGCTAGGGATTTTGTACCCTTGTTGAAGAAAAGTGATGGAGGTTATGCTACTTCTATGAAGGAGAATTTGCAGGAGGCCATTGGCTTCTTTACCAATATTTTCTCTAGGTCTCCCAAGAGAGGGGAGGATATCCAGAGGGCTAGGGCCACTATTGCTCTTTAAAGGAAGAAAATGATTCCTCAGCACCTGGCCTCTATCCTGGACCTGCCCCTCTCTGTCAGTGAGGTTAGAGAAACCATTAGTAAATTGAAACCTTGTAAATCTCCTCGTCCTGATGGTATACCTAATGAATTTTTTCATGAGCTTGCTGATTTCATTGTCCCCTTTATTCTCTTGGTGTGGCAAGAGGCCATTAGAAGAGGTACTCTCTCTACCTTTATCAATTATGGGGTCATCAAGTTGGTTCACAAAAAAGGGGTTAAGGATGACTTAAACAATTGGAGGCCTATCTCTTGTCTGACTTCTTTGTACAAGATATTTGCCTCTTCCTTGGCTAGACGACTTAGCCCTATTATAGACATGATCAAAGGTTTCATCAAAGGTAGATATATTTTGGATGCTATTATTTCTATTCGGGAAGGGCTCAATTTTGCTCAAGATAATAAAATTGACATTTTCTTTTTCAAGGTTGATTTTGATAAGGCCTATGACCGTATTGAGTGGGATCTTATTCTTGACTCTCTCCAGGACATTGGAGCTGGTAAAATGTTTATCAAGTATACTAGTACTCTCTTTGGCAATGCTAACTCTAAAGTGGCTATGAATGGTTATCTTTCTATCCCCTTCCAGGTTTATAGGTCTGTTAGACAAGGTTGTCCCCTTGCTCCTCTCCTTTTTGCTATAACTAGTGACTCCCTTGGCTGGTTGATTAGAGATTGTATGGAGCAAGGTACTATCAAAAGTTGGGCTATTCCTGGTGCTCCCTCCCCTATTGGTCTTCAGATGTTTGCTGATGATACTAATATGATAACTTTGGCTGATAACTTATCTGCTGAAAATTTTATGATTTGTCTTCAATTATTTTGTACTACCAGTGGGTCTGTGGTCAACCATTCCAAAATTGGTTTTTATGCTACTAACAAAGAGATGCATGCTTGTGTAATGAACAACAATTGTGACATTATAAAGGAAGGTGTTGTTTTTAGACTGTTAGGTATTCCCATGGGTTTTGGTGTGTCCTTTGAACAAAGATGGAACTCGGTTTTTGACAAATTCAGATCTAAAGTGTTTCATTGGATGTCCTTTCAACAAAACCTATCCCAAAGTCCCACTGTGTTGTCAAAGGGCTCCCATCTCTTGGATACAAAGAAATTCTCCTGGGAGTGTGTAAAAGCCTGGACATTGCTCTGTGGTAGATTCTTAGAGCTCAAATCCTGCTTTGTACCAGCCCCTTGAAGCTTCAGAGTTGAGTTGTGGCCCCTCTTAGTTTTCCAATGACACAATGCAAGTTCATATGAACTTTGGAAATGATGTGAGAAAATATTGAACCAAAGCAGACTACTTCCAAGGTGAAGGATTAATCAAAACCTAGCTACTGCTTGTTATGCTCCGTGATTCTAGTATAGTAGGAATTAGAAAACTTCCTTTTAGAGGTAAAAAATTAGCTTAGTAAGCTAATGATTCCAAGTGGAATCACTTTAAATGATTCACTATATAGAGAGCATTCAATTTAGCAATTGAATCATTACCCTCGATTTTTTAGGACCTCTACAGAGTTTTCCCAGTGAGTGCTTTGATGCACTTTTCTCCAAATTGGCCAAATGGATTGTCTTCAAAATTTGGGAGATTGTAGAGAACTTGGAGCTGATTCCAACAAGCTATAGAACATTGAAAATGTTAAAGTAATGACTGAGATATGGGCAGTACACATTGACTATTATGAGTGACTATGACAGAGAGACCATAGATGAGAAGTATTGATCTATTGTATTAGAACACAATGTTGTACAAGATCATAGGCATGATAATCATAGCCTAATGATGATGAGAATTGTAGGTTACAATATAGACCTCACTCTCTTACAATGTGGAAATGGAGAACTCGGGAATAGAGTCACACACCCACGCGTTTTTTAACATCTTTTATAGATGAGATGTTTGAATTTGAATTTGAATCCTCCATTGGCTAATAACTAAAAAATAGTCCTCCAATCTAGGAGATATTTCGTCAAATGAAGTCGTGACTTTTCCAACTAACAAGTCCATGAGTTTGATAGTGGTTACAAATATTCTCTGAAGTAAAAAAAATGACTTTTACAAAAGGTAAAGGATAAAAACTTCCTAGCAATGGTTTCCAAGGAGCTTCAATTGTTCATGAACTTTTAGCCAAATGTGTAGCCTCAAACTTTTCACCAACAATTATTATATTATATTTATAATGTAATCTAATAGCTAGCCATTCTCTTATAAAGTTCTTGGTATTGATGGAATTTCATATGCATTTTTTTTTTAGCTAAATATTTTCTTAGTTATTTTATTCTCTTGATTTCACAAGGGGCAACTGGAAAAAGTAATCTTCTTTTTTCTTTTCCAAAATGAAGTTTGGCAATAGCCTGCTCTCTCAAAATTTAATTAATAGAAAAAATAATTGTACAAGTGAATGGCTCTAGTGCCCATGGAACCCTCGAATCCCACAAAGCAAAGGTTTTTTTTTTTGAGAGAACAATGAATTGGAAAGAAACACACACCCATCCTCGTAAGGTAGAGGCACCCATCTTTGGGAACTTCATGGATACCCATCATTGGGAACACAAAGAAAAGGTTGCTTAAAACATGCTAGAAACATTACAAAGAAGGTTGATAACCCTTTTGGCCCTTTCATGGGGAGCCCACTTTCTTTTAATCTTGTTGCTCTCAAGGAAATACACTCTATGATGCTTAAAAGGCAGGGGGCTTTTTAGACTTGTAAAATCTTTTGCCTAAAAGGAAAAGAGATTTTCCAATCAACCATTATTTAGGAGGGCTACTGAAGTTGGTGGCACACCTTTCTTTCTAGATCTTCCAAAGGGTCTCACGTCTTATAGCATTCCAAAATGCTAAGGAACAACTGATCACTTCACCTAGCAGCGCTTTCTTCTAATTGATTTTGTTGCGAACAATAAGGCTCATATTATTCATAAAATGTAGCAAAAATACCACGTGAGTTCTAGAACATGGTGAGTCAAATTAGTGAGTCACAAGGGAGCTTCAGTGGTGTCATAGTGGAAGGTCGATGTGGCTAGTTCTCAAAGTCCATCAATACTTTGCTTATTTGAGCACTTGAGTTATGTAATACCTCCATCCAAGTGTCTAGCACGAGTTTAGATGTATTAGGAAGGTTTTAGATTAGTTTTCCATGCTATAAAAAGAGGAGAAAAGTCGTGATCTTATGGGATGTCCAAGAGAGTCATATGTGTATCTCTACACTGCTGTAGTTTTGTATGCAGAGATTGCAGAGCTTGTATCTCCCTCATTATATATCCAAATTACATGTTTGATAGCTCATTTGAAAGCTCTTACTGTCTACTTTCGTCCTTTAAATTTTCATAATCTTTGAGTTTGGGAGCTGAGAGCAGTACTCTCTGCAAGTAATGTGTGTTCTCTAGTTTTACCCTCTGCTGAAGGTCTCCATTAAACCTCAAACTTGCAGAGCCATATCTCCTTGTGTATGTATCCAAATCATGTGTTCTTTAGCTTCTTAGAAAGCTCTCTAGGTCTACCCTGTATTCTGGAAAGTTTCAAAGTCATTGGAGTTGTGAGTTAAGAGCAGTAGTCTCTGCAAGTGATGTGTGTCCTCAGGTTCATCTCTGTTTCAAGGTCTCCATTAAAGCTGCATATTGCAGAGGTCATAGATCATTGTGTATTTATCCATTTGAGGTGTTCTATATCTTGTTGGAAAGCTCTTAGAGTCTAGTTTATGTGTGGGAAATAGTTTTGGAAAATTCTAAGTGAATAAAGAGCAATTTTCTCTGCAAGAAAATTGGTCTGTGCATACTAGTTTGTGAAAAAGTCAACTAGGTCCTGTTGGGTTTCACCTACTTCTATCTGTACTTTCGAGATCAATAAACTCCAACAGATTTGTCCCTCCAACAACATGATTCCCCTGAAAGATCACCAGATTGGCATTCACTTTGGGCATGAAAAGAAGTAAGTGTTCGTGTTTTCATTTCCCTGAAGGCATCGTTTACACCATGGAAGGGTTCCACAAATTTTGTTCGCTTTTACATTAGTCCAAAGTCTTCGGTGGAGGATTTGTCAAATAAGAACTGATTTTTTACCTTGATGAGGGGATGCCAAAGGGATTGGAACTTAAGATCCCACCTAAAACTCCACCAATCCAAACACCATCTCCTCTTAAGTGTGACATGAAAGTCCACATTCTTCTTGAAACTCAGAATTTTATCAAGATTGTTGTTGTTTTTCCATCTAAGACCCTCAAGGTGAGGGGATATTGATATATTAGTGATGTGTGTGAACACTCTAGGACTGCCGGGGCACTTTTTTTCCTCTTTAGGAGGTTGTTTGCCCCCAACTTGTATGTACGCCTATTGCCCTAATGGGCTACTTATCTTTGTACATTCTAGTGGTAATACATTCAGCATTGTGTGTTGTGCTCCAAGCTTCTTCTTCTTCCTTGTGATATTCACATGCTTTTGCGGACATCTAACTCCAACAATTGGTATCAGAGCAGGTTGCCGCTTCATCTAGGGCATTGTCTACACCTCTTCGGTTGGAGTCTTAGAATCGCATGAAACTTGGTAAGCATACTCAGGGTGTTTAAGAGATTTGAGCTCGTTTTGGCCGCCGAATGCACTATGATAGTGCTTGTGCAGGCTATTTCATCTTTTTGTGCCAAAGGTATATAACAGTTTCGACTTGTCAATATAAGCGGCTTGAAGTCTGCTATAGGTTTACCAGAATTCATTTGGGTAGTTCTATTCATCTTTTTGAGATACAGTCAATTTTCTGCATCAAGCTATTTTAGTCATCGACCATGGCTGAAAGTAGTGATGTATTCTGTATGTTGGTTGTTGAGAATACGTGGGATGCTACCAACCACCCATTATGGGCTTATATGATGCGTCATGTATTGGTCCCAAAAGGACTATGGAATATTATGCAGGGCATTGAAAGACATCCTGTTACACCTGCGAATATAGGTACTACAAATACAAGTGCTAGAGCTGATAGAGATGGTGTCGAAGATGATGGTATTCTACAGATTCTTGTTCGTGCTACTATTTCTATTGCACCTACTATAGAGTAAATTTGTTGGGATGGTAGAGATGCTCAAGCGCATGCATTGATAGCCTTGTCTATCAAACATGCCATTATTCCTCACATTCGCTCTTGCAGGACAGCTAAGGATGCTTGGGGTACACTTACCACATTTGTACCAAGCTAGAAATGAGGCTCGTGTTGTTTACCTCTGAAAACAATTGGAGAGTGAGCACATGAATGAAGGTGATTTTATGGATAATTTTCTCACAAAGATCAAGGATTTGAAAGAATAGTTGATTTCTGTTGATGAAGTTGTACTAGATAGCTCACTGTAGACCGTTTTGAATGGTCTTCCTGACTCATATTAGATTTTTTCTTCTACTCTTTGTTTGATGATGAAAGGCAATCCTAATGCCTTGTCATTTAAGGAGTTAGTCTCTGTTATGTTGCAAGAAGACAAGTATAGGCAAAACAAGTCTATTATGCGTATTGGAGATCAAGCTTTCTTGGCAAGTCAGAAGGGCAAAGGTAAATGGAGCTCTTCTACTAGTAAGTAGAAATCTGCAAATGCTACACATTCGAATAAAGAAGACAAAGATGAGAAGAAATCATAAAAGCAGAAATTGTTTTGCAAGTATTGTAAAGAAAATGATCATGTCATCAAGATCTATCCAAAACTGACTGCTAAAGAGGCAAAGAAGAAAGAGGCCGGAATGGTTGATGCAGAGGCCTCTACACCGAAAACAGAGTCTGCTAATCTTGTGCAGGAAGAAGAATGGGCGTTTACTATTGTTTGTAGTTTTGACCCATCTTCTCATGAGCAGTGCATGTCTGCAGTAGACTCAGATGTTTGGTACTTTGATAGTAGGGTGACCAAGCATATTACCTTGCAGCATAGTTTCTTCGTTTCATTCGAGCCTGCCCCTATAGGGAATACTCTTACATGCACCAACAACTCCTCCTATCCTGTTATGGGAGTTGGTAAGATCATTTTGACTACTGCTCATGGTAGTTCTTTCACTTTTTTAGATGCTTTGTTTGTGCCAGGGATCACAAAAAATCTGTTATCAGTTTTTGCATTAGCCAAGATTGGCTTGGTTGTAAAATTTGTTGATGACAGATGTACAATTCATGATCTGTCAAATGGCAACGTCATTATTGCTTCTAGCATTTTATGTCTTGGGGTATATAGGCTCATAGAATATGAAAGATCTGTAACTGATTTGGCATGTCCAGTACATGATTCTTAGGCTATGTTAGATGTAAAGCTTTGGCATGCACGCTTTGGTCATTTGAATTTTGCTAGTTTGCTATGCCTGCAGAAATCTGAAATGGTGTCCTCTTTGCCCAAACTTGAGGCACCCGGTAAACATGTATGAGAAGGCTATATTTTGGGAAAAATGCAGCGTTCTTCCTTTCCAAAATATGGTTCAGTTCAGGCTACTAAAAAATTGCAGCTTGTACATAGTAATGTTTGTGGTCCGATGCACAAACCTTCTTTTGGGAACTATCTTTACTTCATGACTTTCATCGATGATTTTTCCATGCATGCATGGGTATATCCATTGAAGGCAAAGTCCAAAGTGCTTATGCTTTTCAAATAGTTTCTGGTTTTGGCTGAAAATCTATCAGCATGTAAAATGGGCACCCTCCATTTTGATCGAGGAGGGGAATATATGTCTTCTGACTTTAATGCCTTTCTGGCTAAACGTGGGATAAAACATCAGTGTACAGTGTCGTATACACCTCAAAAGAATGGATTTGCTAAACGAAAGAATAGGTCACTCATTGAGATGGCGAGGTGTATGGTCAAGAGTCAAGCTTTACCACATAGTTTCTAGCTTGAGGTTGTTATGTATGCAGCATATGTTCTAAATAGGTGTCCCACTAAAGCGCTCCAGTCTATCACTCCATATGAGGATTGGCATGGTCCCAAGACATCTGTTGCTCATCTCCGTGTTTTTGGTTGTCTGGCATTAGCATTAGTGTCTGAACAACATTGCAAAAAATTGGATGATAAAGCAGTAAAATGTATATTTATGATTTACAATTCTCAAAGTAAAGGCTATCATCTGTATCAGACTAAATGCATTCTAGTTAGCTCTGATGATGTTTTTGTGGAGATTTTAGCCATTGCTTTCATGTACTAAGGAGACATCTGTAAGCTCCAAAGACATGTATTATATGTTGCTGCCTCTTTTTACAGGTGGACAGTCTAGTCCTGGTCCTAATGAGGCAACTTCTCAGCCTTTGGAGGTTTCATGTGATGATGCAAATCATTCCATTTTTTATGCAGATTTACATGATGCACTTCTTGATGAGAGATCTGATATTGAGGAGGCAAAAACTATGCCAAAATGGTTGGTGTGGACCTTGCGTGATAGCAAATTAGATGCACCTTTGTCATATTGTACTCAGCTAGCCTCTCATAGTGCCTCTTTTGCATCAGATTGCTATGCTATGGCTGTCTCTAGTCT
Source organism: Ceratopteris richardii (assembly GCA_020310875.1). Lineage (NCBI taxonomy): Eukaryota > Viridiplantae > Streptophyta > Polypodiopsida > Polypodiales > Pteridaceae > Ceratopteris > Ceratopteris richardii. The sequence continues at coordinate 221,906,312 of CM035408.1, forward strand.
CTATGATGAGACTGAACCTGTTTCGTTTGATGAAGAACAAAATTTTGACCATTGGATGGTTGCAATGCAATCTGAATATGATTCTATCATGAAAAATGGTACCTTGTCTTTATGTGAGTTGCCTCTTGGCAAGAAGACCATTGGCACTAAGTGGATATACAAGCTGAAGCGTAAACGTGATGGAACAGTGGAGAGGTATAAAGTTAGGCTTGTTGCAAAGGGTTATGTGGAGGAAAGAGGCATTGATTTTGATGAAACCTTTGCTCCTACTTGCCAAATGACTACTATTCGTAGCATCTATGCACTTGAAGCTCATCGTAGTTGGAATGCACATCAATTGGACATTAAAACAACATTTCTTAATGGTGAGTTGCATGGAGAAGTGTATGTTTTTTAGCCTCATGGCTTTGTGCAGAAAGAGCCTGAAAACCACGTGTGCAGGTTAAAGAAGGCATTATATGGTTTAATGCAAGCACCACGTGCTTAGTATGAAAAGATACATGCCTATCTCATTGCACATGGTTTTGAGAACAGTCCAACTAAAAGCACCTTATATGTTAAGCGTGCTAATGATGTACTTTTGATCATTGTGATGTATGTTGATGACATGCTGCTTACTGGTCCTCATGACATGCATATTGCTGATTTTAAGGCTGACTTGCATGCCTCATTTGAGATGTCACTATTTGGGCATTCAGTTTATGCAAGTTGATGGTGGAATGGCTTTGTGTCAAATGAAATAGGTTTACACATTATTGTAGCATTTTAGCCATGAAAATTGTAAGCCTATTGCCACTCCTATGGAGATAGGTTTACAATTGAGTCTTCATGATGGTGGAGATGCATTTGATGTTGTTCTCTATCAGCATGATGTTGGATGCGTGATTTACTTATGCATTACTCGGCCAGATATTCAATTTGTTATCTCATGGATGAGCAGGTTTATGCATTGCCTAGGTGTCAAGCATTGGCAGGCGGTTAAGCACATTTTTTGCTACTTGAGTGGTACCTGACTACTTGGATTGTTTTATCCCAAGGGGAATCACTACTGCCATATTTGCATACTTTTTCTAACAGTGATTGGGTTGGTTGCTATGACACTCATGTGTCCACCAGTAGCTTTTGATTCATGCTTGGTAGCTCATGTATATCTTGGTTGAGTAAGAAGTAGCCTATTATGGCCACTTCCATTTGTGAGCCTGAGTATAGGGTCCCTTTCACAGCGATTGTTGAGTGTGTGTGGCTTACACTCCTTATGACTGATTTGGGTGTTGGTCAATCTTCTTCCACCACCATCTTTACTGGCAGACAGAGTGCATTGGCAGTTGTGAGGAACTCTATGTTCCATGCTCGCACTATGCACATTGAGGTGCATTATCATTATGTCAAGAAGAGGTTCTCTGCTGGAGAGATCAGCTTGGCATATGTGCCCACACAAGAGAACATTGCAAACCTTTTTTATGAAGGCTCTACCTAGGGAGAATTTTGAAGCTTTCCGCAAAGCTTTAGGCTTACTTCCTTTTGTGGATTGATTGCACATAGCTTGGCACTTCCTTCTACATGAGTGCCAACTCCTTGTTCACCATGTCACTCCTAGGGTGGATTTGTTGATATATTTAGGTAGTGATGTGTGTGAGCACTCTAGGACCGTCAGGACACTTGTTTCCCTCTTTAGGAGGTTTTTTCCCCCCGACTTGTTGTTGGGAATCAGGTAGGCCCATAACTAATACCACAGGTCCAAGTTCCATAGGTCCATGATCTACAACATAGATTCCATCAATCTTCCAATATTGACAAAACATGAACATACCACATTTAATCATACAAATGATGAGACGAAGATAGAGAAAGATTATACAACATGTGTAAAGTGTTATGTAAGCCACTGCTTACTCACACTATCATATATACAAATGTCAAATTACAATGTGGGAGCAAAACCCGCAACCACTCTATGTGAATTGAAATAGATGGATGAGTGAATATACAAATGTAACAAACATATTGAGATGTATGGACAGAAATGTGAATATATATGAGATGTGTGACCTAAAAGGTTGTAGAAGAGTGAATATGAGTGACATAAAGAGGAAGGATCAGTCTAAAATTGATAATCAACAAACCCTCATCTGGTTTTAGGCTATGGAAGACCCTAAGTCAGATACGTGTGTGAAAGATCACATACTTACAAAAGTAGCAAAGAATGCTAACAAGTTTGCTGTCAAGGATCCTCAAACTCATATGAACATACCTTCTCAAACACATCATCCAAATATGCATAAAGCATACATGTACTGGTTCTCTTGTACCTATGCCAAATAGGACTCGTTCTGATATGGATGCCATTTCCATATACTTCAAGTAGTACCTGTGTGTATAAAGAGAATATGTACCTGAATTCTTAACATAAGATGCAAATCTTATGTTAACCACCATCCAGTGTCTTTGAAGTAACACGAGATCTTCATGTAGAAGACAATCTTCAAATACATCATGTGGATGGCCGATCCACACCACCAAGTTGCTGATGGGTAAGTCCTCTCCATAAGCAAGAGTGTGAGCACACTCTTCTCCTCCAAGAAGAAGTCCATAGCCGCTCCTCAATGCGCTCCAAGATAGTAGCATGGCTGCCCCATGTGCTAAGAGCACCACCTCTATTGAGGTACCAAACCTGACATTGAACTAGGTGTAGGATGATTGAACAATGAGCCAAAGCTCTTCTTATATACGATGTGTATCCCTTGAAAAGCAATACGAAAGGCTTAACACACGTGATCGTTTACTTCAAAACGTAATCGCAAAAACTCCATCGCTGAATCGTACGTGCATTATTTCCCAAAAGCATGAAGGAGAAAAAAACATCACGCTACTGCGCCGTTGTCTACCGGAATCGAACTCGCGTGGGTTCAATGAGAGGCCAATGTACTATCCAGTGTGCTAGGTGCTTTTGTTTGAAGGGAGGTACAAACTGGACTGGATATATAACTTCATTTATCTGCAAACTTCATAAAATTCAAACTTGTACTCCCCAAATTGACCTTCAAATCTTTTCTTCAAAAGTCTTCTTCAAAACTGAATTTGATTTTCCTTCCAACCTTAAACACCTGAACTTGCTGAATATGAACCATAATACTTGAGAAAATATGCAAACTAGATATCCAATAGTGTACACATCAAGCAATTATTGCTTGACAACAAATGTAGCATGTACTGACTCTGAACCTGCTATTTCCTATCTTCTCAAAACTGAAAACATACACTAGGATCCACATATTTTGAATTTACCTTACGAAAGCTTTCTCAATGTACTTCTACTCTGTCATGTAAATACACTAAACAAAATCAAGAACTGAATCCTAGGACTTGTGACTGACAACTCACAACTTAGTGTATTATGGACACAGCTACTAGTTCATTTCTGACTATACTCAAGTCAACTCAACTCAACCCATGAGTCTCATCAAAATATCATATATATGATGTCATCATGTCTTCATCTTTGTTCATACTTCTTAGACCCTTATACCTCTTTCCTTCAGAACTTGGTATAAACATATATGTGTGCACTTTTGAAAACATACCTTTCTGTAATATCAAATTTCTCTTCAATAGAACTCTAGAACCTTCTCCTGAATAGGAACACCTAACAAGAACTTTCTCTAGACATTCTTCTTCTTCCTTCTTCTTTCAAAGCTGGAACATAAAGAGAAACTGACAAAGGAGATACAGGAATACCTTATATAGGAATACATGGAATACTTATAGGTATGAATCTGTATTCTTTCACATATGGTAGAAAATAAGTCTTCATGTTTCATCACCCCCTGGATGATTTAACACTAGTATCCAAAATTCTTCAAATATATCAGACTTTATGAATCTGGAACCTCTTCCTTCATAAATATGATCTTTCATAACATTAATACCTATGTCTGAAACAAAACTTCTAAACCCTTTTTATTAGCATTATGCACATACCAATAGCTTTTTCTGTCATTCCTAAGCTTCCCAAAAATCTAGAATAAGGTTAGCTGATCTATAAAAACCTTGCTATAAGCATTTTAGGATTCATAACCTTCTACAACATAACAAGTATCTTCTTCTATTCCTTTGCAACATAAATCTCATAGAATTTGAATCTTTGACTTACTTCTTCCAATACTAAGAATTTTTCAAAAAAAGGATAGACATCTGAATCACAAATACTCAATATCTTCAAGATCTATCTAGATCTTATCAAGATCTCTCCAACAAAATACCTGTATAGAATGTGCTCTCATCAAACCTTCATGACTGAATGTTTGATTTGTTACCCGAATGTCTCTAAGTGTCCATGCTTCTCACATAAAGTTCTAAAACTTTTCTTCAACCAAATCCTTCCAAGAATCACCAATTCCTACTTGACACATAAGTGGACAATCTCTCACCTTGAGAAGTCCAAAAGCTGCAGGTTGATATTTCATATCTTCATATTCTACCGAGGTGAAATGTGATAGTATGTGCTTTATTTTCTTTTGGCTAACTCCACTTCTCAATCAAGTGATAGGATCTGATGGAACACCTTTTTGAATACAAGCATGTATCCAAAAATCAAGACAAACAAAGAAAGTAGATTCTCCATCTAACTGGTACATCAAAAAATCTGAATTTTCTGAAGTTTTCTGAAAATACTGAAAATGAGGTAACCTTTCCAAACATAAAATCTCTCTCCAGGTCTCCAACATCTTCTACAAATACTCTTTTACCTTAAGAGTTAGATAAAGAAGAAATATACTTCTCTGCAACTTGTCATATACCAAGTAGCTCTGAATTGACACTCCATGAATTCTTTGAGGGAATATATAGCTACCTGCTGAAAATCTTCAACTTATATATAACTCATACATATGAGTCAAAATATACAAGTCTTCAAAATCTGCTCCCTTTCTTTCTCTCAATGTGATTCTTTGTCAAATCTACTAAATCATGACCAAGTATCATGCAAAACAAGAAATTGCTTCTTCTTTAAACTATTATCACACAAGATGTTCTTGTAGACTTGTATTTGGATGTAGAGGATAAAAGTAAGAAACATATATGGAAAATATAAGAGAAAAGGAAGTCTTACCTTTCCTTTGGAATTGTTGAACCTTCTTTTTCTACATCTTTCTTCCACCTGATGATGTCAACATCTTCAAACTTCTCTTCCATACCTTTTTTTCTATTCATCTTGAAGTAACAAGCATTGTTGACTTCTTCAAATGAACTTTTCTCTTCCTCTAGTGCTAAGAGTAAGATACAAAACAAACATAGTATACAAATGGAAGTGAATATAGAATCATGTTATACGATCTCCTCATATCTCTGAATCAAAATTCTGCTTCAAATGACTGATATGACTGAATTCACCAACCTTTTGGTTGAATAATGAATTACCTTTCTAGAGTTACCTCTCTAGATACAGAATGTGAGCAAAAAACTTCCAACCAACTTACAACACAAGATTGGTTGAAAACAAAACTTATGCTCTCCAAATCTGTCTTCTTAGATGAGCTTTCTTGGAATGAAAGAGATCTTTCAAAATTCTGTAGAAAAACCTCTAGATACCTGTTTTGATGTAGCTAATGCTTTTACTTTCAAAAGATTAAAGTGTATAAAGGCACTCCTTGAATCCTTCAAATCTCTTCATAACTACTCTTCTAAGATATGACCTGCAAATGATAATTTGATAGTAGACACTGATACCTATGATTTGATGTTGATCTCGTTCCTTCATCTTCTCCAAACCATTGTTTTTCCTTGAATTTGAAGTAGACTTCTCTTCATCAAGTCTTGGTCTTCAAATAATACTTCTGTAAAGTATTTTCATACTCTTCCAAAAGTATTTGGATGCTAACATATCATCAACTTCATACTCCACACTGATGAATAAACATGTGATTGAATTGTCTAATTCTCAAATCTCTACTCATCTAGATTAAGTGTGTATGTCAAATGTCAAATATTAGAAGATGTCGTTAAATCATATGTTGTAAACCTGGAAGTTTGGGAACCTGGGAATCTGAGAACTTGAATGCTCTGATACCAAATGTTGGAAATTAGGTAGGCCCATAACTAATACCAAAGGTCCAAGTTCCATAGGTCCATGATCTACAACATAGATTCCAGCAATCTTCCAATATTGACAAAACATGAACATACCACATTTAATCATACAAATGATGAGACAAAGATAGAGAAAGATTAGACATGTGTAAAGTGTTATGTAAGCCACTGCTTACTCACACTATCATATATACAAATGTCAATTTACAATGTGGGAGCAAAACTCTCAACCACTCTATGTGAAGAGAAATAGATGGATGAGTGAATATGCAAATGTAACAAACATATTCAAATGTATGGACAGAAATCTGAATATATATAAGATGTGTGACCTAATAGGTTGTAGAAGGGTGAATATGAGTGACAAAAAGAGGAAGGATCAGTCTAAAACTGATAATCGGCAAACCCTCATCTGATTTTAGGCTATGGAAGACCCTAAGTGAGATACCTGTGTGAAAGATCACATACTTACAAAAGTAGAAAAGAATGCTAACAAGTTTTCTATCAGAAATCCTCAAACTCATATGAACATACCTTCTCGAACACCTCACCCACATATGCATAAAGCATACATGTACTGATTCTCTTGTACCTATGCCAAATAGGACTCCTCTTGATATGGATGCCACTTCCATATACTTCAAGTAGTACATGTGTGTATAAAGAGAATATGTACTTGAATTCTTAACATAAGATGCAAATCTTATGTTAACCACCATCCAATGTCTTTGGCCAAAATCTTCACGTAGAAGACAATCTTCAAATACATCATGTGGGTGGCCGATCCACACCACCAAGCTGCTGATGGGTAAGTCCTCTCCATAAGCAAGAGTTCGGGCACACTCTTCTCCTCCAAGAAGAACTCCATCGCCGCTCCTCAACATGCTCTAAGATAGCACCATGGTTGCCCCATGTGCTAAGAGCACCACCTCTATTGAGGTACCAAACTTGGCGTTGAACTAGGTGTAGGATGATTGAACAATGAGCCAAAGCTCTTCTTATATAGGATGTGTATCCCTTGAAAAGTAATACTAAAACCTTAACACACGTGATCATTTACTTCAAAATGTAATCATGAAAACTCAGTTGCTGAATCGTACGTGCTTTATTTCCCAAAATCATGAAGGAGAAAAAAATGTCATGCTACTACGCGACTGTCCAGATGAATCAAACTGATCATGTGGGTTCAATGAGAGGCCAATGTACTATCCACTGCACTGTGCACTTTTGCTTGAAGAGACTACTAAAGCAGTAGCTACTCAACATGTTATACTCTGAGCAAAATGGACCAATGGGACATTGAAACATTTTTTTCCAACACTTGTATATATGCATATTGCCCTAATGGGCTACTTATCTCTGTATATTGTGGTGGTAATACATTCAGCATTGTGTGTTGTGCTCCAAGCTTCTTCTTCTTCTTCCTTGTGCTATTCACGTGCTTCTGCAAACATCTAACTCCAACAGGGGAGTCATGATTAATGACCAAGCAAGTCCTCAAGCACTTCCAAGCATTGAATATGTTGTGCAACAGGAACCGTTATTCATAATCCACTCTCCTAGCCATCTCAATGTCCTAAAAAAAATCTATTGGCATATTTCTTTATTCCAAAGTTGTTTCCACAAATGAAAACCTTTGTTCCAAATCTTCTTGGCTTTTTGGGGGTTTGAATTCTCAACACCTTTGATGCCCTTGATAGGGAACCATGTTGAGTCATTTTGTTTGATACCATAGCCCACTTCCAATGTTCATTGATCTTGGAAAATTGTTCTACCTTTATCCAACTCTTCCATGATAGGAAATCATATCAAGACCCAAGTGATTAAAGATTTTGCTCACAAGTTAGAAGATATTATTACTGCTAGGGAGGTACAGATGGTTTGTGATGAAGCAAGTATTAGTACTAGAGCATACACTACATTGTATAATGTTTTGAAGCAAACATTACAAAACAAAAGTATTTTGCAAAGTATTTTTCCATTCCCTTACAAAGTATCTCTAAAGAACAAGATGACCAATGAGGATGTAGCTAATACTCTTGGCCATTACTTGCATATAGAAGATGTTATGCCTGCATCCTTTAATATTATGCTACATCGAAGAAAGAGTTGAAAAATTCATCTAGAAGGGGATGAAGTACTTCAATGGGGATGCACCACAGTGCGCTCTCCTTCTCGATAGCTCCATGATGATACACTCGGAGTAGAAAACCAAGATCCTAAGGCTGCACACAGCACCCCACATAGAGGCTACAGAATACAAAGAAAACACAGTACACAGGGAGCACGAAGACAGACTTCTTAGGTCTCACAAATGTGGTCAAACTTACAATATGTGGCTGACAAGACCACTATATATTTTATTAAAGAACATATACAAAGAAGTGTCCAGTGGCCATTTGGCCTTTCACATGGACACTAACGGTAACAATCTCCCACTAAAGGCCAACATGGCCAAAGTAACTATGGGAGAAAAATAAAGAATGATAAAGAATACCTGAGTGTAAGTATACAAACTATACCTCCCACCTGATGGGCATGTTACATAGTATACAACTGACTATGTAAGATCAAGAATCAAGTAACCCCCATCAAGTGACAGCAGTATCGAAAGCTATCCTGTGGTAGAGCTTTAGTCAAAGCATCTACAACATTATCTCGAGTGTGAAACTTCTTAAGAATAATGCACTCAATGGCTAAGCAATCTCTAATGAGGTGATACCGCACCTCAATGTGCTTGGTCTTTGCATGATAGACCGGATTCTTAGCCAAAGCAATGGCACTTTGACTATCACTAAGAAACCGAGGTACATGCTGAGGTAAACCCATATCACAAGCAAGACGAGAAAGCCACAATGCTTCCTTACATGCCTCACTTGCTGCAACATACTCTACTTCTATGGTGGAAACAACTATACATTCTTGAAGATAAGATCTCCAAGAGATAGCACCTCCAACAAAATGAAAAATGTACCCTGATGTAGACTTACGATTGTCTACACAACCATCATAATCAGAATCTGTGTAACCAATAATGGATGCTTTCCCTCTACCTAAGCATAGACACTTGTCCTTAGTGCCACTCAGTTATATCAAAATCATCTTGACCACTTCCCAATGTTTCTTGCCAAGATTAGACATATATCTGCTCACAACTCCCACTGCAAATGCAATGTCTGGTCTCGTAGCTACCATAGCATACATGAGACTACCAACAACAGACTGATAAGGAATTTCGGTCGTGAATTCCTTTTGCTCATCTGATTTGGGGCAAACATCCTTGCTCAATTTCACATATGTGGGTAAAGGTGTACTCAATGCCTTTCCACCTTGCATATTGAACCTGTGAAGTACTTTGGATATGTACTCACTTTGAAAAAAGTATATGCATCTTTTACTCCTATCACGAGTAATGCGCATGCCAAGAATATGTTTGGCATCCCCCAAATCGTTCATATCAAATGTCTCACTCTACTTCTTTTTGAGAATTGACAAGTCATAAGAGAACTTCCCAACAATCAACATATCATCGACATAAAGTATCAAACATATCAAGCTGCCATATGAGCATCTCTTTGTGTAGAGAGAATGTTCATCATTGCTTCGAGAATAACCTTGAGACTTCATAAAAGCATCAAACTTTTGGTACCATTGTCTAGGGGACTCTTTAAGTCCATACAAGCTCTTCTTGAGCTTACAACTAGACTTTTCTTGCCAGGAACTACATAACCCTCTGGTTGTTCCATATAGATCTCATCTATAAGATCTCCATGCAAGAGAGTAGTTTTCACATCCATTTGGACTAACTCTAAGTCCTGTATTGCAACGAATCTAAGCAACATGTGCAGGGTAGTCATCTTGACCACTGGAGAGAATATTTCCTCGAAATCAACACCATGTTGTTGCTTAAAACCCTTTGCAACAAGTCATGCTTTATACTTTGGAGAAGCACTATCTGATGTGAATTTCAACTTATATACCCATTTACATGGTAAAGCTTTCCTACCATTTGGCAAAGGTACTAAATCCCAAGTACCATTCTTGTGAAGAGAATCCAACTCACTCTTCATGGCACGCTCCCACTTCACATGATCCTCTGTCTGCATAGCCTCTTTGTAGCAAGAAGGCTCACCGGCATCTGTTAGCATAGCAAAATCTAAAACTGGAACATATCTATCAGGTGGATGTTAGACACATGCAGAACGTCTCAATGGTTGCTGATGTCATGAACATGTGCAGACTCATCTGAATGGACATTCTCTTGAACATCCCTATGTGCAGCATTTTTATGCATGCTAACCGGAGGACTAGTATCCTCAAACACCACTCTTCTCACTTCAACCTCCTTAATGGGCTTTTTACGCATCTTAGACTCATTGAAAATGACATCACTACTTTTGATCACTATCCTTATTTCAGGATCCCATAAGCGATATCCAAATTTTCCTTCTCGACCGTATCCAAGAAAAATGCATTTCTTTGACTTATGGTCCAACTTTTGTCTAAGCTTCTTGGGTATATGAACGTATGCTTCACACCCAAAAACTCGAAGATGATCATAATATGGTGGCTTCCCTATCCAAAGCAATTGTGCCACTTTCACACCTTTGGCAGTACTATGTGAAAGGTTAATCACATGAACTGCAGTCAATACTGCTTTTGCCCAAAAGCCTTGTGAGAGGTTTGCATGATGCAACATAGAGATTACTCTATCTTGAATAGTTCTATTCATCCTCTCAGCTACACCATTCTGTACTGGGGTATAAGGAGCTGTAAACTCTCTACGAATCCCTCTAGACTGACAGAAAAGGCTGAATTCATGTGAGGTATACTCACCCCCATTATCTGAACGTAAAGCCTTAAGCTTAGTTCCTTTTTGAGTCTCAATTGAAGCAAGCCATTTTCTGAAAGTAGGGAATACCTTGTCCTTTGATTTGATAGGATACACCCAAACTTTTCTAGTAGCATCATCTATGAAAGTGACAAAGTAAAGAGAACCACCTAAGGACCTAGTGGGCATAAGACCACACACATCTGTATGAACGAGATCTAAAGGTTGAATTGAAGATTCAATGTGTGTTTTATGCACATTTCTCGTTTGCTTTCCATATTGAAAATGCTCACAAAATGAAAAATCAGAGAAAGATAACACAAGTACATAGCTAGTGAGAAAGATTTTCCATTCCACTACGTGATATATGGCCCAAAGGACCATGCCAAATACAAGCCATAGGCTATTCAGTTACAACTAACAAGTGTCCTCTATGTGATATAAATAAAGGATAAACTGAGCCAGCTTTGCTTCCTTTTGCAACAACCATATTTCCCTTTGATATACGAAAGGACTGAGCATAGAAGACCACCTTGTAACCAAGGTCATCAAGCTGACTAACTGTCATCAAATAGCATGATAACTGAGGTACATGGCGTACATTATGCATAGTAAATTAAGAACCATCAATGAATTGCACAACCACATCTCCAATCCCTAGAACATCACATTGGTAAGAGTCACCAAGTCTCATGGTACCAAGAGAGTTTGCTGCATAATTAGAGAACCATTCTCTATGTGGTGTCACGTGGAAAGAAGCACCAGAATCTAGGAGCCAAGTGTGGGAAAAAGAATCAACCATAAGAGCGTCAATTAGAATAGTACTATCAAGTGTCAACACATCACCATCATCAGAAATAGCATTAATTTCTTCAATCTTCATAGTCGAAGTAGATGGTGCAGGTATCTGTTTAACATGCCCATCAACATTCTGTCCATTACCTTTAGCATTCTTTAATGCATAACAATCTTTCTCCATGTGTCCTTTATTATGACAATAATGGCATTCAATATCTCTCTTTCTTGATTTACTTCTACTCTTATTCTGTTGACCATTCTTTTCCTTGTTCTTGCTCCTGCCACGTTGTTGATTCTTTCCTTGGTAAGAATCACAAACATTATATGCATCTCCACTCTGAGTGCCAACCATGGATTTTCTACAAATCTCCTCACTCAACAGTGCTCCACATATGTCATCATAGATGATTTTACCACCAGGTGCACTAGTGCTTGTTGGAACAAACCAATCACAAATTGGTGATTACAAAGGGCTTGAAGAAAGTCTATGGTCAGATTGAAGTGAAAGAAGTCAATTGAGGAAGAGAAGAAATTTCAAGAATGTAGATTGTATACATATGTACATTACAGGTGGAAATTCTTATAAATTGAGTAGAGATAATCCTTAGGATGATAAGGAGCAATCTAATAGATGCGGGATAAGTCTAAAATCATGTGTATATAAGTCAATGATGTAAAGAAATATGTATGAGAGTCACTAGAAGATAAGTTTTTGTGAGATAGATGTGAAGAGAGTTTTTCTCAGAAAATAGCGACGGGTTTTTCTCTGAGTTCTCTCAATGTGATCATGTGGATCCGAAATCCTTTTGTACACATCTAATCTGAAATCTAATGAAGCTATGTTCAGAATTTCATGATCTAATTCCTTTCCTGCTGTGAGAATGAGCAATAGGAACATTTGTATGTAGAATCTGTAGACAGACTTCTCAGAGTCGCACACTTTTCTGTGTCAATGTTTTGCTTAGATCTCAGTGCATAGTGTAAAGTTTTTAATGAGTGAGTACTCAAAATCTAAGTTAGAAGGTAAGGAAGCTATGGCTAAAAGCATTTAGCAAAACGGGATTTGTGCTGTGAGAAATCAACTTAAGAAGTTGACCATGTCAAAGTCGCCATTTCCTGGAAGACAATTTTGACATATCTTTGATCTTAAGGATCAAATTAAAGTTTTAATTATTACTTTGGAGAACTAATGACTGATATAATTGCGCAAAGGTATTGCAAAGACTTGTGTATCATTGATTTAAAGAAATCTGAAGATATGTGCAGGTAATGAAGTCAATTTCTGAAGCAGACTTTCTGAAGAAGGAACTTCTTTACTCAGAGAAGTGTTAATGAAAGTTTTGATAAAGAAAAACAATATTTGTGTAAAGTTTGGTGTATAACTGATATAGAAGTGTTCTTAGATCAGTATAGATCAAATCTTTGGAGCTTAAGAGGTCTCCAACAGTGGTATCAGAGCTGAAGGTGCAATACAAGTGAAGCAAAGGCATTGGAAGTCCCGACTACTGCAGATATTGAAGTTCTTTCTAATCGAAGGTGGACAAGGACAAATTCATGAAGATAACCTGCAGAAGTACAAAGCAGGAGTTTGAAAGATCAAGAAGGATTAAAGCTTTATATCGAAGGTAGATTCTATCTTCATAAACCATAGTAATTGTAGACACAGAAGATCAAAAGATGGGAGAAAGCTTGCAGATTGATAAGCTAGATAGGGAGAACTATCCAGCTTGGTCCATGAGGATGGAGGCACACCTCATGAGCAAAGATTTGATGGCATTCATCACAGGAGAAGAAGAAAAGCCTGAGTTTGCAAATCCTACTATTCCAACTAGGGAAGAGCTTGCAGATTTGAAGATCTGGATGAGAAAGGATGCTCAAGCTAGGAGCATCATTTACATGGCTGTAAATGATTATCTTCTACCTCACATCAGAGGATTGGAAAGTGCAACAGATGTTTGGAATGCTTTGGAAGATCATTTCCAAAACACAACCAAGTCAAGGAAGTCCTCACTATGGGCTGAATTTACAACTTTCAAGAAGAAGAGTTCACAATCAATTTCTGATTATGTGGCAAGGATGAAGGATATTGCAGATAGCTTGGGAGCAGTAGATGAAGACATTGAAGAGGAAAAGTTGGTAAGGCAAATACTTACAGGTCTGAGAGGAGATGAGAAGTGGAAGCCTTTCATATTGTCCATAGAATTGTCACTTGATCATTTTACTCCTGATCTTAATCAATTGCTAAGACACATGCTAACTTTTGAGCAGGACATTAAGGGAGATAATGATAGGAGTGCAAGTCAAGCTATGTACTCCAAGGACAAGAAAAGAAATGGCAAAGGAAAGCAGTCGACTGATGATGAAGGATCTTCAAGCCAAGATAACTTTACAAAAGGAAAAATGAATTTTAGAGGTAAAGGAAGAGGAGGTAAGAACAAGGATAATACTAAAGCTTGTTGGATTTGTGGCAGAACCAATCATTTGGAAAATGATTGTTGGTATAACAATCAAAATGGTGGAAGCAATAATCAGAGTTTTAATCAAAGAGGTAGAGGAGGCAGAAATCAAAGAGGCAATTTCAGAGGAAGAGGTGGTAGGACATCATATGCTAGAGGAGGTGGAAGAAGTTTTCAACCTCAGTCCTACAACAACAATTATTATAACTATGCATCAGATCAAAAGGATGATATGAATCTTATCTTGAATGCAACTCATGAATTAGTAGGAGAAGATCAAAGGGTGTTTTATATTGACTCAGGATGTAGCAATCATCTGAGTGGAAATATATCCTTGATGTCTGATATGGAAACAAAGGTGAATGGACATACAGTTCAAACAGGTGACAATACTAAACATAAAGTGGAGAGCATTGGATCAGTGAAGACAAATAGTGGAAATACACTTTTGAGCAAGGTACTTTATGTTCCTACTATTCCTAAAAATTTGATAAGTGTAGGGCAAATTGTGGAGAAAGGATATGAAGTCAGATTCACAAATGATGGTGTCTATGTGCAAGATCCAAATCAGGGATATAGAAACATAATTGCAGGAAAAAAGGAAGGAAGGTTGTTTACTCTCAAAGTCCAAGGTAATGTGGGACATGCTTTATTTACTTATGGGAGCCAAAAGATGTCTGAGTTAGACCTATGGCATAAAAGGCTAGGTCATTTCAATGAGAGAGCTATAAAGGAAATGTCAAAGAATCAGGTGGTGGTTGGTTTGCCAAATGTTGAAGGACAACATATGGTGTACAAGTGTGAAGCTTGTCAATTAGGTAAAGCACACAAAAGTCCTTACAACAAATCAGGGTACAAGTATTCAAATATACATGAATTGGTTCATACAGATGTATGGGGTCCTTCAAGGGACTATAGCATAAATGGATCCAGATATTATGTGTTGTTTGTTGATGATGCAACCAGATGGATTACTTTATATGTAATCAAGGATAAATCAGAAGTCTTCAAGACATTCAAACATTATCATGCTTATGCAGAAAGGATTACAGGACAAAAGCTTAAGAGGTTGAGATCAGATGGAGGGGGAGAGTATTTCTCTAAAGAGTTTGATGATTATTTGTGGAATGTAGGTATAAAGAGAGAAGTAACTTGAAGGGTACTCTCCTCAACAGAATGGAGTTGCAGAAAGGAGAAATAGAACTCTTGTAGAATTTGCAAGAGCAATGATGAAGGAAAAGAATTGTCCAAATTACTTATGGGCAGAAGCTATCAACACTGCAACATACCGTGTGAATAGGTTACCTTGTAAAGCTTTGGATGGAAGAACTCCTTATGAAGCATGGTGGGGTAAGAAACCTACTCTTGATCATTGTAAGGTATTTGGTTGTTTATCATATGCTTATGTTCCTTCACAATTGAGACATAAGTTAGAACCCAAAGCAGAGAAGTATGTGTTCATTGGGTATGATGATAGATAGATGGGTTACAGGTTGTGGAGTCCATCCACAAAGCAATTTCTTGTTACTAAAGATGTTACATTTGATGAGCAAAGCACATGGTATACAGGGTCAACAAATGATTATGCAGATGACAAAGAAGTACAAAGGAAAGGGAAGACAAAAGTAAGTGTATATGAAGAAGATATTGATGATGTTGACTATAAAAGTAAATTGTAGGATAATGTAGAAGATGGGCCAAGATTTGATCCAGAATCAAATGTGGCTGAGACTTCAAGAAGTGCAGAGGTCAGAAGATCCTCAAGGGAAAGGAAAGAGCCTATAAGGTATAGTTATGATACATATTTTCTAACAACAAAAGATTATGCTTACATTGTGAAGACAGAAGAGGATCCAATTACATATGAAGAAGCCAAAGGTAAACAGAATTGGGAGAAGGCAATGCAAGAAGAGTACGATGCTCTACTTGAAAATGAAACTTGGGAATTGGTGCCAAGACCAAAGAATCAGAAAGTCATTGGATGTAAGTGGGTGTATAAAACAAAAAGGTTTGCAGATGGTAAGGTGTCTAGATACAAGGCTACACTTTGTGGTCAAAGGTTATGCCCAAACTTATGGGGTAGATTATGATGAAACCTTTAGTCCTATTGCTAAGATGTCTACAATTAGATCATTGATTGCTATTGCAGCTTGTAAAGGATGGAAGTTATCACAGTTAGATGTGAAAAATGCATTTCTGAATGGATACATTGCAGATGAAGTGTACATGGAGCAACCAGAAGGTTTCATGGATTCAATTGGATCAGCTTATGTGTGTAAGCTCAAGAGAGCTTTGTATGGGTTGAAACAGGCTCCAAGAGCATGGAATTACAGGCTTGTCAAGTTCTTGAATGATTGTGGATTTCAAGCATCAAAGGTAGATAGTAGTTTAGTAGTGAAGGCAAGTGAAAATGGATACATATACATGTGTATTTATGTTGATGATATTATTGTCACAGGTACAGATGCTCAAGGAATCAATGAACTCAAGAAACAAATAGAGAAGGAGTTTAAGATAAGTGATTTGGGAAACTTATCTTATTTCTTAGGAATGCAGATTGTGTATACTCAACATGGAGTATATGTTACACAAGAGAGGTATTTGAAGAATCTTCTGGTCAAATTTAACATGGAGGATTGCAAGCCTTCAACCACACCATTGGAGGTAAATCATAAATTGAGCAGGTATGGAGGTGAAGAATTTAATGACATGAAGAAATATCAGAGTTTGGTAGGTAGTTTAATCTATGCTACCTTGACAAGGCCAGATTTATCATATGCAGTAGGTGTGTTATCACAATTCATGCATTGTCCAAAGAAGACTCATTGGATTGCAGCTCAAAGGGTACTCAAATATATCAAAGGAACCCTAAGTGAAGGTCTATATTATGGATTTACTTCTGACACAAGAATCAAAGTGTTTAGTGATGCAGATTGGGCAGGTGATTCAGATGATAGAAGGTCTACTCATGGGTATCTCTGTTATATTGGAGATAAACTAGTTTCTTGGTGCTCAAAAAGCAACATATAGTTGCTTTTTCATCCATAGAAGCTGAGTATAAAGGAATGGTAGAGGCTGCAAAAGAAGTAATATGGTTAAAGATCTTGTTGAAGAGTTTTGGAACTGATCAGAGTACTCCAATTATTTTTGGAGACAATATGAGTTCTTTGTATTTGGCAGCTAACCCTGTTTTTCATGCCAGGACTAAGCATATAGAGATTCAGTATCATTTCTTGAGGGAAAAGGTACTTGACAAAGAGATTGAAGTGATGTATACTTCAACAAAAGAACAAGTTGCAGATATGATGACAAAAAGCTTGGATGGACCTAAGCTACAGAGATTCAAAGAGATGGCAGGAGTGAAGAAGAATGGAATAATCACAATTAGTGATTGAGGGGGAGTTGTTGGAACAAACCAATCACAAATTGGTGATTACAAAGGGCTTGAAGAAAGTCTATGGTAAGATTGAAGTGAAAGAAGTCAATTGAGGAAGAGAAGAAATTTCAGGAATGTAGATTGTATACATATGTACATTACAAGTGGAAATTCTTGTAAACTGAGTAGAGATAATCCTTAGGATGATAAGGAGCAATATAATAGATGCGGGATAAGTCTAAAATCATGTGTATATAAGTCAATGATGTAAATAAATATGTATGAGAGTCACTAGAAGATAAGTTTTTGTGAGATAGACGTGAAGAGAGTTTTTCTCAGAAAATAGCGACGGGTTTTTCTCTGAGTTCTCTCAGTGTGATCATGTGGATCCGAAATCCTTTTGTACACATCTAATCTGAAAGCTAATGAAGCTATGTTCAGAATTTCATGATCTAATTCCTTTCCTACTGTGAGAATGATCAATACGAACATTTGTATGTAGAATCTGCAGACGGACTTCTCAGAGTAGCGCACTTTTTTGTGTCAATGTTTTGCTTAGATCTCAGTGCATAGTGTAAAGTTTTTAATGAGTGAGCACTCAAAATCTAAGTTAGAAGGTAAGGAAGCTATGGCTAAAAGCATTTAGCAAAATGGGATTTGTGCTGTGAGAAATCAACTTAAGAAGTTGACCATGTCAAAGTCTCCATTTCCTGGAAGACAGTTTTGACATATCTTTGATCTTAAGGATCAAATTAAAGTTTTAATGATTACTTTGGAGAACTAATGACTGATATGATTGCGCAAAGGTATTGCAAAGACTTGTGTATCATTGATTTAAAGAAATCTAAAGATATGTGCAGGTAATGAAGTCAATTTCTGAAGCAGACTTTCTGAAGAAGGAACTTCTTTACTCAGAGAAGTGTTAATGAAAGTTTTGATAAAGATAAACAATATTTGTGTAAAGTTTGGTGTATAACTGATATAGAAGTGTTCTTAGATCAGTATAGATCAAATCTTTGGAGATTAAGAGGTCTCCAACAGTGCTAATAGCTGTGCAAAACGTATCTCATAATGATGGCAAGGTGCATAACAACAATTCTACTTTCATTTCATTATCCATATCCATTTTCTGAGCCTGTGACTGAGAGAATATAGCATCAAAGTCATTTAGATGAGCACCAACACTATCTTTGTCCTTCATACGAAGGTCATATAATTTTCTCATGAGATAGACTTTATTTGATGCCGTCTCTTTTTCATATGTATTGCATAACTTCTTCCAAAGCTCCTCTCACTTTCACAGTCTAATACTGTAAAGTAATCATTGTTTTCCAGGTGCAAGCGAATGGTAGACATGTCCACTTCATCTAACTCATCCCAATCATCTTCATCCATGTCTGCAGGCTTCTTTGAAATTCCATTTACTGGCTTCCGTTGCCTCCTTTGAATCAACACATCTTTAATCTGATTCTTTCATAGAGCAAAGTTTGTGCCATCAAATTCTTGGATCTCAAAATGGTCTTTTCCCTGCAATTTATAGCTCCTCCTCAGAACACAAGCACTAGACCCTGATCCACTGGATGTGCCTGAGACCTCTGATGCCATGATGGTAGAGAACTGAATAGAATGATAATGGAGCTAGAAGAGTCTGAACACCAACGAATAAGTGTATCAAGGAGTAAATTGACCACTGTATAGTTGACAAAACTAGAAATCTGGAAAAACTTTGCTAGAGTATCCTCTGCAGAATGAGCATATGACCAGTGTCAAGATATCATAAAATTGTGAGTACTGACATGTTTTCCTGCATAGTGAATCACTAACTCCACTACATATAATTAGTTACCCAATAGAAGCCAACTAGGCTTATCGAGCACTGTTGAGAGCAGTATGGGCACCCAAGGACTGACTAGACAAGGAAGCCAGCGGAGAGAGTCAGAGCGAGGTGAAGGATTAAGTAGACAAAGCAGTCGACGCAAATCTGGCAGATAGGCCCTTCAAATTTTTCCAAATCAACATCTTTATAACAGTGATTCTTATCACTAACAATCATTGTAAATACCATTTCATATTTTTGTAGCTCCATTTTATGCAAGCCAAGGAGTCCTTGAGCTTGAGGAGCCTTAGAAGTACCTACATATCAATTTTCGTATTTTTAAGACTCCGTTTAAGCCCTCAAATTGGCCCTGGAACCTAATTTTTAACTAGGCCGGACACTAGGTCTGGACAGGGCCAAAACCTAGTCAAAAACTATAAATAGAGCTAGAGAGCTCATTTTTTAGGAGAGCTTGTAATAGTTTTGAACTTGTATGAGCTTTTTGAAAGTAATCTAAGAACTTCATTGCTTCTCACTCTTTGTCTTGCCGTGTGTGCGCGTGTGTGTGTATGTGTGTGCATGTCTGAGTGCTTCTCACTCACGCACTTGTGCCTTCACTTGCTCGAGGTCTTCATACCATCCTCTTGTCTTCCCGGATTGACATTAAAGGAGGTTCTACTCATCACTGAGCTACACCAAATTTTGGCACCGTTGCCGGGGATCGAGCTTTGAGGACAAGCGTGAGATGGTAAGACGTAGAGTTGTGACGTTGGCGTTGTAGGTAATTTCTTTACTTTTCCTTACTTTGGGAAGCTAAGTCCACATGTATGAGAGCACCCACAGTCATGGTACAAAATGAGGACTCAGTCATACCTAGGAACACAGAGGTAGTGAAAAACACTAAAGTACAATGCAACCTCACCTTAGAAGAGCTACTCAAAGTAAGGCCAGAGCTATGGAAGCATGTCGCCAAACAAGTACCAGAGATAGCAAAACCTCATTCCCAGGTAGGATCCCAGAGAACAGTGCCACAAATACCCTTGGACAAGATAGGGGACATGACTGAGGGCGAAGAGGGAAACACATATCTTCCTATCACCCATCAAGGATACACCACCAAGGCCATTTTAGACTCAGGCGCAGGAGTTGCAATTGCTACCACTTCCCTATGGAAGCTTTGGGGCAAGCCAGCACTCAGGCCCACGAGGATGAAATTGCAAATGGCCGATGGTCACATAGAGAGACTGTTGCGAACATTTGTTTTATGTAGGGTACAAGTTTCAAATTATGTAAATACCTTTGGGAAGTCTTCAAATACTTCAAGAAGGCTCATATTATTCATAAAATGTAGCAAAAATACCACGTGAGTTCTAGAACATGGTGAGTCAAATTAGTGAGTCACACGGGAGCTTCAGTGGTGTCCTAGTGGAAGGTCGATGTGGCTAGTTCTCAAAGTCCATCAATACTTTGCTTATTTGAGCACTTGAGTCATGTAATACCTCCATCCAAGTGTCTACCACGAATTTAGATGTATTAGGAAGGTTTTAGATTAGTTTCCCATGCTATAAAAAGAGGAGAAAAGTCGTGATCTTGTGGGATGTCCAAGAGAGTCATATGTGTATCTCTACACTGCTGTAGTTTTGTATGCAGAGATTGCAGAGCTTGTATCTCCCTCATTATATATCCAAATTACATGTTTGATAGCTCATTGGAAAGCTCTTACTGTCTACTTGCTTCCTGGAAATTTTCATAATCATTGGATGTGTGAGCTGAGAGCAATACGCTCTGCAAGTAGTGTGTGTTCTCTGTTTTTTATCCCTGCTGAAGGTCTCCATTAAACCTCAAACTTGCAGAGGTCATAGCTCCTTGTGTATGTATCCAAATCATGTGTTCTTTGGCTTGTTAGAAAGCTCTTTAAGTCTACTTGTATTCTGGAAAGTTTCAAAGTCATTGGAGTTGTGAGGTAAGAGCAGTAGTCTCTGCAAGTGATGTGTGTCCTCAGGTTCATCTCTGTTTCAAGGTCTCCATTAAAGCTGCATATTGCAGAGGTCATAGCTCATTGTGTATTTATCCATTTGAGGTGTTCTATATCTTGTTGGAAAGCTCTTAGAGTCTAGTTTATGTGTGTGAAACAGTTTTGGAAAATTCCAAGTGAGTAAAGAGAAAGTTGCTCTGCAAGAAAATTGGTCTGTGCATACAAGTTTGTGAAAAAGTCAACTAGGTCATGTTGGGTTTCACCTACTTCTAGCTGTACTTTGGAGATCAATAAACTCCAACAGAGACCCCTCGGGCTGTTAGAAGGAATAACTCTCACCACTTGTGGTGTTGAGTTCAAGCATACATTTGCCATATGTGATTTTAGCAAAAATCATGCCTATGAGATGATTTTGGGACGACCTTTTATGCGACAGTTGCAAGTGGTACAGGATTGGGGAACCAATTCTTTGTACCTGCAACACTTAGGTGTCACGACCAAAGTGAACCTCAAAGACTACTCTCATAGAGATGTCCCTCCTATCCAATGGAATCCCATCCATAGAGCCAAAGATGATACGGAATCCGTGCATTCCATAGGGTCAGGATCCTCATGGATGCATGAAGACACCCACTTATGGATGTGCAAAGTGGCAGTAGAAGAGGAGAAAAGAGAGGAAGCCAGAGAGATAGGTGCAAAAGAAACACATAGATCAATTCAAGACCCAGCCTATGCGCCTGTAGTCTTTCCTGACGAAGAATTTGAACCCCACGGCTGGGCAGAAATCCTAGCAACAATGGATGTAGCCATCAATGAAGAACAATGGACACCTCACTGTGATGAAGATGGCTATGACATTTCAGTCTTCTCCATAGAGCCAATCATGGGAGAGGCAGTGTTAGAAGAGTGTGAACCTAGCCCTGATGCATTTGAGGATGGAAGTGACTCTGATCTAGAGTCAATCATTATGGACACACCCTTTGCATCAGATGAAGAATACTTCTATGAAGTAGAATTTCAACCCCAGAGGCATGGAGAGCTTACAAATGAGGTAAGGCTAGCCACACAGGTAACCCCGAAGGAAGAAGGAAAGAAAAGAAAGAAGAGAGAAGTCACGCCAGGAGAGGAAGAATCTTTGTTTGAGGTCCCGGAAAATTTTAAGAAGTATGAGATAGACGACAGGAGAGTCATGATAAGAATGCCTAAACGAGAGGCACAATCAGGAGAGGCCTATGATAACAAAGAAACCACCAAGAAAATAGTAGTGGCCCTAGAAGAAGGAGAGGAGAGATGCACGTACATAGGCCATGACCTAACAGAGGAAGAAGAGCATGCGTTAATAGCCTTGCTAAGAGAATACAGAGATGTATTCGCTTGGAGTTACAAGGATTTGAAGGTTGTTGACCCAGACATATGCTCACACACCATCCCCATGACCTCAGATGCTAAACCTTCTAAGCAAAAGCCATACACATATAATGATAATTATGCTGCCAAGATCAAAGAGGAGATAGATAGACTGGTTGAAGCTGGATTCATCTATGAAATTGAGCACACTGAGTGGGTATCCCCCATTGTAGTGGTGCCCAAGAAAAACGGAAAGCTGCATGTGTGCATTAACTTGAAGAAGGTTAATGCAGCCACAATTCGAGATAACTATCCGCTTCCTATCACAGAGCATCTCTTAGAAAGAGTAGCAGGCAAGGAAGTGTACAGCTTCCTGGATGGATTCTCTAGCTACAATCA
This sequence comes from Ceratopteris richardii, assembly GCA_020310875.1. Classification (NCBI taxonomy): domain Eukaryota; kingdom Viridiplantae; phylum Streptophyta; class Polypodiopsida; order Polypodiales; family Pteridaceae; genus Ceratopteris; species Ceratopteris richardii. The sequence goes on from CM035408.1 coordinate 221,929,394, forward strand.
AGTAGCCATAGCTCCAGAAGATCAGCATAAGATGGCTTTCGCCACTGAATGGGGCATATTTGCCTTTAGAGTAATGCCATTTGGGCTTACTAATGCACCAGCTACCTTCCAGAGGCTGATGTGCCATGTATTTAAAGAGTTCTTGAGGAAGAACTTAGAAGTCTATGTTGATGATCTTTGTGCTCATTCCAACATTAGACAAATCCATATTCCTGAACTCAGACAAATCTTTGACAAATGTAGGGAGTATTAGGTCTGCTTGAACCGAGAGAAGTGTGTTTTCATGGTCAGGCAAGGCAAGATTCTAGGACACATATTGTCAAAGAATGGCATATCCACTGATGAAGAGAAAGTGAGAGCTATAGCCGAGTTACCTAGGCCAAAGAATGTCAAGGAAGTACAAGCTTTCATGGGGCATTGTGGTTATTACCGACGGTTTATTCACATGTATGCGGTCATTGCAAAGCCCGTGTACGGACTTCTGACTAACTTTGAGTGGACTGATGAATGTGAGAATTCTTTCAATGAGCTTAAACGGCGATTATGTTCAACACCAATCTTGACTACACCAGATTGGAATAAGCCTTTCCATGTTCATGTTGATGCATCTAATTATGCTATTGGATGTGTACTCGCACAACCTACTGGTGAAGGTAACATGGATCTTCCAATTGCCTATGCTAGTAGACAATTGAATGCAGCTAAACAAAATTATACAACCACCGAACGAGAAGGACTAGGCATCGTATATGCGGTTAAAAAGTTTAGACATTACTTGCTTGCAAATAAGTTTAAATTTTTTACTGATCATCAGGCATTGTTGTACTTGGTAAACAAACTTTGCAACACAGGTAGATTAGTAAGATGGTTTCTCTTACTAATGGAATATGACTTTGAGGTAGTGGTGAGAAAAGGCAAGACTCATTTGAGAGCAGATCATCTCTCTAGGCTCACATCTAGAGAAGCCCCACAAGGAGTGGCAGATGACCTTCTTGATGCTTACTTGTTTAAATTGGAAGTGGTGCCGCAGTGGGCAAAACCATTAGTGCCAGTATTGACATACGGGCCTAACCACCCAGTAATAAACACACAGGATAGAGAGGTAGTGAAAGCCCAAAAGTATCACATCATGGCAGGAAGTATGTACCAACACACGGATCAAGGGATCTTGGCCTGTTGTGTGGAAGAGGATGAGTACGCTAAATGGTTGCAATTAGCACATGTGGGTGCATTGGAGCAACATTACTCAAAGCAACGAACCCTACAGACACTAAGGAGACTCGGAGTGCATTGGCCTACTATGGAGGCTGATGTCCAAAAGTTGTGCAAGGAATGCCCAATCTGTTGCACTAAACCACCTGTGGAACATGCCACTCTTTATCAAGTGTCCATAGTGCTAGATTGGAGTGAACCACTAGTATCCTTCCTGAGGACGAAAAACTTCCCTCCAGACATGACTCAGGCTCGGGAAAGAAGTCTAGAACAAGAAGCCCTAGATTACTCACTCATTGGTGATAATCTATACAAACGTGGTAAAGATGGTTACCTAAGACTTTGTGTTCATGAGAGTGAATATCTAAAGATTTTGGAAACTGCTCACCAAGGTGTAGCAGGAGGACACTTTGGACCAGATCGGGTGATCAAGGCAATATTATTTGCAGGCTTCTGGTGGCCAACCCTTCACATGGATGCACATACCTATGTGAAACAATGTGATGTTTGTCAGAGAACTCAGTATCCGATATGCAAAGATGAGATGCCACTGAAACCTATGATGGGTGGACGTGCATTCTCTAAGTGGGGAATAGACTTTGTAGGTCCTATTAACAAAGTGGGTAGAGGTAAAAGCTACGACAAAGAACGATGCTCGGACTACTGCTAAGTTCTTATTTGAGAATGTATTCACTAGATACGGGTTACCCATAGAGCTAGTTAGCGATAGAGGCACTCACTTCTTGAATGAAGTTATTGAAAATCTGCTCCAAGAATTCTTGGTAGTACATAAGAAGTCTGCCCCCTATCACCCTCAAGCAAATGCCCAGGCTGAGAGCACTAATAAGATCTTATGCAATGTACTGACAAAAATTAGTGAACAATAAACGCTCTGATTGGGACAAACAGCTACACCATGCTGTTTGGGCATACCGAGTCGCCTACAAATGGTACTCCAAGCCACCCCCTTTCAGATGGTATTTGGCCAAAATGCAGTGCTACCGTTGGATTTCTTAATACCTACATTGAAAGTAGCACAGGAGCAGGAATGGACAGATCATGAACTCTCCTCTAGGATATTCGACCTAGAACGATTAGGAGAAACAAGAATGAGAGCGGCTGCAGGGATATATGCTGCTAAGAAGCGACAAAAGGCATACTTTGATGCCCACGTTAAGGATAAAGGTTTGAAGGCAGGCAACCTAGTACTGGTATACACATTGAAACAACATGCGAGGAAACTAGAGAAGAGAGGCTATGGACCCATGATCATTAATAGAATCTCAACAAGTGGAGCAGTGCAACTAGCCACATTAGAAGGAGATGTTCTCCCAAGCTACATAAGCGGATGCAGGGTCAAGCTATATCAGGAACCTCTCATAGAGAAAATGCTAAGACAACTCAATATTGCTAAGAAACACAAAGAAGAAGAAAAGCAAATTCGAGAAGAATCTCAAGCAGAAGCTTTAGAGCGCATACGGAGAATGAAGTTGAGAAGACAGGGTAGAGAGCAACCTAGGACAGGTGCATATGCGGATCAAGAGTATCACGTGGCTATGTGTGAAGTTTCAGGTATCAGCTCTCAAACGATAATTGATCGACGTCCTTTTATAACCTTAGAGATAGGACAAGGAAAGGGTGCAAGGACTGTAAGAGCCTTGATTAACTTAGGTGCAGCCACTAGTGCTGTTAAATTTTCGTACTGTCAAAAGTTGAAATTAACCATCAATCCTATAGAAGCATATCTCATAGGATTGGGAGGTGTGGAAACCCCTTGCATGGGCGAGGTGGAACTTCCCATCTACATTCAAGACGAAGTAATGACAATCAAAGTACTAGTGTGTCAAGATGAGGACCTCACTGAGCCTCTTGTCTTGGGTCAGGACTGGATCTATGATCATGCAGTCAACCTAAACCTAAGAAGCGGACTTCTTCAGGTATGGGTAAATCATAGTCGAATTACAGTTGAACTGGAAAATGAGACACTCAAGGAACTAGGTAAGGCACGAACTCCTGGTCCTTCCATGGGTGCACATGAAGTTGACCATGCTATTCTTGTCCAAAACAGTGTGATGCAGAAAGAGGACTGTCTCAACAACGGAGTCAAGGATAAGAAGGCACTCCCTTTTGTTCCAAAGGCCAGAGGGATGCAACAACCAAAGGCAGATCGAATACAGAAGAAGCAGAACACTACCTATACTGGAGGCCAAAAAAAGGAGCAAAGCAGATTGTTCCAGCCGATGAAACAAGTATGGAGGCGAAAAGGCGAACACCCTGTTCCGACCAGGCCAACACCACGGCCAAGACCTCTTATTAGTAATCAACAACACGACACTAATAAGAAGTCCTTCATAAATTCTTCTGCGAATGTGAAGTCTATTTGGGTACCCAAGAAGTCAATGAAGGCCAGCCCACAATCACGACAAATCTGGGTGCCTAAGGCTTGCTTGCGAGCTCAAATAGCTACACCAAGGCCAAACCCTGTACAACATGTTTCACTCACTCAAACATCTGAGGCCCAGTCTTACACATCACGCACGAACACATATTCTTCCATGAGCACAAGTAGAATCACTTGTAAATGGGTCCCTAAAAAGCCCCATTTTTCAAGTAAATACCCTATCACACTCTCTAGAGTCTCCACAAAGTCAAGATCAAAACCTATCCATTGCATTTGGCAACCTAAAACTTGTAATAAACCCCCGGACCCCAGTTGTAAATCCATGTCCACCTACTAACTACTTCACTCTCACACTACATCATTCCGCTTAGCTCTTAGATCTACCCAATTCCTAACAACACACACAAGCAACAAGCACTTACTAACCTCCTAACCTCTCCTGAACCTCATGTTAATGTTGTAACGGGGGCACAGTGTCATTTTTGTGTCCATTGCAATGTTAACATTTATTCATATATTCTCACAGAACCAGCTGCGAAGTTTTCAACATGGCTGAGGCAGCAGGAACTAGCTCTCAAACAGAAACGAGCCAGCAAGTGGTGGACTTAGACAGTTTACCCGTTTTGCCTGAGACAAATGAAAGACCAGAAGAATTGCAGGCCATCAAAATCATACCTATAGCGGACCCTCCCAGTGGCCATACCATGCCCGTAGGAAAAACTTCCCACTGGTTTAGTGAAGTGGCAGGACCCTTGGGAGAGGGAACATACCTATGGGAATCAGAGTTGGACTTCAATGGGAAGCAAGGTAAATACCATTTCTTTACAAGAGAATTCGAGAAGGTACAAAATGCAGAAGGTCTACGTTCGGTATGGGAGAAGGCAGGATTGAATGCATATTTCAGTGCACGGCTCCCGAAGCTTGAGTTCATGCGATGCTACTATCTCATCAACACCTTGACCCCAAACAAGAACCCAAAAGGCGCAAGCTCATTTGTGATTCCATCTCTGACAAAAGGAAATGAGCTCAAAAGGTTTAGGTTATCCAACAACTTGGTAAGGGAGGCCCTAGATATGCGCGGAATGCATATTCCTACAGAGAAGGAAACCCTAGTGCCGGATTACATGAAGAATCGAAGCCTCACCAAACTCAAGGACATGGTGTCCATGACGCCTAATATTGCAATACACCTTCCCATGTGCATGCAACACTTTGCTTTTCCTGCACAAGATAGATTCACCATGCCGCCCAAAAAGAGTTGGTTTAGTTTGTATCTAGCAGAGACACAGAGCCTCACCATCAACTTACCCCACTGGATAATTGATCAGATACACCTAGCTCACAAACGATGGCCGCGGAAACAGGTTTTATATGGATGCTGTGCTCTGACGAGAATAATTTATAGGTGTTTGGATTATGACATCCCTATTCAACGGGCCCTAATGTGGAATCATGTAGAGCAGTTTAGAGGCAGGACATCCACAGGACCATCTTCTAAAAAGATGAGAGGTACTGTCCAAGTCCCTTGTGCTCAACCACGGGGAGCCACCCTAACACCAGACGTCACCCCTCCACCCCGAAGAGTCCGACCATTCACACTCCGACTTCCAAGACACAGCACCGATGGTCCTAACTTGATATTCCCTCCCATCCCAACCGATCTTGAATTTCCCAGTGGTGCACCTTTAGAAGAACCCACGAATGAAGACTTTGAACAATTATTACAAGATGTAGAGCTGGAGGCAGAAGAGGCACAACAAGTGGAAAATGTGCAAACGCAGGCAACAACCTCCCAAGTACCTGTCACCACAGTTGAAGTGCATGAAGAGGATGATGAAGATGAAGAACAGGAGGAAGATGAGGAGGATTATGATCAAGAGCATCATGATGAGCAACAAGAAGTGCCAGAACTTGTAGGTGCACCTGCATATAGAGCTCAACTACAAAGGTTATACGACACAATCAAAGCAGTTTAAGAAAGGCATCAACTCTCTCTTGTATCAGGTCAAGCTTTGATGCAAGAAATGCTATCAGATGATGGGGTGGATCAACATTTCATTGACACCCTCAAATTAGTGTCAGAATCTTTAGGAGTTCTGGAGGCTGTCCACACAGCAGTCCGCCAGTCCGTGAGGTATGACAAACGCAGAATTGACACATTACCCCGAGCAGGTAAGACTATCAGGATACCCGTCACAGAACAAGAAGTACCCATTGAAACCACAGCTACCCCCACCACCACCATTGACCTCTCTGCTGAAACCTTCGTTCAGACATCACCCATCTCACCCCAGCATCCCCCATCACCACCTTCTCCACCCCCACCACCACCTCCCACCATGGAAGAAACGACAGTCATCACCTCTACCTTCACTTATAACCCATCCTCATTCACATCATTCTCATTTTGAGAACCCACCTCACAAGACACCATCTTCTCTTTCATCACCAATCCCTTGTACACTGCAACCCTTCTATCCTCCGAACCCATAACTGGCCATCCCATAATCCCAAGTGTGGTTGGAAACCCAGCACCCACAGAAGGCACCCTGTGTTTCCCAGCCTATCCCCCAATACGGGTACCTCCATTCCATGACCCTCACTTCCCATTTGGACCCTACACCTCTTTCAACCTGACCTCACCACCCCAATACCCGTCCTTTGTGGAGCAGTTCATCCGCTCTCCAATGTTTCACAGGCACATTTCCTCGATGTTCGCAACGACATCAATTTACACGAACACCACACTCACTTCACCTACCATACCCACCTACATGGTAGCCCCTATACACACCACTCTGTCTGACCCAATGGACATTTCACCCACCACAACACCTCTCCCCACAATTCCACCCTCTTCCCCTCCACTACCCCCCACCTCACCACTCACCACATCAGTGGCACACACAGCATTCACTACCTCCCTCCCCAATCCCACCTCCCCTGCATTTCAAACTTTTCCCCTTGCATCTCATAATGTAAATAGCACGTTCAATACATTACTTCAGTGTGCACATCAACTACAACAAGAATACCATCAATTGGAAGAACGCACTGCTACCCTCTAGGCAGAATCTCAGCATTTGCAAGCTAGAGTCAACAATCTTGAAGCTGATTACCAAATGCTCCTAACCGAGCATACCACCTTACAACAGGCTCACTCCGAATTGGAATCAAAGACATCGACAGTAGATGATCAAGCAATCAAGGAACTAGAAACAGTGCTCCAAGCGCAAATGATATCTAATGCTACACTCTGACGCAACCTTGGGCTATTAAGGAAGCATATGGAAGCAGCACTAGAAGAGAACAAGAGGCTTCAGCAACAAAACCAAGACAACTTTGAAGCGGCTATGGAAGGAACTGCAGGAGCAACCATTAGCCCTACCAAGTATAGAGCAGTCCCATCGGAAGACATTCGCATCTTACTTGAGGAGCATGCAAATTTCTTGGAGTCATATGAAAAGTTAGAGACTGAATGTGTAGACCTAAAGAAATAGATAGCCAGTGCCCCCATAGCTCAACAGGAGCCGATAATCTTGCAACACTCTATAGAAGAAGTAGAGACCCTCCGGAAACAGGTGGCAGAACTCCAAGCACGCCTCTTACCATATGAAAGGCCACCCTCGCCCACTGAAGAACCAGAACTTGAAACAGTAGTGGAAATCCCCGTCGATGACAGCTATGAAGAGCCGTACGAGCCAATGCCAACACCCGGTGGTCGGACTACAGAGGAAGGACAGGACACTTTAGAAATTCAAGTTGCAGATTGGGTCAAAAGGGTCGAGAAAGTGGGTAAGACTCATGAGAACATGAAGTGAAAAATCAACAAAAGGAATTGTTTCAAGGACAATCAAATTCAGAGTTTGAAGATGATCCACAATAGAAGACACCCATCAAGGCAAGGTGCAAACAAGTGGTGACGAGAAGGGTTGTATCGGATAGTGATTGCAATCCAGAACCATCGACTAATGAAGAAAGCTGCACTGAACCACCATGGAATCAGATGCAAATTCCAATGTGCCATAGGGTAACACACAGAGGCAAGACACTTCCATAGGGACAAGGCTAGATACCAACAAAGGAGGAAATGGAGCAAAAACGACACACAAATCAACAAAAAATAATGAAAGATGAAGTTGGACCTTCACATTGTGTACATAAAAAACAAATTATCAACCACAACATAGACCTCGATGAAAACAACCTAATATTCCTCCTTATGCAAGAGCTCTACAAAGACAATGGAGATACTATAGAACATTCAAAGAAATGACACTATAAACAGTTATTTGAACTTCTCATACCATGAAGAGCATTTGCAAGAGTGGTAAATGAAGAACTAAAAAAGGCTATTATGCATGTCTATGAATATAGGGGATAGCACTTGAGTCACTTCAAGAGGCAACAGAGGATTACCTCATCTCCATGCTTGAAGATTTTAACCTATGTGCTATCCATGACAAGAGAGTAACCATAGAACCCAAAGATATTCAACTAGCTACAAGAATAAGAGGAAATAACCCATGATCCCTATAATTTGTAGCCTTTGAGAAAAATATTTTGCAATGTACTTCAGTGATGAATGAAATGGTTTGTCTTAACCTATATTGTCTTTTTTTTTTCTCTTTCTCTTTGTGACTCTCTCTCCTAATTATTGTATAACTAAGTTCCAAAAGGGGAAGTTAATTTTATCTTTTTCTTTACATATTATCCTTCAAATTTGATAATATATGTTCCAATAAGCCTTGCATGGTTTAGTAAAGCTTTTATAAGCCAAGGAAAGTCAAGATATGTAGTTATAGGTAACTTATCATCCTTTCAAAAATTATAGGCCTCCATAAGCACTCAAGGTCTACATATAGAGTGATATGCATTTATACGAGTAGTTTTCACTTCATTCCATTTGAGGTTGGTCAATCCATAGAAATGTGGAGATTATCTCTACAAAACCTTTGTAGGCCTAAATCCCACGTTTCTCTAGTTGGGGCTCTTTTAGTTTCTTAGAAGCCTAGGAAAGGCTAGATTTGTAGTTAAATGAAGCTAATCCAAGATTTGAACAAGTCTAAGCTCACATTAGTAATGATCGTTTACATATAGACTTCCTAGGGTTTGTATGAGTACTTGTTGGACTCACTCTCTTTAGATATGGAATATTAATGAGCCCAGAACCCTTGAATATTCAAAAGAATGCTAAGAAAGCCCCAACCATAGAAATGTGGGATTCAGCCCTGCAAAATCGTTTTAGGCGTGAATCCCATATTTTTTTGGATCATGCTATTTTAGCACTTCTAGGATTTGTAGAGTTATAGACATGGATTTAATAAAGCTCTTATAGATACAAAGTGTGGTGGGTTGTATAAAGCTAAACAAAAATCTCAACAAGTCTAACCTTACATTAGTATTAAAGGTTTTACATATATACTTCCTATGGTTTATATGAGTACTTGTTGGACTTATTCTCTTAACATATGTACTCTTAGTGAGTATGGAACCCTTGTATAGTCTTCATAATGCCAAGAGAGCCCTATCCACATAAATGCGGGATTGAACTCTACAAAATTTTTGTAGGCTTGAATCCTGTGTTTCTATGGTTGGGGCTAATTAAGCACATATAGGCCTTGGAGAGGCATAGAAATGGAGTTAAGAAATCTCTAAATTACATACAAAGTGTGGTGGCTTTCATAAGTAAATAGAGTCTCCACATATGTTATTAATACACCAAAAGAGATTTGCAAAGCCCTCACAATCATAAGAAACAAATTTTGAATTGCTAAAAATTTACCAAACTCACAATGGATTACGTAATATATGAAAGAGACATACTTATTGATTCAAAATATTACATCAATCTTTAGTTTCCTTCAATTTCTCAACAATTTTATTTCTCCTTTGGAGAGATTGTGGCAATTGGTAGGTTAATACAGATTTAGAAGCTACATTAGGGTCTTGCAATCCAAGAGCCATTGCAATACCTATTTTTCCTAGTACCTTTCCTCTAAATGTAACTTTGAGATTAGTTGCAACTATAGATTTTCTAACCAAAATGACAAAATTAGTGCCTTGGGTAATTGTAAACAACCAAAAAACATTTCTCAAGGACTTCAAGAACCAAGTCATGAAGTGCCCATTAGGATTATAGTCTTTATGGCTTGTGGTAAAATCATCCTTTTGAAACTTTCCAATCTAGTTTGCCAATGATTAGCCACTACCATGAGAAAAACGATCCCCATCCGATTGTTGGAGTTAGACGTCTGCGGAAGCACGCGAACAGCACAAGGAAGAAGAAGAAGCTTGGAGCACAACACACAAGACTGAATGTATTACTAGAGAATGTACAAAGATAAGTAGCCCATTAGGGCAATCGGCGTATATACAAGCCGGGGGAAAAAAACCTCCTAAAGAGGGAAAAAAGTGCCCCGGCGGTCCTAGAGTGTTCACACACATCACTACCTAAATATATCAACAAATCCCCCCTAGGAGTGATGCGGTGAACAAGGAGCTGGCACTCATGTATAAGGAAGTGCCAAGCTATGTGGAAATCACTCCACAAAAGGAAGTAAGCGCAAAGCTTTGCGAAAAGCTTCAAACTTCTCCCTAGGCAGAGCCTTCGTGAAAAGGTCTGCAATGTTCTCCTGCGTGGGCACATATGCCAAGCTGATCTCCCCAGCAGAGAACCTCTCCCTGACATAGTGATAATGCACCTCAATGTGCTTAGTGCGAGCATGGAACACAGGGTTCCTCGCAACTGCCAATGCGCTCTGACTGTCAGTGAAGATGGTGGTGGCAGAAGACTGGCCAACACTTAAATCAGCCATAAGGCGTCTGAGCCACACACACTCAACAGTCGCTGTGAAAGCTGCCCTATACTCAGCCTCACAACTGGAAGTGGCCACAGTAGGCTGCTTCTTGCTCAACCAAGATATACATGAGCTACCAAGCATGAAGCAAAAACCACTGGTGGACACACGAGTGTCATAGCAACCAGCCCAATCTGAGTCAGAAAAAGCATGCAAATCTGGCGGTAGTGATCCCCCCTTGGGATAAAACAACCCAAGTAGCCGAGTACCACTCAAGTAGCGAAAGATGCGCTTAACCGCTTTCCAATGCGTGACTCCTGGGCAATGCATAAACCTGCTCATCTGTGAGACAGCAAACTGAATATCTGGCCGAGTAATGCATAAGTAAATCAAGCATCCAACGGCTTGCTGATAGAGAACAGCATCAAATGCATCTCCAGCATCATGAAGACTCAATCGTAAACCTGTCTCCATAGGAGTGGCAATAGGCTTATAGTCTTCAAGGCCAAAACGCTGCAATAATGTGTCAATATATTTCATTTGACACAAAGCCATTCCACCATCAACTTGCATAAACTGAATGCCCAAATAGTGATGCAAATGCCCCAAATCAGACATCTCAAATGAGGCATGCAAATCAGCCTTGAAATCAGCAATATGCTTCTCAAGAGGACCAGTGAGCAGCATGTCGTCTACATAGACAACAATGATCAGAAGCACATCATTAGCACGCTTAACATATAAGGTGCTTTCAGTTGGACTGTTCTCAAAACCATGTGCAATCAGATAGGCATGTATTTTCTCATACCAAGCACGTGGTGCTTGCTTTAAACCATATAACGCCTTCTTTAACCTGCACACCTGGTTTTCATGCCCTTTCTGCACAAAGCCACGGGGCTGGAAAACATACACTTCTTCATGCAAGTCACCATTCAGAAATGCTGTTTTAATGTCCAACTGATGTACATTCCAACCATGATGGGCTGCAAGTGCACAAATGCTCCGAACAGTAGTCATACGGCATGTAGGTGCAAAGGTCTCATCAAAATCAATGCCTCTTTCCTGCGCATAACCCTTTGCAACAAGCCTAGCCTTATACCTGTCAACTGTACCATCAGGTTTACGCTTCAGCTTGTATACCCACTTAGTGCCAATGGCCTTCTTGCCAGGAGGCAAGTCACATAAAGACCATGTACCATTCTTCATTATAGCATCATATTCAGATTGCATAGCAGCCATCCAATTTTCTGAATTTTGTGCTTCATCAAAAGAAACAGGCTCATTCTCATCACAGAGACTAGATGCAGCCATAGCATAGCAATCTGATGCAAAGGAGGTACTATGAGAGCCTGAACGAGTACGATATGACAAAGGTGCATCTAATTTGCTGTCACGCAAAGTCTGCACCAGCCATTTTGGCATAGTTTTTGCCTGTTCAATATCAGCTCTCTCATCAACAAGTGCATCATGTAAATCTGCATCAGAAATGGAATGATCTGCATCATCATATGAAACCTGCAAAGGCTGAGAAGTTGCCTCATTAGGACCAGCGCTAGCGTGTCCACCTGTAAAAAGAGGCATCAAAGTATCATACATGTCTTTGGAGCTAACAGATGTCTCCTTAGTACATGAAAGCAATGGCTGAATAGCATCTTCCACAAAGACAACATCACGGCTAACCAGAATGCGTTTAGTCTGTGGATGATACAGACGATAGCCTTCACTTTCAGAACTGTACCCAACAAAAATACATTTTATTGCCTTATCATCCAATTTTCTGCGATGTTGTTCAGGCACTAATGCATATGCCAAACAACCAAAAACACGCAGATGAGAAACAGATGGCTTGCGGTCATGCCAAGCCTCATATGGAGTGATGGACTGCAACGCTTTGGTGGGACACCTGTTCAGTACATATGCTGCACACATGACAGCCTCAAGCCAGAAACTATGTGGTAAAGCCTGACTTTTGACCATGCACCTCGCCATCTCCATGAGTGACCTGTTCTTTCGTTCAGCAACTCCATTCTGTTGAGGTGTATACGGCACTATACACTGGTGTTTTATCCCACGTTCAGCCAGAAATGCATTAAAATCTGAAGACATATATTCCCCCCCTCGATCAGAACGGAGGGTGCCCATTTTACATGCCGACAGATTTTCAGCCAAAACCAAAAACTGTTTGAAGCACATGAACACTTCGGACTTTGCTTTGAGTGGATATACCCATGCATGCCTGGAAAAATCATCAATGAAAGTCACGAAGTAAAGGTAATTTCCAAAAGAGGGTGTGTGCATAGGACCACAGACATCACTATGTACAAGCTGCAATTTCTGCATAGCCCGAACTGAACCATCTTTTGGAAAGGAAGAACGCTGCATTTTGCCCAAAATACAGCCTTCACAAACATGTTTTCCAGGTGCCTCAAGTTTGGGCAAAGAGGACACCATTTCAGATTTCTGCAGGCGTAACAAACTAGCAAAATTCAGATGACCAAAGCGTGCATGCCAAAGCTTTGCATCTGACATAGCCTGAGAATCATGAACTGCACATGCCGAATCATTCACAGATCTTTCATAGTCTATGAGCTTATACAACCTACGACATAAAATGCCAGAAGCAATAATCACATCGCCATTTGAGAGATCATGGACTGTACACCTGTCATCAACGAATTTCACAACCAAGCCAATCTTGGCTAATGCAGAAACTGATAACAAGTTCTTTTTGATCCCTGGCACAAATAAAGCATCTGACAAAGTGAAAGAACTACCATCAGCAGTAGTCAGAATGATCTTACCAACTCCCATAACAGGATAAGAGGAGTTATTGGCGCATGTGACAGTATTCCCTGTAGGGGCAGGCTCGAGTGAAGAGAAGAAACTGTGCTGCGAGGTAATATGTTTGGTCGCCCCACTGTCAAAGTACCAAACATCTGAGTCTACTGCAGACATGCACTGATCATGAGAAGATGGGTCAAAACTGCAGACAGTAGTAAACGCCCATTCTTCTTCCTGCACAAGATTTGCAGACTCTGTTTTTGGTGTAGAGGCCTCTGCAACAACCATTCCAGCCTCTTTCTTCTTTGCCTCTTTAGCAGCCAGTTTTGGACAGTTCTTTATAATATGATCATTTCCTTTACAGTACTTGCAGAACAATTTCTGCTTTTCTGATTTCTTCTCATCTTTATCCTGGTTCTTCGATTGTGCAGCATTTGCAGATTTCTGCTTACTAGTAGAAGAGCTCCATTTTCCTTTGCCCTTCTGACTAGCCAGGAAAGCTTGATCTGCAACACGCATAATGGACCTGTTCTGCCTGGACTGATCTTCTTGCAACAGAACAAAGACTAATTCCTCAAATGACAAGGCATTCGGATTGCCTTTCATCATCAATCGAAGAGTAGAGGCAAAACTCTGATATGAATCAGGAAGGCCATTCAGAACGGTCTGCATAAGTGAGCTATCTGGTATAACCTCATCAGCAGAAATCAATTGTTCCTTCAGGTCTTTGATCTTTGTAAGAAAACTGTCCATCGAATCACCTTCATTCATGTGCTCACTCTCCAACTATTTTCGGAGGTAAGCAACACGAGCCTCATTCCTAGCCTGGTACAAAGTGGTAAGTGTATCCCAAGCATCCTTTGCTGTTCTACAAGAGCGAATATGAGGAATAATGGCACGTTTGACAGACAAAGCTATCAATGCATGTGCCTGGGTATCTCATCCCAACGAATCTGCTCTGCAGTAGGTGCAACAGAAATAGCAGCACGAACAGGAATCTACGGAATATCATCTTCGACACCATCTTCATCAGCTCCAACACCTGTATTTGCAGTACCTGTCGTTACAGGTGTAACAGGACGTCTTTCAACACCCTGCACAATGTTCCACAATCCTTTTGCAACCAGTACATGTCGCATCATATTAGCCCATAATGGGTAGTTGGTACCATCCAACTTATCCTCAACAGCCAACATACGGAATACATCACTGCTTTCAGCCATGGCCGGTGACTAAAATACCTTGATGCAGAAAATTGACTGTATCTCAAAAAGTTGAACAGAACTGCCCAGACGAGTTCTGCTAGACCTGTAGCAGACTTCGAGACGCTTAAACTGGCGAACAGAAATTGGTATATACCTTTGGCACAAAAGGATGAAATAGCCTGCACAAGCACTGCGATAGTGCGTTCGGAAACACCCTGAGTATGCTCACCAAATTTTGTGCGAATCTGAGACTGCAAACGGATGAGTGTTGACGGCGCCCTAGAAGAAGCAACGACCTGCTCTAATACCAATTGTTGGAGTTAGACGTCTGCGGAAGCACGCAAACAGCACAAGGAAGAAGAAGAAGCTTGGAGCACAACACACAAGACTGAATGTATTACTAGAGAATGTACAAAGATAAGTAGCCCATTAGGGCAATCGGCGTATATACAAGCCAGGGGAAAAAAACCTCCTAAAGAGGGAAAAAAGTGCCCCGGCGGTCCTAGAGTGTTCACACACATCACTACCTAAATATATCAACACCGATGTTGCGACAAATGTGTCCACTTCAATTGCTTCTTGTTAGAGAGGAAAATGATATTCCAAGTTCTAATATTATTATATTAAATTATTCGATTACCTAATACCACTTAGATCATGAAGCTTCTCTTATTCTTCCCCTCTTCTAGGGGCATCAAGATATATGCTAGAGTGGGCCATCAAACTCTCCTCTACTATTGGGGATATAGGTACTTTATTCTTCATTATTCTCTCTAGCATTGCACTAAACTCTTCTTTCGTAGTGTATATATTATTATCTTTAAAAATTTCTTCACACACCATTGCTATGGTGTCTACCATAGAATCACCTAGTGGGATAGATTTTGTTTCAAGAAGATCAGATGTATTAGCAAGTGGAACATCTAACATTGTGGCGAGAAGACTTAGGCATTCATCAAGACGGAGTCCGAATTCCTTTTCAATATCATGAAGAAAAATAAACTCGTCTCCATCCACAAGGATGCAGATGGAGAGATTCAATTTCCACCTCTCGCAATGTGGGCTCAGAGGGGTTGAGATTTGATGGTGGGGGATCTTCCATGTTTGATTTCTTGCACAATTTGCCCTCCACATTGCCATGGAACTCTTATTGCACTATGCCACTCTCTTTGGCTTAGTTAATGACCTCTGATTGAGGTTAATTTCTTTCATGAACAAATCCCCCTATGACAAGGTTAGGGAGATCCATGGGTCCACGCTTCGGATCCTCATTGATAATAAAAATTGTTGTGACAATATGAGAAAGGTATCTAGTACCCATCCTCTTTTTTTTGTTACGGTGTCTTATTAAAGAAACCATTTCATCCAACAAGTGCCCTACATTGTCAACAAGTTCTATGAAGTGATTAAGGTGCTTCATAAAAGCTTCATCACATTTATAAATGTGAAGCAAAAGCTCACATGGGACCCACTTACCCTCATAAGTTTGGATATCTATAGAATAGTGCAAGGTGTAGTACTCAAGGAACTCTATGATTTCCTCTAGTGCTTTAGAATTAAGTTTGATTGTCTTGTCTGGATCGAGAACTCTAAATACAAGTTCATACAAGTTTGTTTTACCTTTGTACTAAGTTCTTTTCAAGAACTCATTGAATAGTTTCCAAGGATGTTAGGAGAGAGGGTAATAGAGATGGAGGTAGCCATTGCACGTGAAGGTGCCATGATTGCTGTGGTGTGCTTGCTCTAGGAGTGCTTCTAGCTCTCATGAGTGTATATGAATTTCTTTTATAGTAGCTTCAATTTTTTCAAACGAGTGGGATCCATTTAAAGGTGAAAATAATAGCTATAAATATAAAAATCATGCACAAAACTCCAAAAAGAAATTATCTCCTAAAAATGATTGAACAAATAATTATTCAACGGGATAAGAAATACCACATCTACATAGTAGAAAAAATATAAATCTTGAAATTCTAAAAATTGTAAAACTACGATGGAAAAAATCAATGATCGGAAGCTTTTGTACAATATACTGAGATAAAAAAGTTTACAACTTTTATTTTTTTCATGTTCTTAATCTTGTGGTAGAGGAAGGATTATGACTCGAAAATGGGTTATGTATATTCGAGTACTCAGATAGTTCATGAGCTATGACAATCAAAGTTGAGTTCAATCTACACTCCACTCAAGAAGGAATTTAATTTTTTCCTCCAACCTCTTACAGATATGTAGACAAACAAAAAACTTTAAATATCATATTTGAATATAATAATTTGTATAGATAAAAGAAATACTATTATAATGTTTTACCTTATTCCCTTGTATTCTGAACTTGGATTGATCCAGATCCTCAAATCCCATGATTACCAAATGTTCTCTCACATTGGCAAGGGTCCAATGATGATTCATTGAAGTTATTTTCATTTCGTTGTTGGTTAGATTTATCTTAATTTCCAATGAAATTAAAGAACCCTCAGAACTTTGTTATGGTATCCATTCACCAAGTTTACACATCCAATTATCATAATAGAATCTAATGTACAATGAAGTTTTAGATGTCAAAATCCTATGCCTTTTGCACCAAGTTTACAAAGCTATCTATCCCCTTTGGTGCATCCTTCTACAAGTCCCCAATTTTGACCTAGTAAACCGCCCCACTTGCTCATATGTGATATCTATACACATAAACATTTTTGAAGTCTCTAGAACTATGAATATCTAAAATATGTTGGAGTTAGACATCTTTAAAAGCATGGGAATAGTACAAGGAGGAAGAAGAAGCTTGGAGAAATCCACACAATACTGAATGTATTACCACTAGAATGTACAGAGATAAGTAATCCATTAGGGCTATAGTCATATATACAAGCGGAGGGAAAAAACCTCTTAGAGGGAAAAAAGTGATGGTGGTCCTAGTGTGTTCACACATATCACTACTAAAATATATCAACAAATCCCCCTTGGGAGTGATGCAATGAACAAGGAGTTGGCACTCATGTATAAGGAAGTGACAAGCTATGTGGAATCAATCCACAAAAGGAAGTAAGCCTAAAATTTGTAGAAAGCTTCAAACTTCTCCCTAGGTAGAGCCTTCATGAAACGGTTTGCAATGTTCTCCTGCATGGGCAGATATGCCAAGCTTATCTCTCCGGCAGAGAACCTCTCCCTAACATAATGATAATGCACCTTAATATGCTTCGTGCGAGCATGGAACATGGGGTTCCTCACAATTGCCAATGCCCTTTGACTGTTAGTGAAGATGGTGGTGGTAGAAGATTGACCAACACCCAAATCAGCCATAAAGGCATCTAAGCCACACACACTCAAGAATGGTTGTGAAAGCTGCCCTATACTCAGCCTCACAACTGGAAGTGGCCACAGTACGCTGCTTCTTGCTCAGCCGAGATATGCATGAGCTACCAAACATGAAGCAAAAACCACTAGTGGACACATGAGTGTCAAAGCAACCAACACAGTCAGAATCAGAAAAAGCATGCAAATTTGGTGGTAGTGATCCCCCCTTGGGATAAAACAACCCAAGTATCCACGTACCACTCAAGTAGCGAAAGATGCACTTAACCACCTACTAATGCTTGATACCTAGGCAATGCATAGACCTGCTCATCTATGAGACAACAAACAGAAAATCTAGTTGAGTAATGCATAAGTCAATCAAGCATCCAACTGCTTGCTGATAGAGAACAACATCAAATGCATCTCAACCATCATGAAGACTCAATCATAAACCTATCTCCATAGGAGTGGCAATATGTTTACAGTCTTCAAGTCCAAAATGCTGCAATAATGTGTAAATATATATCATTTGACACAAAGCCATTCTAGCATCAACGTGCATAAACTAAATGCCCAAATAATGATGCAAAAGCCCCAAATCAGATATCTCAAATGGGGCATGCAAATCAGACTTAAAATTAGCAATATGCTTCTCATGAGGACTAATGAGTAGCATGTCATCAACATACACAACAATGATCAGAAGCACATCATTAACATGTTTAACATATAAGGTGCTTTTAGTTGGATTGTTCTCAAAACCATGTGCAATAAGATAGGCATCTATCTTTTCATACCAAGCACGTGGTGCTTGCTTTAAACCATATAATGCCTTCTTTAACCTGCACACGTGGTTTTCATGCCCTTTCTACACAAAGCCACCAAGCTGAAAAACATACACTTCTTCATGCAAGTGACAATTCAAAAATGCTATTTTAGTGTCCAATTGATGTACATTCCAACCATGATGAGCTACAAGTGCAGATGCTACGAAGAGTAGTCATTCGGCAAGTAGGTGCAAAGGTTTTGTCAAAATCAATGCCTTTTTCATGTGCATAACCCTTTGAAACAAGTCTAGCCTTATACTTGTCAACTATTCCATCAGGTTTATGCTTCACGTTGTATACCCACTTAGTGCCAATGGCCTTCACGAGGAGGCAAGTCACATAAAGTCTAGGTACATTTTTTCATGATAGCATCATATTCAGATTGCATTGCAGCCACCTAATGTTAAGAATTTTGTGCTTCATCAAATGAAACAGGCTCAGTCTCATCCGAGAGACTAGAGGTAGCCATAGCATAGCAATCTGATGCAAAAGATCCATTATGAAATCTTGAATGATTACAGTATGACAGAGATGCATCTAATTTGCTGTTATGCAAGTAAGCACTCACCATTTTGGAAAACTTTTTGCCTCCTCAATATCAGCTCTCTCATCAATAACTGCATCATGTAAATCTGCATCAGAAATGGAATGATTTGCATCATCACTTGAAACCTGCAAAGGCTAAGAAGTTTCCTCATGAGGACTAGCACTAGACTATCCACTTGTAAAAAGAGGTAGCAAAGTATCATACTGTTGTATATTATTGAACAAGGCATTGTTAAAATGTTAAATTATTAATGTATTAATATGTTTTTGATGTTTTTGATATAGCAGCTGAAGGTTCATGAGGAGCGTGCAAGGCGTGAAAGGGCGGACATCAATAATCCGAATAATTATTATTTATTTTGTAAATAAACCTACGTAGAAGGTTCTATTGTTAGAAAAGTAATGGTTAGAATAAGGGTCATTATAGACCGTAGTTTCTGTTATTGAAAGCAATGGCTTTCTGTAAAAGTTATCAACTTTTAGTTTCACGCCTGCTTTTCAAAGCCGCCCTCTTGTAACCACTCTTCTCCGTTTCCTGTTCCAGTTTCGGTTTCTGTTTCGTCTTCGGTTTCTGATTCTGATCCAGAACCAGAACCTACGTCTTCTCCTTCGGCTTACTCCAAGGCGTCGACTAAGGCAAAGAGCTTAGGCAATAACTTAGGCAATACATTGGCACCCAAGGCTCCCTTGGCGACCATTGGCTACGCGCGAGACAATTTTAATTTTTGAGTGGTAATAGAGAGGTTTAGAGTCCCTAAGGTAGGAGGAATTTGAACCCACAACCTCCTACTTTCAAGGGAAGTACTTTGACCACTCCACCATCTCTTGGAGTTGTACTCAAGTCTCTCTCTCTCTTACTTGTGGAAGGCGCTCGCGGCGATTTCTAGGATGGACCCAACAAAGAATTAAGTGTAACTTTCAATCCGTAGGTCGGATTGAGGCGTGTAATATACCGTTGGAAAGCTCTCGGAACGAACTTTCCAATGAGCTAGCTTGGAAGTGTGAATTCCTTCAAAATCCTTGGGTGGCACTTGATTGAGTGTTCAAGATACCAAGCAAGGTTGAGAACACGGGATCGAGACACCAAGGTTGCAAACAAGAAGGTTCAATACACCAAGGTTGAGAGCAAGGGTCCAAGAGCACCATGGAGGATTACAGTAATTCACCTCTACCTGCGGCAACACTTGAACAACAACTAGAGCTCTTGCGGCATGAGCTTCAAGGAGCTCAGAACGAGATCTAACAACGTGATGAAATCCTCCAAAAGATGCAAGCTGAGGAAGAAAACCTTACGAGAGTAGTAAAAGCTATTGTGTCTGCCCAATCTGATGTTACTCATTCAAAGATTGGTAATAGAAACTACCAGTTTCTACGATTTGATGGCCGAAAGGATGGGCCTTTAGTACTTTCTTGGTTGTCGCAGTTTGATGATTTTTATACCGATGAAATGTATGCTGAAAGTGAAAAAGTTAAATTTGCCACTAACTATTTAGTAGGTAAAGCACAACTCTAGTGGAATGTCCTGCGGCACAGTACGGAGCGTCCAACAACTTGGAAGGCTTTCCAAGAAAACATGAAGGATTCATTTCTTCCTCCTCAATACCATTTGCATGTTCGACGTGCATGGACGACCCTTACATGGAAGGAGGGTGATACGGTTACTACCTACACAGAGCGGTTCTGGCAAAATTTACTACTTGTACGAATGCTTGAAGATGTATCAGAGGATATCTTGCAGCAGAAATACGAAGATGGTTTGGAAGTGGGTATCCAAGCTAAGCTTCACACCCTACGACCTACAACCCTCAACGAGGCTATATCTTTTGCTTATGATGCAGAAAAAGAATTCCAGTCCATAACCAAGTCACTCCGTCTACAACAACCACGTCCACAACCATTTCCTGTTAAACCTTCATTTCCTATGAAGCGTAATTTTAATGCCCCATCTTACCCTAGCTTTCCTCGACCTCTACAATCCAATTACTCAACTTCACCCATTGCTTCATCTCTCCAACCAACCAAACCACCTACCCTTCAAACTTCAGCAGTGAATGCCCAACAGAAGCGACCACGAATCACCTACTGGAATTGTGGTAAACCTAGACATACAAAAATAAGGTGCAGATTGCCACCTCTTCATATGAAACAGGCTACAGCTCGATTGCATAACATGGAGGTCTATAATGAAGAAATTCCTCCTGTTTGGACAGAGGAATCACTGGAGAAGGACTTAAGTACCTTGGGTAACGATATCTCTCTACACTCTTTTCTTTGCATGCAGGGTACAATAAATAACAAACTAGTTAAAATTCTACATGACGATGGTAGTTCACATGACTTCATTTCACATTTATTAGTACAAGAACTTAAATTACAAACGTTTCCTTCTTTGTATAAAGTGAAAGCTGCATTTCAAGGTAGTCGTTATAATGTAACATGAGAAGTGCAAGATGTTACGATTAGCATAGGCCCTTATGTTGACTCACGAACATTTTTAATTGCACCTTTGCAGTCTTATGATGTTATACTAGGTATGCATTTTCGTCACCATTATAACCCACGTATTGACTACCATACTCATACCTTTACGTTTGTTTTCAAAGGTCAAATCATTACTTTGTCTGCACGGCATGATTTCCAACCATTTCCATTGATTAGTCACACTCAAGCAAAGCGTGCATTTAGGAAAGGATTTAACTCATGCATTGTTTTTGTTAATGTCATCAATGATTATACTCATACACTTTCAGATGCATATAAACCTTTCATGAGGACTTATAAGGATTGTTTTATGTCTGAATATCCCTCTGAACTACCACCATCTCGAGGATCCTTTGACCATAGCATAGACTTAGTCCCTGGTAGTTCTCCTCCTAATAAAGCACCTTATAGACATGGCCCATTACATCAAAAGGAAATAGAAAATCAAGTAAAAGACCTACTACAAAAAGGACTTATAAGGCCTAGTTCTTCCCCATTTGGAGCACCCGTTCTCTTAGTAGAGAAGAAGAATAAAACTTATCGAATGTGCATTGATTATAGAGCCCTTAACAAGATCACGATCAAGAATAGATACCCTATTCCTCGAATAGATGATCTCTTAGATAAGTTACGAGGAGCTCGTGTCTTTGTTGAAATTGATCTTAAATCGGGTTACCATCAGATTCGTATGACACAAAGTGATATTTTTAAGACTGCATTTAGAACTCAAAATGGCCATTATGAATTTATGGTAATGCCCTTTGGACTTACTAATGCCCCTGCTACGTTTGCGCGAATGATGAATAATATTTTTCTTGATTACCAAGCTTTTGTTCTTGTATTCTTTGATGACATTCTTGTTTACAGTAAGAATGATAGTGAACATGAAAAGCATCTTGAAACAGTTTTTCATTTGTTACGAGAGAACACACTTTATGCTAATCCTGAAAAGAGTTATTTCTTTCAGCGTAAGCTAGAATATTTAGGACATATTATTTCAAGTGAAGGTGTGCATGTGGATCCAAAAAAGATTAGAGTTATCATAGAATGGCCTACACCACAATCAGTCAATGATGATCGTTCTTTTCTTGGGTTGGCTAGTTTCTATAGGAAGTTTGTTCGAAATTTTTCTTATTTAGCATTGCCTCTTACTTTGTTGTTGAAAAAGAAAATAAAATTTGCATGGGGATTTACCCAACAACAGTCCTTTGACAAACTTAAACATGCACTTTCACATGCACCTGTTTTACAATTACCTGATTTCTCATAACCCTTTCATGTTGTTACTGATGCTAGCGGTTCAGGAATAGGTGCTGTTCTGATGCAAAATGACCATCCCATTGCATTTGAGAGTAGAAGGCTTAAACCCTCAGAACAGAATTATAGTACGTATGATAAAGAACTGTTAGCAGTTGTGCATGCTTTGCGAATTTGGAAACACTATCTTATGGGCTCTGAAGTATTAATCAAAACCGATCAACAGGCTATTAAGCATCTATTAAGTCAGCCCTTAATCTCTGATAGGCATCTTAAATGGGCATCATTCATTCAAAATTTCCAACCCATGATACAATATCAACCTGGTAAAGCTAATGTCGTAGCTGATGCTCTTAGCCGTTTTCCTTCGAATTCCGTTGTTTTGAATAATATTTCTGCCATTCAAATTCATTCTTTTCAAGACATGGTTTCCACTTATGCATCTGATTTGTATTTTTCACGTGCATGGCATGACTTCAACAATGCTGCATCTTTATCAGATGAACATTATACATTTCATAATGGTTTTCTCTATTTTCAACATAGATTGTGCATAACCCAAGCTTTTAAAGATTTTATCATTCAAGAAATGCATGAACCATCTTACATGGGTCATAGAGGCATACAGAGCACTATTTCTGCTTGCAAAGATTTCTTCTTTTGGCCACATATGGAAAAAGACATTGCACATTATGTTTCTCAATGCATTGTATGTCAGCGTGTCAAACGTCATCATGGTAAACCATTTGGATTATTAATGCCCCTTCCTATTCCAAATGAACCATGGGAACAAATCTCTATGGATTTTATCACAGGTCTTCCTATCACTTCATCACATAATGATATGATTTGGACAATAGTTGATAGGTTTAGTAAATATGCATATTTCATTCCATGTAGAAAAACTTTGACTGCACCTCAAGCTGCAAAATTATTCATTAAATGCATTTTTCCACATCATGGATTTCCTAAAGTAATGTTATCTGATCGTGATGTTAGGTTTTGTAATCATTTTTGGGTTGCCTTATTTCAACATTTTGGTTCTAAAATAGATTTTAGCTCTGCATTTCATCCTAAAAGTAATGGACAGAGTGAGGCTACAAATAGTACTATTCTTGATTTATTGTGTTGTTATTCATTAGATAATCCTAATAACTGGGATGAAAAGTTGCCAGTGCTTCAATTTTCTTACAATAACACTTCACATACCACTACTGGTCGTGCACCTTTTGAAATAGTTTTTGGTAAAAAGCTTCCCACTCCCATGTCCCTCACCCAAACCGACATTCCGATGGCTGGTTCTATTGCTCAAGATCACGTTTCTAACGATTAGCCAAAGAATTCAAGGAACATGATTTTGTATGGTTGCGAATAATTAAAAGACGTCTCAAAAATATTTTGCAGCATCCTAAAATTAAACTTGCACCACGCTATTATGGACCGTTTCTCATTATAGAAAAAATTAATGATAATTCATTTCGATTAGATATTCCATCCCATTGGACTATACATAATTCTTTTCATATTAGCTTACTTAAACCCTTTAAAGGAACTTTACCACTTGCTCCACTTCTTGATGATCCTCCTTTAATTGAAGAACAATCTGAAATCTTAGTTCCTGAGAAAATCATTGATCATGATGTCACTACTACACGCACAGGTACTCAATATCATCGATATTTGGTTAAGTACAAAAATCACTCTATTGAAGAATGTCAATGGATACATAAAACACAATTAACACCTCATTATGACCACTTAATTTCTGCATATCATACACAAACACATTAATGTAACAGCTCCATGAACATTTCCATGCATGTATTTTTACATGGCACATGCCTATTTTCTTTATTCAGTGATGAAACATGTGACTGGCCATCCATGTTTATTCTTTTATCACTTGAGGTCAGTTGCTTGTTCAACTGAGGGGCATGTTATACCTTATGGAATATGTTGAACAATGCATTGTTGGATTGTAACATGGAATATGTTAGCCAATGCATTGTTGGATTGAAATATCGAATAGCCAATGCATTGTTGAATTGTAACATGAAATATGTTGGCCAATGCATTGTTGGATTGAAATATCAAATAGCCAATGCATTGTTGAATTGTAACATGAAATATGTTGGCCAATGCATTGTTGAATTGAAATATCGAATAGCCAATGCATTGTTGGATTGTAACATGAAATATGTTGGCCAATGCATTGTTGGATTGTAACAATAATATGGAATATGTTGAACACTGCATTACAATTGTTAGAGTGTTGAATTCTTTTATCAACTGAGGTCAGTTGCTTGTCAACTGAGAGGCATGTTGTATATTATTGAACAAGGCATTATTAAAATGTTAAATTATTAATGTATTAATATGTTTTTGATGTTTTTGATATAGCAGTTGAAGGTTCATGAGGAGCATGCAAGGCGTGAAAGGGCGGACATCAATAATCCGAATAATTATTATTTATTTTGTAAATAAACCTACGTAGAAGGTTCTATTGTTAGAAAAGTAATGGTTAGAATAAGGGTCATTATAGACCGTAGTTTCTGTTATTGAAAGCAATGGCTTTCTGTAAAAGTTATCAAATTTTAGTTTCACGCCTGCTTTTCGAAGCCGCTCTCTTGTAACCACTCTTTTTGACGTAATCAAAATTCCTATAAATACATGCACTCTATGGACTGTCGAAACAGAGTGCATGGGGGGAGATTGCACCCAATACTGCGTTGTGTCTCGTCTCTTGTTGCGTCTATTCTCTGTGTGTTTTCTGTGTTTGTAATCTCTGTATGCGCGTGAGCAAGATCCTGACAACACATACATGCCTTTGGAGCTAACAAACGTCTCCTTTGTACATGAAAGTAAAGGCTGGATAGCATCTTCCAGAAATCCAACATCATGGCTAACCAAAATGTGTTTAGTCGATGGATGATGTAGACGATAGTGTTTGCTTTTAGAACTGTACCCAAAAAAATACATTTTATTGCTTTATCATATGATTTCCTGCGATGTTGTTCAAGCACTAATGCATATATTAGACAACCAAAAATAGACATATGAGCAATAGATGGATTGGGACCATGCCAAGCCTCTTATGTAGTGATAGACTGTAGTGCTTTAGTGGGACACATGTTAAGTACATATGATGCACACATGATAGCCTCAAGCTAGAAACTATGTGGTAAAGTCTGACTCTTGACCATACACCTCGCCATCTCCATGAGTGACCTATTCTTCCATTGAGAAACTCCATGTTGTTGAGGTGTAGAGTGATGTTTATTCTGAGTAGCCCGAACTAAACCATCTTTTGGGAAGTATGAATGCTACATTTTGCCCAAAATACAACCTTCACAAACATGTTTATCGGGTGTCTCAAGTTTGGGCAAAGAGGACACCATTTCCGATTTTTGTAGGCATAGCAAACTAGCAAAATTCCGATGACCAAAGCGTGCATTCCAAATCTTTGCATCTAACATAGCTTGAGAATCATGTACTGCACATGTTGAATCATTCACAGATTTTTCATAGTCTATGAGCTTATACAGCCCACGACATAAAATGCTAGAAGCAATAATCATGTCACCATTTGATAGATCATGAACTGTACATCTGTCATCAACAAATTTAACAACCAAGCCAATCTTGGCTAATGAAAAAACTAATAATAGATTTTTCTTGATCCCTGGCATAAATGAAGCATCTGACAAAGTGAGAGAACTACCATTAGCAATAGTCAAAATGGTCTTACCAACTCCCATGACAGGATAAGAGGAGTTGTTGGTGCATGTGACAGTATTCCCTATAGGGGTAGGCTCGAGTGAAGTAAAGAGATTGTACTGTGAGGTAATATATTTGGTTGCCTCACTATCAAAGTGGGGCAACCAACTGATCATGAACTATTGCCATTTGATAGATCATGAACTGTACATCTGTCATCAACAAGTTTAACAACCAAGCCAATCTTGGCTATGCAAAAACTAATAATAGATTTTTCTTGATCCTTGGCATAAATAAAGCATCTGACAAAGTGAAAGAACTACCATTAGCAATAATCAGAATGATCTTACCAACTCCCATGATAGGATAAGAGGAGTTGTTGGCACATGTGAGAGTATTACATATAGGGGTAGGCTCGAGTGAAGTGAAGAAATTATGCTGTGAGGTAATATATTTGGTTGCCCCACTATCAAAGTACCAAATCTATGAGTCTACTCAAGACATACACTATTCATGACAAGATGGGCCAAAACTGCAAACACTGGTAAAATCCCATTCTTCATTCTGCACGAGATTACTAGACTCTATTTTTGATGTAGAGGCCTCTACAACAACCATTCCAGACTCTTTTTTCTTTGACTCTTTTGCAGCCAGTTTTGGACAGTTCTTTATGACATGATCATTTCCATTATAGTACTTACAAAAGAATTTGTGCTTTTCTGATTTCTTCTCATCTTTATGTTCCTTCTTTGAATGTGCAGCAATTGCAGATTACTTCTTACTAGTAGATGAACTCCATTTACCTTTGCCCTTCTGACTTGCCATGAAAGCTTGATCTGCAACACACATAATGGACCTATTTTGCCTATACTGATCTTTGTGCAACAAAACAGAGACTAACTCGTCAAATGACAAGGACTTTGGATTGCCTTTCATCATACAAACGAAGAGTAGAAGCAAAACTCTAATATGAATCAGGAAGACCATTCAAAACGGTTTGCAAAAGTGAGCTATCTGGAATAACTTCATCGGTAGAAACAACTATTTCTTTTAGTCTTTGATGTTTGTTAGAAAACTATCCATAGAATCACCTTCATTCATATGCACACTCTCCAACTATTTTTGGAGGTAAGCAACACGAGCCTCATTCCTAGCCTGCCACAATGTGGTAAGTGTATCCCAGCATCCTTAGTTGTTCTGCAAGAGCAAATGTGAAGAATAATGGCATGTTTGATAGACAAGGCTATCAATGCATGTGCCTGAGCATCTCTGCCATCCCAATGAATTTGCTTTGCAATAGGTGTAGCAGAAACTGTAGCACAAAC
Source organism: Ceratopteris richardii (assembly GCA_020310875.1). Lineage (NCBI taxonomy): Eukaryota > Viridiplantae > Streptophyta > Polypodiopsida > Polypodiales > Pteridaceae > Ceratopteris > Ceratopteris richardii. The sequence goes on from CM035408.1 coordinate 221,957,240, forward strand.
AGGAATCTCAAGAATATCGACATCTTCAACACCATCTGCATCAGCTTCAATACCTATATTTGCAGGTGGAATAGGACGTTTTTGAACACCCTGCACAATGTTCCATAGTCATTTTGCAACCAATACATTTCGCATCATATAAGCCCACAATGGGTAATTGGTACCATCTGACTTATCCTCAATAGCCAACATTCGAAATACATCACTGGTTTTAGCCATGACCACTGACTAAAATACCATAATGTAGAAAAATGATTGTATCTGAAAAATTGAATAGAACTATCTTAACAAGTTCTGCTAAACATGTAGCAGACTTCGAGATGCTTATACTAGAAAACTGAAACTGTATATATCTTTGATAGAAAAAGACAAAATAGGCTACACAAGCAGTACGATAGTGCATTTGTAGATTGTGACCAGAGGGGTGTCAACGATGTTGTAGATGAAGTAGTGATCTGCTCTACTACCAATTGTTGGAGTTAGACATCTGCAAAAGCATGCAAAAAGCACAAGGAAGAAGAAGAAGCTTGGAGCACAACACACAATATTGAATGTATTACCACTAGAATGTATAGAGATAAGTAACCCACTAGGTCTATAGCTATATATACAAGCTAAGGGAAAAAAACCTCCTAAAGAGGGAAAAAAGTGCCTCGACGGTTCTAGTGTGTTCACACACATCACTACCTAAATATATCAACAAAATAGATATACAAAACAATGAACAACAACACACCAATGTAATCTTATGGATCTAGATCTAACATTTGCATGCAATGCTTGGATAGTACCTCTAAGACTATGAAGTGGTTGCTCATCCACCAAGGTAGAAGGAAATATGTCTCCAACAAAAAAATACACATCTTAATATGGTAAATAAAGAAATTATAATAGTAATCAATCCAAATTAAAGATTAATAACTACAACAAATAGGATATATCAATTTTTTTGAGTAATCCAATGTCATGCTTGACATTGCACAAAAATATTGTCCAATGGCAACTATTTTTAAGATTTTTAAAGCCCAATAACTTCCATTTCTAATGACAATCCAAGTGTCTATGATCTCTTATATGATGAGTGACAACAACAGAGGGTTGGATGTACACCCCATGCACCTTTGTAGAACTCATCTCCTAACCAATTTCCTTCTAGAACCTTGATATTATGACATTTTAACATGATAACCGCAACTTTAGGATGCCTATAGCATTTCAGTTTCTCCATTGGAGTTCAAGCTATGAAACTGAACTTAGGAATTCAAAGAGTAAGATTTAGAGAGAAAGAAATGCAGACACGAGAGCTTCAATGGCATGCTAGGGAGAAAAACTAGTGGAAAGAGATGATTTTTTGGGACCTGGGTATGAAAGTGTGAGGTTTAGGAGGGAAAACATTGTATTCTGAGTTTTTTTTGAAAGAGTCACTTTTGTCAAGTTAACACATGCACTAATTTTGGTTTAAGAGTAAAAAATAGCACTTTTGATTCTAAAAGGTGGTTGGGGGGCATTGAATGGTATTATGATGAGTTTTAAAACTTTATGAAATTTTTTTGGGCTCAGCCTTGTTATGAGATTCCTTTCTGTCTTTGGAGGGAAAACCTAAACATAGGGGAATCCTCTCCCCTCTTCCTGATTCATTCTAGTAATTTGTAGGCTATAAACTGTGTCCACAACCCTCTTCTGATTGGTCCATCACTAGTCACTCCTTACTCCAAAAGGCCCATGCAAGGTTTATTTTTCTCCCTAATGAAGGAGCAGCCTTGTTGCTCCAAGCCCTAATTAACCATTTGGTGGTGATCTTATTGGCCATTTCATCAATGTCAAGAATGCGGAGACCACCTTCATCTTTTTAACTTATGCAAGTAGCCCATTTAATTTTGGGGAAACCCCTTCTGTTAAGGTCTTCTATTGCAGAGGAAAGAAGCAAAGAAAAGGAAGCCACATAAAAGTTTTTCAAATTTAGGCATAATTTATCTTCTTCAAATTTCTAGGAAAGACATCCTGAGCCATGTAAATGCACTAGAGGAATCCTCTAGATGCATAAATCTCAAATGTTGTAACTTAATCCTTGTAACATAGTAGGAATTTAGTATTTTTTCAATAAAAGTTCCGGTCTCTTGTGTGAAAGGACCATTTTTATGCCACATGTATATAAGTCACTTGATCACTCTTTATAAGAACTTTTTTCCATTATGAGTAATCAAGCTGAAATTTCGAATTTCCCTCTTCTCTATTGAATATCTTCTTCTCCAAGAGCGTGAGTGTGTGATTCGTGCTTGAAATGTGTGGTTAGCATTGTTGTCTACCCCATCCCCTCTTGTTTTTGTGAAGAGAGATGGTGGATGCAATCCAAAGATGAGTAGGTGCTGCTACAACCAGCTTCACACCAGCCAACTGAGACTTCAGAGTTGATTATTAGACCCTTTGAGCTTCCTAAATCCACCAAAATATCAGCCAAGTACTTTGGAACATGTATCCCAAAAGTTTAAGTCAAGACAGACTAGTTGCGAAGTGACTAGCTCCCAAAACTTGCTATTTTTGGACATACACCTGCTGGAAAAAATGAACAGTGCTCAGTAGGAATTAGAAAAATTCCTTTTGCGCATAGCAAATAGACTTAGCAAGCTTTCCAATCCAAACTAAAACATATCAAATGATGGACTGAGCACTGAGAACAAATTTTTACAAAGTCTGGAACATGCCCGCCATTCTCGGGGCTTTGCAGAGATAGACCAGTGAGCAATAAATTGCAGATATCTTTCAAATTATTAATTCAATGACCTTGAAACTTTATAGCTAGACATTAGACAGTATGATCTATCCAACGCACGTTAAATCACTGAAAAAGGTTCAGTAGAACTCGAGATATGACCTTCTGAAGGTACTACTCTGAGTGAGTATAGCAGAGAACAAAACAGAGAAGTAGATGATAATAAATGTATAGATTCACATATGATTAAAGCCACATTGGCAATGAATCTTTGCACAATGGGAGTAGAATGATAGAGCTATGGAGTAAGCTCTTCAATCTCTACAAAATGACATCAAGTGGTCACGTACAAGGCTTGCTAATCGCCTCTTCCTTCTTGCTCCTTTTATAGCTATTCTTGGAGGGAGTTTTGAATTCGAGTTGGAATGGCTCGACCTAAAAGTGATCCCCAAAGTTAGGAGATATTCCCTCAGCTCAAAAAGTCGTGGTTTTTGGTAGTTAGAGCCATGAAATTGCTTTTACATCATGCATGAGGTAAGCCATCATTTTCCTTTTTCTTTTTCAAATTACAAGAGATAAAAATGAACTCTTTTACAAGAGGTGTTCACATGACTACTCATGTGACTTACAAATGAGGATGATATCAAACATATCAAGCATGTAGGCTTGGCTAAAATGCACCAACAGCTCCCCCTCAAGCCTAACATGCTTGGCCTTCAAATAAGTCTTCAATTGTCCTTGATTTCCTTCAAGCCAATCATCAACTTGAATCTACTTAACTTTGTACCATCAAGAGATTTAGTCAACATGTCTGCACATTGCATATCTGTAGAGACATAGGATAGTTGAATATCCTTGCTCATTAGCTTCTCCCTTACATAATGGTAGTGGACTTCAATATGCTTGGTTCTAGCATGGTATACCGGATTAGCTGCTAGATGTAGTGAGCTTGTGTTGTCACAAAAAATGTGAGGTGTTGAAAAATGAAGTCCAAGATCTGTGTACAAAGATTTTAACCACATGATTTCTTGAGTTGCATTAGCCAAACCTCTATATTCAGCTTGAGTAGAAGATAATGCCACGGTTGGTTGCTTCTTCGATAACCAAGAAATGATTTTTGAACCTGCAAATGATATATACCCGGATGTGCTTCTTCTATCATCTCTAGATCCGGCCCAATCTGCATCTGAGTAGACCTTTAGCTCAATATCTGAAGTATATGAATAAAACAAACCTTCATTCATGGTCCCCTTTAGGTACTTGAGGACTCTCTTGGCCGCTTCCATATGTGGTCTTCTCGGCTTATGCATAAACTGACTCAATATGCTAACACTATAGCATATATCCACCCTTGTGAGTGTTGCATAGTTCAAACTTCCAACCAAGCTTTGATAGCTTGTGATGTCTTCAATTGGCTCTCCTTCATAAGCACTAAGCTTATGATTTTGCTCCATAGGTGTACCTGCACACTTGGTATTTTCCATCTTGAACTTGACGAGCATAAACTTCCAACCAAGCTTTGATAGCTTGTGATGTCTTCAATTGGCTCTCCTTCATAAGCACTAAGCTTATGATTTTGCTCCATAGGTGTACCTGCACACTTGGTATTTTCCATCTTGAACTTGACGAGCATGTCATGGAGATACTTCCTTTGTGTGATGTATATACCTGAATCTGTGTACATCAACTCCAATCCAAGAAAATAAGTGAGTGGTCCGAGGTCACTTATTTTGAACTCCTCCTTCATTTGAGTCTTTACCTGTTTGATTCCTTCAAGATCATTGCCTGTGATAATAATATCATCAACATATACACATAAATAGATCACTGCAGATCCATTCCTCTTTATGAACAAAGAGGTATCCGCCTTGCTAGCTTTGAATCCTTGGTCCTACAAATAAGTCACCAATCTGAAATTCCAAGCTCTTGGAGCTTGCTTCAATCCATACAAAGCTTTCTTCAGTTTGCATACATAGTTAGGATGATGTGCATCCTCATATCCAGGAGGTTGTGCCATATACACTTCCTCAGAAATCCATCCATTCAAGAAAGCATTCTTTACATCAAGTTGATAGAGATTCCAATTTCTAGATGCAGCAAGACTAATGAGAACCCTAATTGTAGGCATTTTTGCAATAGGAGAGAAAGTCTTCTCATAATCAATACCATGGGTTTGAGCAAACCCTTTAGCAACTAACCTTGCTTTGTGTCTATTTATACTTCCATCTGGATTCGTCTTGATTTTGTATATCCATCGAGATCCAATTACCTTCATAGATGGCTTGTTAGGTACAAGCTCCCAAGTGTCATTCTCCTTCAAGGCTTCCATTTCTTCATCCATTGCATCTCTCCAAGCTTTCTTGCTTTGTGCTTCTTCGAATGTGGTAGGTTCTTCATTGGTGGATTCCTTTGCAATGTAGATTGAGTGCTTGGTGACCAAAGAAGTATCATAACCAAACCTCTCTGGTTTCTTCTTCTCGCTCGAAGAACTTCTAAGTGGTTGATGTGAGCTCTCGGGTCCATATGTAGCATCCTGCATCTTTGCTTTACCTTTGTTCTTCCATAGCTTTAGTCTTTCCAAGTCTTCTAGGTCAATCTCCAAATCACTTTCTTCAATCTGCTTTGGCTCCTTTGGTTGAAGTGATGGAAAATCTTCATCCAAGTCATATGGAAACTTCACTTTCCTGTCATCATCAAACCACGATTTGTTTTCATCAAAAATTACATCTCTACTCACAAAAAATCCTTTATTGGTTGGATTGTACAATCTATATCCTTTTTGGTTTTGGTCATAACCAATAAATACACACTTCTCTGCCTTGGGATCCAATTTCCCTCTTACTTGAGAAGGAATGTGAGCATAGGCTAAGCATCCAAAGATTTTACAATGCTCTAGACTAGGTCTTCTTCCATTCCACACTTCATATGGAGTGGTTCCATCTAGTGACTTAGATGGAAGTCTATTTATGAGATATGTGGCTGTAGACACAGCCTCTGCCCATAGGTAGTTTGGAAATCCCTTTTCGTTGAGCATGGACCTTGCAGCTTCGACAATAGCTCTGTTCCACCTCTCTGCTACAACATTGAGTTTGGCTGTATACCTTGTAGTGACTTCCCTTTTAATGCCTCTTTCATGCAAGAAGGCATCAAATTCAGAAGAGAAGTATTCTCCTCCACCATCTGATCTGAGTCGTTTCAAAGTCCTACCTGTTTGGTTTTCAACAAGAGAAATATACTTCTTAAAGCAATTAAACACTTCATCCTTGTGCTTCATGAAAAACAAAATGGTCCACCTGCTACAATCATCTATGAAAGACAAATAATATCTTGAGCCTGATATAGATGGCTCATTACTTGGACCCCACACATCTGTGTGCACTAGATCCAAAGGATTTTGATACATATATCCTTTCTTATTGAAAGGTTGTCTATGAGCCTTGCCGAGTTGACAAGCTTCACACTTATAAATCATGTGTTGCCTTGTGATATTAGGCAAACCAAGTACACTTTGGTCCCTGCAAATCTGTTTGAGTGTCCTCTCACCAATGTGAGCAAGCCTTTTGTGCCATATCTCCAACACCGTTAGAGTTTAAGATCCATAGCTAAACAAAGCTATGTTCTTTGTATCTTCCACTTCAAGGGTGAAGAGCCTTCCTGTCTTTGCAACAAGTCATGCTTTATACTTTGGAGAAGCACTATCTGATGTGAATTTCAACTTATATACCCATTTACATGGTAAAGCTTTCCTACCATTTGGCAAAGGTACTAAATCCCAAGTACCATTCTTGTGAAGAGAATCCAACTCACTCTTCATGGCACGCTCCCACTTCACATGATCCTCTGTCTGCATAGCCTCTTTGTAGCAAGAAGGCTCACCAGCATCTGTTAGCATAGCAAAATCTAAAACTGGAACATATCTATCAGGTGGATGTTAGACACATGCAGAACGTCTCAATGGTTGCTGATGTCATGAACATGTGCAGACTCATCTGAATGGACATTCTCTTGAACATCCCTATGTGCAGCATTTTTATGCATGCTAACCGGAGGACTAGTATCCTCAAACACCACTCTTCTCACTTCAACCTCCTTAATGGGCTTTTTACGCATCTTAGACTCATTGAAAATGACATCACTACTTTTGATCACTATCCTTATTTCAGGATCCCATAAGCGATATCCAAATTTTCCTTCTCGACCGTATCCAAGAAAAATGCATTTCTTTGACTTATGGTCCAACTTTTGTCTAAGCTTCTTGGGTATATGAACGTATGCTTCACACCCAAAAACTCGAAGATGATCATAATATGGTGGCTTCCCTATCCAAAGCAATTGTGCCACTTTCACACCTTTGGCAGTACTATGTGAAAGGTTAATCACATGAACTGCAGTCAATACTGCTTTTGCCCAAAAGCCTTGTGAGAGGTTTGCATGATGCAACATAGAGATTACTCTATCTTGAATAGTTCTATTCATCCTCTCAGCTACACCATTCTGTACTGGGGTATAAGGAGCTGTAAACTCTCTACGAATCCCTCTAGACTGACAGAAAAGGCTGAATTCATGTGAGGTATACTCACCCCCATTATCTGAACGTAAAGCCTTAAGCTTAGTTCCTTTTTGAGTCTCAATTGAAGCAAGCCATTTTCTGAAAGTAGGGAATACCTTGTCCTTTGATTTGATAGGATACACCCAAACTTTTCTAGTAGCATCATCTATGAAAGTGACAAAGTAAAGAGAACCACCTAAGGAGCTAGTGGGCATAAGACCACACACATCTGTATGAACGAGATCTAAAGGTTGAATTGAAGATTCAATGTGTGTTTTATGCACATTTCTCGTTTGCTTTCCATATTGAAAATGCTCACAAAATGAAAAATCAGAGAAAGATAACACAAGTACATAGCTAGTGAGAAAGATTTTCCATTCCACTACGTGATATATGGCCCAAAGGACCATGCCAAATACAAGCCATAGGCTATTCAGTTACAACTAACAAGTGTCCTCTATGTGATATAAATAAAGGATAAACTGAGCCAGCTTTGCTTCCTTTTGCAACAACCATATTTCCCTTTGATATACGAAAGGACTGAGCATAGAAGACCACCTTGTAACCAAGGTCATCAAGCTGACTAACTGTCATCAAATAGCATGATAACTGAGGTACATGGCGTACATTATGCATAGTAAATTAAGAACCATCAATGAATTGCACAACCACATCTCCAATCCCTAGAACATCACATTGGTAAGAGTCACCAAGTCTCATGGTACCAAGAGAGTTTGCTGCATAATTAGAGAACCATTCTCTATGTGGTGTCACGTGGAAAGAAGCACCAGAATCTAGGAGCCAAGTGTGGGAAAAAGAATCAACCATAAGAGCGTCAATTAGAATAGTACTATCAAGTGTCAACACATCACCATCATCAGAAATAGCATTAATTTCTTCAATCTTCATAGTCGAAGTAGATGGTGCAGGTATCTGTTTAACATGCCCATCAACATTCTGTCCATTACCTTTAGCATTCTTTAATGCATAACAATCTTTCTCCATGTGTCCTTTATTATGACAATAATGGCATTCAATATCTCTCTTTCTTGATTTACTTCTACTCTTATTCTGTTGACCATTCTTTTCCTTGTTCTTGCTCCTGCCACGTTGTTGATTCTTTCCTTGGTAAGAATCACAAACATTATATGCATCTCCACTCTGAGTGCCAACCATGGATTTTCTACAAATATCCTCACTCAACAGTGCTCCACATATGTCATCATAGATGATTTTACCACCAGGTGCACTAGTGCTTGTTGGAACAAACCAATCACAAATTGGTGATTACAAAGGGCTTGAAGAAAGTCTATGGTCAGATTGAAGTGAAAGAAGTCAATTGAGGAAGAGAAGAAATTTCAAGAATGTAGATTGTATACATATGTACATTACAGGTGGAAATTCTTGTAAATTGAGTAGAGATAATCCTTAGGATGATAAGGAGCAATCTAATAGATGTGGGATAAGTCTAAAATCATGTGTATATAAGTCAATGATGTAAAGAAATATGTATGAGAGTCACTAGAAGATAAGTTTTTGTGAGATAGATGTGAAGAGAGTTTTTCTCAGAAAATAGCGACGGGTTTTTCTCTGAGTTCTCTCAGTCTGATCATGTGGATCAGAAATCCTTTTGTACACATCTAATCTGAAATCTAATGAAGCTATGTTCAGAATTTCATGATCTAATTCCTTTCCTGCTGTGAGAATGAGCAATAGGAACATTTGTATGTAGAATCTGTAGACAGACTTCTCAGAGTCGCACACTTTTCTGTGTCAATGTTTTGCTTAGATCTCAGTGCATAGTGTAAAGTTTTTAATGAGTGAGTACTCAAAATCTAAGTTAGAAGGTAAGGAAGCTATGGCTAAAAGCATTTAGCAAAACGGGATTTGTGCTGTGAGAAATCAACTTAAGAAGTTGACCATGTCAAAGTCGCCATTTCCTGGAAGACAATTTTGACATATCTTTGATCTTAAGGATCAAATTAAAGTTTTAATTATTACTTTGGAGAACTAATGACTGATATAATTGCGCAAAGGTATTGCAAAGACTTGTGTATCATTGATTTAAAGAAATCTAAAGATATGTGCAGGTAATGAAGTCAATTTCTGAAGCAGACTTTCTGAAGAAGGAACTTCTTTACTCAGAGAAGTGTTAATGAAAGTTTTGATAAAGAAAAACAATATTTGTGTAAAATTTGGTGTATAACTGATATAGAAGTGTTCTTAGATCAGTATAGATCAAATCTTTGGAGCTTAAGAGGTCTCCAACAGTGGTATCAGAGCTGAAGGTGCAATACAAGTGAAGCAAAGGCATTGGAAGTCCCGACTACTGCAGATATTGAAGTTCTTTCTAATCGAAGGTGGACAAGGACAAATTCATGAAGATAACCTGCAGAAGTACAAAGCACGAGTTTGAAAGATCAAGAAGGATTAAAGCTTTATATCAAAGGTAGATTCTATCTTCATAAACCATAGTAATTGTAGACACAGAAGATCAAAAGATGGGAGAAAGCTTGCAGATTGATAAGCTAGATAGGGAGAACTATCTAGCTTGGTCCATGAGGATGGAGGCACACCTCATGAGCAAAGATTTGATGGCATTCATCACAGGAGAAGAAGAAAAGCCTGAGTTTGCAAATCCTACTATTCCAACTAGGGAAGAGCTTGCAGATTTGAAGATCTGGATGAGAAAGGATGCTCAAGCTAGGAGCATCATTTACATGGCTGTAAATGATTATCTTCTACCTCACATCAGAGGATTGGAAAGTGCAACAGATGTTTGGAATGCTTTGGAAGATCATTTCCAAAACACAACCAAGTCAAGGAAGTCCTCACTATGGGCTGAATTTACAACTTTCAAGAAGAAGAGTTCACAATCAATTTCTGATTATGTGGCAAGGATGAAGGATATTGCAGATAGCTTGGGAGCAGTAGATGAAGACATTGAAGAGGAAAAGTTGGTAAGGCAAATACTTACAGGTCTGAGAGGAGATGAGAAGTGGAAGCCTTTCATATTGTCCATAGAATTGTCACTTGATCATTTTACTCCTGATCTTAATCAATTGCTAAGACACATGCTAACTTTTGAGCAGGACATTAAAGGAGATAATGATAGGAGTGCAAGTCAAGCTATGTACTCCAAGGACAAGAAAAGAAATGGCAAAGGAAAGCAGTCGACTGATGATGAAGGATCTTCAAGCCAAGATAACTTTACAAAAGGAAAAATGAATTTTAGAGGTAAAGGAAGAGGAGGTAAGAACAAGGATAATACTAAAGCTTGTTGGATTTGTGGCAGAACCAATCATTTGGCAAATGATTGTTGGTATAACAATCAAAATGGTGGAAGCAATAATCAGAGTTTTAATCAAAGAGGTAGAGGAGGCAGAAATCAAAGAGGCAATTTCAGAGGAAGAGGTGGTAGGACATCATATGCTAGAGGAGGTTGAAGAAGTTTTCAACCTCAGTCCTACAACAACAATTATTATAACTATGCATCAGATCAAAAGGATGATATGAATCTTATCTTGAATGCAACTCATGAATTAGTAGGAGAATATCAAAGGGTGTTTTATATTGACTCAGGATGTAGCAATCATCTGAGTGGAAATATATCCTTGATGTCTGATATGGAAACAAAGGTGAATGGACATACAGTTCAAACAGGTGACAATAATAAACATAAAGTGGAGAGCATTGGATCAGTGAAGACAAATAGTGGAAATACACTTTTGAGCAAGGTACTTTATGTTCCTACTATTCCTAAAAATTTGATAAGTGTAGGGCAAATTGTGGAGAAAGGATATGAAGTCAGATTCACAAATGATGGTGTCTATGTGCAAGATCCAAATCAGGGATATAGAAACATAATTGCAGGAAAAAAGGAAGGAAGGTTGTTTACTCTCAAAGTCCAAGGTAATGTGGGACATGCTTTATTTACTTATGGGAGCCAAAAGATGTCTGAGTTAGACCTATGGCATAAAAGGCTAGGTCATTTCAATGAGAGAGCTATAAAGGAAATGTCAAAGAATCAGGTGGTGGTTGGTTTGCCAAATGTTGAAGGACAACATATGGTGTACAAGTGTGAAGCTTGTCAATTAGGTAAAGCACACAAAAGTCCTTACAACAAATCAGGGTACAAGTATTCAAATATACATGAATTGGTTCATACAGATGTATGGGGTCCTTCAAGGGACTATAGCATAAATGGATCCAGATATTATGTGTTGTTTGTTGATGATGCAACCAGATGGATTACTTTATATGTAATCAAGGATAAATCAGAAGTCTTCAAGACATTCAAACATTATCATGCTTATGCAGAAAGGATTACAGGACAAAAGCTTAAGAGGTTGAGATCAGATGGAGGGGGAGAGTATTTCTCTAAAGAGTTTGATGATTATTTGTGGAATGTAGGTATAAAGAGAGAAGTAACTTGAAGGGTACTCTCCTCAACAGAATGGAGTTGCAGAAAGGAGAAATAGAACTCTTGTAGAATTTGCAAGAGCAATGATGAAGGAAAAGAATTGTCCAAATTACTTATGGGCAGAAGCTATCAACACTGCAACATACCGTGTGAATAGGTTACCTTGTAAAGCTTTGGATGGAAGAACTCCTTATGAAGCATGGTGGGGTAAGAAACCTACTCTTGATCATTGTAAGGTATTTGGTTGTTTATCATATGCTTATGTTCCTTCACAATTGAGACATAAGTTAGAACCCAAAGCAGAGAAGTATGTGTTCATTGGGTATGATGATAGATAGATGGGTTACAGGTTGTGGAGTCCATCCACAAAGCAATTTCTTGTTACTAAAGATGTTACATTTGATGAGCAAAGCACATGGTATACAGGGTCAACAAATGATTATGCAGATGACAAAGAAGTACAAAGGAAAGGGAAGACAAAAGTAAGTGTATATGAAGAAGATATTGATGATGTTGACTATAAAAGTAAATTGTAGGATAATGTAGAAGATGGGCCAAGATTTGATCCAGAATCAAATGTGGCTGAGACTTCAAGAAGTGCAGAGGTCAGAAGATCCTCAAGGGAAAGGAAAGAGCCTATAAGGTATAGTTATGATACATATTTTCTAACAACAAAAGATTATGCTTACATTGTGAAGACAGAAGAGGATCCAATTACATATGAAGAAGCCAAAGGTAAACAGAATTGGGAGAAGGCAATGCAAGAAGAGTACGATGCTCTACTTGAAAATGAAACTTGGGAATTGGTGCCAAGACCAAAGAATCAGAAAGTCATTGGATGTAAGTGGGTGTATAAAACAAAAAGGTTTGCAGATGGTAAGGTGTCTAGATACAAGGCTACACTTTGTGGTCAAAGGTTATGCCCAAACTTATGGGGTAGATTATGATGAAACCTTTAGTCCTATTGCTAAGATGTCTACAATTAGATCATTGATTGCTATTGCAGCTTGTAAAGGATGGAAGTTATCACAGTTAGATGTGAAAAATGCATTTCTGAATGGATACATTGCAGATGAAGTGTACATGGAGCAACCAGAAGGTTTCATGGATTCAATTGGATCAGCTTATGTGTGTAAGCTCAAGAGAGCTTTGTATGGGTTGAAACAGGCTCCAAGAGCATGGAATTACAGGCTTGTCAAGTTCTTGAATGATTGTGGATTTCAAGCATCAAAGGTAGATAGTAGTTTAGTAGTGAAGGCAAGTGAAAATGGATACATATACATGTGTATTTATGTTGATGATATTATTGTCACAGGTACAGATGCTCAAGGAATCAATGAACTCAAGAAACAAATAGAGAAGGAGTTTAAGATAAGTGATTTGGGAAACTTATCTTATTTCTTAGGAATGCAGATTGTGTATACTCAACATGGAGTATATGTTACACAAGAGAGGTATTTGAAGAATCTTCTGGTCAAATTTAACATGGAGGATTGCAAGCCTTCAACCACACCATTGGAGGTAAATCATAAATTGAGCAGGTATGGAGGTGAAGAATTTAATGACATGAAGAAATATCAGAGTTTGGTAGGTAGTTTAATCTATGCTACCTTGACAAGGCCAGATTTATCATATGCAGTAGGTGTGTTATCACAATTCATGCATTGTCCAAAGAAGACTCATTGGATTGCAGCTCAAAGGGTACTCAAATATATCAAAGGAACCCTAAGTGAAGGTCTATATTATGGATTTACTTCTGACACAAGAATCAAAGTGTTTAGTGATGCAGATTGGGCAGGTGATTCAGATGATAGAAGGTCTACTCATGGGTATCTCTGTTATATTGGAGATAAACTAGTTTCTTGGTGCTCAAAAAGCAACATATAGTTGCTTTGTCATCCATAGAAGCTGAGTATAAAGGAATGGTAGAGGCTGCAAAAGAAGTAATATGGTTAAAGATCTTGTTGAAGAGTTTTGGAACTGATCAGAGTACTCCAATTATTTTTGGAGACAATATGAGTTCTTTGTATTTGGCAGCTAACCCTGTTTTTCATGCCAGGACTAAGCATATAGAGATTCAGTATCATTTCTTGAGGGAAAAGGTACTTGACAAAGAGATTGAAGTGATGTATACTTCAACAAAAGAACAAGTTGCAGATATGATGACAAAAAGCTTGGATGGACCTAAGCTACAGAGATTCAAAGAGATGGCAGGAGTGAAGAAGAATGGAATAATCACAATTAGTGATTGAGGGGGAGTTGTTGGAACAAACCAATCACAAATTGGTGATTACAAAGGGCTTGAAGAAAGTCTATGGTAAGATTGAAGTGAAAGAAGTCAATTGAGGAAGAGAAGAAATTTCAGGAATGTAGATTGTATACATATGTACATTACAAGTAGAAATTCTTGTAAACTGAGTAGAGATAATCCTTAGGATGATAAGGAGCAATATAATAGATGCGGGATAAGTCTAAAATCATGTGTATATAAGTCAATGATGTAAATAAATATGTATGAGAGTCACTAGAAGATAAGTTTTTGTGAGATAGACGTGAAGAGAGTTTTTCTCAGAAAATAGCGACGGGTTTTTCTCTGAGTTCTCTCAGTGTGATCATGTGGATCCGAAATCCTTTTGTACACATCTAATCGGAAAGCTAATGAAGCTATGTTCAGAATTTCATGATCTAATTCCTTTCCTACTGTGAGAATGATCAATAGGAACATTTGTATGTAGAATCTGCAGACGGACTTCTCAGAGTAGCGCACTTTTTTGTGTCAATGTTTTGCTTAGATCTCAGTGCATAGTGTAAAGTTTTTAATGAGTGAGCACTCAAAATCTAAGTTAGAAGGTAAGGAAGCTATGGCTAAAATCATTTAGCAAAATGGGATTTGTGCTGTGAGAAATCAACTTAAGAAGTTGACCATGTCAAAGTCTCCATTTCTTGGAAGACAATTTTGACATATCTTTGATCTTAAGGATCAAATTAAAGTTTTAATGATTACTTTGGAGAACTAATGACTGATATGATTGCGCAAAGGTATTGCAAAGACTTGTGTATCATTGATTTAAAGAAATCTAAAGATATGTGCAGGTAATGAAGTCAATTTCTGAAGCAGACTTTCTGAAGGAACTTCTTTACTCAGAGAAGTGTTAATGAAAGTTTTGATAAAGATAAACAATATTTGTGTAAAGTTTGGTGTATAACTGATATAGAAGTGTTCTTAGATCAGTATAGATCAAATCTTTGGAGATTAAGAGGTCTCCAACAGTGCTAATAGCTGTGCAAAACGTATCTCATAATGATGGCAAGGTGCATAACAACAATTCTACTTTCATTTCATTATCCATATCCATTTTCTGAGCCTGTGACTGAGAGAATATAGCATCAAAGTCATTTAGATGAGCACCAACACTATCTTTGTCCTTCATACGAAGGTCATATAATTTTCTCATGAGATAGACTTTATTTGATGCCGTCTCTTTTTCATATGTATTGCATAACTTCTTCCAAAGCTCCTCTCACTTTCACAGTCTAATACTGTAAAGTAATCATTGTTTTCCAGGTGCAAGCGAATGGTAGACATGTCCACTTCATCTAACTCATCCCAATCATCTTCATCCATGTCTGCAGGCTTCTTTGAAATTCCATTTACTGGCTTTCGTTGCCTCCTTTGAATCAACACATCTTTAATCTGATTCTTTCATAGAGCAAAGTTTGTGCCATCAAATTCTTGGATCTCAAAATGGTCTTTTCCCTGCAATTTATAGCTCCTCCTCAGAACACAAGCACTAGACCCTGATCCACTGGATGTGCCTGAGACCTCTGATGCCATGATGGTAGAGAAGTGAATAGAATGATAATGGAGCTAGAAGAGTCTGAACACCAACGAATAAGTGTATCAAGGAGTAAATTGACCACTGTATAGTTGACAAAACTAGAAATCTGGAAAAACTTTGCTAGAGTATCCTCTGCAGAATGAGCATATGACCAGTGTCAAGATATCATAAAATTGTGAGTACTGACATGTTTTGCTGCATAGTCAATCACTAACTCCACTGCATATAATTAGTTACCCAATAGAAGCCAACTAGGCTTATCGAGCACTGTTGAGAGCAGTATGGGCACCCAAGGACTGACTAGACAAGGAAGCCAGCGGAGAGAGTCAGAGCGAGGTGAAGGATTAAGTAGACAAAGCAGTCGACGCAAATCTGGCAGATAGGCCCTTCAAATTTCTCCAAATCAACATCTTTATAACAGTGATTCTTATCACTAACAATCATTGTAAATACCATTTCATATTTTTGTAGCTCCATTTTATGCAAGCCAAGGAGTCCTTGAGCTTGAGGAGCCTTAGAAGTACCTACATATCAATTTTCGTATTTTTAAGACTCCGTTTAAGCCCTCAAATTGGCCCTGGAACCTAATTTTTAACTAGGCCGGACACTAGGTCTGGACAGGGCCAAAACCTAGTCAAAAACTATAAATAGAGCTAGAGAGCTCATTTTTGAGGAGAGCTTGTAATAGTTTTGAACTTGTATGAGCTTTTTGAAAGTAATCTAAGAACTTCATTGCTTCTCACTCTTTGTCTTGCCGTGTGTGCGCGTGTGTGTGTATGTGTGTGCATGTCTGAGTGCTTCTCACTCACGCACTTGTGCCTTCACTTGCTCGAGGTCTTCATACCATCCTCTTGTCTTCCCGGATTGACATTAAAGGAGGTGCTACTCATCACTGAGCTACACCAAATTTTGGCATCGTTGCTGGGGATCGAGCTTTGAGGACAAGCGTGTGATGGTAAGACGTAGAGTTGTGACGTTGGCGTTGTAGGTAATTTCTTTACTTTTCCTTACTTTGGGAAGCTAAGTCCACATGTATGAGAGCACCCACAGTCATGGTACAAAATGAGGACTCAGTCATACCTAGGAACACAGAGGTAGTGAAAAACACTAAAGTACAATGCAACCTCACCTTAGAAGAGCTACTCAAAGTAAGGCCAGAGCTATGGAAGCATGTCGCCAAACAAGTACCAGAGATAGCAAAAACTCATTCCCAGGTAGGATCCCAGAGAACAGTGCCACAAATACCCTTGGACAAGATAGGGGACATGACTGAGGTCGAAGAGGGAAACACATATCTTCCTATCACCCATCAAGGATACACCACCAAGGCCATTTTAGACTCAGGCGCAGGAGTTGCAATTGCTACCACTTCCCTATGGAAGCGTTGGGGCAAGCCAGCACTCAGGCCCACGAGGATGAAATTGCAAATGGCCGATGGTCACATAGAGAGACCCCTAGGGCTGTTAGAAGGAATAACTCTCACCACTTGTGGTGTTGAGTTCAAGCATACATTTGCCATATGTGATTTTAGCAAAAATCATGCCTATGAGATGATTTTGGGACGACCTTTTCTGCGACAGTTGCAAGTGGTACAGGATTGGGGAACCAATTCTTTGTACGTGCAACACTTAGGTGTCACGACCAAAGTGAACCTCAAAGACTACTCTCATAGAGATGTCCCTCCTATCCAATGGAATCCCATCCATAGAGCCAAAGATGATACGGAATCCGTGCATTCCATAGGGTCAGGATCCTCATGGATGCATGAAGACACCCACTTATGGATGTGCAAAGTGGCAGTAGAAGAGGAGAAAAGAGAGGAAGCCAGAGAGATAGGTGCAAAAGAAACACATAGATCAATTCAAGACCCAGCCTATGCGCCTGTAGTCTTTCCTGACGAAGAATTTGAACCCCACGGCTGGGCAGAAATCCTAGCAACAATGGATGTAGCCATCAATGAAGAACAATGGACACCTCACTGTGATGAAGATGGCTATGACATTTCAGTCTTCTCCATAGAGCCAATCATGGGAGAGGTAGTGTTAGAAGAGTGTGAACCTAGCCCTGATGCATTTGAGGATGCAAGTGACTCTGATCTAGAGTCAATCATTATGGACACACCCTTTGCATCAGATGAAGAATACTTCTATGAAGTAGAATTTCAACCCCAGAGGCATGGAGAGCTTACAAATGAGGTAAGGCTAGCCACACAGGTAACCCCGAAGGAAGAAGGAAAGAAAAGAAAGAAGAGAGAAGTCACGCCAAGAGAGGAAGAATCTTTGTTTGAGGTCCGGGAAAATTTTAAGAAGTATGAGATAGACGACAGGAGAGTCATGATAAGAATTGAAAAAACTTGGAGAAGCTTGTCGAAGGTAGAAAAGTGCGTTTCGAAGCGATGAAGTTTGGTCAAGCCAACCGGCACAAGACCAGCCCTTGAGCTTTTGGAGACTCAAATAGACCTTATAGGCATGCTATAAGTGCAAAGAAACACACTATGTACCTTGGAGCATCAAGGAGAATGAGTCGATACAAAACAGATAGGTTCGCGGGTCGACTAGCTCAAAAAACTTACTATCTATGGAAGAGACAATGAACTTCAAATGCCCATAGCGACCAGCGTGATTACAATTAGAAAAAATCCTTTTATGGGAGTGATACACATAGGGTTGAGTGTATGGAATGCACAAAAGTATAAGGAATAAGCAAAATATGCTATAGGAATGAATGCGACATTCACCGGTGGTACCTCCTATTTTTCAGGAATATGCAGAGATTGACCCCGAGGCAGAAAAACTGAGATTTCGCCAAATCTGCTGAACCAAATGCTTTGAAAATTTACAGGCATAAACTAGACACTAATACCTTTCCAATGAGTCCTCTTGCACTCAATTTGGAGCTCTGAGTAGAGAGCAGCAGCTTCTGCAAGATTACTGTTGGCGAAGAAGATGATGCAGAAATTGAAGGAGCAAGACAATGATGGTCACAAGTGTATGTATATTGCTTCCATGTATAATACAAGTGATTTCAACTCCTTATATAGCCTCTAGGAGTGTTCCACGACTTTTACAACTTGAATTTGAATTCAAATGAAGGTGGGAATGGTTGTTGGAGGGAATCAATTCACTTCCCTACAATCTAGGAAAAGTGAAGATCTTGATTGATCTACTTTTAGGTGACTTGATTTGCTTGATTGAATGCAACTTCAACCACCAAAATTTCGTGGGATTTTGGCCCTATATTTGTACCTTTACATGTGTACAACTCAAGGCTTTTACAACGGTAAATGAGCCATCAAAATATTCTCAAAAAATACAATAAATGAGCATATGAAAAAGAACTCTCCAACGGATATTCTTTTGACGCGATAGCCTTTGATGTAGATCAAATCCACCTCAAGCATAGTGTAAGCTTGATGTTCCAACAACTCCCCCTCAAGCTAAAGTATGCTTGAGTCTTCATTCTCTGATAGGTTGAATACCTGCCATAGCTTTGAATCTACAAAGCTTTATTCCATCAAGTGCCTTTGTCATCATATCTGCTACTTGCTTTTCAGTCGGAACAAAAGAAATGTCAATCTCCTTTGCCATGAGCTTCTCCCTGATGAAGTGGTAATGGACTTCTATGTGCTTGGTTCTCGCATGAAAAATAGGATTTGCCGCTAGATGCATGGAACTTACATTATCTCCAAATATGTGAGGTTTGGAACTCACAAGTCCCAAATCTGTATACAATGCTTTTAACCATATTGCCTCTTGAGTTGCTATGGTCAAGCCTCTGTACTCTGCTTCAGTTGAAGATAAAGCAACTGTTGGTTGCTTCTTGGAACTCCATGATACTAGCTTCGAACCTGCAAATGCTAAGTAACCAGATGTACTTTTTCTATCATCCTTAGCTCCTGCCCAATCTGCATCTGAGTAGATTTTGATATCCAAATCGGAAGAGTAAGGATAGAATATACCTTCGTTGATTGTACCTTTGAGATACTTAAGTACTCTCTTAGCCGCATCCATGTGTGGTCTTCTTGGTGAGTGCATGAATTGACTAAGCACTCCCACACTATATGAGATGTCTGCCCTTGTATGAGTAGCATATATCAAGCTACCTACCAAACTTTGATACTCTTTAATGTCTTCAATTTTCTCACCTTCATAAACACTAAGTTTATGATTCATCTCCAAAGGTGTACCTGCAGGTTTAGTGTTCTCCATTTTGAACTTGAGAAGAAGATCCTGAATGTATCTTCTTTGAGTCAAATACATTCCTTCATCTGTATATATCACCTGCATACCTAGGAAATATGTGAGCTCACCTAGGTCACTGATTTTGAACTCCTCTTGCATGTGTCTCTTGATCCTTTGAATGCCATTTAGATCATCACCTGTCACAATAATATCATCTACATATACACATAGATAGATAACCTCATTGTGATCCCTTTTGATGAATAGAGAAGGATCGGAGCTGCTAGCTTTGAACCCTTGGTCTTGAAGATATGTAACCAACCTGTAATTCCAAGCTCTTGGAGCTTGTTTCAATCCATACAATGCTTTCTTAAGTCTACAAACATAAGATGGATGATTAGGGTTTTCAAAACCTGGTGGTTGTGACATGTATACCTCTTCACTTATCCAACCATTTAAGAATGCATTTTTCACATCAAGTTGGAGGAGTCTCCAATTCCTTGCAGCAGCTACACTTATCAGTGTCCTGATTGTAGTCATCTTTGCAACTGGTGAGAATGTTTCCTCATATTCTATACCATGAGTTTGTGAGCATCCTTTGGCAACTAATCTTGCCTTGTACCTGCAAACTGATCCATCTGAATTTCTTTTAACTTTATATACCCATCTGCAACCAATTACCTTTTGATTCGGTGACATCGGAACCAAATCCCAAGTGTCCATTTCCTTCAATGCATCTATCTCTTCGTTCATGGCCTTTTCCCAATTAGGGTTTCCCTTTGCCTCTTCATAGGTTGAGGGTTCCTCTGAAATAGAGTCTTTTGCCAAGTAGATTGAATGCTTTGTAACAAATGTGGAATCATATCCATACCTTTCTGGTTGTTTCTTCTCTCTTGCTGATCTTCTAGGTGCTTGTTTGGAGCATTCTCCAACCTCTTGCATCTTTGCTTTGCCTCTTGACTTCCATAGCTTGTAATCCCTTTCTCTTTCATCTTGGTCATCGTCTGTATCACTTCTTGGATCCTGGACCTGTGTATCATGCTTGCTTCCTAATTGATGAGAGTCATAATCAAGATCATATGGTAGTGTTACCTTTTGTTTGTCTTCATCATACCAAGACCTGTGTTCTTCAAACACAACATCTCTACTTGTAGTGAATTTCTTGGTTGAAGGATTGAAGAACCTGTAACCCATCTGAGTTGAATCATATCCAATAAACACTGCCTTTGTTGCCCTTTCATCTAGCTTACCTCTTATTTGTGATGGTACATGAACATAAGCTAAACAACCAAAAACCTTGCAATGTCCAAGACTAGGTTTTCTTCCATGCCATGCTTCATAAGGAGTCATACCTTGAAGTGATTTGGATGGAAGTCGATTGACAAGGTACACTGCAGTTGAAATAGCTTCTGCCCAAAGATAATGTGGCAACTTCTTCTCTTCAAGCATTGTTCGGGCTGATCCAACCAATGTCTTGTTTCTCCTCTCTGCAATTCCATTTAGTTGAGGAGAGTACCTGGTAGTCACTTCCCTTTTGATACCTTTATCCTGCAAGAACTCATCAAAATCTTTGGAGAAGTATTCTCCCCCTCCATCAGATCTGAGCTTCTTTAGTGATCTACCTGTATGATTCTCCACATGTGCAAGATACTTCTTGAAGCAATCAAATACTTCATTCTTACTCTTGATAAAGTATAGAACAGTCCATCTACTATGGTCGTCAATAAATGAGACATAATACCTTGATCCTGCCAATGAAGGTTCTTGACTTGGTCCCCATACATCTGTGTGTACTAAGTCCAATAAGTTGTTGTGGATGTAGCCTTTGTGGTTGAATGGTTGTCTTTGTGCCTTCCCAATCTGACATGCATCACACCTGTTGATCATGTGTTGCTTTGATATGTTCGGTAGTCCTAGAACACTTTGATCCCTGCATATATCCTTCAAGGTTCTTTCATTCACATGAGCAAGTCTCTTATGCCACACTTCAAGCTCACTTAGGGTTTGAGACCCAAAGTTGAATAGAGCTATGTTCCTGGTATCTCCTACTTCAAAAGTAAAGAGCCTACCATGCTTCTCACCTCGGGCTATCTTCTTGAAGCCTTGACATGGATCTTCCACAAAAGCTCCATGTTGGGTGAACCTAACTTGCAAGCCTTTTTCAACTATTTGGCCTACACTGATTAGGTTTTTAGTGATAGTGGGTACATAGAGAACCTTACTCAGAATGTTTGTCCTGCCATTGGAAGCTTTGACATTACCAATCTTCTCCACATTGTGCTTTGTGTCATCCCCTGTTTGCACTTCATGTCTATGCTTTGGACTTTCCAAGTCAGATAGAAGAGCAATGTTGCCTGCAACATGATTCGAGCATCCTGAATCTATGTAGAACAAATGATCATCTTCTTTACCTTCTTTGTGGCTTAGGTTCATAAGAAGTAATGAGTCTTCATGTGGTTGATCTTCTGAATAATTGTTGTAGTCCCTTCTATTATAGCTTCTATTGTTGTTGTTGAAGTTGTGTCCACCTCTGTCTCTATTGCCGCCATATCCACCTCTTCCACTTCCTTTCTGGGTCTTCCCATTGAACCAACAATTCTGAGTGGTGTGGTTGGTCTTATCGCATATGGCACAAGGTTGAACATTCTGACCTTTGGCTTTGTCTTGCTTTGGTCCTTTCTTCTTCCCTTTCCACTTGCTCTTGCTTGCGAAGTTGGCTTGGGAAGTCTCTTCTTCGTCTTCTTCCTTCTTCTTGCCTTTCTGCTTCTTATCCTTCTTATCTGCATATAGAGCACTAGTTGAATTACCATGATAAGAGTTACCTTCCTTTATGCTATTGTTGGCTTCTTGATTGAAGAGTTGTCCAAGAAAGATGTTAAAGTCTGGAGTTTGCACATCCATGATGAGATCGTAAGCCGTCGTGAAGGATTGCCATTGCTTATCACTTCGAATGCCATTGAGAATTTGCCTCATGATGACCTCTTCTTCAATCAGCTCTCCAATGGATGCTAACTGATCCGCAACCTCTTTGACCTTGGTAACAAACTCTGTGATGGTTTGTTTAGGTGTCTTCTTCATTTGGTTGAACTCGTTCCAAAGATGATTCTTTCTTGCTTTGGTACTAGCAGAAAAGAACGTCTCCAGGGCATCCCAAGTCTCTTGAGATTTCTTGCATCCTCTAATATGTGGTAATAGAAAGTCAGAGATAGAGTTTAGTATGTACGACCTTGCTTGAGCATCCCTTGCGCACCAAAGTGTGAGCTTATCTGTCTCCTCCTGTGTAGGTCCTCCTTTGGATCTTGGAATAGGCATAGCTTCATCACCTGCTACAATTCCATAAAGATTTCTACCTTGCAAATAGGCCTCCATTCTGATTTTCCAAGCCGCGTAGTTGTGTCGATCAAGCTTCTCGATCATTGAGGGAAAGCCGTCACCCATCTTGAACTAGCTCTGATACCAATGAAAAAACTTGGAGAAGCTTGTCGAAGGTAGAAAAGTGCGTTTCGAAGCGATGAAGTTTGGTCAAGCCAACCGGCACAAGACCAGCCCTTGAGCTTTTGGAGACTCAAATAGACCTTATAGGCATGCTATAAGTGCAAAGAAACACACTATGTACCTTGGAGCATCAAGGAGAATGAGTCGATACAAAACAGATAGGTTCGCGGGTCGACTAGCTCAAAAAACTTACTATCTATGGAAGAGACAATGAACTTCAAATGCCCATAGCGACCAGCGTGATTACAATTAGAAAAAATCCTTTTATGGGAGTGATACACATAGGGTTGAGTGTATGGAATGCACAAAAGTATAAGGAATAAGCAAAATATGCTATAGGAATGAATGCGACATTCACCGGTGGTACCTCCTATTTTTCAGGAATACACAGAGATTGACCCCGAGGCAGAAAAACTGAGATTTCTCCAAATCTGCTGAACCAAATGCTTTGAAAATTTACAGGCATAAACTAGACACTAATACCTTTCCAATGAGTCCTCTTGCACTCAATTTGGAGCTCTGAGTAGAGAGAAGCAGCTTCTGCAAGATTACTGTTGGCGAAGAAGATGATGCAGAAATTGAAGGAGCAAGACAATGATGGTCACAAGTGTATGTATATTGCTTCCATGTATAATACAAGTGATTTCAACTCCTTATATAGCCTCTAGGAGTGTTCCACGACTTTTACAACTTGAATTTGAATTCAAATGAAGGTGGGAATGGTTGTTGGAGGGAATCAATTCACTTCCCTACAATCTAGGAAAAGTGAAGATCTTGATTGATCTACTTTTAGGTGACTTGATTTGCTTGATTGAATGCAACTTCAACCACCAAAATTTCTTGGGATTTTGGCCCTATATTTGTACCTTTACATGTGTACAACTCAAGGCTTTTACAACGGTAAATGAGCCATCAAATTATTCTCAAAAAATACAATAAATGAGCATATGAAAAAGAACTCTCCAACGGATATTCTTTTGACGCGATAGCCTTTGATGTAGATCAAATCCACCTCAAGCATAGTGTAAGCTTGATGTTCCAACAAGAATGCCTAAACGAGAGGCACAATCAGGAGAGGCCTATGATAACAAAGAAACCACCAAGAAAATAGTAGTGGCCCTAGACGAAGGAGAGGAGAGATGCACGTACATAGGCCATGACCTAACAGAGGAAGAAGAGCATGCGTTAATAGCCTTGCTAAGAGAATACAGAGATGTATTCGCTTGGAGTTACAAGGATTTGAAGGTTGTTGACCCAGACATATGCTCACACACCATCCCCATGACCTCAGATGCTAAACCTTCTAAGCAAAAGCCATACACATATAATGATAATTATGCTGCCAAGATCAAAGAGGAGATAGATAGACTGGTTGAAGCTGGATTCATCTATGAAATTGAGCACACTGAGTGGGTATCCCCCATTGTAGTGGTGCCCAAGAAAAACGGAAAGCTGCATGTGTGCATTAACTTGAAGAAGGTTAATGCAGCCACAATTCGAGATAACTATCCGCTTCCTATCACAGAGCATCTCTTAGAAAGAGTAGCAGGCAAGGAAGTGTACAGCTTCCTGGATGGATTCTCTAGCTACAATCAAGTAGCCATAGCTCCAGAAGATCAGCATAAGATGGCTTTCGCCACTGAATGGGGCATATTTGCCTTTAGAGTAATGCCATTTGGGCTTACTAATGCACCAGCTACCTTCTAGAGGCTGATGTGCCATGTATTTAAAGAGTTCCTGAGGAAGAACTTAGAAGTCTATGTTGATGATCTTTGTGCTCATTCCAACATTAGACAAACCCATATTCCTGAACTCAGACAAATCTTTGACAAATGTAGGGAGTATTAGGTCTGCTTGAACCGAGAGAAGTGTGTTTTCATGGTCAGGCAAGGCAAGATTCTAGGACACATATTGTCAAAGAATGGCATATCCACTGATGAAGAGAAAGTGAGAGCTATAGCCGAGTTACCGAGGCCAAAGAATGTCAAGGAAGTACAAGCTTTCATGGGGCATTGTGGTTATTATCGACGGTTTATTCACATGTATGCGGTCATTGCAAAGCCCATGTACGGACTTCTGACTAACTTTGAGTGGACTGATGAATTTGAGAATTCTTTCAATGAGCTTAAACGGCGATTATGTTCAACACCAATCTTGACCACACCAGATTGGAATAAGCGTTTCCATGTTCATGTTGATGCATCTAATTATGCTATTGGATGTGTACTCGCACAACCTACTGGTGAAGGTAACATGGATCTTCCAATTGCCTATGCTAGTAGACAATTGAATGCAGCTAAACAAAATTATACAACCACCGAACGAGAAGGACTAGGCATCGTATATGCGGTTAAAAAGTTTAGACATTACTTGCTTGCAAATAAGTTTAAATTTTTTACTGATCATCAGGCATTGTTGTACTTGGTAAACAAACTTTGCAACACAGGTAGATTAGTAAGATGGTTTCTCTTACTAATGGAATATGACTTTGAGGTAGTGGTGAGAAAAGGCAAGACTCATTTGAGAGCAGATCATCTCTCTAGGCTCACATCTAGAGAAGCCCCACAAGGAGTGGCAGATGACCTTCTTGATGCTTACTTGTTTAAATTGGAAGTGGTGCCGCAGTGGGCAAAACCATTAGTGCCAGTATTGACATACGGGCCTAACCACCCAGTAATAAACACACAGGATAGAGAGGTAGTGAAAGCCCAAAAGTATCACATCATGGCAGGAAGTATGTACCAACACACGGATCAAGGGATCTTGGCCTGTTGTGTGGAAGAGGATGAGTACGCTAAATGGTTGCAATTAGCACATGTGGGTGCATTGGAGCAACATTACTCAAAGCAACGAACCCTACAGACACTAAGGAGACTCGGAGTGCATTGGCCTACTATGGAGCCTGATGTCCAAAAGTTGTGCAAGGAATGCCCAATCTGTTGCACTAAACCACCTGTGGAACATGCCACTCTTTATCAAGTGTCCATAGTGCTAGATTGGAGTGAACCACTAGTATCCTTCCTGAGGACGAAAAACTTCCCTCCAGACATGACTCAGGCTCGGGAAAGAAGTCTAGAACAAGAAGCCCTAGATTACTCACTCATTGGTGATAATCTATACAAATGTGGTAAAGATGGTTACCTAAGACTTTGTGTTCATGAGAGTGAATATCTAAAGATTTTGGAAACTGCTCACCAAGGTGTAGCAGGAGGACACTTTGGACCAGATCGGGTGATCAAGGCAATATTATTTGCAGGCTTCTGGTGGCAAACCCTTCACATGGATGCACATACCTATGTGAAACAATGTGATGTTTGTCAGAGAACTCAGTATCCGATATGCAAAGATGAGATGCCACTGAAACCTATGATGGGTGGACGTGCATTCTCTAAGTGGGGAATAGACTTTGTAGGTCCTATTAACAAAGTGGGTAGAGGTAAAAGCTACGACAAAGAACGATGCTCGGACTACTGCTAAGTTCTTATTTGAGAATGTATTCACTAGATACGGGTTACCCATAGAGCTAGTTAGCGATAGAGGCACTCACTTCTTGAATGAAGTTATTGAAAATCTGCTCCAAGAATTCTTGGTAGTACATAAGAAGTCTGCCCCCTATCACCCTCAAGCAAATGCCCAGGCTGAGAGCACTAATAAGATCTTATGCAATGTACTGACAAAATTAGTGAACAATAAACGCTCTGATTGGGACAAACAGCTACACCATGCTGTTTGGGCATACCGAGTCGCCTACAAATGGTACTCCAAGCCACCCCCTTTCAGATGGTATTTGGCCAAAATGCAGTGCTACCGTTGGATTTCTTAATACCTACATTGAAAGTAGCACAGGAGCATGAATGGACAGATCATGAACTCTCCTCTAGGATATTCGACCTAGAATGATTAGGAGAAACAAGACTGAGAGCGGCTGCAGGGATATATGCTGCTAAGAAGCGACAAAAGGCATACTTTGATGCCCACGTTAAGGATAAAGGTTTGAAGGCAGGCAACCTAGTACTGGTATACACATTGAAACAACATGCGAGGAAACTAGAGAAGAGAGGCTATGGACCCATGATCATTAATAGAATCTCAACAAGTGGAGCAGTGCAACTAGCCACATTAGAAGGAGATGTTCTCCCAAGCTACATAAGCGGATGCAGGGTCAAGCTATATCAGGAACCTCTCATAGAGAAAATGCTAAGACAACTCAATATTGCTAAGAAACGCAAAGAAGAAGAAAAGCAAATTCGAGAAGAATCTCAAGCAGAAGCTTTAGAGCGCATACGGAGAATGAAGTTGAGAAGACAGGGTAGAGAGCAACCTAGGACAGATGCATATGCAGATCAAGAGTATCACGTGGCTATGTGTGAAGTTTCAGGTATCAGCTCTCAAAGGATAATTGATCGACGTCCTTTTATAACCTTAGAGATAGGACAAGGAAAGGGTGCAAGGACTGTAAGAGCCTTGATTGACTTAGGTGCAGCCACTAGTGCTGTTAAATTTTCGTACTGTCAAAAGTTGAAATTAACCATCAATCCTATAGAAGCATATCTCATAGGATTGGGAGGTGTGGAAACCCCTTGCATGGGCGAGGTGGAACTTCCCATCTACATTCAAGATGAAGTAATGACAATCAAAGTACTAGTGTGTCAAGATGAGGACCTCACTGAGCCTCTTGTCTTGGGTCAGGACTGGATCTATGATCATGCAGTCAACCTAAACCTAAGAAGCGGACTTCTTCAGGTATGGGTAAA
The DNA here is from genome assembly GCA_020310875.1 of Ceratopteris richardii. NCBI lineage: Eukaryota > Viridiplantae > Streptophyta > Polypodiopsida > Polypodiales > Pteridaceae > Ceratopteris > Ceratopteris richardii. The sequence goes on from CM035408.1 coordinate 221,985,191, forward strand.
TCATAGTCGAATTACAGTTGAACTGGAAAATGAGACACTCAAGGAACTAGGTAAGGCACGAACTCCTGGTCCTTCCATGGGTGCACATGAAGTTGACCATGCTATTCTTGTCCAAAACAGTGTGATGCAGAAAGAGGACTGTCTCAACAACGGAGTCAAGGATAAGAAGGCACTCCCTTTTGTTCCAAAGGCCAGAGGGATGCAACAACCAAAGGCAGATCGAATACAGAAGAAGCAGAACACTACCTATACTGGAGGCCAAAAAAAGGAGCAAAGCAGATTGTTCCAGCCGATGAAACAAGTATGGAGGCGAAAAGGCGAACACCCTGTTCCGACCAGGCCAACACCACGGCCAAGACCTCTTATTAGTAATCAACAACACGACACTAATAAGAAGTCCTTCATAAATTCTTCTGCGAATGTGAAGTCTATTTGGGTACCCAAGAAGTCAATGAAGGCCAGCCCACAATCACGACAAATCTGGGTGCCTAAGGCTTGCTTGCGGGCTCAAATAGCTACACCAAGGCCAAACCCTGTACAACATGTTTCACTCACTCGAACATCTGAGGCCCAGTCTTACACATCATGCACGAACACATATTCTTCCATGAGCACAAGTAGAATCACTTGTAAATGGGTCCCTAAAAAGCCCCATTTTTCAAGTAAATACCCTATCACACTCTCTAGAGTCTCCACAAAGTCAAGATCAAAACCTATCCATTGCATTTGGCAACCTAAAACTTGTAATAAACCCCCGGACCCCAGTTGTAAATCCATGTCCACCTACTAACTACTTCACTCTCACACTACATCATTCCGCTTAGCTCTTAGGTCTACCCAATTCCTAACAACACACACAAGCAACAAGCACTTACTAACCTCCTAACCTCTCCCGAACCTCATGTTAATGTTGTAACGGGGGCACAGTGTCATTTTTGTGTCCATTGCAATGTTAACATTTATTCATATATTCTCACAGAACCAGCTGCGAAGTTTTCAACATGGCTGAGGCAGCAGGAACTAGCTCTCAAACAGAAACGAGCCAGCAAGTGGTGGACTTAGACAGTTTACCCGTTTTGCCTGAGACAAATGAAAGACCAGAAGAATTGCAGGCCATCAAAATCATACCTATAGCGGACCCTCCCAGTGGCCATACCATGCCCGTAGGAAAAACTTCCCACTGGTTTAGTGAAGTGGCAGGACCCTTGGGAGAGGGAACATACCTATGGGAATCAGAGTTGGACTTCAATGGGAAGCAAGGTAAATACCATTTCTTTACAAGAGAATTCGAGAAGGTACAAAATGCAGAAGGTCTACGTTCGGTATGGGAGAAGGCAGGATTGAATGCATATTTCAGTGCACGGCTCCCGAAGCTTGACTTCATGCGATGCTACTATCTCATCAACACCTTGACCCCAAACAAGAACCCAAAAGGCGCAAGCTCATTTGTGATTCCATCTCTGACAAAAGGAAATGAGCTCAAAAGGTTTAGGTTATCCAACAACTTGGTAAGGGAGGCCCTAGATATGCGCGGAATGCATATTCCTACAGAGAAGGAAACCCTAGTGCCGGATTACATGAAGAATCGAAGCCTCACCAAACTCAAGGACATGGTGTCCATGACGCCTAATATTGCAATACACCTTCCCATGTGCATGCAACACTTTGCTTTTCCTGCACAAGATAGATTCACCATGCCGCCCAAAAAGAGTTGGTTTAGTTTGTATCTAGCAGAGACACAGAGCCTCACCATCAACTTACCCCACTGGATAATTGATCAGATACACCTAGCTCACAAACGATGGCTGCGGAAACAGGTTTTATATGGATGCTGTGCTCTGACGAGAATAATTTATAGGTGTTTGGATTATGACATCCCTATTCAACGGGCCCTAATGTGGAATCATGTAGAGCAGTTTAGAGGCAGGACATCCACTGGACCATCTTCTAAAAAGATGAGAGGTACTGTCCAAGTCCCTTGTGCTCAACCACGGGGAGCCACCCTAACACCAGACGTCACCCCTCCACCCCGAAGAGTCCGACCATTCACACTCCGACTTCCAAGACACAGCACCGATGGTCCTAACTTGATATTCCCTCCCATCCCAACTGATCTTGAATTTCCCAGTGGTGCACCTTTAGAAGAACCCACGAATGAAGACTTTGAACAATTATTACAAGATGTAGAGCTGGAGGCAGAAGAGGCACAACAAGTGGAAAATGTGCAAACGCAGGCAACAACCTCCCAAGTACCTGTCACCACAGTTGAAGTGCATGAAGAGGATGATGAAGATGAAGAACAGGAGGAAGATGAGGAGGATTATGATCAAGAGCATCATGATGAGCAACAAGAAGTGCCAGGACTTGTAGGTGCACCTGCATATAGAGCTCAACTACAAAGGTTATACGACACAATCAAAGCAGTACAAGAAAGGCATCAACTCTCTCTTCTATCAGGTCAAGCTTTGATGCAAGAAATGCTATCAGATGATGGGGTGGATCAACATTTCATTGACACCCTCAAATTAGTGTCAGAATCTTTAGGAGTTCCGGAGGCTGTCCACACAGCAGTCCGCCAGTCCGTGAGGTATGACAAACGCAGAATTGACACATTACCCCGAGCAGGTAAGACTATCAGGATACGCGTCACAGAACAAGAAGTACCCATTGAAACCACAGCTACCCCCACCACCACCATTGACCTCTCTACTGAAACCTTCGTTCAGACATCACCCATCTCACCCCAGCATCCCCCATCACCACCTTCTCCACCCCCACCACCACCTCCCACCATGGAAGAAACGACAGTCATCACCTCTACCTTCACTTATAACCCATCCTCATTCACATCATTCTCATTTTGAGAACCCACCTCACAAGACACCATCTTCTCTTTCGTCACCAATCCCTTGTACACTGCAACCCTTCTATCCTCCGAACCCATAACTGGCCATCCCATAATCCCAAGTGTGGTTGGAAACCCAGCACCCACAGAAGGCACCCTGTGTTTCCCAGCCTATCCCCCAATACGGGTACCTCCATTCCATGACCCTCACTTCCCATTTGGACCCTACACCTCTTTCAACCTGACCTCACCACCCCAATACCCGTCCTTTGTGGAGCAGTTCATCCGCTCTCCAATGTTTCACAGGCACATTTCCTCGATGTTCGCAACGACATCAATTTACACGAACACCACACTCACTTCACCTACCATACCCACCTACATGGTAGCCCCTATACACACCACTCTGTCTGACCCAATGGACATTTCACCCACCACAACACCTCTCCCCACAATTCCACCCTCTTCCCCTCCACTACCCCCCACCTCACCACTCACCACATCAGTGGCACACACAGCATTCACTACCTCCCTCCCCAATCCCACCTCCCCTGCATTTCAAACTTTTCCCCTTGCATCTCATAATGTAAATAGCACGTTCAATACATTACTTCAGTGTGCACATCAACTACAACAAGAATACCATCAATTGGAAGAACGCACTGCTACCCTCCAGGCAGAATCTCAGCGTTTGCAAGCTAGAGTCAACAATCTTGAAGCTGATTACCAAATGCTCCTAACCGAGCATACCACCTTACAACAGGCTCACTCCGAATTGGAATCAAAGACATCGACAGTAGATGATCAAGCAGTCAAGGAACTAGAAACAGTGCTCCAAGCGCAAATGATATCTAATGCTACACTCAGACGCAACCTTGGGCTATTAAGGAAGCATATGGCAGCAGCACTAGAAGAGAACAAGAGGCTTCAGCAACAAAACCAAGACAACTTTGAAGCGACTATGGAAGGAACTGCAGGAGCAACCATTAGCCCTACCAAGTATAGAGCAGTCCCATCGGAAGACATTCGCATCTTACTTGAGGAGCATGCAAATTTCTTGGAGTCATATGAAAAGTTAGAGACTGAATGTGTAGACCTAAAGAAATAGATAGCCAGTGCCCCCACAGCTCAACAGGAGCCGATAATCTTGCAACACTCTACAGAAGAAGTAGAGACCCTCCGGAAACAGGTGGCAGAACTCCAAGCACGCCTCTTACCATATGAAAGGCCACCCTCGCCCACTGAAGAACCAGAACTTGAAACAGTAGTGGAAATCCCCGTCGATGACAGCTATGAAGAGCCGTACGAGCCAATGCCAACACCCGGTGGTCGGACTACAGAGGAAGGACAGGACACTTTAGAAATTCAAGTTCCAGATTGGGTCAAAAGGGTCGAGAAAGTGGGTAAGACTCATGAGAACATGAAGTGAAAAATCAACAAAAGGAATTGTTTCAAGGACAATCAAATTCAGAGTTTGAAGATGATCCACCATAGAAGACACCCATCAAGGCAAGGTGCAAACAAGTGGTGACGAGAAGGGTTGTATCATATAGTGATTGGAATCCAGAACCATCGACTAATGAAGAAAGCTGCACTCAACCACCATGGAATCAGATGCAAATTCCAATGTGCCATAGGGTAACACACAGAGGCAAGACACTTCCATAGGGACAAGGCTAGATACCAACAAAGGAGGAAATGGAGCAAAAACGACACACAAATCAACAAAAAATAATGAAAGATGAAGTTGGACCTTCACATTGTGTACATAAAAAACAAATTATCAACCACAACATAGACCTCGATGAAAACAACCTAATATTCCTCCTTATGCAAGAGCTCTACAAAGACAATGGAGATACTATAGAACATTCAAAGAAATGACACTATAAACAGTTATTTGAACTTCTCATACCATGAAGAGCATTTGCAAGAGTGGTAAATGAAGAACTAAAAAAGGCTATTATGCATGTCTATGAATATAGGGGATAGCACTTGAGTCACTTCAAGAGGCAACAGAGGATTACCTCATCTCCATGCTTGAAGATTTTAACCTATGTGCTATCCATGACAAGAGAGTAACCATAGAACCCAAAGATATTCAACTAGCTACAAGAATAAGAGGAAATAACCCATGATCCCTATAATTTGTAGCCTTTGAGAAAAATATTTTGCAATGTACTTCAGTGATGAATGAAATGGTTTGTCTTAACCTATATTGTCTTTTTTTTTTCTCTTTCTCTTTGTGACTCTCTCTCCTAATTATTGTATAACTAAGTTCCAAAAGGGGAAGTTAATTTTATCTTTTTCTTTACATATTATCCTTCAAATTTGATAATATATGTTCCAATAAGCCTTGCATGGTTTAGTAAAGCTTTTATAAGCCAAGGAAAGTCAAGATATGTAGTTATAGGTAGCTTATCATCCTTTCAAAAATTATAGGCCTCCATAAGCACTCAAGGTCTACATATAGAGTGATATGCATTTATACGAGTAGTTTTCACTTCATTCCATTTGAGGTTGGTCAATCCATAGAAATGTGGAGATTATCTCTACAAAACCTTTGTAGGCCTAAATCCCACGTTTCTCTAGTTGGGGCTCTTTTAGTTTCTTAGAAGCCTAGGAAAGGCTAGATTTGTAGTTAAATGAAGCTAATCCAAGATTTGAACAAGTCTAAGCTCACATTAGTAATGATCGTTTACATATAGACTTCCTAGGGTTTGTATGAGTACTTGTTGGCCTCACTCTCTTTAGATATGGAATATTAATGAGCCCAGAACCCTTGAATATTCAAAAGAATGCTAAGAAAGCCCCAACCATAGAAATGTGGGATTCAGCCCTGCAAAATCGTTTTAGGCGTGAATCCCACATTTTTTTGGATCATGCTATTTTAGCACTTCTAGGATTTGTAGAGTTATAGACATGGATTTAATAAAGCTCTTATAGATACAAAGTGTGGTGGGTTGTATAAAGCTAAACAAACATCTCAACAAGTCTAATCTTACATTAGTATTAAAGGTTTTACATATATACTTCCTATGGTTTATATGAGTACTTGTTGGACTTATTCTCTTAACATATGTACTCTTAGTGAGTATGGAACCCTTGTATAGTCTTCATAATGCCAAGAGAGCCCTATCCACATAAATGCGGGATTCAACTCTACAAAATTTTTGTAGGCTTGAATCCTGTGTTTCTATGGTTGGGGCTAATTAAGCACATATAGGCCTTGGAGAGGCATAGAAATGGAGTTAAGAAATCTCTAAATTACATACAAAGTGTGGTGGCTTTCATAAGTAAATAGAGTCTCCACATATGTTATTAATACACCAAAAGAGATTTGCAAAGCCCTCACAATCATAAGAAACAAATTTTGAATTGCTAAAAATTTACCAAACTCACAATGGATTACGTAATATATGAAAGAGACATACTTATTGATTCAAAATATTACATCAATCTTTAGTTTCCTTCAATTTCTCAACAATTTTATTTCTCCTTTGGAGAGATTGTGGCAATTGGTAGGTTAATACAGATTTAGAAGCTACATTAGGGTCTTGCAATCCAAGAGCCATTGCAATACCTATTTTTCCCAGTACCTTTCCTCTAAATGTAACTTTGAGATTAGTTGCAACTATAGATTTTCTAACCAAAATGACAAAATTAGTGCCTTGGGTAATTGTAAACAACCAAAAAACATTTCTCAAGGACTTCAAGAACCAAGTCATGAAGTGCCCATTAGGATTATAGTCTTTATGGCTTGTGGTAAAATCATCCTTTTGAAACTTTCCAATCTAGTTTGCCAATGATTAGCCACTACCATGAGAAAAACGATCCCCATCCGATTGTTGGAGTTAGACGTCTGTGGAAGCACGCGAACAGCACAAGGAAGAAGAAGAAGCTTGGAGCACAACACACAAGACTGAATGTATTACTAGAGAATGTACAAAGATAAGTAGCCCATTAGGGCAATCGGCGTATATACAAGCCGGGGGAAAAAAACCTCCTAAAGAGGGAAAAAAGTGCCCCGGCGGTCCTAGAGTGTTCACACACATCACTACCTAAATATATCAACAAATCCCCCCTGGGAGTGATGCGGTGAACAAGGAGCTGGCACTCATGTATAAGGAAGTGCCAAGCTATGTGGAAATCACTCCACAAAAGGAAGTAAGCCCAAAGCTTTGCGAAAAGCTTCAAACTTCTCCCTAGGCAGAGCCTTCGTGAAAAGGTCTGCAATGTTCTCCTGCGTGGGCACATATGCCAAGCTGATCTCGCCAGCAGAGAACCTCTCCCTGACATAGTGATAATGCACCTCAATGTGCTTAGTGCGAGCATGGAACACAGGGTTCCTCGCAACTGGCCAATGCGCTCTGACTGTCAGTGAAGATGGTGGTGGCAGAAGACTGGCCAACACCCAAATCAGCCATAAGGCGTCTGAGCCACACACACTCAACAGTCGCTGTGAAAGCTGCCCTATACTCAGCCTCACAACTGGAAGTGGCCACAGTAGGCTGCTTCTTGCTCAACCAAGATATACATGAGCTACCAAGCATGAAGCAAAAACCACTGGTGGACACACGAGTGTCATAGCAACCAGCCCAATCTGAGTCAGAAAAAGCATGCAAATCTGGCGGTAGTGATCCCCCCTTGGGATAAAACAACCCAAGTAGCCGAGTACCACTCAAGTAGCGAAAGATGCGCTTAACCGCTTTCCAACTGCTCATCTGTGAGACAGCAAACTGAATATCTGGCCGAGTAATGCATAAGTAAATCAAGCATCCAACGGCCTGCTGATAGAGAACAGCATCAAATGCATCTCCAGCATCATGAAGACTCAATCGTAAACCTGTCTCCATAGGAGTGGCAATAGGCTTATAGTCTTCAAGGCCAAAACGCTGCAATAATGTGTCAATATATTTTGTTTGACACAAAGCCATTCCACCATCAACTTGCATAAACTGAATGCCCAAATAGTGATGCAAATGCCCCAAATCAGACATCTCAAATGAGGCATGCAAATCAGCCTTGAAATCAGCAATATGCTTCTGAAGAGGACCAGTGAGCAGCATGTCGTCTACATAGACAACAATGATCAGAAGCACATCATTAGCACGCTTAACATATAAGGTGCTTTCAGTTGGACTGTTCTCAAAACCATGTGCAATCAGATAGGCATGTATTTTCTCATACCAAGCACGTGGTGCTTGCTTTAAACCATATAACGCCTTCTTTAACCTGCACACCTGGTTTTCATGCCCTTTCTGCACAAAGCCACGGGGCTGAAAAACATACACTTCTTCATGCAAGTCACCATTCAGAAATGCTATTTTAATGTCCAACTGATGTACATTCCAACCATGATGGGCTGCAAGTGCACAAATGCTCCGAACAGTAGTCATACGGCATGTAGGTGCAAAGGTCTCATCAAAATCAATGCCTCTTTCCTGCGCATAACCCTTTGCAACAAGCCTAGCCTTATACCTGTCAACTGTACCATCAGGTTTACGCTTCAGCTTGTATACCCACTTAGTGCCAATGGCCTTCTTGCCAGGAGGCAAGTCACATAAAGACCATGTACCATTCTTCATTATAGCATCATATTCAGATTGCATAGCAGCCATCCAATTTTCTGAATTTTGTGCTTCATCAAAAGAAACAGGCTCATTCTCATCACAGAGACTAGATGCAGCCATAGCATAGCAATCTGATGCAAAGGAGGTACTATGAGAGCCTGAACGAGTATGATATGACAAAGGTGCATCTAATTTGCTGTCACGCAAAGTCTGCACCAGCCATTTTGGCATAGTTTTTGCCTGTTCAATATCAGCTCTCTCATCAACAAGTGCATCATGTAAATCTGCATCAGAAATGGAATGATCTGCATCATCATATGAAACCTGCAAAGGCTGAGAAGTTGCCTCATTAGGACCAGCGCTAGCCTGTCCACCTGTAAAAAGAGGCATCAAAGTATCATACATGTCTTTGGAGCTAACAGATGTCTCCTTAGTACATGAAAGCAATGGCTGAATAGCATCTTCCACAAAGACAACATCACGGCTAACCAGAATGCGTTTAGTCTGTGGATGATACAGACGATAGCCTTTACTTTCAGAACTGTATCCAACAAAAATACATTTTACTGCCTTATTATCCAATTTTCTGCGATGTTGTTCAGGCACTAATGCATATGCCAAACAACCAAAAACACGCAGATGAGCAACAGATGGCTTGCGGTCATGCCAAGCCTCATATGGAGTGATGGACTGCAACACTTTGGTGGGACACCTGTTCAGTACATATGCTGCACACATGACAGCCTCAAGCCAGAAACTATGTGGTAAAGCCTGACTTTTGACCATGCACCTCGCCATCTCCATGAGTGACCTGTTCTTTCGTTCAGCAACTCCATTCTGTTGAGGTGTATATGGCACTGTACACTAGTGTTTTATCCCACGTTCAGCCAGAAATGCATTAAAATCTGAAGATATATATTCCCCCCCTCGATCAGAACGGAGGGTGCCCATTTTACATGCTGACAGATTTTCAGCCAAAACCAAAAACTCTTTGAAGCACATGAACACTTCGGACTTTGCTTTGAGTGGATATACCCATGCATGCCTGGAAAAATCATCAATGAAAGTCACGAAGTAAAGGTAATTTCCAAAAGAGGGTGTCTGCATAGGACCACAGACATCACTATGTACAAGCTGCAATTTCTGCATAGCCCGAACTGAACCATCTTTTGGAAAGGAAGAACGCTGCATTTTGCCCAAAATACAGCCTTCACAAACATGTTTTCCAGGTGCCTCAAGTTTGGGCAAAGAGGACACCATTTCAGATTTCTGCAGGCGTAACAAACTAGCAAAATTCAGATGACCAAAGCGTGCATGCCAAAGCTTTGCATCTGACATAGCCTGAGAATCATGAACTGCACATGCCGAATCATTCACAGATCTTTCATAGTCTATGAGCTTATACAGCCTACGACATAAAATGCCAGAAGCAATAATCACATCGCCATTTGAGAGATCATGGACTGTACACTTGTCATCAACGAATTTCACAACCAAGCCAATCTTGGCTAATGCAGAAACTGATAACAAGTTCTTTTTGATCCCTGGCACAAATAAAGCATCTGACAAAGTGAAAGAACTACCATCAGCAGTAGTCAGAATGATCTTACCAACTCCCATAACAGGATAAGAGGAGTTATTGGCGCATGTGACAGTATTCCCTGTAGGGGCAGGCTCGAGTGAAGAGAAGAAACTGCGCTGCGAGGTAATATGTTTGGTCGCCCCACTGTCAAAGTACCAAACATCTGAGTCTACTGCAGACATGCACTGATCATGAGAAGATGGGTCAAAACTGCAGACAGTAGTAAACGCCCATTCTTCTTCCTGCACAAGATTTGCAGACTCTGTTTTTGGTGTAGAGGCCTCTGCAACAACCATTCCAGCCTCTTTCTTCTTTGCCTCTTTAGCAGCCAGTTTTGGACAGTTCTTTATAATATGATCATTTCCTTTACAGTACTTGCAGAACAATTTCTGCTTTTCTGATTTCTTCTCATCTTTATCCTGGTTCTTCGATTGTGCAGCATTTGCAGATTTCTGCTTACTAGTAGAAGAGCTCCATTTTCCTTTGCCCTTCTGACTAGCCAGGAAAGCTTGATCTGCAACACGCATAATGGACCTGTTCTGCCTGGACTGATCTTCTTGCAACAGAACAGAGACTAATTCCTCAAATGACAAGGCATTCGGATTGCCTTTCATCATCAATCGAAGAGTAGAGGCAAAAATCTGATATGAATCAGGAAGGCCATTCAGAACGGTCTACACAAGTGAGCTATCTGGTATAACCTCATCAGCAGAAATCAATTGTTCCTTCAGGTCTTTGATCTTTGTAAGAAAATTGTCCATCGAATCACCTTCATTCATGTGCTCACTCTCCAGCTGTTTTCGGAGGTAAGCAACACGAGCCTCATTCCTAGCCTGGTACAAAGTGGTAAGTGTATCCCAAGCATCCTTTGCTGTTCTACAAGAGCGAATATGAGGAATAATGGCACGTTTGACAGACAAAGCTATCAATGCATGTGCCTGGGCATCTCTGCCATCCCAACGAATCTGCTCTGCAGTAGGTGCAACAGAAATAGCAGCACGAACAGGAATCTGCAGAATATCATCTTCGACACCATCTTCATCAGCTCCAACACCTGTATTTGCAGTACCTGTCGTTACAGGTGTAACAGAACGTCTTTCAACACCCTGCACAATGTTCCACAATCCTTTTGCAACCAGTACATGTCGCATCATATAAGCCCATAATGGGTAGTTGGTACCATCCAACTTATCCTCAACAGCCAACATACGGAATACATCACTGCTTTCAGCCATGGCCGGTGACTAAAATACCTTGATGCAGAAAATTGACTGTATCTCAAAAAGTTGAACAGAACTGCCCAGACGAGTTCTGCTAGACCTGTAGCAGACTTCGAGACGCTTAAACTGGCGAACAGAAACTGGTATATACCTTTGGCACAAAAGGACGAAATAGCCTGCACAAGCACTGCGATAGTGCGTTCGGAAACACCCTGAGTATGCTCACCAAATTTTGTGCGAATCTGAGACTGCAAACGGATGAGTGTTGACGGCGCCCTAGAAGAAGCAACGACCTGCTCTGATACCAATTGTTGGAGTTAGACGTCTGCGGAAGCACGCAAACAGCACAAGGAAGAAGAAGAAGCTTGGAGCACAACACACAAGACTGAATGTATTACTAGAGAATGTACAAAGATAAGTAGCCCATTAGGGCAATCGGCGTATATACAAGCCAGGGGAAAAAAACCTCCTAAAGAGGGAAAAAAGTGCCCCGGCGGTCCTAGAGTGTTCACACACATCACTACCTAAATATATCAACACCGATGTTGCGACAAATGTGTCCACTTCAATTGCTTCTTGTTAGAGAGGAAAATGATATTCCAAGTTCTAATATTATTATATTAAATTATTCGATTACCTAATACCACTTAGATCATGAAGCTTCTCTTATTCTTCCCCTCTTCTAGGGGCATCAAGATATATGCTAGAGTGGGCCATCAAACTCTCCTCTACTATTGGGGATATAGGTACTTTATTCTTCATTATTCTCTCTAGCATTGCACTAAACTCTTCTTTCGTAGTGTATATATTATTATCTTTAAAAATTTCTTCACACACCATTGCTATGGTGTCTACCATAGAATCACCTAGTGGGATAGATTTTGTTTCAAGAAGATCAGATGTATTAGCAAGTGGAACATCTAACATTGTGGCGAGAAGACTTAGGCATTCATCAAGACGGAGTCCGAATTCCTTTTCAATATCATGCAGAAAAATAAACTCGTCTCCATCCACAAGGATGCAGATGGAGAGATTCAATTTCCACCTCTCGCAATGTGGGCTCAGAGGGGTTGAGATTTGATGGTGGGGGATCTTCCATGTTTGATTTCTTGCACAATTTGCCCTCCACATTGCCATGGAACTCTTATTGCACTATGCCACTCTCTTTGGCTTAGTTAATGACCTCTGATTGAGGCTAATTTCTTTCATGAACAAATCCCCCTATGACAAGGTTAGGGAGATCCATGGGTCCACGCTTCGGATCCTCATTGATAATAAAAATTGTTGTGACAATATGAGAAAGGTATCTAGTACCCATCCTCTTTTTTTTGTTACGGTGTCTTATTAAAGAAACCATTTCATCCAACAAGTGCCCTACATTGTCAACAAGTTCTATGAAGTGATTAAGGTGCTTCATAAAAGCTTCATCACATTTATAAATGTGAAGCAAAAGCTCACATGGACCCACTTACCCTCATAAGTTTGGATATCTATAGAATAGTGCAAGGTGTAGTACTCAAGGAACTCTATGATTTCCTCTAGCGCTTTAGAATTAAGTTTGATTGTCTTGTCTGGATCGAGAACTCTAAATACAAGTTCATACAAGTTTGTTTTACCTTTGTACTGAGTTCTTTTCAAGAACTCATTGAATAGTTTCCAAGGATGTTAGGAGAGAGGGTAATAGAGATGGAGGTAGCCATTGCACGTGAAGGTGCCATGATTGCTGTGGTGTGCTTGCTCTAGGAGTGCTTCTAGCTCTCATGAGTGTATATGAATTTCTTTTATAGTAGCTTCAATTTTTTCAAACGAGTGGGATCCATTTAAAGGTGAACATAATAGCTATAAATATAAAAATCATGCACAAAACTCCAAAAAGAAATTATCTCCTAAAAATGATTGAACAAATAATTATTCAACGGGATAAGAAATACCACATCTACATAGTAGAAAAAATATAAATCTTGAAATTCAAAAAATTGTAAAACTACGTTGGAAAAAATCAATGATCGGAAGCTTTTGTACAATATACTGAGATAAAAAAGTTTACAACTTTTATTTTTTTCATGTTCTTAATCTTGTGGTAGAGGAAGGATTATGACTCGAAAATGGGTTATGTATATTCGAGTACTCAGATAGTTCATGAGCTATGACAATCAAAGTTGAGTTCAATCTACACTCCACTCAAGAAGGAATTTAATTTTTTCCTCCAACCTCTTACAGATATGTAGACAAACAAAAAACTTTAAATATCATATTTGAATATAATAATTTGTATAGATAAAAGAAATACTATTATAATGTTTTACCTTATTCCCTTGTATTCTGAACTTGGATTGATCCAGATCCTCAAATCCCATGATTACCAAATGTTCTCTCACATTGGCAAGGGTCCAATGATGATTCATTGAAGTTATTTTCATTGCGTTGTTGGTTAGATTTATCTTAATTTCCAATGAAATTAAAGAACCCTCAGAACTTTGTTATGGTATCCATTCACCAAGTTTACACATCCAATTATCATAATAGAATCTAATGTACAATGAAGTTTTAGATGTCAAAATCCTATGCCTTTTGCACCAAGTTTACAAAGCTATCTATCCCCTTTGGTGCATCCTTCTACAAGTCCCCAATTTTGACCTAGTAAACCGCCCCACTTGCTCATATGTGATATCTATACACATAAACATTTTTGAAGTCTCTAGAACTATGAATATCTAAAATATGTTGGAGTTAGACATCTTTAAAAGCATGGGAATAGTACAAGGAGGAAGAAGAAGCTTGGAGAAATCCACACAATACTGAATGTATTACCACTAGAATGTACAGAGATAAGTAATCCATTAGGGCTATAGTCATATATACAAGCGGAGGGAAAAAACCTCCTAGAGGGAAAAAAGTGATGGTGGTCCTAGTGTGTTCACACATATCACTACTAAAATATATCAACAAATCCCCCTTGGGAGTGATGCAATGAACAAGGAGTTGGCACTCATGTATAAGGAAGTGACAAGCTATGTGGAATCAATCCACAAAAGGAAGTAAGCCTAAAATTTGTAGAAAGCTTCAAACTTCTCCCTAGGTAGAGCCTTCGTGAAACGGTTTGCAATGTTCTCCTGCATGGGCAGATATGCCAAGCTTATCTCTCCGGCAGAGAACCTCTCCCTAACATAATGATAATGCACCTTAATATGCTTCGTGCGAGCATGGAACATGGGGTTCCTCACAATTGCCGATGCCCTTTGACTGTTAGTGAAGATGGTGGTGGTAGAAGATTGACCAACACCCAAATCAGCCATAAAGGCATCTAAGCCACACACACTCAAGAATGGTTGTGAAAGCTGCCCTATACTCAGCCTCACAACTGGAAGTGGCCACAGTAGGCTGCTTCTTGCTCAGCCGAGATATGCATGAGCTACCAAACATGAAGCAAAAACCACTAGTGGACACATGAGTGTCAAAGCAACCAAAACAGTCAGAATCAGAAAAAGCATGCAAATTTGGTGGTAGTGATCCCCCCTTGGGATAAAACAACCCAAGTATCCACGTACCACTCAAGTAGCGAAAGATGCACTTAACCACCTACTAATGGTTGATACCTAGGCAATGCATAGACCTGCTCATCTATGAGACAACAAACAGAAAATCTAGTTGAGTAATGCATAAGTCAATCAAGCATCCAACTGCTTGCTGATAGAGAACAACATTAAATGCATCTCAACCATCATGAAGACTCAATCATAAACCTATCTCCATAGGAGTGGCAATATGTTTACAGTCTTCAAGTCCAAAATGCTGCAATAATGTGTAAATATATATCATTTGACACAAAGCCATTCTAGCATCAACGTGCATAAACTAAATGCCCAAATAATGATGCAAAAGCCCCAAATCAGATATCTCAAATGGGGCATGCAAATCAGACTTAAAATTAGCAATATGCTTCTCATGAGGACTAATGAGTAGCATGTCATCAACATACACAACAATGATCAGAAGCACATCATTAGCATGTTTAACATATAAGGTGCTTTTAGTTGGATTGTTCTCAAAACCATGTGCAATAAGATAGGCATCTATCTTTTCATACCAAGCACGTGGTGCTTGCTTTAAACCATATAATGCCTTCTTTAACCTGCACACGTGGTTTTCATGCCCTTTCTACACAAAGCCACCAAGCTGAAAAACATACACTTCTTCATGCAAGTGACGATTCAAAAATGCTATTTTAGTGTCCAATTGATGTACATTCCAACCATGATGAGCTACAAGTGCAGATGCTACGAAGAGTAGTCATTCGGCAAGTAGGTGCAAAGGTTTTGTCAAAATCAATGCCTTTTTCATGTGCATAACCCTTTGAAACAAGTCTAGCCTTATACTTGTCAACTATTCCATCAGGTTTATGCTTCACGTTGTATACCCACTTAGTGCCAATGGCCTTCACGAGGAGGCAAGTCACATAAAGTCTAGGTACATTTTTTCATGATAGCATCATATTCAGATTGCATTGCAGCCACCTAATGTTAAGAATTTTGTGCTTCATCAAATGAAACAGGCTCAGTCTCATCCGAGAGACTAGAGGTAGCCATAGCATAGCAATCTGATGCAAAAGATCCATTATGAAATCTTGAATGATTACAGTATGACAGAGATGCATCTAATTTGCTGTTATGCAAGTAAGCACTCACCATTTTGGAAAACTTTTTGCCTCCTCAATATCAGCTCTCTCATCAATAACTGCATCATGTAAATCTGCATCAGAAATGGAATGATTTGCATCATCACTTGAAACCTGCAAAGGCTAAGAAGTTTCCTCATGAGGACTAGCACTAGACTATCCACTTGTAAAAAGAGGTAGCAAAGTATCATACTGTTGTATATTATTGAACAAGGCATTGTTAAAATGTTAAATTATTAATGTATTAATATGTTTTTGATGTTTTTGATATAGCAGCTGAAGGTTCATGAGGAGCGTGCAAGGCGTGAAAGGGCGGACATCAATAATCCGAATAATTATTATTTATTTTGTAAATAAACCTACGTAGAAGGTTCTATTGTTAGAAAAGTAATGGTTAGAATAAGGGTCATTATAGACCGTAGTTTCTGTTATTGAAAGCAATGGCTTTCTGTAAAAGTTATCAACTTTTAGTTTCACGCCTGCTTTTCAAAGCCGCCCTCTTGTAACCACTCTTCTCCGTTTCCTGTTCCAGTTTCGGTTTCTGTTTCGTCTTCGGTTTCTGATTCTGATCCAGAACCAGAACCTACGTCTTCTCCTTCGGCTTACTCCAAGGCGTCGACTAAGGCAAAGAGCTTAGACAATAACTTAGGCAATACATTGGCACCCAAGGCTCCCTTGGCGACCATTGGCTACGCGCGAGACAATTTTAATTTTTGAGTGGTAATAGAGAGGTTTAGAGTCCCTAAGGTAGGAGGAATTTGAACCCACAACCTCCTACTTTCAAGGGAAGTACTTTGACCACTCCACCATCTCTTGGAGTTGTACTCAAGTCTCTCTCTCTCTCTTACTTGTGGAAGGCGCTCGCGGCGATTTCTAGGATGGACCCAACAAAGAATTAAGTGTAACTTTCAATCCGTAGGTCGGATTGAGGCGTGTAATATACCGTTGGAAAGCTCTCGGAACGAACTTTCCAATGAGCTAGCTTGGAAGTGTGAATTCCTTCAAAATCCTTGGGTGGCACTTGATTGAGTGTTCAAGATACCAAGCAAGGTTGAGAATACGGGATCGAGACACCAAGGTTGCAAACAAGAAGGTTCAATACACCAAGGTTGAGAGCAAGGGTCCAAGAGCACCATGGAGGATTACAGTAATTCACCTCTACCTGCGGCAACACTTGAACAACAACTAGAGCTCTTGCGGCATGAGCTTCAAGGAGCTCAGAACGAGATCTAACAACGTGATGAAATCCTCCAAAAGATGCAAGCTGAGGAAGAAAACCTTACGAGAGTAGTAAAAGCTATTGTGTCTGCCCAATCTGATGTTACTCATTCAAAGATTGGTAATAGAAACTACCAGTTTCTACGATTTGATGGCCGAAAGGATGGGCCTTTAGTACTTTCTTGGTTGTCGCAGTTTGATGATTTTTATACCGATGAAATGTATGTTGAAAGTGAAAAAGTTAAATTTGCCACTAACTATTTAGTAGGTAAAGCACAACTCTAGTGGAATGTCCTGCGGCACAGTACGGAGCGTCCAACAACTTGGAAGGCTTTCCAAGAAAACGTGAAGGATTCATTTCTTCCTCCTCAATACCATTTGCATGTTCGACGTGCATGGACGACCCTTACATGGAAGGAGGGTGATACGGTTACTACCTACACAGAGCGGTTCTGGAAAAATTTACTACTTGTACGAATGCTTGAAGATGTATCAGAGGATATCTTGCAGCAGAAATACGAAGATGGTTTGGAAGTGGGTATCCAAGCTAAGCTTCACACCCTACGACCTACAACCCTCAACGAGGCTATATCTTTTGCTTATGATGCAGAAAAAGAATTCCAGTCCATAACCAAGTCACTCCGTCTACAACAACCACGTCCACGACCATTTCCTGTTAAACCTTCATTTCCTATGAAGCGTAATTTTAATGCCCCATCTTACCCTAGCTTTCCTCGACCTCTACAATCCAATTACTCAACTTCACCCGTTGCTTCATCTCTCCAACCAACCAAACCACCTACCCTTCAAACTTCAGCAGTGAATGCCCAACAGAAGCGACCACGAATCACCTGCTGGAATTGTGGTAAACCTAGACATACAAAAATAAGGTGCAGATTGCCACCTCTTCATATGAAACAGGCTACAGCTCGATTGCATAACATGGAGGTCTATAATGAAGAAATTCCTCCTGTTTGGACAGAGGAATCACTGGAGAAGGACTTAAGTACCTTGGGTAACAATATCTCTCTACACTCTTTTCTTTGCATGCAGGGTACAATAAATAACAAACTAGTTAAAATTCTACATGACGATGATAGTTCACATGACTTCATTTCACATTTATTAGTACAAGAACTTAAATTACAAACGTTTCCTTCTTTGTATAAAGTGAAAGCTGCATTTCAAGGTAGTCGTTATAATGTAACACGAGAAGTGCAAGATGTTACGATTAGCATAGGCCCTTATGTTGACTCACGAACATTTTTAATTGCACCTTTGCAGTCTTATGATGTTATACTAGGTATGCCTTTTCGTCACCATTATAACCCACGTATTGACTACCATACTCATACCTTTACGTTTGTTTTCAAAGGTCAAATCATTACTTTGTCTGCACGGCATGATTTCCAGCCATTTCCATTGATTCGTCACACTCAAGCAAAGCGTGCATTTAGGAAAGGATTTAACTCATGCATTGTTTTTGTTAATGTCATCAATATTATACTCATACACTTTCAGATGCATATAAACCTTTCATGAGGACTTATAAGGATTGTTTTATGTCTGAATATCCCTCTGAACTACCACCATCTCGAGGATCCTTTGACCATAGCATAGACTTAGTCCCTGGTAGTTCTCCTCCTAATAAAGCACCTTATAGACATGGCCCATTACATCAAAAGGAAATAGAAAATCAAGTAAAAGACCTACTACAAAAAGGACTTATAAGGCCTAGTTCTTCCCCATTTGGAGCACCCGTTCTCTTAGTAGAGAAGAAGAATAAAACTTATCGAATGTGCATTGATTATAGAGCCCTTAACAAGATCACGATCAAGAATAGATACCCTATTCCTCGAATAGATGATCTCTTAGATAAGTTACGAGGAGCTCGTGTCTTTGTTGAAATTGATCTTAAATCGGGTTACCATCAGATTCGTATGACACAAAGTGATATTTTTAAGACTGCATTTAGAACTCAAAATGGCCATTATGAATTTATGGTAATGCCCTTTGGACTTACTAATGCCCCTGCTGTTACGAGAGAACACACTTTATGCTAATCCTGAAAAGAGTTATTTCTTTCAGCGTAAGCTAGAATATTTAGGACATATTATTTCAAGTGAAGGTGTGCATGTGGATCCAAAAAAGATTAGAGTTATCATAGAATGGCCTACACCACAATCAGTCAATGATGATCGTTCTTTTCTTGGGTTGGCTAGTTTCTATAGGAAGTTTGTTCGAAATTTTTCTTATTTAGCATTGCCTCTTACTTTGTTGTTGAAAAAGAAAATAAAATTTGCATGGGGATTTACCCAACAACAGTCCTTTGACAAACTTAAACATGCACTTTCACATGCACCTGTTTTACAATTACCTGATTTCTCACAACCCTTTCATGTTGTTACTGATGCTAGCGGTTCAGGAATAGGTGCTGTTCTGATGCAAAATGACCATCCCATTGCATTTGAGAGTAGAAGGCTTAAACCCTCAGAACAGAATTATAGTACGTATGATAAAGAACTGTTAGCAGTTGTGCATGCTTTGCGAATTTGGAAACACTATCTTATGGGCTCTGAAGTATTAATCAAAACCGATCAACAGGCTATTAAGCATCTATTAAGTCAGCCCTTAATCTCTGATAGGCATCTTAAATGGGCATCATTCATTCAAAATTTCCAACCCATGATACAATATCAACCTGGTAAAGCTAATGTCGTAGCTGATGCTCTTAGCCGTTTTCCTTCGAATTCCGTTGTTTTGAATAATATTTCTGCCATTCAAATTCATTCTTTTCAAGACATGGTTTCCACTTATGCATCTGATTTGTATTTTTCACGTGCATGGCATGACTTCAACAATGCTGCATCTTTATCAGATGAACATTATACATTTCATAATGGTTTTCTCTATTTTCAACATAGATTGTGCATAACCCAAGCTTTTAAAGATTTTATCATTAAAGAAATGTATGAACCATCTTACATGGGTCATAGAGGCATACAGAGCACTATTTCTGCTTGCAAAGATTTCTTCTTTTGGCCACATATGGAAAAAGACATTGCACATTATGTTTCTCAATGCATTGTATGTCAGCGTGTCAAACGTCATCATGGTAAACCATTTGGATTATTAATGCCCCTTCCTATTCCAAATGAACCATGGGAACAAATCTCTATGGATTTTATCACAGGTCTTCCTATCACTTCATCACATAATGATATGATTTGGACAATAGTTGATAGGTTTAGTAAATATGCATATTTCATTCCATGTAGAAAAACTTTGACTGCACCTCAAGCTGCAAAATTATTCATTAAATGCATTTTTCCACATCATGGATTTCCTAAAGTAATGTTATCTGATCGTGATGTTAGGTTTTGTAATCATTTTTGGGTTGCCTTATTTCAACATTTTGGTTCTAAAATAGATTTTAGCTCTGCATTTCATCCTAAAAGTAATGGACAGAGTGAGGCTACAAATAGTACTATTCTTGATTTATTGCGTTGTTATTCATTAGATAATCCTAATAACTGGGATGAAAAGTTGCCAGTGCTTCAATTTTCTTACAATAACACTTCACATACCACTACTGGTCGTGCACCTTTTGAAATAGTTTTTGGTAAAAAGCTTCCCACTCCCATGTCCCTCACCCAAACCGACATTCCGATGGCTGGTTCTATTGCTCAAGATCACGTTTCTATACTTCATGATGTTCACGAGCATATTATGAAAAGTCAAGAGCGATATACACGTATTATCAATACTAAACGATTAGCCAAAGAATTCAAGGAACATGATTTTGTATGGTTGCGAATAATTAAAAGACGTCTCAAAAATATTTTGCAGCATCCTAAAATTAAACTTGCACCACGCTATTATGGACCGTTTCGCATTATAGAAAAAATTAATGATAATTCATTTCGATTAGATATTCCATCCCATTGGACTATACATAATTCTTTTCATATTAGCTTACTTAAACCCTTTAAAGGAACTTTACCACTTGCTCCACTTCTTGATGATCCTCCTTTAATTGAAGAACAATCTGAAATCTTAGTTCCTGAGAAAATCATTGATCATGATGTCACTACTACACGCACAGGTACTCAATATCATCGATATTTGGTTAAGTACAAAAATCACTCTATTGAAGAATGTCAATGGATACATAAAACACAATTAACACCTCATTATGACCACTTAATTTCTGCATATCATACACAAACACATTAATGTAACAGCTCCATGAACATTTCCATGCATGTATTTTTACATGGCACATGCCTATTTTCTTTATTCAGTGATGAAACATGTGACTGGCCATCCATGTTTATTCTTTTATCACTTGAGGTCAGTTGCTTGTTCAACTGAGGGGCATGTTATACCTTATGGAATATGTTGAACAATGCATTGTTGGATTGTAACATGGAATATGTTAGCCAATGCATTGTTGGATTGAAATATCGAATAGCCAATGCATTGTTGAATTGTAACATGAAATATGTTGACCAATGCATTGTTGGATTGAAATATCGAATAGCCAATGCATTGTTGAATTGTAACATGAAATATGTTGGCCAATGCATTGTTGAATTGAAATATCGAATAGCCAATGCATTGTTGGATTGTAACATGAAATATGTTGGCCAATGCATTGTTGGATTGTAACAGTAATATGGAATATGTTGAACACTGCATTACAATTGTTAGAGTGTTGAATTCTTTTATCAACTGAGGTCAGTTGCTTGTCAACTGAGAGGCATGTTGTATATTATTGAACAAGGCATTATTAAAATGTTAAATTATTAATGTATTAATATGTTTTTGATGTTTTTGATATAGCAGTTGAAGGTTCATGAGGAGCGTGCAAGGCGTGAAAGGGTGGACATCAATAATCCGAATAATTATTATTTATTTTGTAAATAAACCTACGTATAAGGTTCTATTGTTAGAAAAGTAATGGTTAGAATAAGGGTCATTATAGACCGTAGTTTCTGTTATTGAAAGCAATGGCTTTCTGTAAAAGTTATCAACTTTTAGTTTCACGCCTGCTTTTCGAAGCCGCTCTCTTGTAACCACTCTTTTTGACGTAATCAAAATTCCTATAAATACATGCACTCTATGGACTGTCGAAACAGAGTGCATGGGGGGAGATTGCACCCAATACTGCGTTGTGTCTCGTCTCTTGTTGCGTCTATTCTCTGTGTGTTTTCTGTGTTTGTAATCTCTGTATGCGCGTGAGCAAGATCCTGACAAACATACATGCCTTTGGAGCTAACAAACGTCTCCTTTGTACATGAAAGTAAAGGCTGGATAGCATCTTCCAGAAATCCAACATCATGGCTAACCAAAATGTGTTTAGTCGATGGATGATGTAGACGATAGTGTTTTCTTTTAGAACTGTACCCAAAAAAATACATTTTATTGCTTTATCATATGATTTCCTGCGATGTTGTTCAAACACTAATGCATATATTAGACAACCAAAAATAGACATATGAGCAATAGATGGATTGGGACCATGCCAAGCCTCTTATGTAGTGATAGACTGTAGTGCTTTAGTGGGACACCTGTTAAGTACATATGATGCACACATGATAGCCTCAAGCCAGAAACTATGTGGTAAAGTCTGACTCTTGACCATACACCTCGCCATCTCCATGAGTGACCTATTCTTCCACTGAGAAACTCCATGTTGTTGAGGTGTAGAGTGATGTTTATTCTGAGTAGCCCGAACTAAACCATCTTTTGGGAAGTATGAATGCTACATTTTGCCCAAAATACAACCTTCACAAACATGTTTATCGGGTGTCTCAAGTTTGGGCAAAGAGGACACCATTTCCGATTTTTGTAGGCATAGCAAACTAGCAAAATTCCGATGACCAAAGCGTGCATTCCAAATCTTTGCATCTAACATAGCTTGAGAATCATGTACTGCACATGTTGAATCATTCACAGATTTTTCATAGTCTATGAGCTTATACAGCCCACGACATAAAATGCTAGAAGCAATAATCATGTCACCATTTGATAGATCATGAACTGTACATCTGTCATCAACAAATTTAACAACCAAGCCAATCTTGGCTAATGAAAAAACTAATAATAGATTTTTCTTGATCCCTGGCATAAATGAAGCATCTGACAAAGTGAGAGAACTACCATTAGCAATAGTCAAAATGGTCTTACCAACTCCCATGACACGATAAGAGGAATTGTTGGTGCATGTGACAGTATTCCCTATAGGGGTAGGCTCGAGTGAAGTAAAGAGATTGTACTGTGAGGTAATATATTTGGTTGCCTCACTATCAAAGTGGGGCAACCAACTGATCATGAACTATTGCCATTTGACAGATCATGAACTGTACATCTGTCATCAACAAGTTTAACAACCAAGCCAATCTTGGCTATGCAAAAACTAATAATAGATTTTTCTTGATCCTTGGCATAAATAAAGCATCTGACAAAGTGAAAGAACTACCATTAGCAATAATCAGAATGATCTTACCAACTCCCATGATAGGATAAGAGGAGTTGTTGGCACATGTGAGAGTATTACATATAGGGGTAGGCTCGAGTGAAGTGAAGAAATTATGCTGTGAGGTAATATATTTGGTTGCCCCACTATCAAAGTACCAAATCTATGAGTCTACTCAAGACATACACTATTCATGACAAGATGGGCCAAAACTGCAAACACTAGTAAAATCCCATTCTTCATTCTGCACGAGATTACTAGACTCTATTTTTGATGTAGAGGCCTCTACAACAACCATTCCAGACTCTTTTTTCTTTGACTCTTTTGCAGCCAGTTTTGGACAGTTCTTTATGACATGATCATTTCCATTATAGTACTTACAAAAGAATTTGTGCTTTTCTGATTTCTTCTCATCTTTATGTTCCTTCTTTGAATGTGCAGCATTTGCAGATTACTTCTTACTAGTAGATGAACTCCATTTACCTTTGCCCTTCTGACTTGCCATGAAAGCTTGATCTGCAACACACATAATGGACCTATTTTGCCTATACTGATCTTTGTGCAACAAAACAGAGACTAACTCGTCAAATGACAAGGAATTTGGATTGCCTTTCATCATACAAACGAAGAGTAGAAGCAAAACTCTAATATGAATCAGGAAGACCATTCAAAATGGTTTGCAAAAGTGAGCTATCTGGAATAACTTCATCGGTAGAAACAACTATTTCTTTTAGTCTTTGATGTTTGTTAGAAAACTATCCATAGAATCACCTTCATTCATATGCACACTCTCCAACTATTTTTGGAGGTAAGCAACACGAGCCTCATTCCTAGCCTGCCACAATGTGGTAAGTGTATCCCAGCATCCTTAGCTGTTCTGCAAGAGCAAATGTGAAGAATAATGGCATATTTGATAGACAAGGCTATCAATGCATGTGCCTGAGCATCTCTGCCATCCCAATGAATTTGCTTTGCAATAGGTGTAGCAGAAACTGTAGCACAAATAGGAATCTCAAGAATATCGACATCTTCAACACCATCTGCATCAGCTTCAATACCTATATTTGCAGGTGGAATAGGACGTTTTTGAACACCCTGCACAATGTTCCATAGTCATTTTGCAACCAATACATTTCGCATCATATAAGCCCACAATGGGTAATTGGTACCATCTGACTTATCCTCAATAGCCAACATTCGAAATACATCACTGGTTTTAGCCATGACCACTGACTAAAATACCATAATGTAGAAAAATGATTGTATCTGAAAAATTGAATAGAACTATCTTAACAAGTTCTGCTAAACATGTAGCAGACTTCGAGATGCTTATACTAGAAAACCGAAACTGTATATATCTTTGATAGAAAAAGACAAAATAGGCTACACAAGAAGTACGATAGTGCATTTGTAGATTGTGACCAGAGGGGTGTCAACGATGTTGTAGATGAAGTAGTGATCTGCTCTACTACCAATTGTTGGAGTTAGACATCTGCAAAAGCATGCAAAAAGCACAAGGAAGAAGAAGAAGCTTGGAGCACAACACACAATATTGAATGTATTACCACTAGAATGTATAGAGATAAGTAACCCACTAGGTCTATAGCTATATATACAAGCTAAGGGAAAAAAACCTCCTAAAGAGGGAAAAAAGTGCCTCGACGGTTCTAGTGTGTTCACACACATCACTACCTAAATATATCAACAAAATAGATATACAAAACAATGAACAACAACACACCAATGTAATCTTATGGATCTAGATCTAACATTTGCATGCAATGCTTGGATAGTACCTCTAAGACTATGAAGTGGTTGCTCATCCACCAAGGTAGAAGGAAATATGTCTCCAACAAAAAAATACACATCTTAATATGGTAAATAAAGAAATTATAATAGTAATCAATCCAAATTAAAGATTAATAACTACAACAAATAGGATATATCAATTTTTTTGAGTAATCCAATGTCATGCTTGACATTGCACAAAAATATTGTCCAATGGCAACTATTTTTAAGATTTTTAAAGCCCAATAACTTCCATTTCTAATGACAATCCAAGTGTCTATGATCTCTTATATGATGAGTGACAACAACAGAGGGTTGGATGTACACCCCATGCACCTTTGTAGAACTCATCTCCTAACCAATGTCCTTCTAGAACCTTGATATTATGACATTTTAACATGATAACCGCAACTTTAGGATGCCTATAGCATTTAAGTTTCTCCATTGGAGTTCAAGCTATGAAACTGAACTTAGGAATTCAAAGAGTAAGATTTAGAGAGAAAGAAATGCAGACACGAGAGCTTCAATGGCATGCTAGGGAGAAAAACTAGTGGAAAGAGATGATTTTTTGGGACCTGGGTATGAAAGTGTGAGGTTTAGGAGGGAAAACATTGTATTCTGAGTTTTTTTTGAAAGAGTCACTTTTGTCAAGTTAACACATGCACTAATTTTGGTTTAAGAGTAAAAAATAGCACTTTTGATTCTAAAAGGTGGTTGGGGGGCATTGAATGGTATTATGATGAGTTTTAAAACTTTATGAAATTTTTTTGGGCTCAGCCTTGTTATGAGATTCCTTTCTGTCTTTGGAGGGAAAACCTAAACATAGGGGAATCCTCTCCCCTCTTCCTGATTCATTCTAGTAATTTGTAGGCTATAAACTGTGTCCACAACCCTCTTCTGATTGGTCCATCACTAGTCACTCCTTACTCCAAAAGGCCCATGCAAGGTTTATTTTTCTCCCTAATGAAGGAGCAGCCTTGTTGCTCCAAGCCCTAATTAACCATTTGGTGGTGATCTTATTGGCCATTTCATCAATGTCAAGAATGCGGAGACCGCCTTCATCTTTTTAACTTATGCAAGTAGCCCATTTAATTTTGGGGAAACCCCTTCTGTTAAGGTCTTCTATTGCAGAGGAAAGAAGCAAAGAAAAGGAAGCCACATAAAAGTTTTTCAAATTTAGGCATAATTTATCTTCTTCAAATTTCTAGGAAAGACATCCTGAGCCATGTAAATGCACTAGAGGAATCCTCTAGATGCATAAATCTCAAATGTTGTAACTTAATCCTTGTAACATAGTAGGAATTTAGTATTTTTTCAATAAAAGTTCCGGTCTCTTGTGTGAAAGGACCATTTTTATGCCACATGTATATAAGTCACTTGATCACTCTTTATAAGAACTTTTTTCCATTATGAGTAATCAAGCTGAAATTTCGAATTTCCCTCTTCTCTACTGAATATCTTCTTCTCCAAGAGCGTGAGTGTGTGATTCGTGCTTGAAATGTGTGGTTAGCATTGTTGTCTACCCCATCCCCTCTTGTTTTTGTGAAGAGAGATGGTGGATGCAATCCAAAGATGAGTAGGTGCTGCTACAACCAGCTTCACACCAGCCAACTGAGACTTCAGAGTTGATTATTAGACCCTTTGAGCTTCCTAAATCCACCAAAATATCAGCCAAGTACTTTGGAACATGTATCCCAAAAGTTTAAGTCAAGACAGACTAGTTGCGAAGTGACTAGCTCCCAAAACTTGCTATTTTTGGACATACACCTGCTGGAAAAAATGAACAGTGCTCTCAACCTGGTAGGAATTAGAAAAATTCCTTTTGCGCATAGCAAATAGACTTAGCAAGCTTTCCAATCCAAGCTAAAACATATCAAATGATGGACTGAGCACTGAGAACAAATTTTTACAAAGTCTAGAACATGCCCGCCATTCTCGGGGCTTTGCAGAGATAGACCAGTGAGCAATAAATTGCAGATATCTTTCAAATTATTAATTCAATGACCTTGAAACTTTATAGCTAGACATTAGACAGTATGATCTATCCAACGCACGTTAAATCACTGAAAAAGGTTCAGTAGAACTCGAGATATGACCTTCTGAAGGTACTACTCTGAGTGAGTATAGCAGAGAACAAAATAGAGAAGTAGATGATAATAAATGTATAGATTCACATATGATTACAGCCACATTGGCAATGAATCTTTGCACAATGGGAGTAGAATGATAGAGCTATGGAGTAAGCTCTTCAATCTCTACAAAATGACATCAAGTGGTCACGTACAAGGCTTGCTAATCGCCTCTTCCTTCTTGCTCCTTTTATAGCTATTCTTGGAGGGAGTTTTGAATTCGAGTTGGAATGGCTCGACCTAAAAGTGATCCCCAAAGTTAGGAGATATTCCCTCAGCTCAAAAAGTCGTGGTTTTTGGTAGTTAGAGCCACGAAATTGCTTTTACATCATGCATGAGGTAAGCCATCCTTTTCCTTTTTCTTTTTCAAATTACAAGAGATAAAAATGAACTCTTTTACAAGAGGTGTTCACATGACTACTCATGTGACTTACAAATGAGGATGATATCAAACATATCAAGCATGTAGGCTTGGGTAAAATGCACCAACAGCTCCCCCTCAAGCCTAACATGCTTGGCCTTCAAATAAGTCTTCAATTGTCCTTGATTTCCTTCAAGCCAATCATCAACTTGAATCTACTTAACTTTGTACCATCAAGAGATTTAGTCAACATGTCTACACATTGCATATCTGTAGAGACATAGGATAGTTGAATATCCTTGCTCATTAGCTTCTCCCTTACATAATGGTAGTGGACTTCAATATGCTTGGTTCTAGCATGGTATACCGGATTAGCTGCTAGATGTAGTGAGCTTGTGTTGTCACAAAAAATGTGAGGTGTTGAAGAATGAAGTCCAAGATCTGTGTACAAAGATTTTAACCACATGATTTCTTGAGTTGCATTAGCCAAACCTCTATATTCAGCGTGAGTAGAAGATAATGCCACGGTTGGTTGCTTCTTCGATAACCAAGAAATGATTTTTGAACCTGCAAATGATATA
The DNA here is from genome assembly GCA_020310875.1 of Ceratopteris richardii. Classification (NCBI taxonomy): domain Eukaryota; kingdom Viridiplantae; phylum Streptophyta; class Polypodiopsida; order Polypodiales; family Pteridaceae; genus Ceratopteris; species Ceratopteris richardii. The sequence goes on from CM035408.1 coordinate 222,013,644, forward strand.
TACCCGGATGTGCTTCTTCTATCATCTCTAGATCCGGCCCAATCTGCATCTGAGTAGACCTTTAGCTCAATATCTGAAGTATATGAATAAAACAAACCTTCATTCATGGTCCCCTTTAGGTACTTGAGGACTCTCTTGGCCGCTTCCATATGTGGTCTTCTCGGCTTATGCATAAACTGACTCAATATGCTAACACTATAGCATATATCCACCCTTGTGAGTGTTGCATAGTTCAAACTTCCAACCAAGCTTTGATAGCTTGTGATGTCTTCAATTGGCTCTCCTTCATAAGCACTAAGCTTATGATTTTGCTCCATAGGTGTACCTGCACACTTGGTATTTTCCATCTTGAACTTGACGAGCATAAACTTCCAACCAAGCTTTGATAGCTTGTGATGTCTTCAATTGGCTCTCCTTCATAAGCACTAAGCTTATGATTTTGCTCCATAGGTGTACCTGCACACTTGGTATTTTCCATCTTGAACTTGACGAGCATGTCATGGAGATACTTCCTTTGTGTGATGTATATACCTGAATCTGTGTACATCAACTCCAATCCAAGAAAATAAGTGAGTGGTCCTAGGTCACTTATTTTGAACTCCTCCTTCATTTGAGTCTTTACCTGTTTGATTCCTTCAAGATCATTGCCTGTGATAATAATATCATCAACATATACACATAAATAGATCACTGCAGATCCATTCCTCTTTATGAACAAGGAGGTATCCGCCTTGCTAGCTTTGAATCCTTGGTCCTACAAATAAGTCACCAATCTGAAATTCCAAGCTCTTGGAGCTTGCTTCAATCCATACAAAGCTTTCTTCAGTTTGCATGCATAGTTAGGATGATGTGCATCCTCATATCCAGGAGGTTGTGCCATATACACTTCCTCAGAAATCCATCCATTCAAGAAAGCATTCTTTACATCAAGTTGATAGAGATTCCAATTTCTAGATGCAGCAAGACTAATGAGAACCCTAATTGTAGGCATTTTTGCAATAGGAGAGAAAGTCTTCTCATAATCAATACCATGGGTTTGAGCAAACCCTTTAGCAACTAACCTTGCTTTGTGTCTATTTATACTTCCATCTGGATTCGTCTTGATTTTGTATATCCATCGAGATCCAATTACCTTCATAGATGGCTTGTTAGGTACAAGCTCCCAAGTGTCATTCTCCTTCAAGGCTTCCATTTCTTCATCCATTGCATCTCTCCAAGCTTTCTTGCTTTGTGCTTCTTCGAATGTGGTAGGTTCTTCATTGGTGGATTCCTTTGCAATGTAGATTGAGTGCTTGGTGACCAAAGAAGTATCATAACCAAACCTCTCTGGTTTCTTCTTCTCGCTCGAAGAACTTCTAAGTGGTTGATGTGAGCTCTCGGGTCCATATGTAGCATCCTGCATCTTTGCTTTACCTTTGTTCTTCCATAGCTTTAGTCTTTCCAAGTCTTCTAGGTCAATCTCCAAATCACTTTCTTCAATCTGCTTTGGCTCCTTTGGTTGAAGTGATGGAAAATCTTCATCCAAGTCATATGGAAACTTCACTTTCCTGTCATCATCAAACCACGATTTGTTTTCATCAAAAATTACATCTCTACTCACAAAAAATCCTTTATTGGTTGGATTGTACAATCTATATCCTTTTTGGTTTTGGTCATAACCAATAAATACACACTTCTCTGCCTTGGGATCCAATTTCCCTCTTACTTGAGAAGGAATGTGAGCATAGGCTAAGCATCCAAAGATTTTACAATGCTCTAGACTAGGTCTTCTTCCATTCCACACTTCATATGGAGTGGTTCCATCTAGTGACTTAGATGGAAGTCTATTTATGAGATATGTGGCTATAGACACAGCCTCTGCCCATAGGTAGTTTGGCAATCCCTTTTCGTTGAGCATGGACCTTGCAGCTTCGACAATAGCTATGTTCCACCTCTCTGCTACAACATTGAGTTTGGTTGTATACCTTGTAGTGACTTCCCTTTTAATGCCTCTTTCATGCAAGAAGGCATCAAATTCAGAAGAGAAGTATTCTCCTCCACCATCTGATCTGAGTCGTTTCAAAGTCCTACCTGTTTGGTTTTCAACAAGAGAAATATACTTCTTAAAGAAATTAAACACTTCATCCTTGTGCTTCATGAAAAACAAAATGGTCCACCTGCTACAATCATCTATGAAAGACAAATAATATCTTGAGCCTGATATAGATGGCTCATTACTTGGACCCCACACATCTGTGTGCACTAGATCCAAAGGATTTTGATACATATATCCTTTCTTATTGAAAGGTTGTCTATGAGCCTTGCCGAGTTGACAAGCTTCACACTTATAAATCATGTGTTGCCTTGTGATATTAGGCAAACCAAGTACACTTTGGTCCCTGCAAATCTGTTTGAGTGTCCTCTCACCAATGTGAGCAAGCCTTTTGTGCCATATCTCCAACACCGTTAGAGTTTGAGATCCATAGCTAAACAAAGCTATGTTCTTTGTATCTTCCACTTCAAAGGTGAAGAGCCTTCCTGTCTTTTCTCCTTTGGCAATCCTTTGAAAGCCTTGCCTTGGGTCTTCAACATATGCTCCAAATCGATTGAATCTAACCTGCAATCCTTTTTCAACAATCTGTCCAACACTTATTAAATTTTTGGTAATTGTAGGGACATACAAGACTTTGCTTAAGAGGTTCATATTCCCATCTGATGTCTTCACATTACCTATCTTCTCCATTGAGTGCTTTGTATCATCTCCTGTCTGCACGTCATGCTTGTTATGAGGATCTTCCAAATCAGAAAGTAAAGCCACATTTCCTGCTACATGGTTCGAGCATCCCGAATCAATGTAAAATATGTGATCATCATCCTTACCCTTCTTCACTGATAGATTCATAATCAATAATGAATCTTCTTGACTTTGGTCCTTTGCATAGTTATTGTAGTCTCTCCTTCCTCTATGGCCACTTTGATAGTTGTTGTTGTTGTAATTGTTGTTGTAGTAGTTGTTGTTGTTGTAGCCTCCATTGTACCTACCTCTATTTGATCCATAGCCACCTCTATTGAATCCTCTTCCTCTTGAGTTCCTCGGGTTCCTGAAACATTCTTCAGTAGTATGATTAGATAAGCCACATATATTGCAAGGTTGAGATGATTGGAATCTCCCCCTGCCTTGCTTTCCACCTCTGCCTCTTCCTCTAGCTCTTCCTCTACCTGCAAAGTTTGCTTGGAAAGAGCTACCTTCATCTTCATTCTTCCTATTCTTTGACTTTTCCTTGACCTTAGCTTTATCAGAATATAAGGCAAAAGTTTGATTACCTCTTGAGGACTCACCACCTTTGCTAATCTTTGCTTCATGAGTGAAGAGTTGGCCCATGAGTGTGTTGAGGTCGGGTACATGCATATCCATGTATAAATCCATGGCTGTTGTGAATGACTCCCACTTGTCATCTGCTTTGATTCCATTCACGATTTGTCTTATGATTTGCTCCTCTTCAATTAACTCTCCAATGCTTCCAAGTAGGTCGGAAATCTCCTTCATCTTTGTGACATAATCAGTCACATTTTGCTTCTGGATTTTCTTCATTGTTGTGAACTCCATCCACAATTGGTTCTTCCTTGCTCAAGTGTTGGAAGAGAAGAACGAAGCAAGTGCATTCCAGGTCTCTCTTGATGTCTTGCATCCCTTGACATGAGGTAAAAGAAAATCAGAGATTGAGTTTAGAATAGAGGACCTTGCAAGTGCATCCTTCGAACACCAATTCGAAAGTCCTTCCCCTTCTTCATGTGATGGTTGCCCTTTGTTCTTCATGGTTGGCATTGCTTCATCTCCGGATATGAATCCATATAGATTCCTCCCTTGAAGGTAAGCCTCCATCCTTAGAGACCATGCCCGGTAGTTGTTCGATCCAGTTTGTCAATTGTTGATGGAAATCCATCTCCCATGTTGCTTGACTATGCTCTAATACCACTATGAAGAGAGATGGTGGATGCAATCCAAAGATGAGTAGGTGCTGCTACAACCAGCTTCACACCAGACAACTGAGACTTCAGAGTTGATTATTAGACCCTTTGAACTTCCTAAATCCACCAAAATATCAGCCAAGTGCTTTGGAACATGTATCCCAAAAGTTTAAGTCAAGACAGACTAGTTGAAGTGACTAGCTCCCAAAACTTGCTATTTTTGGACATACACCTGCTAGAAAAAATGAACAGTGCTCTCAACCTCGTAGGAATTAGAAAAATTCCTTTTGAGCATAGCAAATAGAATTAGCAAGCTTTCCAATCCAAGTTAAAAAACTTCAAATGATGGACTGAGCACTGAGAACAAATTTTTACAAAGTCTCGAACATGCCCGCCATTCTCGGGGCTCTACAGAGATAGACCAGTGAGCAGTAAATTGCCGATATCTTCAAAATTATTAATTCAATAACCTTGAAAATTTATAGGTAGAAATTAGACAGTATGAGCTATCCAACGCATGTTAAATCACTGAACAAGGTTTAGTAGAACTCGAGATATGACCTTCTCAAGGTACTGCTCTGAGTGAGTATAGCAGAGAACAAAACAGAGAAGTAGATGATAATAAATGTATAGATTCACATATGATTACAGCCACATTGGCAATGAATCTTTGCACAGTGGGAGTAGAATGATAGAGCTATGGAGTAAGCTCTTCAATCTCTACAAAATGACATCAAATGGTCACATACAAGGCTTGCTAATCACCTCTTCCTTCTTGCTCCTTTTATAGCTATTCTTGGAGGGAGTTTTGAATTCGAATTGGAATGGCTCCACCTAAAAGTGATCCCCAAAGTTAGGAGATATTCCCTCAGCTCAAAAAGTCATGGTTTTTGGTAGTTAGAGCCACGAAATTGCTTTTACATCATGCATGAGGTAAGCCATCCTTTTCCTTTTTCTTTTTCAAATTATAAGAGATAAAAATGAACTCTTTTACAAGAGGTGTTCACATGAATACTCATGTGACTTACAAATGAGGATGTGTTGAACCCATAAAAGTCATGTTGGTCAAAGTCAATGCAATCAAAGTCAACTGGTCAAAGTCAACTAGTCAAATTCAACAAAGGACAAGGTCAAAGTCAACACGTGCAAAGTCAAAGTGCGTAAGTGCAGGTGTCAAAGTGCACAGGTAGTGCACAATGAATTGTCCACAAAGGGTAAATTGGAGAAAATGGGTTGCAGGTTGCAGAGGTATTTTCTCTAATTTCCCTAAGGTTCAAAATGTGTTTTAAAGTGTTTTGGAAGGTTCAGGTGAACCCCCTCTTATGTGCAAAAGTGAAGACTTAAAAGGAAACATGAAGGTATGTGAAGCGGCAAAGTGTACGCACAGGTGAAAGTATGGCCCCCCATTAAAATTTTTGGTTTAAGTCTAAAGTCACTACAGGACAAAGTAGTGAGTCGTTGGTGGCCAGTTCAAAAGACAATCTTGGGACATTGAAAGGGCACCAAGATTGTATTACAGTTAGAGTGCACGGAACCGGCACACTCAACAAAAGAAAGACAAAGGCTATTCTTGGTGACACATTAGAAGCAAGGAAGAGAGAAAAAGAGTGCAAGGGGACACCAAGGGTGCGACGACAGGAGGAGGTGGAAGTGAAGAGTGCAAGAGATGTGGCTAAGGAAGAAGGCAGGGAGTGCGAAGCTAGACCCAAGGACCTCAAGGTCTCTGTGCAGTGTGCTTGCCGACAGAAGATATTCATTCCTCATCTTGGTGGAAGCTTGGTGCAAGGTGTGCACAAGGATAAGCTTGAAGCAAGTAGAGGACTGGTGCAGAGGAGGCCGACTGCAAGAAGACTTCGGGATAATTGGTATTTTTGTAATTAAGCACCCTCTGTAGTGCACACAGAAGTATTGACTCGGATTGTGCTCAAACATTGTAATTGTTTTACTGTAATCAAACTCAAGATTCCAAGGTGTGCTTCTACAGAAGCTTCCAAGGTTATTCCCTCTGTGAAGTTTCCCAGCTCATTTCTTTCTTTATTCTTTCCTTTTTCTCCTACAAACCCTCAAACTCCTTCTCATCCAAGAATCCCCCAACAAAATTTGGCACGCACGGTGGGACTTCCAAGGAGAATTGAGCATAGGAGAAGATCTATTGCAACTAGAGAACAATATTCCAGTGTCGACAGTAATACTCTAGTTGACTAAAGAGGTACATACTTATATCAAGTGTCTCATATGAAGTGAACTAGAACAGCTCATGACCGCGACCCTGTCACAAACCTTGAGGGTCACGCGCAAGCAGACAAGAAGAAAGGCGGTCAGAAGATCATCGAGTCCACTTTCATCAACTTCATCGGTAAGAAGCATGGCGGGGCAGGTAGACCTAGAAACCTTACTCTCCAGATTAAACATAAAATTTCCCTCTTTCAGAGGTTTAGCTCATGAGGATCCAGATGAGCACATTCGAAGATTTCTGGCATTAAGCAAGACTAGAGGTTTAATGGGTAGGGAAGATGCCTTCTTGATACTCTTTCCGGCCACATTGGAAGGATTGGAAGACAAGTGGTTTAGCGAGTTTGCTGAAAACCACTTTACCTCTTGGGATTTGATGAAAGAGGCCTTCAAAAATCAGTTTCAGCATGGCAACACTGCGGAGATCATTATAGAAGAGCTAGAAAACTTGAGATTGGGTCCAGGAGAAAAATTCCCAGAGTTTGTGACCAGGGCCAAAGCACTAATGGCTAAACTACCAGATCCACCGCATGATTTCTTTGTCAAGAAGTGGTTAGCCAAACCCTTACCTGTGGTCACCCAATGCAAAATAAAAGAGTTAGTGTTACCTACTGCCTCTGTTGAGGAGTTTATCAATACGGCCACACGCTTGGAGCAGATAAGGCACCAGTATGGTGCAACTTCTTCCCAACCAACCTATGATGCAGAACTGGAGGACCCAATGATCCAGTTAAGAAGGGAGCTGGAGGGCTTGAAAAGGAATAAGCCCTACACAGAAGAGGAGACTGCTGTGGCTCAGTTGAGAAGGGAGATTGAAGCACTCAAGCTCCAAAAGGAGGAGGAGGCCCAAGCAGAAGAATTAGCTCAGCTGAGGTAGGAATTGCAAGAACTCAAAGGAGGCGGTATCAAGAGTGGACTCTGGTGCTCCATGTGCAGCAAGCAAGGGCACATAGTAAGTGAATGTCCTCTGCTAAACGTGACTTGTCAATTATGCAGGAAAGTTGGCCATGAGACCCATGAATGCCAATCCAGGGGAATGCCTGCAACGACATACTGGACACAGGGAGGACCTCTGCCACCAGCAAATGTAATGGCAGCCGCAGCAAACCAAGGTAACAACTATAATCCTAGACCAAGGAATAATTTTGCAAATGGGCCTAGAAGGCCCATCATTTGCTTCAGATGTGGAGAGTGCGGGCACTACCAATCTAGGTGCACTCTCCCAGAAAATGCCCCTCCTTGCAGAAACTGTCCAGAGGCCAGGGATCACTATACAAATTGTTGTCCTAAGAATCAAGCCTCTACTTCCGGACATCTCCAAATGATCTCTGTATTCAAGGAGGAAACATTACCTCAGGTCAATGAGCCCTCACCGTCAACCAGGGTGGTACATTTAGAAGAAATTGAATCTTTTACAGTGCAGACAAGAAGCAAGGGGAAGGCTCCAGTGGAAATAGGCCAAGAATCAATGATTAATGGATTAAACAGAGACAAAGGTGTGCCTGAAGAAAAAGCCAACCCAAGTGCAAATATAAGGCAAAAAGAAAATTTCACAGGTACGAGTGATGCCATTGAATATGCATTCAACAGGGCTCATGAGCAGTTTGATAAGTCAAATGCAGCCCATGCTCTTAAGGAATCAGAAGCTTCCAAACTACTCAAGTCCATGAAAAAGGAGGTTAGTATTTTTTATTTAATAAAGATGGATGGAAAGTTCAGGTCAGAAATTTTGCAGATAATTGATGAAATGTCCACAACAAGTTTAGTGGCAAAGGCTGCTGTTATGCATAAAGATAGATGTTTAGGGGAAGCACCCCTCACAGATTACAAGAGCCCTCGGCTAACAGTCTCTATTAAATGTGATGAGTTTCAAGGAGTTATTGTGGATGGTGGTTCTGGCATTAACTTGATGCCTGACTATACCATGAAAAAGATTGGAATATACCCTTCACGACCTTCCAACTTCACTGTAACAATGGCAGACCAAAGCATAGTAAGGCCTATTGGTGTGGTCCCTGGAGTTCCAGTCAAAATACAAGGTACCATCTTTAACCTGGACTTCGTTGTTTTAAGGCTGCCACAGGTAGAAGGAAGTTTCCCCCTGTTAATTGGGAGACCTTGGTTAAGGCATGCCAATGTGTTGCATGACTGGGGCAAAGACACAATGTGGGTAAAGCAGGAGGGAAAAGAGTTGCAGCAGATAATTTTAGAAGAAGGACCAGACAATCAGAGAAATACTAGTATGATGCAGACAATTGGTATTTGTATGGAAGAAGAAGTGGTGGACAACCCAGAAGCAGATCTATTTGAAGGAGCAGATTTATATGAAGATGAAAACATGTTGGCTTGGCTCCATGCAGAAGACCCATCTTCCTGCTATGGAATTTTCCCAAACTCAAGTAGAGAAGAAGCATATGAAGAAAAAGAGGAAATCACTCAGGTTGAAACAGTCTCAGTCAAAGGCCATGGAAAAGAGAAGAAAAGCAAAGTACTCCTTAAGTGTAGCCCTGATGAAGATGCTTCAAATCATATGTCAATGGCCACTGTTTTATGGATCCTGGTATGGATATCAAGTGTTATGTCAAGTTTAATGATAGCAAGTGCAGGGCTTTACAAGAATGCGGAAGGAGCACATGCAAGTCTTTGGAAACAGAGGGTTCCATTGGATGAAGTTGCTGGAATAGTAAAAATGGAGTTTTGCAGATTAAGTCATAAAGTTGCTGGAGGAGCTAACATTCTAATGAAGCATTTAGGGTACCCTTATCAGATGATCAGTGTGCCCAAGGAGAAGACAAAATCAATGAAGTGCAGTACAAATGCAGATTATGGAGGAGTCTCTCTGAGTCAACAATACAAGGCTCAAGGCCTATCATCAAGCCAACTAAAGTTTTATGGATCCCCTGGAACCTGCAATATTTGTCCAGGTTGTACATAGTCTTTTCTCGTCATTTTTACTCAAGTTTAGTAGTTTTCTTTATCCATTTTATGTTTGTTTCTTGAGTTTTTAGCAAATCTAGCAGCCATTTCATCAACTTTGCAAAGGTACAATTTTTGGAATTTTTAGAAAATTTTTTCAAAATTTTTCAAGCATTTTTTCGAATTTTTCTAGCATTTTTTCGAATTTTTCTAGCATTTTTCTCCTTTTTCATGTGTCTTTTTCTTGCCAAAATTGGAGGAATAAAGGAAGCTCTCTGTGGGTTTGAGTGAGAAAAGTGGCCTCAACCAGTAGTAATTTTTTTAGAATTTTTTACAGATTTTTTTGGAATTTTTTTGCCATTTTTTTGGATTTTTTATGTATTTTTTATGTATTTTTTCAGTTTTTTCATAGTTAAAATTCAAATTTATATTATAAAAAAAAAAAAAAACAAAGAACCCCCCGCCACCCACCCGCCCACCCGCCTCCCCTCCACGCCCCCTCCCACCCACCCACCCGCCCACCCGCCACCCTCCCCCCCGCCCACCCGCCCACCCCCCCGCCCACCCGCCCACCCTCTCCCCCCGCCCACCCGCCCACCCTCCCCCCCGCCCACCCACCCACCCTCCCCCCCCGCCCACCCGCCCACCCGCCACCCTCCCCCCGCCCACCCCCCCCCCCCGCACCCCCCCCGCCCACCCGCCACCCTCCCCCCCGCCCACCCCCCCCGCCCACCCTCTCCCCCCGCCCACCCGCCCACCCTCCCCCCCCCCCTGCCCACCCGCCCACCCCCCCCCGCCCACCCGCCCACCCTTCCCCCCCGCCCACCCGCCCACCCTTCCCCCCCGCCCACCCGCCTACCCCCTCCCACCCACCCACCCGCCCACCCGCCCACCCGCCTACCCCCTCCCACCCACCCACCCGCCCACCCGCCTCCCCTCCACGCCCCCTCCCACCCGCCCACCCGCCCATTTTTTCTTTATTTTTTATTATTATTTTTATTGTTTTATTTATTTATTTTTTTTTATTTCATGGCTAAAAGCTTTTGGCTCTAGATTGTACCTCGGGTGGCCGTTTTTTATAAAAAAGGAGTCATTTTCATGTTTTTTGGCACCTCTGGACTCAGTTTTTGGCTTTATTTTTCCAAATTCCCACATTTTCTCTGAGTTTTGGTCAAAACCCTCACTGTTTGCACACATATATCACCTGTTTTTATTTACCCACATTGTCCACATGGTCTATTCTCACCTTATCTTTCCTTATGTTTAATAATATTCCATTTGTACCCTCTGTAGCCCTCCAGTTTGATCATTTTAGCCCCCCCAGGCCCTGATTTCTACTTCCAACACCTCCCTACCAATCTGCCTAGCCACATCCTTCACCCTCCCGGGCCCATCCATCTTCATACCCTCAGCCCTCCCTTCCCATTCCATTCTAACCTCCAATTGCCCTCTTTTGCTTTTCCATAACACAATCCCACTTCTTGTTCTTTTCTGGTGCTTGTTCTGGTGGATGTTCTCAGATGTTCTCTTCAAGTTGTTGCAGCTCTCTTCTCATGGTGTCCTCTATGTTCAAAGTTTTGGTTGTAGCTCTCCGGGACGGAGAGCACATTAGGTGGTGGGCAACTGTTGAACCCATAAAAGTCATGTTGGTCAAAGTCAATGCAGTCAAAGTCAACTGGTCAAAGTCAACTAGTCAAATTCAACAAAGGACAAGGTCAAAGTCAACACGTGCAAAGTCAAAGTGCGTAAGTGCAGGTGTCAAAGTGCACAGGTAGTGCACAATGAATTGTCCACAAAGGGTAAATTGGAGAAAATGGGTTGCAGGTTGCAGAGGTATTTTCTCTAATTTCCCTAAGGTTCAAAATGTGTTTTAAAGTGTTTTGGAAGGTTCAGGTGAACCCCCTCTTATGTGCAAAAGTGAAGACTTAAAAGGAAACATGAAGGTATGTGAAGCGGCAAAGTGTACGCACAGGTGAAAGTATGGCCCCCCATTAAAATTTTTGGTTTAAGTCTAAAGTCACTACAGGACAAAGTAGTGAGTCGTTGGTGGCCAGTTCAAAAGACAATCTTGGGACATTGAAAGGGCACCAAGATTGTATTACAGTTAGAGTGCACGGAACCGACACACTCAACAAACAAAGGCTATTCTTGGTGACACATTAGAAGCAAGGAAGAGAGAAAAAGAGTGCAAGGGGACACCAAGGGTGCGACGACAGGAGGAGGTGGAAGTGAAGAGTGCAAGAGGTGTGGCTAAGGAAGAAGGCAGGGAGTGCGAAGCTAGACCCAAGGACCTCAAGGTCTCTGTGCAGTGTGCTTGCCGACAGAAGATACTCATTCCTCATCTTGGTGGAAGCTTGGTGCAAGGTGTGCACAAGGATAAGCTTGAAGCAAGTAGAGGACTGGTGCAGAGGAGGCCGACTGCAAGAAGACTTCGGGATAATTGGTATTTTTGTAATTAAGCACCCTCTGTAGTGCGCACAAAAGTATTGACTCGGATTGTGCTCAAACATTGTAATTGTTTTACTGTAATCAAACTCAAGATTCCAAGGTGTGCTTCTGCAGAAGCTTCCAAGGTTATTCCCTCTGTGAAGTTTCCCAGCTCATTTCTTTCTTTATTCTTTCCTTTTTCTCCTACAAACCCTCAAACTCCTTCTCGTCCAAGAATCCCCCAACAGGATGATATCAAACATATCAAGCATGTAGGCTTGGGTAAAATGCACGAACAGTTTTCATGACTATAATGCACGTGTGAAGCTTGGTGAGTCGTGGAGCTGAAGTAGTGTTTCTCGTCGATGTCAAGAAGGAGGTCTAGAAGGGGAGCGACATGCGGTTGGACCAAGCCCCACTGGGTGTGCATCATCCCCCATCTAACAAGCGACATCTGCACGTTGTGCACCTCACCCTGATATTGTGGTCTTGTACGTCGTAGGCTTGCGCTTTGGAAGAGAAAGGGAAAGCGCTCGATCATAGAGGATGAAGTTGTAGGGCGTATGAGTCATGAATGGAAAAGCGAAATACAATGCTAAAATAGAAATCACATGTACTCGATGTGCCAAATAAATGACCTATTCGCAATGGTGTCAATGGATATACAACTGATGTCACCAAGTGACTCTGAATAATACAAAAAAATTCCACTATAGTGCAGATCGCTCATACAAAATAGACTTCTCAGCTAAAGTGCGAGAAGATGCCCTTCAACTTCTCTTCAGGCTTTGTACTAGGATCTTCACTTTACCTCCTCGATCTTGCAAAGATTTTCTTCAAATAAATCTCTTTACTTCAAAATCATGAAATAACTATCACGAGGAAAGAGATAACGAAGGGAGCTCACACACACACCCTCACATTCAAAGAGAAGCACACTCAGAATGACCTAAAACAAGAATACAACAAGTGCAATATATAAAGACCAATACATAAGGAAAAAACTAATGTCCGCGAGTGAGTGAGCTGGCAAGAAACAAATGTGCCATCACTCTCGGTAGATAAATCTAATAAAGGTCAATGAAGTATCCCTGACATATATCCGCGTGACCACTATACATGTGAGAGAAACAAAAAACTAATACGTTTCATCCTGGATCATCACATGTTGAGCTTGATATCTCAACACTCCCCCTCAAGCTCAACATCATATCCTGTAATCCAAGCATCTGCCGAAACTTCTTCAACTTAGCTCCAAGTGCTTTGGTGAAAATATCAGCAACCTGCTCATCTGTTCTCACATAAACAAGATCAATGTCACCTGCTAATACCTTCTCTCTGATGAAGTGATAATGTACCTCGATGTGCTTTGTTCTGGCATGAAAAATAGGGTTCCGTGCTAATTGTATGCTGCTAAGATTATCACAATAGATAGTGATAGGCTTTTGCACTTCCACACCTAAATTTGCAAGTAGCATCTCCAACCATGAGGCCTCGCATGCTGCCATTGCAACACCTCTATACTCTACCTCTGTACTCGACAAAGCAATAGTTGGATGCTTCTTGCTGCTCCATGTAACAACTGCACTCCCAAGTGAGAATAGAAAACCACTAGTAGATCTTCTATATGGAATGCTACCAACGCAGTCTTCGTCAGTGTATCCATAAACTTGCACGTCTACACCAGCCTCATAAAACAATGCATAATCCAAAGTAGCACTCACATAATGTAGAGTGCACCTCAGAGCATCCAAATGTGGCTTCCTGGGAAGCTGCATAAACTGACTTTCAAGTCCAACAGTATAGCTTAGATCAGGCCTTGTAATTGTGAGGTATATAAGACTTCCCAAAATTTTTCTCTACATAGTAGCATTTTCCAATGCTTCACCTGATGTAGCATCCAACTTCAAATTTTGATCTAATGGCATAGAAATTTGCCTACAATCAGCCATACCATACTTTTGCAGCATATTTAAGGCATATTGCCTTTGTGACATCCATATACCTTTTTCTCTATGTATAAACTCAATGCCCAAGAAATAGCATAGCACACCAAGATCTTTCATGTGAAATTCCTGCATACGAGGTTGCTTTACGTCTTTGATGCTTCGTTCATAATCACCACCTACAATCAAGTCATGAACATAAATAACCACAATAATGATGCCATCATCCGCCTTCCTTGCATATAGTGAGTGATCTACATCACACATAGAAAACCCAATGCTGGTTAAGTAATAAGCAATCCTTGCATGCCATGCACGAGGGGCTTGCTTCAGCCCATACAAAGCCTTTTTCAACCTACAAACATATTTTGGATGCTTTGAATCTTCATATCCTTGTGGCTGGTTCATATATATTTCTTCCTGTAACTCACCATGTAGGAAAGCATTCTTCACATCCATCTAATGCAAAGTCCATCCTTTTGTTGTAGCTAATGCAACAAGTGTTCTGACAGTAGACATTTTAGCTACAAGGCTGAATGTTTCCTCATAATCAATGCCATATATCTACGCATATCCTTTAGCTACCAATCCTGCTTTATACCTGCTTATGCTACCATCAACATTATGCTTTACCTTGTAAACCGATTTGTAGCATATCGGTTTCTTTCCTTGCGGCAATGGAACCAGCTTCCATGTATCATTTCCATAAAGTGCCGCCATCTCCTCATCCATAGAGTTTTTCCAATCTGCATTACCAATTGCATCTTCAAAACAAGAAGGTTCAACATCTTGTATTACCTTTGTCATGTAGGCATAATGGCAAGCCATGTAACTATCATATGTCAATCGTTGCAGTAAATTACGCATCCTCCCAGATCTTCTTGGTCCTCGGGCGCTTCTCCTTGTATCATTTGCATGCGCTCTTCTTACTCCTAGAGTCTTCACAGAGGGCAGTCCAAGTTCCTCATCAAGACTCTTTTCTGAACCGCTTGAATATCCATCAATGTCTTCAAAACCTGCACATGTTTTATGACCTGCAGGAAGCTTTTCTTTACCTTTCTTGGATGTATTTGATGAATTTGTTGGACTAAAATTTCCACGCAATCTTCCACTCCATCTATTTGAGTTGGAACTATGGCTTGGTGATGCATTCGGTCCACTCAAAATTTGAGATTGTGTACTTGATTTTTCAGCATTTTCTTTGTCATTTGGTTCAATATTTAGTCCTTCTTTGGCATCTTCATAAAAGCTTGACATTTCATCAAATACTGCATCTCTACTCACCTTCACCTGTTGTGTAAGTGGGTTAGAACATTTGTACCCTTTTTTCTCAAGGGAGTATCCAATGAAGACACATTTTTCTACTTTCGGATCAAGCTCTGTCCTCAACTCATCTAGAACATGTACATATGCAATGCAACCAAAAACTTTCAGATGTGATAAGTTTGGCTTTTTACTTGTAAACTTATCTTCAGGTATAACTTGATGTACAACAGTAGTCGGAGTTCTGTTCATGATATATACAACAGTATGCACAGCTGCTGCCCAATAACAATGGGGCATATTCTTTTCAGCCATCAAGGCTCTTGCTATTTCTGCAATATGTCTATTTTTGTGTTCAGCAATGCCATTCTATTGTGGTGTGTACCTACATGAAAACTGATGCCGAATTCCATGATTTTTTAGAAAACTGCTGAACTCATTTGACATGTATTCACCTCCTCCATCATAACTTAATGTCTGAATGTACTTCCCTGTCTGCTTTTCCACCATAGCTTTAAAATTCTGGAAGTGAGTGAAAAACTCACTCTTTTCTTTCATGAAATATACCCATACTTTGCATGTATGGTCATCAATGAAAGTAACATAAAACTTGCAACCGCCCATAGATGTGGTATTTGCTGGACCCCAAACATTTGTATGTACTATTTCGAGTACATTCTCACTAACATGCTTATCATGTGGAAATGATGTTCTTGACTGTTTACCAAATTGACATGCTGCATATACCTTTTGCGTTTCTACAACTTTGAAATTTGGTAGTCCATGGACAATATCCTTTGACTACATCAATTTCAGCCTTTGAGTTTACATGTCCAATCTATTTGTGCCACATCTCTATATTTGCAATAACTCCTGCACCTCTTGAAAACATGGCTCCATTCATTTCAGGAATCTTTACATTTAAGGTGAACATCCTACCCACTTTATTTCCTTTGGCAACCAATCGTCCATCCTAGTTGTACTCTTCTACATATAATCCATCAGCATTGAACCTGACTTGTGATCCCTAATCAACCATTTGTCCAACAAAAACCAGATTCTTTGTTATATTGGGAACATGCAACACATCAACAAGATGTTTTACCTTTCCATCCTCCATAGATAGTGCTATGTTTCCGGTATGCTCAATAGGATGTGATGTGTCATCACCTGTTTCAACATATCCAAGAATTGGCAATTTCTGCAAAGTACTAAACCATTCCGCATGACTGTTCATGTGATTTGAAGCACCTGAATCAACATACCAGACATTATCATTCGATTTTGAAACACCAGAAAACATCGAATTCATCATGTGATGTTGAACCATGAACAACTTCTTAGAATCATCTGTACCTGTGGATGCATAGTTGTTTTACTGCCTTTTGTTATTTTGATTCTTCAACCTACAATCATGTTCAATGTGTCTAGGTTTACAATAATCCAACATCCTTTACTATCATTACCTGAATCATTCCTCATGATAGTATTGCTTTTCAACATATTGATTCTACATGGCCTAAATTTGCACAAAATCCACAGAATCTAAAGTTAGGAGTTGCATTAGATGGGGTTAATCCATTCTCCATGAAATCCAGTAAATGGTCAACATGGCCAGTGGTAGTCATAAACTACAATCTTCCGCCATATCTTAGCATTAGAAAGGAACATTTAATGCTTTCACTTTTAATCCCAGGCAAAAGACAAGTTAAAGATATGAATATATATCTTGCTCCTCTCATTGACGATCTCCAAGAGTTATGGAGAGGTATTAATGTCATTGATGTATCGAAAAGCATCAATGAAAGACATATTACGCTTCAAGGTATTGTGGCTTGGACTATTCATGATTTTTCAGGATATGATGTTTGTTCAGGTATTGATGTAATTTCTTTATTCAATATGCATGTAAATAAATATGATTTAATCTAATTATATTTTTATCATTTTCATGATGGAGGAATATCTACTAAGGGTTATAAAGCTTGTCCATATTGTGGTGATTGGTTGAGATCAATCTATAGTAAGAATCTCAACAAAAATATTTATCTTTGACATCGACAATTCTTGCCTGATGATCATCCATTAAGATCTAAAAGAGAAGCAATACATTTTAATGGAAAGCTTGAAACAGGTCAGTGTCCAAAACCTATGATGCCTATGGATTGGTATAAAAAATGGACAGATGGACCTCTGATAGATCCAGAATCAGAAATCTTCAGTGATGATTCAGATAATGAGTATGTGAAGAGAGGTAAAGCTGGAAAATTGGCACTCGCAGAGAACATATCAATATGGTATTCTTTGGAGTATTGGAAAGAGTTAAAAGTATGTCATCTTCTTGATCCTATGCATATATTAAAAAATATTGGTTATTCACTATGGCAGCATCTTTGTAGCTCAGTGATGAGTAGCACCTCCTTTAATGTCAATCCGGGAAGACGTGAGGATGGTATGAAGACCTCGAGCAAGTGGCGGCACAAGTGCGTTAGTGAGAAGCACACAAACATGCACACACATACACACACACGTGCACACACAGCAAGACAAAGAGGGAGGATCAATGGAGTCCTTAGATTACTTTCAAAAAGCTCTTACAAGTTCGTTTCAATTACAATCTAACCTAAAAAATGAGCTCTCTAGCTCTTTTTATAGTTTTTGACTAGGTTTTGGCCCTGTCCAGACCTAGTGTCCGGCCTAGTTAAAAATTAGGTTCCAGGGCCAATTTGAGGGCTTAAACGGAGTCTAAAAAATACGAAAATTGATATGTAGGTACTTCTAAGGCTCCTCAAGCTCAAGGACTCCTTGGCTTGCACAAAATGGAGCTACAAAAATATGAAATGGTATTTACAATGATTGTTAGTGATAAGAATCACTGTTAAAAGATGTTGATTTGGGAAAAATTAAAGGGCCTATCTGCCAGATTTGCGTCGACTGTTTTGTCTACTTACTCCTTCACCTTGTTCTGACTCTCTCCGCTGGCTTCCTTGTCTAGTCGGTCCTTGGGTGCCCATACTGCTCTCAACACCCCCCCCTCTCTCGCGTCTGTCGTCCCTGACAGACCCTTGTTGCTGGGAGTGTTGGATGTAATATTCCACAACCTGAGTGGCAAGCTGATGTTCTTGTATGCGTAGTCCTCTGGCCAAATCTGTCATCATACGATCCCAATCGATCGGTCCTGGAATGTCCGGATGTGGCAGACGTAACTGATCTGCATGGATCGCTTGTTCTACTGCGAATAGATGTAGCAAATGTGTGGGTCTGGGAATGAAAATTTCGGAATGGTATTCCCAGAATCCCGTAGAGAACATTTCCTCAAATGTCTGCTTGAAGCATGCGGGCAAGTACTTTATTCGTGCATGCCAAGCAAAGATGATAGTGACCGAGGGTGTTTGGCTCATGTCGTAGACTAGATCCTTGTTGCCTTGAGAGAATCCAGGGGCCGAGATGTATGGAGCTTGGACATTCCGAAAGGTTTTGAAGACAATAGTCATGAGCTCGAATATCTTCATACACATTTTCGCTGTTATGTCGGGTACATTATTTAGGCGTGTGGACTAGTGCCGAATTGTTGATATCATGTAAGCTACGGTTGGGGTCCCCCGAGGCGGAGCAAAATATGGATAGTTAATCCAAGCCGAGCATTCTTTATTGTTGCGTACCTTGATTGCAAATGCTTGCCAGGATCTGCGACGTACTACTGGACAATAGCATGGATTATACTTGATATATAGTGGCATGGTTGCCCAAGTACTCATCATCTCTGGGTAATCGGTGAGTAGACGTGCACGCCAATTAGGTTGGAAGATCGAGCCAGCACGTGCATCTGTCGGTAAATCCCCTATCTCAAATTGAGTGGCGAATGTGGGCTCCTTCCCTGTATGTCTTTTGACTTCGGCATTATAATCATGTAGTAAGACAAAATAAGGCATGTATTGCGATTATGATGTTGTGATTAACCGTTGATGGGATAAATTTTGAAAGTAGGAAGACCGAAGGACAGTTTCTTCCAGATTTGTGAGAGATTGCATTTGCACGGCCACACGATCATCATGTGTCTTACCCACTTTCTCGACCCTTTTGACCCAGTCTGGAACTTGAATTTCTAACGTGTCTTGTCCTTCTTCCGTAGTTCGACCACCAGGCGTCGGCATAGGCTCGTATGGCTCTTCATAGCTGTCATCGACGGGGATTTCCACTACTGTTTCAGGTTCTGGTTCTTCAATGGGCGAGGGTGGTCGTTCATATGGGAGGAGGCGTGCTTGGAGTTCTGCCACCTGTTTCCGGAGGGTCTCCATTTCTTCTGTAGAGTGCTGCAAGATTACCGGCTCCTGTTGAGCTGTGGGCACACTGGCAATCTGTTTCTTGAGATCTGCACATTCAGTCTCTAGCTTTTCATATGACTCCAAGATATTTGCATGCTCTTCAAGTAAGATGCGAATGTCTTCCGATGGGACTGCTCTATATCTGGTCGGGCTAACGGTTGCTCCTACGGTTCCTTCCATAGCCGCTTCAAAGTTGTCCTGGTTTTGTTGTTGAAGTCGTTTGTTCTCTTCTAGTGCTGCGGCCATATGCTTCCTTAATAGCCCAATGTTGCGTCTGAGTGTAGCTGTCACTCTAGCACAATGGTGAGTACCAACGTGAGGAGATACACCTCATAAATGTCAATCCGTGGAGACGTGAGGACCGGTATGAAGACCGTGAGCAAGTGATGGCACAAGTGCGTGAGTGAAAGCACACAAGCATGCACACACACACACACACACGCGCACAACGTAAGAGCAAAGAGTGGAACAATGGAAAGCTTCGATTATACAAGAGCTCTCTTACAAAACTGAAATCTACAATAAGCCACCTCAAAAATGAGCTCTCCAGCCCTTTTTATAGTTTTTGAGTGGTTTTGGCCCTGTCCAGACCTAGTGTCCGGCCTAGTTAAAAAATAGGTTCCAGGGCTTATTTGGGGGCTCAAGCGGAGTCTAAAAATTATGAAAATTGGTAGGATGGTAGTTCTAATACTCCTCAAGCTCGAGGACTCCTCGGCTTGAACAAAATGGAGTTACAAAAATGGAAAATGGTATTTACAATGGTTTTTAGTGATAAAAATCACTATTTTTGTAGGGATTTCTTCTAAAAATTTGACAGGTGCTTCTTGGAGCTCCCTACTTGCTCCTTCTTCTTGTGTCTCCACTTCCTTGATGCACTTCCATTCTTTGTCCTTGATCTTGAGCTTCAACACTCCCCCCCCTCTTGAGTCTGTCGTCCCTGACAGACCCTTGTTGTAGTGGTTGTTTCATGCAGTACCTTGGGAGGTAGCGTCCTTTGCGTCCAACAGGGGCGATCCCTCTTCCCAATGTATCCTGGTCGTTTGTCTGGTTCTACACTCTGTCACTGTTATCTCTTGCAATTTGTAGTCCCTTTGTACGTACTTCTGCCTTGTATTCCATCTTCATGGTGCATTTGTGAGCTGTCCAAAATAGCTAGTTGCTCAAAGGAGGTGGTCAGTGGTGATTATGAGCAACTCTCGACGGTGGATGGCTTCCTTGCTCTTGTAGTGGTCACCCTGATGTCCTCTGATTCTTCCAATGATGGCTTCCATAGTTTTCATGTCAAGTACTTGAAACCCATAATGTATGATGGTTAAGTGCATTAGTGCATGGGTTGAACAAATTATGTGCCTTGTGCATGGCCTTGTAATGTGGCCCTACGTATGCGTACTTGGAAAATGCATGGCAAGAAATATGGTGCAAGAGAATGGGTCTTGAGCTAAGTGCTCAAGGGTATGCTGACGAAGAGGTCTCCTAATCTATCATGGTTAGAGTGTTGTTGAAGCATGCTCGTCTTACCATGGTTCCATTGAAGGGTCCGTTGGTCTTCATCTCTTCGTGTTGTGGTGCCCTCATGGTGTTTGACTGTCGGCTTGTCCTTTTTGTTGAGGGATGTCCTTGCTGGAAGTTCGCTGATGAGCATCTTCAAGCACATAGTCTTCTTCTCTCTTTTTTTTTTTTTTTTTTTTTTTTTTTTTTTGGAACAATGGCATCAAACAAGAAGAAAGATGTTAGTATCAATAACATATTTTGCATGTGAAAATTGTGTCTCATGTGCCTGGGATTTCTCAATTGTGTCTATGCACGGCCATGTAAGGTGGCCCTATATTGATGCAGACTTTGGAGATGCATGACCTGTATGGTGCAAAAGACAAGGTTATGCCAAAGGCACATGGTTGCTGCTGGTCGAGGCTTTTGATATTACTTGTATACTTGATGAATTCTTTGATTGGAGGTGTCTATTGGATCTCGAAATGATGTAATCCTCCGGATTGGAACCCATTTTGGAATAGGGTTTGGTACTGGAGAGATCACCGCAGGCCACTTCATCTTTGGATGCTTTCCGAACTTCGGTATCCCGTGTGGTTGGCTTTTTGATTCTGTGGTTGTTGTTGGTGCTTTTGGCTTCCAAACCCATATCCTTGATGATTGCCTGCTTACTTTTGCAGAAGGGTTGAGTGTATCTTCGTTTGTTCTTTGTGTTTTGGTCTTACCCTTTGCTTTCCTTGGCTTCTTTGTTGAGACCTTTTGCATGGGGAGCATAGGCCTTTGTACGTGTAAGAGCTTCTTGGGTACCCACATCTGTAATCGCCCTTGTTGAGCTGTAGCTAATTTTTTAGGCACCCAAATTTGTACCTGATTGTGGCCGGCCTTCTTTGATAGCTTCGGTACCCAAATTTGTTGGATTCTTCGTGCTAGAGCCTGTCGTAGGTGCTTGGCCCTTCTTTTTCCATGGTCGATCTGGTTGGGGGGAAATCTTTGAGGCCACATCGATGGTTGCACTCCTTTCTTTACCCAGATCTGCTTCATGCCCATGACTTCTTTCTGCTTGAAGGGTCTTTGTTTATTTGATAGATTGGCTGTTTTGCACTGTTTTGCTTGCTTCTGAGGTTGAACTACTGTGGATGCTTTACTCTTTGAAAAACGAGAAGAAGGTTCATCTTGCCTTTGCGACTGTCCTTCCATGATTGCGTCCGTCTGGATCATAGAGCTTTTGACATCTACAACATCTTGTTCGAGAAGATTAGCCGTAGAGGAACAAAGAGAGTGTGTGGTGTCAGTGTCAGTGGGCATGCGATTCTCCAATTCTACTGTAATGCATTGATTATATACCCAAACTTGAAGAAGTTGACTTCTTAGGTTCAAGTTGACAGCATGGTCGTAAATCCAATCTTGACCCAAGACAAGTGGCTCTGTGAGGTCCTCATCATGACACACTAGCATTTTGACTTTGATTGGAACATCTTGAAGGTAGATGGGAAGTTCCACCTCTCCCAAACAAGGGGTTTCCACGCCTCCTAAACCTATGAGATAGGCTTCTATGGGCTCGATGTTCAATTGCAGGTCTTGGCAGTATGAAAGTCTAACTGCACTAGTTGCTGCTCCTGAGTCAACCAATGCTCTCACAGTCCTTACACTCTTTCCTTGTCCTACCTCTATAGTCACAAAGGGCCGTCGATCAATTATTCGAGAAGTAGTTATGCCCGATTTCTGGCACATGTCCATGTGATATTTTGGAGTTTTTGTGTTGACATCTAGGCCTAGCCGCCGCAGCTTATTTCTTCTGATGCGCTCTCTAGCCTCTGCTTGTGCTTCTTCTCTAACCCTTAACTCCTCTTTTTTTCGCTTTTTAGCAGTGTTGAGTCTCATGAGCAATTCCTCTGTAAGAGGTTCTTGATATAACTTGACTCGGCATCCACTAATATAGTTTGGTAGGATATCACCTTCTAAAGTGGCCAATTGAACCGCACCGCTAGTGGAGATTCTATTAATGATCATGGGTCCATATCCTCGTTTCTCCAATTTGCGGGCATGTTGCTTTAGCGTATAAATCAGCACTAGATCTCCTTCCTTCAATCCTTTATCCTTTACATGGGCATCAAAGTATGCCTTTTGCCTTTTCTTTGCAGCATAAATGCCTGCTGCTGCCCGTAGCCTCGTCTCACCTAAGCGTTCTAGATCAAAGATCCTGGAGGACAACTCGTGTCCATTCCACTCATGCTCTTGTGCTACTTTTAAGGCTGGGATTAGGAAGTCCAATGGTAGCACGGCACTCTGTCCAAAGACCAGCTGAAATGGGGTGGCATTGAGTACCGTTTTGTAGGCCACTCGGTATGCCCAAACAGCATGATGAAGTTGTTTGTCCCAATCAGAGCGTTTATTATTCACCAGTTTTGTTAATACGGTACATAGGATCTTATTCGTGCTCTCGGCCTGTCCGTTGGCTTGTGGGTGATAAGGGGCAGACTTCTTGTGTATCACCATGAATTCTTGAAGGAGATGTTCAATGACCTCATTCAAGAAGTGCGTACCTCTATCACTAACCAACTCTATTGGTAACCCATATCTAGTGAATACATTTTCGAATAAGAACTTAGCCGTCGTTTGAGCATCATTCTTTGTCGTGGCTTTTACTTCCACCCACTTTGTAAGGTAATCTGTGGCTACAATAATGTATTCTGCATGGGAGTTTCTAGCTGGGGGGTTGATGGGACCTACAAAGTCTATACCCCACTTTGAAAATGCACGTCCTCCCATCATTGGCCTTAAAGGCATCTCGTCTTTTCTTATCGGATATTGGGCACGTTGGCATGTGTCACATTTCTTCACATAAGTATGTGCATCCATATGAAGAGTGGGCCACCAAAGTCCTGAGAATAGAATGGTCTTAACTACTCTGTCAGGCCCAAAGTGTCCACCTGCAGCACCGCTGTGTGCAGTTTCTAAGACTTTCAAATAGTCTGATTCATGAACGCACAGTCTTAGGTAACCATCCTTGCCTCTTCGATATAGGTTGTCTCCTACTAAGGCATAATCTTGAGCCTCTTGCTCCATGCTCCGTTTTCTTGCAAGACTAGCCTGATTGGGTAACGTTCCCGATCTCATGAACTCAACCAATGGAGCACTCCAATCTGGAATTAATGACACATGATAAAGAGTGGCATGCTCCACTGGGGGTCTCCTTTGACACCCTGGACAATTCTGGATCCACTCCTGTATTTCTTTGTCCATGCTAGGCCAATACACTCCTAAACGTTTTAGATTCTGCAATGTTCGTTGTTTAGGGTAGTGATTTCCTAGCAGTCCCTCATGGGCTTGTTGCAACCAACTAGTATGTTCATCGTCCTCGACACAACAAGCTAATACGCCCTCAGTATCTTGCTTGTACATACTTCCGGCCAATATTTGATACTTTTGTGATTTTACAATTTCTTCTTTGCTTGTTTTCACATTTTTATTTGCAGGCCCAAAGGTTAGGACTGGTACCAACTTATTTGCCCATTTAGGAACAACTTCTAAATTGAACAGATAAGCATCGGGCAGTTCATCAGACACTCCTTGCGGTGGCTCTCCTGAAGTGATACGAGAAAGATGGTCTGCCCTAAGATGGGTTCTACCTTTCCTGACAACAACTTCAAAGTCGTATTCCATTAGTAAGAGGAACCATCTCACTAAGCGGCCTGTATTGCAAGGTTTATTGACCAAATATAGTAAAGCTTGATGATCAGTGAAAAATTTGAACTTATTGGCCAATAAATAGTGTCTAAACTTCTTCACAGCATATACCATGCCTAAGCCTTCTCTCTCCGTTGTGGTATAATTTCGTTCAGCTGCATTTAATTGCCTACTAGCATATGCTATCGGCAAATCTAGGTTTCCTTCACCTGTGGGTTGTGCTAGCACACATCCTATTGCATGATTGGAAGCATCTACATGGACATGAAAGGGTTTGCTCCAATCCGGAGTAGTCAATATTGGTGCAGTGCACAAACGTCTTTTCAGCTCGTTGAAGGACTTCTCGCATTCCTCGTTCCACTCAAAATTTGTTTACAGGCCATAAAGAGGTTTAGCTATGATGGCATACATGTGGATAAACCTACGGTAATATCCACAATGGCCCATAAAGGCTTGTACCTCTTTAACATTCCTTGGCCTGGGCAGCTCTGCTATTGCACTTACTTTGTCTTCATCTGTTGAAATTCCATTCTTAGAAACAATGTGACCTAAGATCTTACCTTGTCGTACCATGAACACACACTTCTCTGGATTCAGACACACTCGATAATCTCTACACTTGTTGAAGATTTGCCTGAGCTCAGGGATGTGGTAACTTCTTTCCTGGGAATGAGCGCATAAATCATCCACATATACTTCTAAGCTCTTTCGCAAGAACTCTTTGAAGACATGACACATGAGTCTTTGGAATGTTGCAGGTGCATTGGTGAGCCCAAATGGCATCACACGAAATGCAAAGATTCCCCATTCTGTGGCAAAGGCCGTTTTGTGTTGATCTTCGGGGGCAATGGCTACTTGGTTGTAACCTGAAAATCCATCAAGGAAGCTATAAACTTCCTTGCCTGCCACACGCTCCAAAAGATGTTCGGTGATTGGGAGTGGATAACTATCTCTGATCGTAGCGGCATTAACTTTTTTAAGGTTAATGCACACTCGCAATTTCCCATTCTTCTTGGGCACCACTACAATGGGGGACACCCATTCAGTGTGCTCAATCTCATAGATGAATCCAGCTTCAATCAGCCTGTCAATTTCCTCTTTTATTTTGGCTGCATAATTGTCATTATATGTGTAGGGCTTTTGTTTGGTGGGCTTGGCATCAGCGGTCATAGGAATCGTATGAGAGCAAATCTCTGGATCTACTCCTTTCAAGTCTCTATAGTGCCATGCGAACACATCCCTATATTCCCTTAATAGAGCTACAAGCTCTGCTTCTTCTTCTGCACTTAGGTCATCTCCTATGTACGTACATCGTTCTTCATTCCCTTCAATGGTCACTACAATTTTTTTGGTCCTTTCTTTATTGTCATATGTTTCTCCTATAATGGCCTCTCTCTTAGGCATCCGTACCAAAATTTTTCGGTCTTCCACTTCATATTTCTTGAAATTTTCTGGTACTTCAAACAATGATTCTTCCTCTTCTTGTTTCACCGCTTTTCTTTTCTTTTTCTTTTGACCTCCTTCACTCCCTTCCTTTGAATTTATCGTTTTAATACTCGTGAGGGGTTCTTCTTCTTTTTGGGTTAACACTCCTATGTCTTCTAAATAGTGTTCCTCTGAGTCAAAGTAAGTATCCATCACAATGGATTCTAGATCATCGTCATTTTCTTCTTCTTCTATGGACTCACTAGGATCACACTCTTCCAACAGGGGCTGACACATGAACACTGAAATATCGTAACCCTCCTCATCACAATGAGGTGTCCATTGTTCTTCATTGACTGCAATGTCCATGGTAGCTAAGATTTCTGCCCAACCATGAGGCTCAAATTCCTCATCTGGAAATATCATCGGTGTATAGGCTGGGTCTTTTATTGGTCTATCTCCTGGGGAAGTTCCATCTTCTCTTGCTTTTAGACGCTTTTCCTCTTCCTCTGCGACCTTGCACATCCACAAGTGAGTATCTTCGTGTAGCCAGGATGGATCAGGTGAACTCCCAGAATGCACAGAGATAGAATCTTCTTTTGCTTTGTGGATAGGATTCCACTGTAGGGGTGGTACATCTCGGAAGGTGTAATCCTTCAAATTGACCTTGGTGGTGACCCCTAAGTGCTGTAAGTACAAGGAGTTGGTCCCCCAATCCTGCACTATTTGCAATTGTCGTAGGAAGGGTCTTCCTAGGATCATCTCGTAGACATTATTTTTTTCAAAATCACATATAGCAAATGTATGTTCAAACTCTACACCACAAGTGGTTAGAGTTATCCCTTCAAGCAATCCTAGAGGTCTTTCAAAATGACCATCTGCCATTTGAAGTTTCATTCTCGTTGGTCTTAGTGTGGGTTTGCCCCATCGCTTCCACAAGGAGGTGGTCGCAATAGCAACGCCAGCACCCGAATCTACAATTGCTTTGGTTGTGTAACCTTGATAGGTGATCGGAAGATAAGTGTTACCTTCTTCACCTTCGCTCATGTCTCCAATCTTGTCGAAAGGTATCTCTGGAACTTTTTGCTTAGGGCCTACTTTTGGCATATTGGATTCAAGTTCTGGAACCTGATCCTTCACATGATTCCAGAGCTCAGGTTTTGCTTTGAGCAGCTCTTCCACAGTGAGATGACATTGAACCTTAGTGTTCTTCACAACATCAGTGTTTCTTGGAATCACTGAGTCTTCATTTCTTACCAATATTGTGGGAGCTCTGATCTGGAGAGATTCAGATTCCCATGGGCCTGTGAAATGAGGCAACTCTTGTAAGGAATTAGATTCAAAATCTAATCTCTCATCTTCTTGTTGCTCTGCTTGGTCTCCATAGATAGACGGAATGTCTTGGGGAAATTGATCATGAAGATCATCAATCTCAGGAATAGGAGGGGAATTACCCTTCTCCTTGGCCCATTTCTCTTCTTGTATTTCCCGCAAGAACTCTTGAGAGTACTGTTGAATGGAAGGAGGTGTTCCAGCATCCGTGGAATTAGGAACATAAGCTCCCATTGGTGGAGGGCTTCCTCTTTCAATGACTGGTTGAGCCTGTGGAGGTAAAGAAACTTGTGGTTTGTTTACCAACTGCTCTAATCTTTCTATTAAGCCTTGGAAATGCAAATCCGGTTTGACAGAGGTTGTCTGATTGAACTTTTGACTAGTCTCAAGTATAGCTTGAGCTTGTTCTACCATTTTCATGCACATTTTCATCCGTTCAATCTCTAAATCTGCTCTAGGGTAACTCTTGTCTAGGTTTGCAACTGTTGGCCCTTCTTGAAGACGAGCCTGGTAGGCCTTGAACATCATGTCCAAGCCTTCTGGGGTTGGATCTGCAAGAACCGACCCTGGTTGTGGGTTATTTACAATGGGTGGTGGGGTGAAATGAGGTGGAGTGGCTGGAGCTTTGGTATGTGAGGGGCTTTGAGATGCAATGTCTTCTATTTTTGTTTTGGCATCTTTTAGACTTTCTTCTATTTCAGATATCTTTTTGTTCCACTTGCGATTAGCCTTCTCTCTGGTATCCTTCCATGTTCTTGGTTTCCTCTTACTAGGTTCTCCTGGCTCACTTGACTCCGATTGCTCGGATGGTTTTGCTTGTTGTGCAGCCTGTGCCCTAGTAACTGCCTGTACAGGAGCCACATTACTGCTACTTGAACTTGAATCTGCCACTAAGCCTACCACGTTGATGGGTGTAACCTTGGGTGCACTAGAGGGATTTCTGGGACACTCTCTAGGAAGATGTTCCTTGCCGCACTCAGGACAAAAGCCTTGTATCGTAATGTTTTGCCCTTGTCCCAGAGCTGGTTGGTGGGGGCATTCACGAATGAAATGGTCGCCCTGACATCTAAAGCATGGTCCTCTAGGGGCTTGTGGTCTTACTTGTCTCAATTGGGGCCTAGGATTTGGATTCGTATACATGACATTGGAGTATTCTGGCTCCCAATTTTGTTCCATAGGTGGTGCCTCATATTGATACTGAGAAGTCTCACTTTGCTCAGGTGACTGTATATAATAAGCATGTGGACTATCTTCATGGAAGTAGTCTGAACCATGAGCGTGAGAATCATTTTCTGAGACCAATGGGGTTAGTGGCACCAATGCTCTATTAGGGTTCTCCTCCGCCATCGTATATTTAACTGGGATCACATTGGCAGGAGCTAGCGGTTGGTTTCCTAGGACTGGTTGTGGCCTATATGGTGCCTGATATTGCTGTTGGTATTGAGGTTGATATTGTTGTGGCCTATAATATGGCTGTTGGTATTGATTCTGATACCTACCCTGCTGGTAAGGTTGCTGATAATTTTGTCTAACAGCCTGCCTGTTATAGGGACAACCTTGGGTCGTATGATTTGTATATTTCCTCTCAATGGTGCAATATAGAGCATTAGGGTTTCCTTGGGTTTGAGTCGTTAACGGGCAAACATTAGCCATGTGATCTCCTCCACATGTATAACATCGCTTCACTGAAGTGACCCTTGGTATTTGTCTATTTTGAACTCCTAGCTTTTTGGCCACTTGTTCAGCTATCTCATCTATCTCAGTGGAGGTTCTAGAGGTATTAC
Source organism: Ceratopteris richardii (assembly GCA_020310875.1). NCBI lineage: Eukaryota > Viridiplantae > Streptophyta > Polypodiopsida > Polypodiales > Pteridaceae > Ceratopteris > Ceratopteris richardii. Next base: position 222,042,417 of record CM035408.1, read on the forward strand.
TTGTAGAACTATCAGAGTCCTTATAGAGTTTGGATAGTCCTAATTCCTCACCCAAGTTGTCTTCTATGTCAATGCATATCCGTACACACTCTTCTATGGATCTAGGCTCTTTCAAGTATACGTATGACCTTAATTTTGTGCTCAATAGGCCATCTAAAAATAGTGCCACCTGTTTGGCTGATGTGGGTAATTCTGGTGCAGGGCATCTTTCCAAGTACTGTCTAAACCTTCTTCCTGCAAGTCGCACTGTTTCTTGGGGTGTCTGCTTGAAGCTGTGGATCAAGGATGATGTGTTATGTCTGATACCACTTTTGGAAAATTCCACAATGAATTCTTCTAGCAGCTGACCTATCTCTCTATAGTTGCGACTGTTTAGAGGTTGAAACCAAGCTAAGGCAGTACCCTTAAGAGTCAAACCAAATGCCTCGAACTGGGTGAATAAGTCTTCAACCTGTTCAGCTCTTAGCACTTGTTTGAACTCCGCCACATGATCATAAGGATCTCCAAATCCATCAAAGTAGTTCTTCATTGTCTTAACCACTTGAGAGGGTCTAAGGGTTCTTGAGTGCTCTCGTGGTCTAGGCAATGGGAAATCATGATCATCTCTTTGATGCCTATAAACTCTATGTCTCCCCCTTTCAGGTCTTTCCGTTCCATTTCCTGATCTGTCTCTGCCTACAGTGTCTGCAAAGCTTACCTCCGGTCTCTCTCTAGTTCTTTCCCTCTCGGTTTCATGAGCCTTGGATGATCCGGCTCCTTGAAGGCCCTGGGAAACATTAGATCTTGGTGGAGGGAAAATTGATTCACCTTGCCAGGTGTAAGCATGTCTGTCATGATCTGATACCAAGAATAATTTTTGAGATGTGTGATCTAGATAGACAACTTTCCCTGGTGTCTCTGGATCCTTGAATTCATAGATGGTGACTACTGGGCTGGGTTGATCTGGCCTGAATCTCCAAAAGGCTTCCTCCGTTTCTCTATTCACGAATAGTTCTATGCTTTTATTATCTTGAGGAATCCATTCTGGAGTGAGCACTCTGGTTAAGACTGACTTACCTCTAGGGGTCTTGGGTTCTCCTCCAAGGTCTCCTTGCTCTAGGTCTCCTATTTCATTCTCAGGAATGATATTTCCAAACTCATCTGTCCTATCTGGTAAGTTGGTAACCACATATATGGTTCCTTCCTTATCAATGTAAGCACCCTCTTCAAACTTGACCACTGGGTGTTCAAGTCCAAAGGGTTGGTCAAGATTCTTGAGTTGAACCACTGATCGTCTTAGACCATCCTCATAGATGCGAGCACCTAAATGGTTGGTCCTGATATACTCCAATTGGGTCTTATAGGGACCTTCTGGTGTCTGTAAATAGGCAGTGCCTGAGCCACGTGTGGGTCTTTCCATGCTAAAAGACATTTCCGAGTCACTGGTTTCTGAACTTCGTGTGTAAGGATAACCACTAAGCTGTTGAGCCCAAGACTTGGCAGTGTGATTGACACTAGCTTCAGAAGATCTGAGGCTTTGTCTGTCTCGGCCCAAGTGTCTGCCTGATCTAAGGTTCATATGCCTGATTTATCTACCCCCTTGGACCTAAGCACACTCTCGTTGCAGGTTAATTTGCATCAATCACTTTGTTCTTTTGAGTTGAATATTATGTTTATGGTCTTGTCTGAAATAGCGTCGTCAGGAGTACTTAAGTGAATTTCCGCACTTGATGAGTGATCGACTCCAGTTTACCTTTTGTCCCTTAGAGTTTTCACACTTAAGACCTACTTAATTCTTGCACTTGGTTGCTTAATACTCTTGGACTTGATTCGTGCCTAACGTTGCCCTAATTAATTACCACACCTAAGTCGTACTTAGCCTAGGCTAGGAATTGACAAAGGAGGGTTGAGAGATCTTCCAACCTTAATTAGCTGGTTGACCAAACTGCTACACAAGCCCAGGAAGCCTTCTCCCAAGCTCGGTACTCACCCTTGCTAGCTTGCTTTGAATTGCCTTGAGTGCACACAATGTTCCTGCAAAAGCTCACCAGTCAGTATAGCTCTATTACCACAAGTATTTGAAAGACACACATCAATATTTTCAGCCCCCCCTGGAGTAACTCACCGTACCCCCTCAACCTTAGGACCACCTAGTCTCACCTAAAGACCAACTTGAAAATCTCATTAATCGGAGTTCGTATGGTGAAGTTATGACCATTCAGGCACTTAGGGGTCCAAACAGGCTCTCAGGGTTCAGGAAATTCCTCCCTGGTTTCTGGGTCTTTTGCCCACTTCCAAGGCTCTTATATCCTCCGAATGTGTCCAAGATTAAGCCCAAGGATACCTTAATTCAGTCAATTAAATTAATCTAAATTTTAATGCGTTAAGCCCATGTATCGCGATAGGTCGGGTCGAGGTGTCGCGATAGGTCGAGGTGTCGCGATAGGTGGGAGGTGTCGCGATAGGTCGGTTCGAGGTGTCGCGATAGGTCGAGGTGTCGCGATAGGTCGGGGTGTCGCGATAGCTCGTGAGGTGTCGCGATAGGTGGGAGGTGTCGCGATAGGTCGAGGTGTCGCGATAGGTGGGAGGTGTCGCGATAGGTCGGGTCGAGGTGTCGCGATAGGTCGAGGTGTCGCGATAGCTCGTGAGGTGTCGCGATAGGTCGAGGTGTCGCGATAGCTCGTGAGGTGTCGCGATAGGTCAAGGTGTCGCGATAGGTCGTGAGGTGTCGCGATAGGTCGAGGTGTCGCGATAGCTCGTGAGGTGTCGCGATAGGTGGGAGGTGTCGCGATACCTCGAGGTGTCGCGATAGCTCGGGATATGGTGAATTTTTCTGTTCTATCTAGTGATCCTGGGAGCTCTAGGCCTGCGCAGTGTCGTGGTGCACTCAGAATCGTGATTGGGTGAAATTTTCGGAGTGTCGCGATAGCTCGAGCTCAACGCCTCGGGGACTGTGCAGACAATTTCTGTACCTGCTGAACTTGCTGGAGATGGTGATGGTGATGAAGATGAAGAAGAAGGAAAATTCAAAAACTGAACTGAAAATGATGATTTTTTTACCTTCCAACGTCGCTACTCTACGTCTTACCGTCACACGCTCGTCCTCCAAGCTCTCTCCCCGGCAACGGCGCCAAATTTGGTGTCACTCTAGCACAATGGTGAGTACCAACGTGAGGAGATACACCTCATAAATGTCAATCCGTGGAGACGTGAGGACCGGTATGAAGACCGTGAGCAAGTGATGGCACAAGTGCGTGAGTGAAAGCACACAAGCATGCACACACACACACACGCGCACAACGTAAGAGCAAAGAGTGGAACAATGGAAAGCTTCGATTATACAAGAGCTCTCTTACAAAACTGAAATCTACAATAAGCCACCTCAAAAATGAGCTCTCCAGCCCTTTTTATAGTTTTTGAGTGGTTTTGGCCCTGTCCAGACCTAGTGTCCGGCCTAGTTAAAAAATAGGTTCCAGGGCTTATTTGGGGGCTCAAGCGGAGTCTAAAAATTATGAAAATTGGTAGGATGATAGTTCTAATACTCCTCAAGCTCGAGGACTCCTCGGCTTGAACAAAATGGAGTTACAAAAATGGAAAATGGTATTTACAATGGTTTTTAGTGATAAAAATCACTATTTTTGTAGGGATTTCTTCTAAAAATTTGACAGGTGCTTCTTGGAGCTCCCTACTTGCTCCTTCTTCTTGTGTCTCCACTTCCTTGATGCACTTCCATTCTTTGTCCTTGATCTTGAGCTTCAACAGTAGCGTTAGAGATCATTTGCGCTTGAAGCACTGTTTCTAGTTCTTTGACTGCTTGGTCATCTACTGTTGATGTCTTTGAGTCCAGTTCGGAGTGAGCCTGTTGTAGGGTGGTATGCTCGGCTAGGAGCGTCTGGTAGTCAGCTTCAAGAGTGGTGACTGTAGCTTGTAGACGTTGAGATTCTGCTTGGAGTGTCGTAGTGCGTGCTTCCAATTGATGGTACTCTTGTTGCAGTTGATGTGCACACTGAAGTAAGGTGTTGAACGTGCTATTTACATTATGAGATGCAAGGGGAGACGTTTGAAATGCAGGGGAGGTGGGATTGGGTAGGGGGGTAGTGAGTGTTGTGTGTGCCAATGATGTGAGTGGTGAGGTGGGGGGCAAGGGGGGGGAAGATGGTGGAATTGTGGGGAGAGGTGCTGTGGTTGGTGAAATGTCCATTGGGTCAGACAAGGTGGTGTGTACAGGGGCTACCATGTAGGTGGGTATGGTAGGTGAAGTGAGTGTGGTGTTCGTGTAAATTGATGTCGTTGCGAACATCGGAGAAATGTGCCTTGGAAACATTGGAGAGCGGGTGAACTGCTCCACAACGGACGGGTATTGGGGTGGCACCGTCAGGTTGAAAGAGGTGTAGGGGCCAGATGAGAAGTGGGGGTCCTGGAATGGAGGTACCCGTATTGGGGGATAGGTCGGGAAACACAGGGTGCCTTCTGTGGGTGCTGGGTTTCCAACTACACTTGGAATTATGGGATGGCCAGTCATGGGTTCAGAGGATAGACGGGACGAAGTGTACAAGGGATTGGTGACGAAGGAGAAAAGGTTTTCTTGTGAGGTGGGTTCTCGAAATGAGAATGATTTGAATGAGGATGGGTTATAAGTGAAGGTAGAGGTGATGACTGTCGTTTCTTCCAAGGTGGGAGGTGGTGGTGGGGGTGGAGAAGGTGGTGATGGAGGATGCTGGGGTGAGATGGGTGATGTCTGAACGAAGGTTTCGGCGGAGAGGTCAGTGGTGGTTGTGGGGGTGGCTGTGGTCCCAATGGGCACTTCTGGTTCTGTGACGGGTATCTTGATAGTCTTACCTGCTCGTGGTAACGTGTCCACTCTGCGTTTGTCATACCTTACAAACTGGCGGACTGCGGTGTGGACAGCCTCCGGAACTCCTAAAGAGTCTGACACTAATTTGAGGGTATCAATGAAGTGTTGGTCCACCCCTTCATCTGATAGCATTTCTTGCATCAAAGCTTGACCTGATACCAGAGAGAGTTGATGCCTTTCTTGTACTGCTTTGATAGTGTCATATAGCCTTCGTAGTTGAGCTGTATATGCTGGTGCACCTACAAGTTCTGGCACTTCTTGTTGCTCCTCTTGGTGCTCTTGATCATACTCCTCCTCATCATCCTCCTGTTCTTCATCTCCGTCATCCTCGGCATCCACTTCAACAGGTGTGACAGGTGTGTGGGAGGTTGTGGTCTGCGTTTGCACGTTTTCCGCTTGTTGTGCCTCTTCTGCCTCCAACTCTACATCTTGTAATAATTGCTCGAAATCTTCATTAGTGAGTTCTTCCAAAGGTGCACCACTAGGAAATTCAAGATCGGTTGGAATGGGAGGGAATATCAAGGTGGAACCATCGGTGCTGCGTCTTGGAAGTCGGAGTGTGAATGGTCGGACTCTTCGGGGTGGCGGGGTGACGTCGGGTGTTAGGGTGGCTCCACGTGGTTGAGCACATGGGACTTGGACAGTGCCTCTCATCTTCTTAGAAGGGGGTCCAGTGGATGTCCTGCCTCTAAACTGCTCTACCCGATTCCACATTAGGGCCCGTTGGATCGGAATGTCATAAGCCAAACACCTATAAATGATTCTTGTCAGAGCACAGCAACCATATAAAACTTGTTTCCGCGGCCATCGTTTGTGAGCTAGGTGTATCTGATCAATTATCCAGTGGGGTAGGTTGATGGTGAGGCTCTGTGTCTCTGCCAGATACAAGCTAAACCAAATCTTTTTGGGCGGCATGGTGAATCTATCCTGCGCCGGGAAAGCAAAGTGTTGCATGCACATGCGAAGGTGTATTGCAATATTAGGCGTCATGGATACCATGTCCTTGAGTTTGGTGAGACTTCGATTCTTCATGTAATCCGGTACTAGGGTTTCCTTTTCTGTAGGGATATGCATTCCGCGCATATCTAGAGCTTCTCTCACCAAATTGTTTGATAGCCTGAACCTCTTGAGCTCATTCCCCTTTGTCAGAGATGGAATCACAAATGAGCTTGCACCTTTGGGGTTCTGGTTTGGAGTCAAGGTGTTGATGAGATAGTAGCATCGCATGAAGTCAGGTTTTGGGAGTCGGGCATTGAAATAGGCACTCAATCCTGCCTTTTCCCATATCAGACGTAGACCTTCTGCATTTTGTAATTTCTCAAATTCTCTTGTAAAGAAATGGTATCTGCCTTGCTTCCCATTGAAGTCCAACTTTGATTCCCATAGGTACGTTCCTTCACCCAAGGGTCCTGCCACCTCGGTAAACCAATGGGAAGTCTTTCCCACGGGCATGGTGTGGCCACGCGGAGGGTCCGCAATAGGTATGATTTTGACGGCCTGCAAATCTTCTGGTCTTTCAATTGTCTCCAGCAAAACGGGTAAACTGTCCAAGTCCACCACTTGCGGGCTTGTTTCTGTGTGAGAGCTAGTTCCAGCTGCCTCTGCCATGTTGAAAATGTCGCAGCTGATTCTGTGAGAATATATGAATAAACGTTAACATTGCAATGGACACAAAAATGACATGGTGTCCCTTGTTACAACATTAACTTAAAGTTCGGGAGTGGTTAGGGGTTAATAAGTGCTCGGTGCTGGTGTGTGTAGTTAGGAGTTAGGTAGACCTAAGGGCTAAGCGAAATGATGTGATGTGAGAGTGAAGCGGTTAGTTGGTGGTCATGAATTTACAAGCGGGGTCCGGGGGTTTGTTACAAGTCTTGGGCTGCCAAATGCAGTGGATGGGTTTTGCTCGTGGTTCCGTAGAGATTCTCGAGAGCTTTATAGGTGTGTCAGCTTGAACATGAGGTCTTTTAGGTATCCATTTACAACTGATTCTGTTCGTGCTCCTGTGCCTTGGTGTTGAAAATGGGTGGATGTAGGCTGTGCGAGTGAATGGATCATGCTGTGTAGGGTGTGTTCTTGGTGTAGCTATTTGAGCCCGCAAACAAGCCTTAGGCACCCAAATTTGTCTTGATTGTGGGTTAGCCTTCATCGACTTTTTGGGCACCCAAATAGATTTCACGTTAGCAGAAGAATTTCCGAAAGACCTCTTATTAGTAACGTGTTGTTGGTTACTAATAAGAGGCTTTGCCCGTGCGGTTGGCGTGAGTGCAACCGGGTGTTCGACTTTTCGCACCCACACTTGGTTCACTTGTTGAGACATTCTGTTGCGCAGGTTCTTTTGATTTCCGGCATAGGTAGTACTCTGCTTCTTCTGCCTTTGAGCCACCTTTGGTTGTTGCCTCCTTCTGACTTTTGGAAAAGAAGGGAGTTCCGTTGCATCCCTGACTCCTTTTTTGTGCATAGCATTCCTCTGCAACACATAGTTTTGGACAAGAACAACATGGTCATCTTCATGTGTACTCCTGGAAGGACCAGGAGTCCGTGCCTTTCCTAGTTCTTTGAGTGCTCCATTATCCAACTCTACTGTAATTCGACTATGATTGACCCATACCTGAAGAAGTCCACTTCTTAGGTTCAAGTTGACTGCTTGGTCATAGATCCAGTCTTGACCCAAGACGAGGGGTTCCGTGAGGTCCTCATCCTGACACACTAGTACTTTAACTGTCATTGCCTCATCATGAATGTAGAGGGGAAGTTCCACCTCGCCCACGCAAGGGGTTTCCACGCCTCCCAATCCTATGAGATACGCTTCCACAGGATTGACAGTGAACCACAACTCTTGACAGTAAGACAATTTAACCGCACTAGTGGCTGCACCTGAGTCAATCAAGGCTCTTACGGTCCTTGCACTCGTTCCTTGTCCTATATCTAGGGTTATGAAAGGACGTCGGTCAATTATCCTATGCGAGCTTGTTCCTGCGACTTCACACATGGCCATAGGATATCCTTGATCTGCATAGTCATCTGTTCTAGTCTGATCTCGGCCTTGCCTTCGTAACTTCATCCTTCTGATGCGTTCTAAAGCTTCTACTTGAGCTTCTTCTCGAATTCGCTTTTCTTCCTCTTTGCGTTTCTTAGCAGTGTTGAGTCGGCTGAGCATTTCCTCCGTGAGGGGTTCCTGATACAACTTGACTCTGCAACCGCTAATATAGTTTGGGAGAACATCACCCTCTAACGTGGCTAGTTGTACTGCTCCGCTCGTGGAGATCCTATTGATGATCATAGGTCCGTAGCCTCTCTTTTCTAGCTTCCTTGCGTGTTGTTTCAGTGTATAGACTAAAACAAGATCTCCTGCTTTCAAACCCTTATCCTTCACGTGGGCATCAAAGTATGCCTTCTGTCTCTTCTTGGCTGCATATATTCCTACAGCGGCTCTCAGTCTTGTTTCTCCTAATCGTTCAAGGTCAAAGATCCTAGAGGAAAGCTCATGACCTGTCCATTCGTGTTCTTGTGCTACTCTCAATGTAGGGATCAAGAAGTCCAAGGGTAACACAGCGTTTTGGCCGAATACCATCTGAAAGGGGGTGGCTTGGAGTACCGTTTTGTAGGCAACTCGGTATGCCCAAACAGCATGGTGTAGCTGTTTGTCCCAATCAGAGCGTTTAGTGTTCACTAATTTTGTCAGTACATTGCATAAGATCTTATTAGTGCTCTCAGCTTGTCCATTAGCTTGAGGGTGATAGGGGGCAGACTTCTTGTGTATTACCAAGAATTCTTGGAGTAGATTTTCAATCACTTCGTTCAAGAAATGAGTGCCTCTATCACTTACAAGCTCTATAGGTAGCCCATATCTCGTGAATACACTCTCAAACAAGAATTTAGCAGTTGTTTGAGCATCGTTCTTTGTCGTAGCCCTTACCTCTACCCACTTAGTTAGATAATCTGTCGCAACAATGATGTATTCCGCATGAGAACCTTTAGCTGGGGGATTAATAGGACCTACAAAGTCTATTCCCCACTTAGAGAATGCACGTCCACCCATCATAGGTTTCAGTGGCATCTCATCTTTGCGTATAGGATACTGAGTCCTCTGACAGACATCACACCGTTTCACATAGGTATGTGCATCCATGTGAAGGGTAGGCCACCAGAAGCCCGCAAATAGTATTGCCTTGATCACCCGATCCGGTCCAAAGTGTCCTCCTGCTACACCTTGGTGAGCAGTTTCTAAGATCTTAAGATATTCACTTTCATGGACACATAGCCTCAGGTAACCATCTTTACCACGCTTGTATAGATTATCACCAATGAGTGAGTAATCCAGGGCTTCTTGTGTTAAACTCCTTTTCCTGGCCAGAGTCATGTCCGAAGGGAATGCTTTCGTCCTTAGGAAGGATATTAGTGGTTCACTCCAATCTGGCACCATGGATACTTGATAAAGAGTGGCGTGTTCCACAGGTGGCTTAGTGCAACAGATTGGGCATTCCTTGCACAACTTTTGGACATCAGCTTCCATAGTTGGCCAATGTACTCCGAGTCTCTTTAGGGTCTGTAAAGTTCGTTGCTTTGGATGGTGTTGCTCTAGTGCACCTACGTGTGCTAATTGCAACCATTTAGCGTACTCATCCTCTTCTACGCAACAAGCCAAGATCCCTTGATCTGTGTGCTTGTACATGCTTCCTGCCATGATGTGGTACTTTTGGGCTTTCACGACCTCTTTATTCCGTGTGTTTACTACTGGATGGTTAGGCCCGTATGTCAATACTGGTACCAATGGCTTAGCCCACTGCGGCACCACTTCTAAATTGAACAAGTAAGCGTCAGGGAGGTCGTCTGATACTCCTTGTGGGGCTTCTCCAGACGTGAGCCTGGAAAGATGGTCAGCTCTCAAATGAGTCCTCCCTTTCCTTACCACAACCTCGAAATCATATTCCATTAGTAAGAGAAACCATCTTACTAATCTTCCTGTATTACATGGCTTGTTCACGAGGTATAACAATGCTTGGTGATCAGTAAAAAATTTAAACTTATTTGCAAGCAAATAGTGTCTAAATTTCTTGACTGCATATACCATGCCTAAGCCTTCTCTCTCCGTAGTGGTGTAATTTCGTTCAGCTGCATTCAACTGTCTACTGGCATAGGCAATTGGAAGATCCATATTACCTTCACCAGTAGGTTGTGCGAGTACACATCCAATAGCATAATTGGATGCATCCACGTGAACATGGAATGGCTTATTCCAATCAGGTGTGGTCAAGATTGGTGCTGAACATAATCTTCGTTTAAGCTCCTGGAAGGAGTTCTCACATTCATCAGTCCACTCAAAGTTAGTCAGAAGTCCGTACATGGGCTTTGCAATGACGGCATACATGTGAATGAACCGGCGGTAGTAACCACAATGCCCCATGAAAGCTTGTACTTCCTTGACATTCCTTGGCCTAGGTAGCTCTGCTATGGCTCTCACTTTCTCCTCGTCAGTAGATATGCCATTCTTTGACACAATGTGTCCTAGAATCTTGCCCTGCCTGACCATAAAAACACATTTTTCTGGGTTCAGGCAGACCTGATATTCTCTACATTTGTCAAAGATTTGTCTGAGTTCGGGGATATGGGTTTGTCTAATGTTGGAATGAGCACAGAGATCATCAACATAGACTTCTAAATTCTTCCTCAGGAACTCTTTAAATACATGGCACATTAGTCTTTGGAAGGTCGCTGGTGCATTGGTAAGTCCAAATGGCATTACTCTGAAGGCAAAAATGCCCCATTCTGTGGCAAAGGCTGTCTTATGCTGATCCTCTGGAGCTATGGCTACTTGATTGTAACCCGAAAATCCATCAAGGAAGCTGTACACTTCCTTGCCTGCCACTCTTTCTAAGAGATGTTCTGTGATGGGAAGCGGATAGTTATCTCGAATCGTGGCTGCATTAACTTTTTTCAAGTTAATGCACACACGAAGCTTGCCATTCTTCTTGGGCACCACTACGATGGGGGATACCCATTCAGTGTGCTCAATTTCATAGATAAATCCAGCTTCAACCAGTCTATCTATCTCTTCTTTGATCTTAGCAGCGTAATTATCGTTATATGTGTAGGGTTTTTGCTTAGAGGGTTTAGCATCTGAGGTCGTGGGGATAGTGTGTGAGCATATATCGGGGTCAACACCTTTCAAATCCTTGTAACTCCAAGCGAATACATCTCTGTATTCTCTTAGCAAGGCTATCAACGCATGCTCTTCTTCCTCTGTTAGGTCATGACCTATGTACGTGCATCTCTCCTCTCCTTCTTCTAGAGCCACTACTATTTTCTTGGTGGTTTCTTTGTTATCATAGGCCTCTCCGGGTTGTGCCTCTCGTTTAGGCATTCTTATCATGACTCTCCTGTCATCTATCTCATACTTCTTAAAATTTTCTGGGACCTCAAACAAAGATTCTTCCTCTTCTGGTGAGGCTTCTCTCTTCTTTCGTTTCTTTCCTTCTTCTTTCGGGGTCACATGTGTTGCTAATCTTACATCATTTGTAACCTCTCCATGCCTCTGGGGTTGAAATTCTATTTCATGGAAGTATTCTTCATCTGATGCAAATGGTGGGTCCATAATGATTGACTCTAGATCGGAGTCACTTGCATCCTCAAATGCGTCAGGGCTAGGTTCGCATTCTTCTAGAACTGCCTCTCCCATGATTGGCTCTATGGAGAAGACTGAAATGTCACAGCCATCCTCATCACAGTGAGGTGTCCATTGTTCTTCATTGATGGCTACGTCCATTGTTGCTAGGATTTCTGCCCAGCCATGGGGTTCAAATTCTTCGTCTGGAAAAACTACAGGTGCATAGGCTGGGTCTTGTATTGATCTATGGGTTTCTTTCGCACCTACCTCTCTGGCTTTCTCTCTCTTCTCTTCTTCTACTGCTACCTTGCACATCCATAAGTGAGTGTCTTCATGCATCCATGAGGATCCAGACCCTATGGAATGCACCGATTCTGTATCATCTTTGGCTCTATGGATGGGATTCCATTGGATAGGAGGGACATCTCTATGAGAATAATCCTTGAGATTGACTTTGGTCGTAACACCCAAGTGTTGCAAATACAAGGAGTTGGTTCCCCAATCCTGTACCACTTGCAACTGTCGCATAAATGGTCTTCCCAAAATCATCTCATAGGCATGATTTTTGCTGAAGTCGCATATGGCAAATGTATGCTCAAACTCGACACCACAAGTGGTGAGAGTTATTCCTTCTAGCAATCCTAGGGGTCTCTCTATGTGACCATCGGCCATCTGCAATTTCATTCTCGTTGGCCTGAGTGCCGGCTTGCCCCAACGCTTCCATAGGGAAGTAGTGGCAATTGCAACTCCTGCACCTGAGTCCAAAATTGCCTTGGTGGTATACTCCTGGTAGGTAATGGGAAGATAGGTGTTCCCTTCTTCACCTTCACACATATCTCCTATCTTATCCAAGGGTATTTCTGGCACTGTCCTATGTGATCCTACCTGGGAACGAGGTCTTGCTATCTCTGGTACGTGTTTGGCTACATGTTTCCATAATTCAGGTCTAACCTTGAGTAGCTCTTCTAACTTGAGATTGCACTGCACTTTAGTATTTTTCACTACCTCTGTGTTCCTAGGTATGACCGAATCTTCGTTTCTTACCATGACTGTGGGTGCTCTCATACACGTGGATTTTGCTTCCCATGGGCCTGTGAAATGGGGTAGCTCTTGTATGGAATTGGATTCAAAGTCCAATCTCTTGTGAGACTGAGTATTCTCATGTTCCCCGTAAATAGATGGGATGTCTTGTGGGAATTGGTCGTGTGCATCATCCACAAGTTCAAAGGGAGGGGCGACTTCACTTTCGTTATCCCATTTATCTTCTTGAATTTCTCGTAGGAAGTCTGGTGCAAACCGATTCATAGAAGAAGAAGTGTCTGGCTCCGTAGAATTAGGCACATAAGCAACCTGGGAAGGAGGGCTTATTCTATCGTTGGCTCTTTCCTCGCTCTCATAGATGTTTGGAGCACAAGCTTCCTGGGGAGGATTACTTATTCTATTACTTTTCCGAACAGGCTCATATGCTCCCTGAGAAGGAACGTAGGCAACCTGTGGAGATACGTGAGCTTTCGAGGGAGGCTCATCTGCCTTTTGGGGGGAAGGATAAGCTTCTTGAGGAGGTACATGGGCTTCCTGAAGAGGCTGGCTTATCCGTTCTCTTGCCCTTTCCTTTCTTTGGGGGGCAGGTTCCTTTTCTGATTGTGCAATTAGCCTCTCTATTCTTTCTAGCAGTCCGTCAAAATGTAACTGCGTCTTCGCTGAGCTAGAGATGTTAAAGAGGCGACTAGCTTCAAACATGGTCTGAGCCAATTCCACCATTTTGGCACAAATTTTAGTTCGTTCAAGCTCTAGCTCGGCTCTAGGGTAGCATTTTTCATGATCGGTTATGGTTGGCCCTTCTTGAATTCTGGCCTGATATGCTTTAAGCATCATATTAAGGTCTTCGGGAGTGGGATCTGCTAGGACTGATCCTACTCTAGGGGGTGGTGGGTTTAGGTGAGGCGGGTTGGGAGGTGGCTGGTCGGATGGCGATGGGAAAGGTGGTGGTGGGGTAGTGTGAGAGGGAGTTTGAGATGTGAGTTCAGTTATCCTGGCTTTGGTTTCTCTTATGCTTTCCTCCAGTTCACTCATCTTTTTAGCCCATTGTCTTTTCATTCTTTCTCGACTATCTTTCCACGCTCTAGTCCTTTTCTTGGTTATGCTCTCAGTTTCACTAGCTGTTGGGCTCTTTTCTTGGTCTGCCCCTTGGTTTTGCTGCAACGCTTGAGCTCTAGTGACTACCTGTACCGGAGCAGTGGAAGTGACACTTCCTGCGGGGTTTACCACTAATCCAATAACGTTGATAGGCGTGATTTTTGGCATATTATTGGGGTTCTTTGGGCAATCTCGTAAGAGATGCTCTTTTCCACAATCTTGGCAAAAGCCTTGGATCGTCATTGACTGGGGTTGTGTAGGTGGAGGTAAAGGACAATCACGAATAAAGTGATCTCCTTGGCATCTGTAGCACGGTCCTCTTGGGAATGAAGGTCTTACCTGCCTAGGTTGAGGCCTAGGGTTGGGGTTTGCGTACATGACATTTGCGTAATCCGATTCCCAACTAGATTCATTTGGCTCTTCACTATAGTAGGACTCACCATGTTCAGGAGACTGCATGAAGTAAGCCTGGGGACTCTCAACATGCGTAGAATCGAAACTATGGTCACTGGGATCACTTTCTGAAAGCAATGGTGTTATGGGGACTATAGCTCGGTTTAGGTTTTCTTCTGCTGCTGCATACTTTACAGGGATCACATTAGCTGGGGCAGGGGGTTGTTGAGCTAACACTGGCTGAGGTCTTTGTTGGTTTTGGTATTGTGGTTGATAATTTTGTTGTGGCCTGCCATATGGTTGTGGAGGGTACTGGTTCTGGAATCTTCCTTGCTGCGGGTATGGCTGAGGGTAGGGTTGCCTAACTGCCTACTTGTTGTATGGGCAATCTTGTGCGGTGTGATTGGTGTATCTCCGTTCTATGGTGCAGTACTGGCTACTAGGATTTACTTGGGGCTGAGCCATAATGGGGCAGACATTCGCCATGTGGTCACCACCACACGTATAGCACCTTTTCACAGGGGCAAACCTTGGGATTGGTTTGCTAGAGACGCCTAGTTTTTGGGCCACTTTCTCTGCGAGTTCCTCAATTGATGTGGATTGCGTGGAAGAGTGACTAGATGCACTATCTGAATCTTTGTAGATTTTGGAAAGCTCTAGTTCTTCCCCTAGGTTATCTTCAATGTCAATGCACATGCGTACACACTCTTCTATAGTCCTAGGGTCCTTCAGATACACATAGGATCTCAATTTCGTACTCAGCAATCCATCCAAGAATAAGGCTACTTGTTTAGCTGGTGTAGGTAGCTCCGGCATCGGGCATCTCTCCAGGTACTGCCTAAATCTTCTTCCAGCTAATCTGACCGTCTCTTGAGGTGTTTGTTTGAAGCTATGAATTAGTGAGGAGGTGTTATGCCTGATTCCACTCTTAGAAAACTCTACGATGAAAGCCTCTAGGAGTTGGTCTATGTTCCTGAACTGTCGCTCATCCAATGGCTGAAACCATGTAAGTGCTGTGTTCCTAAGGGTTAGACCGAAGGCATTGTACTGCGTGAATAGATCCTCCACTTGTTCAGCTCTCAAGACTTGCTTGAACTCCGCCACATGATCATAGGGATCTCTTGTGCCATCAAAGTAATTCTTCATGGACTTAACTAGCTGGGTCGGTCTCAGTGTTCTTGTGTGCTCTCTAGGTCTCGGCAGAGGGGATCCATCCACATTTCCCTGATTCCGGTGAGCCCTAAGTACCTCTGGTTCTACTCTATTCGTCTCCGTCCTCGTTCTTTCTCTGCCCACGGGGTTGGCAAAGCTTACTTCTGGTCTATCTCGACTTCTGTCTCTTTGAGTTCCATGAGCTTGGGATGTTCCAGCTCCAGGGTGACCATAGGATACATTCGATCTTGGTTGGGAAAAAATGAATTCACCCTTCCAAGTGTAAGCATGCCTATCATTTTCTGTCACCACAAAGATCCTTTCCAAAGTGTGATCTAAGTAGGTCACTCTACCTGGGCTATCCGGATCCTTAAACTCATAGATCATGATAGTTCCCATATCAGTTGGCTGATTAGATTTATATCTCCAAAAGGCTTCGTCAGTTTCTCGATTGAGGAGCAACTCTATGCTCTTGTTGTCTTGGGGAACCCATTCAGGCGTGATAATCCTAGTGAGAACAGATTTGCCTCGAGGGGTTCTAGGTTCCGCACCCATGTTTCCTTGTTCCAAGTCACCTAAGTCCGCTTCAGAGATTACATTTCCAAATTCATCTGTCCTATCTGGGTGACTGGTGACTACGTATATGGTTCCTTCCTTTTCCAGGTATGCACCGTTTTCAAATTTGACTGCTGGGTGCTCTAGTCCAATGGATTGATCAGGATTCTTAATCTGTACCACAGATCTTCCTAAGCCGTCCTCATAGATGCTAGCACCTAATCGGTTGGTCCTAAGGTATTCCAGCTGTGTTTTGTAAGGGCCTTCTACCCTGTACAAGTAAGGCACTCCTGAACTTCCCGTAGGTCTGTCCATGCCTTGAGACATCTCTGACTCACTAGTCTCAGAGCTAGGGTAGTACGAGTGGTGGCTCAAGTGCTGGGCCCAAGACCTAGCAGTGTGGTTAACGCTAGCCTCTGAAGATCTAAGGCTTTGTCTCTCCCTTACAAGATGTCGTCCTGATCTAAGGTTCATATGCCTATCTAATTAGCCCAATTCTTTGCCCAGAGTACAACCTCGTTGCTGGTTACTTTATATTAGTCACTTGATTCTTTTTAGTTATTTCTCGTGTTTAAGGTCTTGTCTGATATTACGTCGTCAGGAATACTTGAATGTTCTTCGTGCTTTTAGGTTGATCATTCCACGTTAGGTCCTTTTCCTCTATGTTACCGACAGTACAGAGATTAGGTTTTTAGCTTGAACTTGAGTTTTTAGGTGGTCTTCAACTTGATACCTGCTTATCGTCGCTCTGACTTACTCCTACCTCTCGTCATTCTTAGCCTAAGCTAGGAATTGATAAAGGGAGTTGAGAATTTCCAACCTTTTGTTTCCTTCTTGGTTGCCTTGACTGCCCAGGAAGTGTGTTCCCAAGCCTGCACTTACTCTTGCTTAGAACGCCTTTCGATGCTCTCAAAGGATCTGTAAAAGTTCCAAGGTTAGCTTAAAGATTTAAACTCCAAGACAGAACCAATGATTTTCATTCCTGTAGCACACACACTAGCTTGCATAGTGATTTTTAAGAGAACAATTCTAAAGACCCCTGACTTTGATCCCCCTGGGTATGGTCAACTTCAAAATACCCTATCTGAAAATCAATGCATTATCTTCATAAAAAACAGTTGAGGGCGTGTAGTATATGCCACAAGCTCTCCAACAAGCCCTAGAGCTCAAAAAATGGATTTCGTATGAAAAAGTTGTAACCGTTCAGGGTTCTAGGGTTACGACAGGGTTCAAACAGGATCACTGTGCAACAGGTTTTCCCCAAGTTGCTTTCCTAAGGCTTCCTCATGTGCTCAAGAGTAAAATATTTGTGCCCAAAATTAGCCCAACTCTTCAATTAACAATCCCTAAAAAATTTGGCTAAAATTGGCTGTCAATCGCGATGGACAGGGCTGTCAATCGCGATGGACAGGGCTGTCAATCGCGATGGACACTCAGTCAATCGCGATGGACAGAGGGTTCAGTCAATCGCGATGGACACTCAATCAATCGCGATGGACAGTCAGTCAATCGCGATGGACAGGGGTTCAGTCAATCGCGATGGACACTCAGTCAATCGCGATGGACAGAGGGTTCAGTCAATCGCGATGGACACTCAATCAATCGCGATGGACACTCAATCAATCGCGATGGACAGTCAGTCAATCGCGATGGACAGGGGTTCAGTCAATCGCGATGGACACAGGGTTCAGTCAATCGCGATGGACACTCAATCAATCGCGATGGACAGGGGTTCAGTCAATCGCGATGGACAGAGGGTTCAGTCAATCGCGATGGACACTCAGTCAATCGCGATGGACAGTCAGCCAATCGCGATGGACAGGGGTTCAGTCAATCGCGATGGACACTCAGTCAATCGCGATGGACAGAGCTGTCAATCGCGACGGACTGAAATTTTGCCAGATTTTCAAAAATTTTGGTGGAAAGGTGGTGTGCAGGGTCTCTAGTCCACTGTGGTGCACTCAGATTTACCAACAAGTGAAAATTTCTGTCAATCGCGATGGACAGAAGGCGGCGACTGCGAGACAGTTTCGACGAGTTTCGTACCTGCGAAGGAAGCTGGGGATGGTGATTCAGCAAGGTCCTGCAAAAAGCTCAAGAAACATGCAAGAAAACACACGCGCAATATCGCTCTCTCGCTCTCTCTCACAAGTGAAATGAGGGAAATGAGGTGGAGATGGGGATATAGTCAAAAAACTGAAATTTTCGCGATGATGAAAATGGAGGTGGAAGATGGTGAAGATGATGATGGTGATGATGGTGGTGAAGTAAGAAAGAGGAAAGATAGGAAAAGTAGAAAATTTACCTACAACACCAACGTCTACAATCTACGTCTTACCATCACACGCTCGTCCTCAAAGCTCGATCCCCGGCAACGGCGCCAAAATTTGGTGTAGCTCAGTGATGAGTAGCACCTCCTTTAATGTCAATCCGGGAAGACGTGAGGATGGTATGAAGACCTCGAGCAAGTGGCGGCACAAGTGCGTTAGTGAGAAGCACACAAACATGCACACACATACACACACACGCGCACACACGGCAAGACAAAGAGGGAGGATCAATGGAGTCCTTAGATTACTTTCAAAAAGCTCTTACAAGTTCGTTTCAATTACAATCTAACCTCAAAAATGAGCTCTCTAGCTCTTTTTATAGTTTTTGACTAGGTTTTGGCCCTGTCCAGACCTAGTGTCCGGCCTAGTTAAAAATTAGGTTCCAGGGCCAATTTGAGGGCTTAAACGGAGTCTAAAAAATACGAAAATTGATATGTAGGTACTTCTAAGGCTCCTCAAGCTCAAGGACTCCTTGGCTTGCACAAAATGGAGCTACAAAAATATGAAATGGTATTTACAATGATTGTTAGTGATAAGAATCACTGTTAAAAGATGTTGATTTGGGAAAAATTAAAGGGCCTATCTGCCAGATTTGCGTCGACTGTTTTGTCTACTTACTCCTTCACCTTGTTCTGACTCTCTCCGCTGGCTTCCTTGTCTAGTCGGTCCTTGGGTGCCCATACTGCTCTCAACAATCTTCTTGGACTAAAAGATACCACACCATCAAGGAATGCTTTGAAAGATCAAAAATCCAAACCAAAGTTATGGCTAGTTTTTGATAGACATTGACAAGAAACGACTTATGCACCTGCTCCTTGGGTACTTACAACAAAAGAGATATAGACTATCAACAATAGAATTCAATTGATTAAGACTCCTACACGATATGGAGCATCTTTTCAAAACATGTTTACTGTGGATGATAAGAGCTTATCTCGATTAAAGACGCATGACTGGCATAACTTTTTGAAACATATTTTACCTTTGGTTATCGATGGATGTACAACAAAAGGAGTACGAGATGTGATCTATCGTCTTGGATCACTTATAAGGTAATTATGATACTTTTATATTTAATATGTATGAATATTGGATATCTTTTATTTGTTCATTAACTTCTTTATAATTGTTTTTATGATATGTATAGGTGGATTACATCCAAAGAGATTGACAAAAACTCAATCCCACCAAAAAAACATGAATGCAAAGAGCTACTATGTTTGATGGAGAAAGAACTTCCTACTTCATTTTTTGATATGCATGTTCATTTATTAGTCCATCTTGTAGATGAAATAGAGATTGAAGGTGTTGTCAACACTCAATGGATGTTTTGGGTTGAGTGATTTATGGGAATATTAAAAGGTTATGTGCGACAAAGAGCAAAACCAGAAGGATCCATGGCAAAGGGTTGGATGCTTGAAGAGTGCATGTATTATGTTACTGAGTACCTTGAAAGATTTCATGAAGAAGCTCCACGTGTGTAGAGGAGGTACTGGGGTATCCGCTTTTAACAAAGGTAGAGAATGAAGATTAAACACGTCCAGTACGTCACCTACTCAAGGGGGGTTCTCTTTAGGGAAGTATACCCTTTAACACTTCTGTGAGCAGGTAAATAACAATTGTTGCACAGCAATGTGAATACTTCTGGAAAAGTATGTATACCACAAGTGACCAAGGAGAACCATACACTTCTTGATTCGACTCAAATGGTTACAAATAAAATCCGTCAAAGGAAGACTCAAAACTAATGCTCAGAGCTTCCTAGCACTTCATGCAGAAAGACACAGCTCAATACAAAGGAATGAGAATTTCTCTAGAAGATCAGACTTACAATGTTGCTATCCCGATTGAAAAAATCCAAGGCACTCTCTTACTCTATGGTGCTCATAGCCCTCCCTGGGAAGCCCAAACTCTGTGTTCACACCACAGAGTGACTCCCACAGTAGACTTGAAACCACCAAGAGCAAGAACAGGACTTCTGCCCGAATCCCCACGTCAATGTAACTCTAAAAAATGTACCCAAAAGTGTGTGTATAGTGTACTCCCAGTGTGCACGACACCCAATGAAGTAGCACCCCCTCCGGTAACCCAAATGAGCACAAATCCCTTGATTTTATAGGCCCCAATATGCCAAGGGAGCCTGTCCGAACCTTCACGTCCATTGATCACGCGCCGGTGGAATGCCCAAAATTAGAGGAGTAGGTCAAATATTCCCTTGATTTGAATTGGATCCCCAAAGATAGGTAGTCGCCGTGAATGGTTGGCGGCCACTTTTACTCTTGACAATACAATTTTTATCTTTTCACTTGCCATCTGAGATTCTCACTTTTACTGATTTAATCCCTGCATTTGACTGAAGCTGATTGGTCTAACTCCTTATCCCTTGACCTAGTGCATTGAAACTATATAACATCACTGTTACATGACGTGCAACTATTCCTCATTCCATATCTTCATCACGGCATTGCCCACCCTTGACCTTAGATTTGCATTGTTCCGCTGACTCTGATTGTGAGTGGCAGTGCGTGTGTGTGTGTGGGTGCACGTGTGTGAAAGAGGGTAGGTGTGTGTGCATACGTGTAATTGCGTGTATATGTGCATGTGTAATTATGCATGTGAGTGCGTGCGTGAATGTATGTGTGTGGTGTGAAATTGTGTGTGTATGCATGTGTGGGTGTGAAATTGTGTGTGTATGCATGTGTGGGTGTGCGCGTGTGTTTGTGTGGGTGGGTCAATGAGCGGATAGAAAAAAAAAAAAAAAAAAGGGGAAGAAGGCTCGCGGGTGGTGGAGTAGAGGAGGATTGGGCGGGCGGAGGAGGCTAGGGCGGGTGGAGGAGGATTGGGTGGGTGGAGGAGGATTGGGCGGGTGGAGGAGGATTGGGTGGAGAGGGGAGAGAGAAGGGCGGGTGGAGGAGGCTTGGCGGGTGGAGGAGGCTTGGGCGGGCGGAGGAGGCTTGGGCGGGTGGAGGAGGATTGGGTGGAGAGGAGAGAGAGAAGGGCGGGTGGAGGAGGCTTGGGCGGGTGGAGGAGGGTTGGGCGGGTGGAGGAGGATTGGGTGGAGAGGAGAGAGAGAAGGGCGGGTGGAGGAGGCTTGGGCGGGTGGAGGAGGCTCGGGCGGGTGGAGGAGGCTTGGGCGGGTGGAGGAGGGTTGGGTGGAGAGGAGAGAGAGAAGGGGCGGGTGGAGGAGGCTTGGGCGGGTGGAGGAGGCTTGGGCGGGTGGAGGAGGATTGGGTGGAGAGGAGAGAGAGAAGGGCGGGTGGAGGAGGCTTGGGCGGGTGGAGGAGGCTTGGGCGGGTGGAGGAGGGTTGGGTGGAGAGGAGAGAGAGAAGGGGCGGGTGGAGGAGGCTTGGGCGGGTGGAGGAGGCTTGGGCGGGTGGAGGAGGATTGGGTGGAGAGGAGAGAGAGAAGGGCGGGTGGAGGAGGCTTGGGCGGGTGGAGGAGGCTTGGGCGGGTGGAGGAGGCTTGGGCGGGTGGAGGAGGGTTGGGCGGGTGGAGGAGGGTTGGGTGGAGAGGAGAGAGAGAAGGGGCGGGTGGAGGAGGCTTGGGCGGGTGGAGGAGGCTTGGGCGGGTGGAGGAGGGTTGGGTGGAGAGGAGAGAGAGAAGGGGCGGGTGGAGGAGGCTTGGGCGGGTGGAGGAGGCTTGGGCAGGTGGAGGAGGATTGGGTGGAGAGGAGAGAGAGAAGGGGCGGGTGGAGGAGGCTTGGGCGGGTGGAGGAGGATTGGGTGGAGAGGAGAGAGAGAAGGGGCGGGTGGAGGAGGCTTGGGCGGGTGGAGGAGGCTTGGGCAGGTGGAGGAGGATTGGGTGGAGAGGAGAGAGAGAAGGGGCGGGTGGAGGAGGCTTGGGCGGGTGGAGGAGGATTGGGTGGAGAGGAGAGAGAGAAGGGGCGGGTGGAGGAGGCTCGGGCGGGTGGAGGAGGCTTGGGCGGGTGGAGGAGGGTTGGGCGGGTGGAGGAGGGTTGGGTGGAGAGGAGAGAGAGAAGGGGCGGGTGGAGGAGGCTTGGGCGGGTGGAGGAGGCTTGGGCGGGTGGAGGAGGCTTGGGCGGGTGGAGGAGGCTTGGGCGGGTGGAGGAGGATTGGGTGGAGAGGAGAGAGAGAAGGGGCGGGTGGAGGAGGCTTGGGCGGGTGGAGGAGGATTGGGTGGAGAGGAGAGAGAGAAGGGGCGGGTGGAGGAGGCTCGGGCGGGTGGAGGAGGCTTGGGCGGGTGGAGGAGGGTTGGGCGGGTGGAGGAGGGTTGGGTGGAGAGGAGAGAGAGAAGGGGCGGGTGGAGGAGGCTTGGGCGGGTGGAGGAGGCTTGGGCGGGTGGAGGAGGCTTGGGCGGGTGGAGGAGGCTTGGGCGGGTGGAGGAGGATTGGGTGGAGAGGAGAGAGAGAAGGGGCGAGGAAGAGAGAGAGGGGAAATAGAGAGAGAAAGAGAAGAAAGAGAGAGGGAAGAAATAGAGAGGGAGGGAGATAGGGGGTTCAACCGCAGGAAAAGAGAGAGAAACACAGGGGAAGAAAGAGAGAAAAAGGATAAAGAGCGATAGGTAGCAAACAACGGAGGAAGCCAAGAAAAGACGACAGCAACGACTGCTCAGCGTTTCCGACCTCTACAACGTGCATGGACCAACAAGTTTTCTTCAAAAATAACAGATGAGGTATTATCAGGTAAGGGAGTTCCATTCTTATTTACATTTCAAGAAAAATATGATGTTTCTACTTTTGTAGCATATAATAGCGAATGCATGAAAGCATTCCTTAGCGAGTACAAGGAACTTCAAAATCTCCGAAGTAAAAGGCGAAAAAACAAAAGATATAGACGTAATCTCGATAATAATGAGATTAGAGATATATCTTCTTTCACGGATTGGCTACATAGTCGTTTGCAACGCACCAGTGCAAATAATGAAGAAATCTCAGATGAGCAAAGAGAGTTAATGATAAGTTGTGAATGAAAGGTAATTTTATTAAAATAATATTTTATTTTTTTCATATATGTATGTTAGTTTCTATTTACTAATTGAATTTATTTTGCAGGCTCGAATGTTTACTAATATGTGGGCTTTTGGACATTATATTAGAATCAAAGCCATTGATTCTTTACGTAAAACAGAGGATTCTAGTATTGTTGCTTCTTTCAAGCAACTATCACGTGCAAGCTCAAGAGACACGAACCTTATAGATAACGAACTTGGTTACATAGGAACTATTGTTGGTACCTACGAAATCTCATTTCGTACATTCAAACGGGTAGAAAAAAGTTCATATTTTTTATGATAGAGTTAGTTATTTTTTTAAGCACCTAATAATGGGTTTTTGTTGTTATATATTTTGATAGGTCATTTTGAAGGTTGACTGGTTTTGAGGCGAGTATAAAGGTAGTAATTCCACATTAAGAAAGGAATTATCTAGGTTTTGGGCAATTGATTCTTCCAAAGTAATGCGATCTACTAAAGAACCATATATTCTTCCTAGGCATATTGAACAAGCATTTTTTTATAAAAACCTAGATGCTCATCCTTGGTGGCAAGTCATTCATGTGCAACCTACAGGTAGGTCATTGTTTGAAGAGTTTATTATTAGAGAGATCAAAGAAAGTCCTCTTGATGATTCAGCATCAGATATTGATACATCAACATCTGAAATAGAAATTAGAATCATTATACGTGATAATGATACTAATCTTTTTGATGAAGAGGATAATTCTTTACATGCTGATTCTACTGATGAGGAAGAGGAATTACTAGAAATAGATATTATTCCATCAATAGATAATGTGATTCTTGAGAACATAGATTTAACAATTATAGAAGAAATAAATGAAATCAATAAGGATAATGAAGATGAGACTATATTGATGTCTTACCAAAATGATGGAAATAATGAAAACATATGAGCAGATTAGAATTTACTCTAGTTATCGATAAAAAATTTGAACCTTCTACTCTCATCATGCTCATTACAAAAATAAAAAAAATAATGTAAATAAAACATAAGATATTTATTTCAATTTATATGTAAAATTTTTACTTACTTCCATGGTAAGTGGACAAGGTGCATGTAAGAGTCGCATAGTGCCCACATTCTTCTCTTGAACTCCAATCCATTCCCTATATACACAATGTTCCCCTTTGGCTCTATATCGCACTCTAGTCCTAAGGTGCCGATCCATGTCCTCATAGGCAACTCTGCTCTACTATCATGATTTGGAGGTGGTATAGGTGTCCTGAAAATAGATAGATAAAAATATGTGTTATAATATCATTAAAAAAGTTTATGAAAAAAAAAACATACCTATGAGCAGATACCTGTCTTCCTGCATGTGGAGCCGCAGAAGAGCCCTCCTCTGATCGCTGGGTAAGCATTTGGATCATATAGTCCAGATCCTCATCAGACATCTCTGAGTAATCACACATGATGGCCCCTTGAGTATCAGACGGAACTCTTGCTCTCATAAGACTTTTTATGAGAGTGAGTTTCACCTTTCTCTCTCTACTAGGATCCATAGTACCTAACATATAAAACAAAATGGTTAGAAATCAATATATATACATGTACATATGTATGTGTGTATGCATTAAGTATGTGTATGTATGCATGTGTGTGTGTATGTATGTGTGTGTATGTGTGTGTGTATGTGTGTATGCATGTGTATGTGTGTGTATGCATCATTATGTGTGTATGTGTCTATGTGTGTATGTGTGTGTGTGTATGTGTGTGTGTCTATGTCTATGTGTGTGCATCTATGAGTGTGTATGTGTTTATGTGTGTGTATGTGTCTATGTGTGTGTATGTGTCTATGTGTGTATGTGTATGCATGTATGTATGCATATGTGTGTGTTCATGTGTGTATGCATATGTGTGTGTATGCATTATGTATGTGTATGTATGCATGTATGTATGTATGTATGCATATGCATTATGTATGTATATGTATGTATATGTATGTATATGTATGCATGCATGTGTATGTGTGAGTATGTCTCTCTATGTGTGTGTGTATGCATATATGTGTGTGTATGTGTGTATGTGTGTGTGTATATGTGTCTGTATGTGTGTATGCATGTGTATCTGTGTATGCATCATTATGTGTGTATGTGTCTATGTGTGTGTGTATATGTGTGTGTATGTGTGTGTGTGTCTATGTGTATGTGTGTGTGTGTGTCTATGAGTGTGTATGTGTTTATGTGTATGTATGTATCTATGTGTGTGTATGTGTCTCTATGTGTATGTGTATGCATGTATGTATGCATATGTGTGTGTATGCATGTGTATGTGTGTGTATGCATCGTGTCTCTATGTGTGTATGTTTGTGTGTGTATATATGTGTGTGTATGTGTATGTGTCTATGTGTATGTATCGCTATGTGTCTATGAGTGTGTATGTGTTTATGTGTGTGTATGTGTCTATGTGTGTATGTGTATGCATGTATGTATGCATATGTGTGTATGTGTGTGTATGCATTATGTATGTGTATGTAAGCATGTGCATTATGTATGCATGTAAGTATGTATGTATGCATATGCATATGCATTATGTATGCATATGCATTATGTATGCATATGCATTATGTATGCATATGTATGCATGTATGTGTATGTGTGTGTATGTCTCTCTATGTGTGTGTATGCATATATGTGTGTGTATGTGTGTATGTGTGTGTATATGTGTCTGTATGTGTGTATGCATGTGTATGTGTGTGTATGCATCATTATGTGTGTATGTGTCTTTGTGTGTATGTGTGTATATATGTGTGTGTGTGTCTATGTGTATGTGTGTGTATCTATGAGTGTGTATATGTTTATGTGTGTGTATGTGTCTATGTGTGTGTATGTGTCTATGCATGTGCATTATGTATGCATGTAAGTATGTATGTATGCATATGCATATGCATTATGTATGCATGTATGTGCATATGTGTGTATGTCTCTCTATGTGTGTGTGTATGCATATATGTGTGTGTATGTGTGTATGTGTGTGTATATGTGTCTCTATGTGTGTATGCATGTGTATGCATCATTATGTGTGTATGTGTGTATGTGTGTATGCGTGTGTGTGTGTGTGTGTGTATGTGTGTGTATGTTTGTGTGTGTCTATGTGTGTGTATCTATGAGTATGTATGTGTTTATGTGTGTGTATGTGTCTATGTGTGTGTATGTGTGTGTATATGTGTCTGTATGTGTGTATGCATGTGTATGTGTGTATGCATCATTATGTGTGTATGTGTCTATGTGTGTGTGTATATGTGTGTGTGTGTATGTGTGTGTGTCTATGTGTATGTGTGGCTACACGTCTATGAGTGTGTATGTGTTTATGTGTGTCTATGTGTCTATGTGTGTGTATGTGTCTATGTGTGTGTATGTGTGTATGTGTGTATGTGTATGCATGTATGTATGCATAGGTGTGTGTATGTGTGTGTATGCATTATGTATGCATATGTGTGTGTATGCATTATGTATGTGTATGTATGCATGTAAGTATGTATGTATGCATATGCATTATGTATGCATGTATGTGTATGTGTGTGTATGTCTCTCTATGTGTGTGTGTATGCATATATGTGTGTGTATGTGTGTATGTATGTGTATGTGTGTATGTGTGTGTGTGTATATGTGTGTGTATGTGTGTGAATGCATCATTATGTGTGTATATGTCTACGTGTGTATGTGTGTGTATGTGTGTGCACGTCTATGTGTATGTGTGTGTGTCTATGAGTGTGTATGTGTTTATGTGTGTGTATGTGACTATGTGTGTGTATGTGTCTATGTGTGTATGTGTATGCATGTATGTATGCATGTATGTGTATGTGTGTGTATGCATTATATATGCCTATGTGTGTGTATGCATTATGTATGTGTATGTATGCATGTGCATTATGTATGCATATGCATTATGTATGTGTATGTATGCATGTGCATTGTGTATGCATATGTGTGTGTATGCATGTAAGTATGTATGTATGTACGCATATGCATATGCATTATGTATGCATATGTATGCATGTATGTGTATGTGTGTGCATGTCTCTCTATGAGTGTGTGTATGCATATATGTGTGTGTATGTGTGTGTGTATGTGTGTGTGTATGTGTGTGTGTGTATGTGTGTGTATGTGTGTATGTGTGTGTATATGTATGTGTATATGTGTGTGCATGTGTATGCATTATGTGTGCATGTGTGTGTGCAACATTATGTGTGTATGTGTGTATATGTGTGTGTATTTTTATGTATGTGTGTGTGTCTATGTGTATGTGTGTCTATGTGTATGTGTGTCTATGTGTATGTGTGTGTGTGTCCATGTGTGTATATGTGTGTCTGTATGCATACGTATGTGTGTGTAAGTGTGTGTTTGTGCGCATGCCTTGCTTCAACAAGATGCGTCTCTCTCTCTCTCTCTCTCTCTCTCTCTCTCTCTCTCTCTCTCTCTCTCGCTCTCTCTCTCTCTCTCGCTCTCTCTCTCTCTCTCTCAGTCTCTTCTTGCTCTCGCGTCCAAATCCCGGCACAAATGTGCCGGGAGAAATGGAATTTTTTTTTTACATTCCAGAATGTCACATATGCGATGCTGTCCAGTTTGCGAACGTCGCAAATAACATCACTAGTTAGCGATATTATTTGCGACGCACTAATTTAGCATCGCATAAGTGATGCAGGCATTGCTTGTGCGACGAATGCCCGTAAAAAAAAATATGAAAATAGCACCGTGGCTTGTGCGACGCTCGCTTCGCATAAGCAACGGTGCTTGTTTTTTTTTCAATTTGGGGGTGTCGCTACGCCCCCTATTTCTTGTAGTTTATACTTCATCAAATAGATCAAGAGG
Source organism: Ceratopteris richardii (assembly GCA_020310875.1). Lineage (NCBI taxonomy): Eukaryota > Viridiplantae > Streptophyta > Polypodiopsida > Polypodiales > Pteridaceae > Ceratopteris > Ceratopteris richardii. The sequence goes on from CM035408.1 coordinate 222,070,210, forward strand.
TAGAGGAAATTGGATAGGAGGAGGAAGTTTCAACATCAATGCAAGAGGAAAAGGAAGCTTTAATGCTACTAGAGGAGGAAGAACAACAAAACAAAGTCAACAAACTCAACCAAATTAGCAAGGTAACTTCACTTGCCATTACTATGGTAAAGTTGGTCATTATGCCAGGGATTGCTTCTCCAATCCGAATAGAAGAGGTGGTTTCAGAGGACAACAAAGAGGAAGAGGCCAAGATCACATGCATCAAAACAACAAGATAGTGCAAGAGGAGGCTCAAACACAAAAGAAAAATGTTCTTATGGCTATGCATACAGAGACAAATAAGAGGAAGGTAAATAACAAAACTTGGTATGTAGATAGTGGTTGCTCAAACCACATGAGTCATAACATGAACATGTTTGTGAATTTACACAAGCCAGATTCAAGAGTCATAGTTGCTACAAGAGATAGTACTGAGCATGAAGTAGTTTACATTGGTGATTGTCCACTTAATGAGCATGTAACTCTTAGAAATGTTTTTTTTGTTCCTACTATTACAAGAAATTTGGTTTCAGTTGGACAGATGGAGGACAATGGAGTGAACGTCCATTTTGACAATAATCAGTGGCAAGCTTATCAGAAGAAGGATGGGAATTTTGTTATAAAAGGACAAAAGGTAAACAAATTATATACTTATGAAGTTGAAGTTCCAGATTATGCAGGATATACAATGATTAATGGGATGCAAGTAAGTCAATTGGACTTATGGCATAAAAGATTAGGACACATCCGTGTTGCCAGGTTCAAGGATATTGCAAAGAAATCATTGATTGAAGGTTTACCACAACTACTTAAGCAAGATTTGGATTTTTTTTGTGAGGCATGTCAATTTGGAAAACAAATACAAAGTTTTTTTTCAAAAGCACGATTGCAAAGCAGAGGTATTTTGTATGGGGTCCATCTCAAGAAGAGTCCATGGTAGGTAGCAAGTACTTTGTAACATTTATTGATGACTTCTCAAAGTTTACATTCATTTATTTTATGAAATACAAATCTGAAGTGTTTGAAATGTTCAAGAAGTTTTAGATTATTGGTTGAAAAGCAAACAGGTCAAAGCATAAGAAGATTGAGATCAGATGGAGGAGGTGAATATTTTTCTAATCAGTTTCTTGCATTTTTGGAGGAAGAAGGAATTAAAAAGGAGACTACAAACAGATACACACCTCAACAAAATGGTGTGGCCAAAAGAAGAAACAGTTCTATCTTGGAGATGGGTAGGTGCATGTTAAATAAAAAGGACTTACCACTTATTTTTTGGGTTGAAGCATGCAATATGGCAGTTTATATGATGAACAGGTTGCCACCTAGTCAAAGTCATGTACAAAAAGCACCTTATGAATTGTTTTATGGATCAAAACCAGATATTTCTATTTATAGAATGTTTGGAAGCATAGGTTTTGTTCATGTTCCACAACAATTAAGGTCAAAGTTGGATCCAAGGTCACAAAAATGATATTTATTGATATGGCAGAAGGGCAACCAGGATATAGATGGGTGAACCCAGATACGAGAGAGGTAATTGTTTTGAGAGATGTTATTTTTCATGAAGATAAATCAAGGTATAAACATGAACTGCAGGTAGATGAAGAAGAAACTACAAGAAGTCACGAAGAAGAGCCAAGTTCTCCAAGCTCACTAGAAAGTCAGATTACACATGAAGAGATAACTCCCCCCAATTAAAAGTTGAAGAAAATTCTTGATTTGATTTCAAAGGAAATTGAGTCACAGGAAGAAGAAAGTGAAGGTTCTACATCAAGAAGAACTCAAACTCGAAGGCAAGAAAAGCATGGAAGGACAAGAAGTCAATCAAGGTATCCAGTAAGAGAAAGAAGGCAACCACAAAGATTTTCTCATGAAGCTTATATAGAAAAACTTCTTGAGGAGCAGGAACCAACTTCTTTTAAAGAAGCATCAAAGGTAAAGAAATGGGTTAAAGCAATGGATGAAGAAATGACAGATTTGTATGAGAACAATACATGGAGTTTAGTTTCAAGGAAACCTAAAATGAAGGTAATTGTTCACAAATGGGTGTACAGAATAAATAGAAACAATGATGGTTCAATAAGTAGATATAAAGCAAGGCTTGATTGTAAAGGTTATGCACAGAGTTATGGCATTGATTATGAGGAGACATTTTCTCATGTTTCCAAGATATCAACAATAAGGACATTAATAGGTGTTGCTGCAAGCAAGGTATGGAATCTTTATCAATTAGATATAAAAAATGTATTTCTCAATGGTGATTTAAAAGAAGATGTGTACATGGAGCAACCAGCAGGTTATGAAGATTCCAAGAAGCCTACGCATGTATGTAAACTCTTGAAAGCATTGTATGGTCTTAAGCAGGCTCCAAGGGCTTGGAATTTTAGATTGGTAAAGTTTCTTGAAAAGTAGGGATACAAGTGTTCAAATGCAGATACTTCTTTGTATGTTAAGGTTGAAGGATCATTGATTGTTTATATCTCAATTTATGTGGATGACTTGATAATAACGGGAAACAATGAAGGTGAGATAGCCAGGATCAAAGTAGAGCTTGGATCTGATTTTAAAATTTCAGATCTAGGAGAACTAACATATATTCTTGGAATCAAAGTTGTGAAGAAGGACAATGGTGTATATCTTCTACAAAGGAAGTATATTTCAGATTTGTTAAAGAAATATGGCATGGAGCATTGCAAGAGTATCAGTAATCGGATGGAACCCAATGTGAAGTATAGTGCTGAAGATCATGAATCTTTAGAAGATCCACTTATCTACAGGTCTTTGATTGTTTCTCTTATATATGCAACTTTAACAAGGCTGGATATTACATTTAGTGTAAGTACATTGTCTCAATTCATGAACAAACCCATAGATGTTCATATGCAAACAGCTAAAAGGGTCTTGCAATATTTGAAGGGTACATTAAATGATGTTTTGGGCTATAAATATCATGAAGGTTTGGATTTGAAAGCATACAGTGATGCAGATTGGGTTGGAGATAAGGATGATAGAAGGATTACAGGTGGATATCTAATATTGCAAGTAATAATTTAGTTTCATGGAGTTCTAAAAAACAGCCTACAGTAGCACTTTCAAGCACAAAAGTTGAGTAAAGAATCCTTACAAATGCAACATGGGAGATTATGTGGTATTTGAAGCTTTATGAAGATATGAATCTATCTACATCATGTCCACTACTCTTTGGAGATAATGTAAGTTCATTACAGCTCGTGTCTAATCTAGTGTACCATGCAAGAACAAAACACATTGAAGTGCACTATCACCATATCCGAGAGAAGGTGGTGCATGAAGATATTGATATTCAACATGTTGGAACTAAAGATCAATTAGCAGACATACTCACAAAAGCAGTGGATGCTCAGAAGCTCAAGCGAATCAAAGTTCTACTTGGAGTCAAAGCTTTAGATTTAGAGCTTGAGGGGGGCAATGTTACATACAAACAAGCTCTAAAGTATTATTTTTTAGGCTCATGGAGTTTATTATTTATGATAAATAACATGTGGAGGCGCTCACATTTCCAAAGTTAGAGTAAAAGTAGTTAAAAGTAGATAAAAGTAAGAAGGAAAGGAGAGGTGTCTATTTTTAGACAAGGAAGGCGCTTCTACTGATAGCCTCTCAATAAAAAGAGCAGTTCTATTAGTCTAGGTGGCCAAATTGAGTGATTCTTGTTGCGTTGCAAAGCTTAAAATGTGTAGTATATAAGTAAATCAGTGTTTCTAAAATTTCTAATGAGAAAACCCCACGCAAGTAGGTGTTTTTGCAGATCTCTTTTCTTGTGTCTATCCGGTGTCTCATCAGAGACATAGCTCTCTTCAAACTTTCATATCTCAGTCATTATGAGGTCTTTTGGAGTGATTTCACTTGGGGGAGTTTCTTTAGCTCTCATACTTTCTATGTATATCGAATGTTTCCATATATCTTTAAGGTGTCTTGCTACTGTATATCAGTTTTCAATTCAGATAGTTAGTCATACCTTGCTGTTGCAGGCCTCCGATTACCTTGACTTCAAGCCATTTGTGTGGGAGCTATACTTCACTTTTTTTGACGTTTTTGGTTTCTAAAGCATGCTATTCAAAATCTAATTTTAGGACATATGATTAGTTTTGACAAATTCTGCTCAAAGAGTTTATGGTGGTTATTTTAGTACAGTGACCTATTTCTCTTTTCTTGGAAGTTTTGAGGAAAGTTTGATTTTTGAAGTTTGGAAATATTTGTTTGATCTTTTGAAGATCTTGGGAGGTCTCATCACTTTCGTTGTGTACCTTGATGTTTACAAGTTTGTAAACATAACAATGCCACCCAAAGTACGCGAGGCTGCTTGTTTCCAAACCTCAACTTCCCTTTCCGTCTAAGTATGTTGTATCCCATCATAAAAGTTAGAGACCTTACCTGGAGGGCCATCAAGACTGAGACCCCTTGGCATTCCATTCTAAAGAGCCTCATGCAGAGCCATCGATACATTGACACCAGCTTCAGAAAGAAGAGTCAGTGCAGTGGCCCCCTATCACCTGAGGGGCACCGGAGAGCCAGGGCCCTCCCCTCAAAGAGTCTAATAGACTCCTACCAGAGGAGCCCCCCCGGAGGAGGAGCCAGTCGTGGCACACTCACTTGCTCATAAATTTGCTAGGGTTAACGCTCTAAGCGCTCACTCAAGGCAACTCGTACTGAGTTTTTCTCTTTGCGTTTCACAAAATAGTGATGCAACAAGGCTCTCCTTTATCAGTCTCTCTTTAAATATGTTGCCTTCTTAGCATTCTTCCAGGACCTCATCCACGTGAGAGGTTCTAGAATCATCATGGATTTGTTAGATTACCACGTGAAAATCGGCAAAGATAAGAAGCTTGCATGACTGAATGTGGTTAGAAGGCATCATCTATCCATATGCAGAATAGCCATGTATTTAGAATATATGAATAGCTTTGCATTGTCATGTGTCTCTCTATCTCTCTACGTAGAAGATCGCGAGTGCAGGCGTTGCATAAGCATTCTCCTTCTATTTCTATAGTCATCTCTCTATCTGTCTACATAGAAGATCGCTTCTAGCAGATGTTTCTATAGAATAGAGTTTTGAAGGACATAGTCAAGGATGGCACCAAGGAACCAAGCACTAAAGTTAGGCATCCGTGGCCCAAGTACTGAAGTTGGGCATCAGTGGCCCAAGTAATGAAGTTGGGCATCAGTGGCCCAAATACTGAAGTTGGGCATTAGTGGCCCAAGTGGCCCAAGCACTGGAGTTGAAGTTTGGCATCAATGGCCCAAGTGCATCAGTGGCCCAAATACTGAAGTTGGGCATCAGTGGCCCAAGTGGCCCAAGCACTGGAGTTGAAGTTCGGCATCAGTGGCCCAAGTGGCCCAAGCACTGGAGTTGGGCAACAATGGTCCAAGTACTGGAGTTGGGCAATAGTGGTCCAAGTACTGGAGTTGGGTGTCAGTCGTCCAAATTATGGAATTGGGCACCAAAAGCCCAAATGGTACAGTTGGGCGACTGCATGCCCAAGGCATACCCAGACAAGCAGACCTGATAAGGCGGTCAAGTGGGACCCAGCCACTCATCATTACACGATAAAGTCTGGTACTGGAGGTGGCCGGGCTGACAAATGAAACCGCCTAGTGCATTAACTCCCCACTACTCCCATGTAACAGACTCTCCTATTGTAACCGGTTCCTCACCTCTCTCCTATAAAAGGGGAAACCTCAAGAGAGAAACATATGATACATGAGATGATAGATGAGACACAGAGAAGCTGAGAGTGAGCGTGGGCTTAGAACTCCTATATGTATGAGTCCTGTTCATGTTAGTTACTTCTGTTTCTTATGTTATTTGTTGGTGCCACTTATGTGAGAATACCCGGAGCTTGCATTCTGTTGTTCTTTTGCTTGGTATGATCAGCTGTGGTATGATTAGTGGTATGATTAGCTGTGCTATGAGATAATCACTTGTCTTCTCATTGTGTTACATGTGGTTTTCTAGTTAGTATGGTCTTGTGCTCTATTATGCTCCATGCTTGCTGTTGCTTTCACTCTTACTTCTAAGTGTAGTTTCTAGTGATGATGTGAAGGCTTCCTGGTAAGTGTCTATTATGGTACTGTATTGTGATTTAATGTGCTCATATGCTTACATATTCTCCAGGAGTAGTGCATTTTGCATTCCCTGCACCCACACACTTCATTTCACCACCTAAAGGTGAAAATTTGGCACGCCCGGCGGGACAGGGCTTCTGAAGATTTCCTTTCCCTTGAGAATCACTTAGAATTGAGTACCTTGTTCCTTGAGAAATCACTTAGGGTTGAGTGCCCAGGGCCACCCCTCCGCCCCTTCCTAACCTCTTGGGCGACTACTACTCCTCATTCCCCTTCTTAATTTCTTGAGCGACTACTCCTCCTCCCTCCTCCCTTGGAGTCTTGGGCGACTCTCCTCCTCTTTTTGGCTTCCTAGGTGACCTTCCTCCTCCTCCTTCTTGGCTTCTAGGGCACCTACTCCTCCTCATCCTCTCTTGGCTCTTGGCTTGGGCAACTCCTCCTCCTCCCCTTCTTAATTTTTTCCTCCTTATTCTCCTTCTTGGCTCCTTGGATTTCTACTCCTGCTCCCCCACTGGAGTAACCTCTTCTTGGGCAAAGAATCCTCAGGGGCGACCTCTTCATTGGGGCAATTTCCTCCTTCAGAAGTAGTTCCAAAGATGGTCCATGACCCACACCAGAGCTAGCAAAGAGTAGCAACTAAGCCCTAAGAAGACACCAATCAAGAGCTACCACAGAAGAAGGCCAGATCCTTACCTAACACCCATAAGAAGTTTATTTGTCTCAAGCCTAGTCTCTAGAATAGAAGGGTTAGACGACAAGGCTAAAACTCAAAAGACTTTACCTCAAGACACTCTTCTTAATAAGGCTATGGCAGAGGAACTTTCCACTCTTTTATCAAGAATAAATATTAGATTTTCTTCATTTCATGGTGGTGCTAATGAAGATCCTGAAGATCATGTACGAAGATTTCTTTAAATTTGTAAGAGCAGGGGCTTACAGCAATGACAGGTTGCCTTCCTTGCTCTCTTTCCATCAACTCTTGAAGGACTGGCAGACAAATGGTTCAGCGAGTACGCAGAAAACCATTTCCAAACATGGGAAGCATTGAGGACCGAATTCAGAGACGAATTTTTGCGAGGTAACTCTACAGAAAGAACATTAAATGAACTTGAGAATCTAATCTTGCATATGGGAGAATCATTTTCAGAACTTATGACGCTGGCAAGGTCACTCGTGGCAAGATTGCCGGAACCACCAAGAGATTTCCTTGTCAAGAAGTGGGTTGAGAAGGCCTTGCCGAAATGCACACAACAGAAGCTAAGAGAGCTGTTGAGACCAGATGCCACTTTGAGAGAATTTGAAGCAGCTGCCACAAGGATTGAGGCTGCACGGGTTCATTTCGGAGCACATCCGGGAAAGACTTTCCCCTAAGATGAAGACATGGTGACAGCCTTGAGGAAGGAACTAGAGACCTTAAAGCTTCAAAGAAATCGAGAAGAGGACAAGGGTACTTCGGAAGGTCTCGCTCAAATATGACAAGAGCTTGAAGAACTCAAAACATTAAGGGAGGTAAGAACTGGACTATGGTGTTCTCTCTGTAGTACCCAAGGACACACATCACAAGAATGTCCAAGGAGGCTAACATGCCAGTTTTGTGGCAAGGGTGGCCATGAGGCCAAGGATTGTTATTTTCTAAAGGGTCTTGGAAATCAAACTATGATGCCAGGACAACCTCGAGTAGCTCAATGGGTAGGAGTGGCTTAGTCCTCCTTGTTGGGATAGCCACCCTTACCATCCACTACAACACCTCCTGTAACAACTTTTTACACCAATCAAGGACCTCAACGGCAAGAAGGTAGGCCTCGTCAGAATCGACCACCTAGGCCTATAATGTGTTACAAATGTGGGGAGTATGGACACTTCCAAAGTAAGTGTTCACTTCCTGAGGATGCCCCACCATGCAAAAATTGTCCTGAAACAAGGGATCATTACACGAAGGACTGCCCAAAGTCAATGCCGTCTACAAGCACACCAGGTAACTCTTGCCCCCTACATATGATCACAATATCTAATGATAAGGGCAATATAGGCTCCCCAAGCGCCCGAGTAGTCCAACTTGAGGAACTTCCCGGAGTAATGACTAGGGCACAAAAACAGAAGGCAGCTTTGAAAGATGCTGCAAAAGAAGCAACAGATTCATCAAAGGACAAGGGAAAAAGGACCATGGAGCATGAACCTTCTCAGGGAACCAACCACCACCAAAACAAGGAGAAAATCTCACTAGGAAGAGTAGGAAGACATGAAGATAGTAATGAGCAAGTTATTGACAAAGCTTATGCAGTATCTAAGGAGGACCTAAGGTACTTCCAAAATGGGCCTACTTCAAGGAACAACCAAGAAGGCTTTCTCACTGCAGTTCACGTCTTGCAAAGCACTTGCCAACATGTATCTCTATATAACTTGTTAGCCATGAGTCTTGAATTCAGAGGAGAGGTGATGGCTGCCATAAATGGGTTAGACCCTGGCACCATATTAAGTGGCGGGCAAGGTTTCACTTCTCTAATTTCCCAACAAATACCTGTACCCTCAACTTATAGCTCAGAACCATCTAGGATGGCACCTCTCACTGATTACAAGAGTCCTAGAATAACTATAAGTATCAAGGGAACTCCTTTGGTAGGAGTGATAGTTGATGGGGGATCCGGTATTAATCTGATGCCTGAGTACACAATGACATTGCTAAATCTGAAACCAACTAAAGATGCTCATTTTACAGTATCATTGGCAGAACAATGCAAGGTAAGCCCACTAGGCATAGTGAAAAAGGTTGAAGTCATCATCCATAAGCTGAAATTTGTGTTGGATTTTGTGGTAATAACACTCCCAAAGGTGAAGGGAGGATTTCCTCTTTTGATAGGAAGGCCATGGCTACACCACATTAAAGCTGTACATGACTGGGGTAGTGACACCTTATGGGTGGCCGGACCAGACAGGGTGATGAGACAACTTCAGATGGAAGGAGGAACAGATGAAGCCCTAGGTACTTCTCAAGTTGTTCTACATCCAGAGCAGAGTGCAGAGGAAGACAAAGAAAATAACAATGAAGAAGAGGAACAACAAATTATACTAGAAGGAGCAACCATTTGGGCCACACCTCCTCCACCATGGGTTCTGGAAAATCAAGAAGTATCAGCTTCTTCTCCTCCCTGGGCATCTCCACCTCCTAATCAAAATTGGGCGACTCCACCTCCACCTCCAAATAATTGGGCGACTCCACCTCCCATTTGGGCGCCTCCTCCACCTCCCACCAGTTGGGCGACTCCACCTCCTAGTCCAAGCTGGGCGCCTCCACCCCCAAGTAGCTGGGCCACTCCAGAGGCTTGGGCTCCATTCTCTGCTCAAAAACCCCCACATTGGCCACCTGAATGGGCAGCTTATCCTCCACCTTGGGCTACCCCTACAATTGGCTAGGTGGCCCAATGGGCATCTGGAAAGCCTCACACAGAGCCATATAAGACAACATCACATGACATCAAGGAAGAAGCTGATGTAGGAGAAGAAATATCCAATGAAGATGTAGGTGACATCATGGATTGGATTGAGGAGACCAACAATGTTTCATGCTTCACAGTAGCAATCATGGAAAGAGAAGAAGAGGAATCTACTGTCGTGGAGTCTGTGGTATTAGGAGAGCCAGCCAAAGATTTTTGAAGAGGTAAAATTCTAAAGGGAGTTGAAAGAAAAGAAAGGACTGAATCAAGCCAAACAGAAGAAGAACTAGTGGAAAGCATTTTTCCATTGGCGGAAGTTCCAGTAGGATGGACACAGGAAAAGACCCAAGAAATCACTATCAATGACAGTCCAGCATTCACCAAGCAGATGTTGTTCAAAGACGAGGAAGAGGCAATTTTGGAGCCAGTTAAAGAAGTCAACTTAGGGGAAGAAGAAAATCCACAAAATCTTCTACTGGCAAGTTGGTTGTGGGACCACCCTCTTCTGCTCATAGAGGTAATAACATTCATGAAAAATTTTAAAGATATATTTGCATGGAGTTACAAGGATTTGACAGGGATACCAAAAGAACTCGGAATACACACTATTCCTCTAGTGGCAGAAGCTCAGCCAATTAGAGGGAAGATGTATAGGTTAAATCTGAAATATGCAGAAGCAGTAAAAAAGGAAATCTAGAAAATGGAGGAAGCAAGTATCATAGTCCCAGTGGAGCATTCAGAATGGTTGTCCTCTATGGTTATAGCACCTAAGAAGCAACCTAATAAAATCAGGGTTTGTGTGGATTTTCGAGCATTAAATAAGGTAACCATACTTGACGTGTTTCCCACCCCTTTTTCTGAACAAGTGATTGAAGATGTGGCAGGGCATATGCTATACAGTTTCATGGATGGTTTCAGTGGATACAATCAACTCGAAATACATCCTGAAGATCAACCAAAAACAGCCTTTGTAACTCCTTGGGGAACCTATATCTACACCAAAATGGCTTTCGGCCTTAGAAATGCACCAACCACTTTTAATATAACAGTGTATCTCATCTTCAACAAGTTGCTCCTAAAATTCTTAAGAATTTTTATGGATGACTTTTCAGCCTTCTCTGGAGCAGCCTGCACCACTGTAGTAGAGAATGTGCCAGAACATTTGAAGCAATTAGAACAAGTGTTCCAGCGTTGCAGAGAAACAGGTTTGAAACTTAACCCTAACAAATGTCATTTTTTGGTAACCCAAGGTACCTTGTTAGGGCATGTGGTCTCTGCAAAAGGGATGACTCCAGATCCAGATAAGGTAATGTCAATTCTCAAGCTTCCAAGACCTATAAATGCTAAAGAGGTCCAAAGCTTTCTCGGGCACACAGGATATCACCACAAGTTTATACGCATGTATGCCGAGGCAGCACGACCACTTTCACGACTTACAAGCAAAAGTTTTCCTTTTCAATGGTTTGAAGAAGAGGAGTCAGCATTTACTTATCTAAAACAAAGGTTGGCATCTGCACCCATACTCATCTCACCAAATTGGTCCAAGACATTCCACGTGCATGTAGATGCAAGTTTGTATGCAGTAGGATCTATACTGACTCAACCAAGCGAGGTACACCAATTAGATCAACCCATTCATTACGCGAGTAGACTCCTCTCAAAAGCAGAAAAGAACTATAGCACCACAGAAAGAGAAGCATTGGCTATTGTATTTGCCCTCAAGAAATTCAGGCACTATTTATTAGGCACTACATTCACAGTAATTACGGACCATCAAGCTTTAAAATATTTGTTGAATAAGCCACAAGTTACAGGAAGAGTATGGAGATGGTTGCTTCTTCCAAGAATTTGATTTTGAAATTGTACAGAGAAGCGGTAGGCAGCATGTCATGGCAGACCATCTCTCTCGCATTAGGCATCCAAGACAAGCAACAAAGGGGGTAGAAGATGATTTCCCAGACAACCAAATCTACAAGGTAAATATAGCACCTACATGGTATGATGATTTAATTCTCCTTCTAGGGAAAGGCCAATTTCATACTGGGTCTACTCCATTGGAAAAGCGTAGACTCCTCCTAAAAAGTAAGAATTTCATGATGGCAAAAGATACCCTCTATAAGGTTGGCCCTGATGGGATGTATAGAAGGTGTCTTCAACCACATGAAACAGAAAGTGTTCTTCAGTTGGCACATGAAGGAAAGTCTAGTGGTCATTTTCCTGGGCATATCACTGCACTCAAGATACTCCAAAGTGGCCTATGGTGGCCATATCTCTTCAGAGATGGCACTAAGTTTGCCAAGGCATGTGATGTTTGTCAACGATGTGCGCCCAAACCAACACGACAAAGGAACCAACCTCTTTATATCTTTGTAGCTTGGCAACCATTTGAGCATTGGGGAATAGACTTTGCTGGCCCTATTTTCCCAGTAGCACAAGGTTCAGGTGCAAAGTATCTTTTAATAGCAACCGATTATGCTACTAAGTGGGCTGAAGTTATAGCCAATAAGGAGTGTATTGCTGAAATGGTAGCCAACTTCTTGTATAATTACATCTTTTGCAGATATGGATGCCTAATAGAGGTCACAACAGATCAAGGATCCCATTTCATCAACAAGGTGCTAACTTTGATTTTTGAAAAGTATCAAATATTCCATAATAAGTCCTGTGCCTACTACCCAAGGGTGAATGGGCAAGCAGAGAGCACAAATAAGGTCCTCATGCTCCTACTAAGAAAAACATGCTTACAGTTTCCTAATACATGGGGCCAAGCATATCTTGGAACCTTGTGGGCATACAGAACCTCTTTCAAAGCCATAACAGGTCATACTCCATTTGAACTATTGTATGGAATACAAGCAATTGCTCCTTTTGAGTTCTTGCATGGCTCCAACCGCGTGGGAACCAATCGAATTCCTAGATTTACTAGCGCTCTCTCAACCAACAGAGTGAGGCTACAACTTCTAGAAGAAAAGAGAAAGATAGACAATGATACTCTAGTGACAGTACAGGAAAAAAGAAAATAGGATCATGATGCACACCTCTGGAAATAAAAAATTAAGGAAGGGAGCTTAGTTTTGTTGTACCATCCGTGCCTATTTGAGAAGAAGGCTAAGAAGAAGCTGATGCCAAGATGGAACGGACCTTTTAGGGTCATACACACACTTCCAAAAGGAGTAGTACAAATATCCACATTGATAGACACAATCCTTCCCTTGGTCAATGAATCTAAGCTAAAACCCTATGTGGAAAAATAGAGAAGAGAGTATTTGCCCTTGTATATAATGTACATACCTGTATGTTGTTCCCAGTTAGCTTTTTTCATTTCCGAATTTAGATATTGGGCTTTTCTCATCTGTCTTCTTCACATAACTTATTTATCTACTCGCACTTTCCTCTCATAGGCTTAGGCTTCAAACTGTTTAATCTTGTTCTATCTCTTATCACCAAGGTTCTATTCCCTTTTCCTTCTATGGCCACCTCTCTAAGCCAAGATCTCTAGGCCAAGAATAATATCGATCATCTCTGACCCTCCTCCAAGATCTACTTTAGGCGACCCTCCTCCAAAGTGCCTTGGAATGGTCCTAGTAACCAGTTGGGCGACCCTCCTCCAAAGTGGCTTGCCCAAGGCGACACTCCTCCTAGTGGCCAAGCTAGCGACCCTCCTCCTTTTCTACTCCTATAAATAATGGGCGACCCTCCTATCCACCTCTTCTCAAAGTGGGCGACCCCCTCCCTTTCAACCATGTGGGCGACCCTCACCCAAGGCGACACTCCTCCATTATTCTACATGGCAAACCTCCTCCAAGGCCCACTTTGGGCGACCATCTTCCGAATCCACCCTTGGGCGACCCTCCTCCAAATCTACATTAGGTGACCCTCTTCCAAGATGCATCCTTGGGAGACCCTCACACAAGGCGACACTCCTCCTAGTGGCCACATCTTCTCGAAGTGGGCGACCCTCACCCAAGGCGACACTCCTCCATTATTCTACATGGCGACCCTCCTCCAAGGCCCACTTTGGGCACCATCCTCAAATATGGGCGACCCCCCTCCAAGGCCCACCTTGGGCGACCATCCTCCAGAATCCATCATCGGCGACCTTCCTCCAAGGCCCACTTTGGGCGACCATCCTCCAAATCCCTTTATGACCTTTACCCAACACCTCTATGACCTCTAGGGGCGACCCTTCCATTTTCAACCTCCTTTTCAACCTCAATATCCACTTCGGCGAACCATCCTCTCAATATCTCTATGACCTATATGGGCGAGCCTCCTCTCACTCATTTCCATGGCCAATGGGGCGACTCAATGTGCCAACCCGAGCGACCTCTTCCACTCAACCTATTCTTTTGAATATCTCCTCCATCTCAAGCAAGAATCTGGCAACTCCTAGTCCTTCCATCTTGACAACCTCAGTGTGCCCACTTGGGCAACCCTCAGGCCTTATGCTAAGACAGGCAAACCCCTCCAATCGGCTTACCCCCTCCAATCGGCTTAGATAAGGTGATACCCTCCCTCTCCTCCTTCTTAGCTTTTATTTGATACACCTATTATCCTTCTCATTCTCGCCAACAACTTCTCCACCTTCTTAGCTTTTATTTGATACACCTATTATCCTTCTCATTCTCGCCAACAACTTCTCCACCTTAAGCAAGACCCGAAATTGAGTCACTCTTCAGCCTAGCTTCCTACCTCCCAATTGGGCGAGCCTCCTCCTAACCACCTACAGGAATACTTGGGTGACCCTCCTCCCCTTCTCCTACCTGAACACCAACTTGGCAACCTCTTCGGTTGAAGAACCTCCTCACACCTCTACCATATTGGCCTAGGGCAGCCCTACCCTCCAATTTCCCCATGAGGCGACCCTCCTCCTACCTTCCAATTTCCTAGTAAGACAACCAAAAGCCTAATCTCATCTTAGATGACCATTGCCTGGCGAACCTTCTCTCAATTCCCCAAATAAGGCGACCCTTTCCCCTTAGACGTCTTGTCTAACCCTATCCCATGCGAGGGCAACTTTAATTATCACCGATCATGGACATCATCCAAAAATCGCATCGGCTCATACACACACACCTGGTATCTCTCACGCACACACCTGGTAGCTTCATACGCACTCGGCCAGATTCGAACCCCCGATCTTCAGAAGCCGACTCAGCCACATCCACATCCACTAAGCTTCAGATGCACTCAGTCCACCTTAATCACTCCATCGAATTCACCACCCATCTCTTACGCACGTTACAGCTCTTCTTCTGCCTGCGGGGACCATCGAATTCAAGTCAGCGCACACACCAAGCATCCAAATATCATCAGCTCTCAGAAACAACACCTGGTAGCTTCGAAGAACTCGGTCCAGCTCATTCAATCATCGAATTTAGGATAGTCACATCAGCAACGCTTTCAAGCTCCTTCATCTTGTCCTCCAATTCATCTGCTTCATAACTAGCTGCGCCAGTCACATCAGCAGAGGCCATTCTTCAGAATTAAGAAGCCACCCGCTCAGAATCAAACTCAAGAAGCCACCCACCTCAGGAAGAAACTCAACGACAACAATCAAAATACTCCGAGAAGTCATCCGTCCTCCGCACCAGCGATTTTAGTTTCTACAGTGAACATGGCATCATCCTCTGTCAAAATAGAGGAAACATTCTCTGAATTTAAAACTGACACTGAAAGTGCATTGGGGCAATCATCTGACGATTCGAGTGATTCACTTTATGTGGTCTCTGAGGAGAATCCCTCAGAGTCAAAGTCACTGGAAGAAGAAAATCAGTAGGAGGGATGCACAACTCCAGCAACAAATATTCAACCAGATATTCCAAATATTCACCAGGACTCGGCTACATCTTCCACCAAATGTGGCAAATGTGGCCACAACCACAGAGATCCTCATCTCCATTCCTGGCGAAATCACCTTGAAACTAGACTTAAGCATCTGTGGTAAGCTACAGAATTCATCTACTTTACAAGAATTAAAGAATATGGGTTTACTCACCATTGCAAGTGCCAAGCTTCCCTCACTTAGTGACCCTCAAGCCGGTGGGATGGAGATCTTGACACTCTTCAAGTCCTTCCCCTCTCTTTCTGGAGGAAGAATTACCAAAGAGAAGCTCGCTCTCATGTTGGGAACCCAAGAAATTCCAGAATCTAAGAAAGAAGGCAGCTATGTAGAGTTAGCCATTCCAGACATATTGCAGACATGTACCACTAGCTTCTCCACTCCCACTTGTAGCCAGGTAATGATGCAGAGGCTCCTATTATTCAAAGCATTTTTTCTCTTGAAGGACAATTTGCATTTCACGGATGTGAAAATATGTGAACCTCTTCTTTGCTTTGCCCAAGCAAAGCCCTACCCGTATCATAAAATTCTACTTCAATCACTGGCAGAACGAAAGAAGAGGTATGGGCAGCAAGTAGGCAAAAAGGCTCTCACATTCAAAGTGGTAGGTGGCCATATCATGTTGTACATCTACAGGTATTTTGCCGCCCTCCATTCAAAAGACGTATCACGCCCACCCTCATCAAAAGATCCGCAGATGGCGCACCCTCGCAAAAAGAGAAGAGCAAAGATTCAAAAGGATTCCCGTGAGCTCCTTGACAGGCTTCCAATCGACCAACAAGGTTATGCTAGAACATCCAAGAAGGTACGCACATCAGCCAACACTCCCTTTCCACCAATCAAGTTAGTACCCACTTCATCCGAAAAACCTTCTTCTTCCACTCAATCCCCTCCACCTTCACAAACCACCCACACTTCACCCGTACCTACTACACCCATTGCCCCACCTCATTCCAACCCAACTCCACCGCCCGCTTCCTCCATGACCACTCACATTACCATTGATTCCCCCAGAGATCCGATTCATCTCCAATTCCCACCATGTCCCACCCCACCGCCTTCCCCTCCACAACCCACACCACCCCGCTCCCCATCTCCCTAGCCACCATCTCATCCACCTTCGCCCCCACCACCACCATCAATACCTATTCCTCCGACTCACACACCACCCCCTCCTACACTACCTCACACCTCCATTCACCCACCCCCCTTCGATATACTACCTTTCCCCCCACCATTTCGATTCTCTCCTTCTCGCCACAACCCTCCGACAGATTTACCTCCGCAACCCCTTCTTGATGCATCTAGTGTAGAGAAGCTCTCCACGAATGAGAAATACAAGAAACATGTATGGCCACTAGTTCCTAATCACTTACAAGATATATGCCAAATGGATGTAGCAAAAAACAGATTTGTTGAGATTTCTAACAAATTGATGGAAGACAGGCAGGTGTGTATGAATTTAGAGAATCAGCTGAGCCATTATACTCACATGTTGAGTGAAGAATTTCTGCGTGTAAGTCTCATCAACAAAGAACTGTACATGCAGATAGCAGAAATTTCTACTCACTGCAAGACGACACGAATACTTGAAGACAAGGTAAAAAACTTGGAAGCATTTTTGCAGGATGAAGAAAAAAGGACCAAAAGATTGAAGGCTGAAAACAAAGAATTAAAATCAGAAAATATGAACCTCTTGGCTGAAAATGCAACTCTAAAGAAACAAAAAGATGCACTAAAATCCAAATTTAGTGCATTAAAGGCTCTGCTCACATCATCTGACACTGAAGATCTCACTCCAACACAAGGAGAAACCAATCAAGAAGCTACTGAAGACCAGCAGAACAGTTCAGCTGAACATCATAGGCCTGGGAAGGAGCCTGCATGTGACTAGTCTCACTGTGAATAGTCTCATAGTTTTCTAGTATTTTATTTTTGCACAGTGTCATAGTGTAATTTTGCTACAGTTGTATAACTTTTGGACAATTATTTGGTACCAGCATAGCTCATAGTTCTTTTTTGCAGCTAATGATGTATTTCTCAATTTTCTATCTGAAATTATCTGATGTAATCTTTCCAAACCTCATTTATGTATTTTTCCCTACTCTCCCTTATCTCTCCGAGACGGAGAGACACTAGTGGCGGGCAACCTGTAGAATAAATTTTTGAAGGACAGAGTCAAGGATGGCACCAAGGAACCAAGCACTAAAGTTGGGCATCAGTGGCCCAAGTACTGAAGTTGGGCATCAGTGGCCCAAGTACTGAAGTTGGGCATCAGTGGCCCAAATACTGAAGTTGGGCATCAGTGGCCCAAGTGGCCCAAGCACTAGAGTTGAAGTTTGGCATCAGTGGCCCAAGTGCATCAGTGGCCCAAATACTAAAGTTGGGCATCAGTGGCCCAAGTGGCCCAAGCACTGGAGTTGAAGTTCGACATCAGTGGCCCAAGTGGCCCAAGTGGCCCAAACACTGGAGTTGGGCGACAATGGTCCAAGTACTGGAGTTGGGCGTCAGTCGTCCAAATTATGGAATTGGGCACTAGAAGCCCAAATGGTATAGTTGGGCAACTGCATGCCCAAGGCATGCCCAAACAAGCAGACCTGATAAGGCGGCCAAGTGGGACCCAGCCACTCATCATTACACGACAAAGTCTGGTACTGGAGGCGGCCGAGCTGACAAATGAAACCGCCTAGTGCATTAACTCCCCACTACTCCCATGTAACAGACTCTCCTATTGTAACCCGTTCCTCACCTCTCTCCTATAAAAGGGGAAACCTCAAGAGAGAAACATATGATACATGAGATGATAGATGAGACACAAAGAAGCTGAGAGTGAGCGTGGGCTTAGAACTCCTAGATGTATGAGTCCTGTTCATGTTAGTTACTTCTGCTTCTTATGTTATTTGTTGGTGCCACTTATGTGAGAATACCTGGAGTTTGCATTCTGTTGTTCTTTTGCTTGGTATGATCAGCTGTGGTATGATTAATGGTATGATTAGCTGTGGTATGAGATAATCACTTGTCTTCTCATTGTGTTACATGTGGTTTTCTAGTTAGTATGGTCCTGTGCTCTATTATGCTCCATGCTTGTTGTTGCTTTGACTCTTACTTCTAAGTGTAGTTTCTAGTGATGATGTGAAGGCTTCATGATAAGTGTCTATTATGGTACTGTATTGTGATTTAATGTGCTCATATGCTTACATATTCTCTAGGAGTAGTGCATTTTTCATTCCCTGCACCCACACACTTCATTTCACCACCTATAGTTGCCTCAGCTTACTTCACAATTGGACTCTCTCTCTATTGAATAAACCTTTGGTAGTTTATTTTGCTGACAAAATACACTAGCCGACAACCCATCCATCTCATTGTGCAAGCATATTTCCTTCGCCAGATGATTCTTCAGTCTCTCTAAGATGATACCTTAATTTCCTTGTCGTCATAGTCTCATTTTCTCTTTCATCCTTGCTTTCTGTCCTCACTCTCTGTCTATTACAATTGTTGCACCTGTGATTCGCTTGCCGCTTGATCTCAGATGAAGGAGGATGTTAGGCAGGGAATGCGCCACTTGCTGCATGGTCTTCAATAGAATTCAGGAGGTATAAAATAAACTACTTTCTTGAAACAGTTATGGTTGTGCATACGACCTTGCAACTCATAGTTATCCATGATGACTCACGCAACTGTTGCACACGTTTATTCTTGCAATATCTCCCTGATCATGGACTAGCGAAACAGATGCAGACAGTGCGATAGAGGATGTAGTAGACCCTAGCTTTGCTTATTGTACATACTACCTTTGCAAAGTGCTCAAAATCATTGTTATTCATGTGTACTAAAGAACACTCGTAATCGTGAAAGAGGCTCATGGAGATGGCGTTCTTGATTTTTGCAGAAAGAAAGTAAGATGTGGGTTTCCAATAAAAAATAAGAGGATGAAAGATCGAAAAGATAATATTAAACATGCATAGATAAGGGATAACAGGTGGGTAATAAATTAGAGTGACTAAAACAAGAACAACAAAAATTGAAGAACATTAAACTTTCTTAATAAAGAGACAAAATAGTGCTAAGAAGCACTTTTATTGAAGAAAATATGAAAGGGGGATACATGTAAATGAAGAAGCTAATGAATGCAAAACTTACAAGAAAATGTTCTCATATCAACACATATGCTCTGATACCATGTTGAAATGAAAAAGGATACTACTTTACTAACATGCATACATCTAAGTTAAGGAGGAAGGAACAAAAGATAACAAAACATGATGAATGAATTAAAGTAGAAAGGGAAATGACTTACCTGAGATGTTCTATGAGCATGGAGACTCCATGAGGAGTGGAAGGGCACTCTTGGCTATGGGCTAGAGTGAATGAGCTTGAGAGGAGTGAAGGGAGGCCTTGCTTATATGGAGTTTGGGAGAATTTTCTTGCATGTTGGATAAATGCACTTACATGAGACTTAAAGTAGCTTTGGACAAAAGGGTGGAGCATGAAACTCTCAACAAATAAAACGTCACCTCTGTAGCATGTGCAAACTCAAGCATGTGTAAGTGTATGGCAACTTTTTCTCACTTCTAGGCTATGAGGTATTCAATTGATAGGTTTGAACATGAAGCTAACCATGTTTCAAGGAAAAAAAAACTTTTGGTGTGTAGCGACTTACAATATCATAGACCTGGTGTTGCACGTTAGTACGAACCTATTCCATTCATTCTTTTTGGTCATGGTGTTCACGAAGAGCTTCACTTAGTCAATGTGCTTAACTTAACCTTAGTGGGGTTGGACTGATATGCTCAGAAGACCGCTTGAATTTGAAATTGGAAATCAAGACTAGCTTGTGGAGTGAATGCACACATAGAATACGGGTGCCTAAATTTCACAATAATAACACATACAAACAAGTGCCGGTATAGATAAGCATTCTCTATTTATTTAAAATTTGATAATCTGTGATAGTTTGTCTAAGTGTAATATATGGCCTGGCGTTGTGTAGAATCCATGAAAAATGGAAATTTCATATATGAATCTATTGTGTAAAGAAACGCATGTTTCATTTTTCTATTTCAAGAGAACATCGAGATCATCTCTGTCAATATATATAGTCTCGAGTCTTGACTCTCCAGATCAATATAGTCTCATGGACATGTCACGTCATCTTATCTGTTCATACAATTAGGATCTAAGAAAGCCAATTCCTTACTCTCTTGAGTCTCCATCCTACTGTGTGTGCAGGAGTGAATTTGAGATATTTGAAATGCACAACCTCTAGATCGTTGCCCACAACAGAATTCCGAAGAGTCTCTATGATGTGAAATTACAAGGATGGCCACATTAGAAGCCACGGCATCCCCTAGTTTTTTGTGATGCCCACGGTTAGGCATCAAATTTGGGGCTGATTGCATCCGACAAATTAGATATGCTCTACAAGAATATTAATAATAATAATAGTTTTTCACGTATATTTGGTTTAAAAAAATGTCTTTCAGAAATGATTTATTATACTCGTTAGTTAGAAAAAATAAAACACAAAATCGATCTTCTTCACTTGTTCATGGACCATACGCACATCTTCTAAGGTTCAATCTGACCTGTGCTCTCTACTTCATCATTGACAACTCAACCCACACCATAGCCCATTCAACCCCCATTTCTGCGTACTTCTTCAACTCAATCTTCACCAACGAAGCATGCTTCACCAATGAAACATGGATACTTCCCATACTAGGGACAAATTCTGAAGTCCATCTGTGAATTACATCAAGTGCAAATAAACAAATTAGAATCACGCAAAACGTCTATGGATTGCATTAACCTTCTTGCATACGCTTCTCTTACCCAAGATTTTCCTATACGGTTCGATGCCTGCATGCAGTACTTTCCGATATTTTGTGATGATGTGGCAGGTACCAGGCTGTACGTCTAAGAAATTACAATTCTATGGCCATTTTGAGACCCTAATTTGTCGCTTTGTATTCAAAGCCATTTGATGTAAATCTTGTCACATTTGGAGCCGCTTCTAAAGCTATCCGAAATGTCACAATCCAACGATGAGTGAGCGATAAGAATAAGTTGTGAAGAGTCTACGTGAGGGGGAAGTACTCTTAATGTTGCTTCAGGGTTGCAAAATCCACGATGGTATGATGAAGTTGGGCTTGCCCCAACAATCTCCCCCTTTAGCCAAACATATTTCAATGTATTTCTCCTGAATTCAACCCTCAAGTTGATTCCATGGATAGATCAACTCAACATGCTAGTATCTTGGCTGGTATAATGCTTGTTAGAGTTGTTTTCTATTTGTTGGTTTGTTTTTTCGAATTTTTCAAAATTTCGTACTATGCAGTGGTTTCACTGTACTTACTGTACTCATTGTAGCCCCTATGCTCACTGTGCTCACTATACTCACTGTACTCACTATGCTCATTGTACTCACTATACCCCTTATGCTCATTATACCCCCTTTTGATCATGAGATATTTATTTTTTGGCTTGTTAGAGATAGAAAGACAAAGAGTTGGTAAAATTGGAAAGAGCTTGCAAAAAAAGCCTTTCGAATAGTGATCCCAAGAGAAAAGGTGTGCCCAAAATCAAATGGGCCATCTGTGCCATAATAAAAAAGATTCTCGTGCTTTTGGCATTTTGGACATGGAGGGAATGACAAATAAGATGGATATCAAGTGCATGATCAAAGTATGGTCCAAATAGAAAGCTTCTTGGGTGAAATTGATTCTTAGAAATACTTCTTCTTTTATGTTGCGGGGCATCCTAGGTGGAAGGGGCATGATCTACTCACTTTGTTGCTTTCTCCATTTCCTATGATCCCCAGAGGTTCAAACTTAATTTGCTCCTTTTGGAAGAGTTGCAAGACGAGGAAATTGTATGTAAAGGTCAATGAAGTTTGGAAGTGGGCAGCAAAGAACCAACAAAGGGAAAAGAAGCTATGGAACAAAGGCTTTTGTATGTGCAAACATCTATGGAACCAAGAGACAAGACACTCAGAGAATTCAAAGGTTTGCCTCCTCCTTGGTCATGATTGAAGGGTTAAGATGGATCAACGGTAACAAATTGGATAAGGTGATAAGTACCAAGAAGCATCGAAACTTTCATGTCTCCCTTAACTGAAGATGGCGCCTGAACTGGCCTATATCAAATGGCAATTTAGGTTCATGAACCTATGGCACCCTCGCATTGGGAACAAAAAATTGATTCTTATGTGGAAATTTTTTTCACAAGAGGATTCGGACTAATTTCAAAGCTAACAAAATATGTGGGTCCCCTCAATGTTGTAAGCCTTGTTGTAGTAGTAGAGAAGACGTTGATCACCTCCTCTTTTTTTGCCCTAACAATCACTCAGTCTAGTAGGTGCTTGTCATGACCTTGAGTTTATAGAGTCAAATCAACTGGATGCAAGCGTTACTTGGAGAAGTGACTTAGTACTCTTGTGCCTTGTGAATGCTATCAAGGCGGAAGCACTTTCAAAGATATGGAAAGAAAGATGTGCAACGAACTTTGATGGCCATCGAAAGGAATTGTCGATTGATAAATCCATGGGCCAATTAGGCAAAATGATTTTTAATTGTAAGAAGTCCCCTCCCTTTAGACACCATAGGACTTTTGTCTTGTAGAATAACAAAATTAAAAATAAGTGGACATCCCATGACAATGATGAGAAGATCATGAACCAACTCTATAACTCCCTCTAAAACATTGATTTCTTTCCGACTCTAGGCCATTACCACTCTAGCACCTTTGGGTCATCCTACCCCCGCTTTGTCGGACATGGGGATCCCTTGAGCACTACGTCCATTCATTGAACAATTGTTTTTTTTTTTTAACTCAAGTTAGGGGCACGTGGTGATCATGAGACCTTCCATGACTTGAATTAAATTCACAAACGCTTCCTCTCCTTTTACACAATTCATGCATGTTGTTGTCATATGTTGTATATAGATGTTGCGCAATTCATTGCTCACAAAGGTTTTTCTGTAATGTATAAGAACAAGGTCATTAACGTTTGTGTTGAGGCATGATCGATGGAAAGTACGGAGCAGGTACATAAAAATGTTGTGATGAGGCAGCGTAGATGGGAAGGAAGGAGAGCAAGCATATGAATTCAGCACTCCATAGGAGGAAGGCAAGCACAGAACTTCAGCGCTGCAAACGAACTCCCCACCAAGAGAATACATATAAATTAACATTTAACGTAAATAGAAGCAAGAACACGAGTTCAGCGCTGCATATGAAGGCCACGAATTCAGCACACGCTGCTGCATATGAATTGAACACCAAGAGAATACATGAGCAGTGACCGCGACGCCAAAAAAGAGCAGCCTGACATTCAGTTCGGTTCGTCCAATTCTTCATCGTACAGGTCATCCAAATGAGTTTTTCATCGAGTTGAAAGTTTTCTTGACACATTATATTCTGTTAATATGTAAAGAGCTCACTTTTCTAAAGGTGCTCCACATTTGTGTGATTAAGCTGGTGCACAAAAAAGATCTAAAATGACTTGATCAATGGGAAACCTATTACTTAAACTTTACCTTTAAAATCTTTGTCTTTTCATTGGCTAAAAGGATAAGTCCAATTATCGACCATATTATTCTCTCAGAGAAGGGTTTCATTAAAGAGGATATGTCCACGATGCTATTATTACTCTTTGGGAGGGTATGGACTATGCTAGAGAATTGAAATAGGACTTCTTTTTTCCAAAGTGGATTTTGATAGAGCTTATGATAGGATAGAGTGGAACTTCCCCCTCCAATCCTTGCATGATATTGGGGCCAGTAGGAATTTTATCAAATATGTGAGTGTTCTTTTTTGTCAAGGCTTTCTCTAGAGTCTCCTGTAGTGGTGTTATCTCAAAACTCTTTAGGTTGCTTAGATCTATAAGATAGTGATATCCCATTTCTCCCTCATTTTGTCATTGCTAGTGATGCCTTAGGATGGTTAGTCAATGATGCTATGTTGAAAGAGAATATTAAAGACATTTCTATCCCTAATGCTCCTTTCACCCTTTGTCTTCAAATGTTTGTTGATGACAACAATGCTATGTTGAAAGAGACTATTAAAGGCATTTCTATCCCTAATGCTCCTTTCACCTTTTGTCTTCAAATGTTTGTTGATGAAACAAACATGTCCACCAATGATAATGAGAGATCTACCACCACCTTTTGGAGGCAATGCCAATGGTAGTGCTTCACTCATAAATTTTTCATAGTATATGAACTTATATAACCCATGACATAAAATTCTAGAAGCAATGATAACATCATCATTCGAGAGATCATGAACTATGCATCTATTGTGAAACAATTTGACAACAAAGACAATCTTGGAAAGTGTTGAAACTCCTAATAGGTTTTTCTTGGTCCAACATATAAGACATGTGACATTGTAAAAGAATTACCATTTGCAGAACTCACTATGATCCTTTGAAATCCCATTACAAGATGAGAGGAGTTGTTAGCACATTTGAATAGTCACTATAGGGGAAGGATCAAGTGAAATGAACAAACTATGCCATGAGGCAATATGTTTGGTTGCACCACCATGAAAGTACCAAACACCTGAGTCTATTGCAGACATAAATTGCTCATAAGAAGATGCATCATAGTTTCAAATAGTAGTAAATGCCCATTTTTCATTCTCAACAAGATTAGCATAGTTGGTTTTAGATTTGTAGAAACCTCTTCAACAACCATTCCGACCTCTTTCTTCTTTGCCTCCTTTGTAGCTACTTTAAGACAAATCCTTATGACATGATCATTTACCTTATATGTTGGAGCAAGACAATCATTAGCTGATGATTACAAAGAGGATTGAAGAATGAAGAATGAAGAAAAAGATAAAGGATGAAGAATAAAGTGAAGTGAAGGTTCAAAGATAAATGATTTTTAAACACATATACATTAACCTTGTAAATAGCTCATATATACTTCGTAATAGTGACAAATCTGGACATATATGCCAATGTATACTTGTATATAGATGTTTCATATGAGAGAGAAGAAAGATAGATGAAGAGGAGATGATTACATGATGAGTAGAGAGTTTGAGTATGATAATTATCCATCATATGCATTTTCAAGAGAATAGAAGTTTTTTCTGAGAATTGCACCTTGATCTTTCTTCAATTTCTCCTTTTGTGCTTAACCAATTGTAAAACTCCTTTTTTATGTGTCTAAGTCCATATTTAATGCATCTATGGTCAAGATTTGAGAGTCTAATCGTAATCAGGTCGAGGAATTGTGAGTAGGAACATTCATATGTGAAAAAGGTGATGAGAGACTTCTAAAATAGGTGCAATCTCGATGATCAAAGAATTGATCAGACCTCAATGTAGAATGTAAATTTTTACACAAGTAACCATTCAAAATCTAGATTGGAACGTAAGCCATCTATGGCTAAAAGCAATTTGATTAAAGAGGTTGTAGATTTAGAGAACCAAGGGTTTAAAGTTGTATTTGTGAAAGTAACCTATAGAGAAATCCTATTTCATATATAGGTTTACTTATTGAAGTAAATCTAAAGTTTTGGAAGGTTTTTTAAAGAACTTTCACTCGGATTAGTTGTGAAAAACCAAGAGAGTGGTATGTCAAAATTTCATCGAAAACTTTAATCATTTCGTCAGTCTATGAGTGAGTTTTGTGAAGCAAACTTTCCTCAGTAAAGCTTGTCTCACAAAAGAGTTAAGTGTTCATAATTTGGTAAAGACTTCCAAAATTGGTGAAACATTTGAGCTATGCTTGACATAGAGGTATTCCAAACTCAAGTATAGCTTGAAGATTAGTCATCTCCATCAGTAGTGTCAGAGCATGTT
Source organism: Ceratopteris richardii (assembly GCA_020310875.1). Lineage (NCBI taxonomy): Eukaryota > Viridiplantae > Streptophyta > Polypodiopsida > Polypodiales > Pteridaceae > Ceratopteris > Ceratopteris richardii. The sequence continues at coordinate 222,096,425 of CM035408.1, forward strand.
CTATCAAAATTGAAGAAAAGCAAGACCTGGACTATTACCACATTCAAGAAGAAGGAATTAGAATCAATATGTGATTACATGACAAAGCTGAAAGGCATTTCTGATTATTTAGGTGTAGTTGATGAAGGCATTGAGGAGGATAAATTGGTAAGAAAAATTCTTACAGGTTTAAGAGGAGATGAGAAGTGGAAGCTTTTTATATTATCAACAAAAATTAAATTGGATCATTTTACTCCTGATTTGAATCAATTAGTAGGTCATATGCTAACCTTTGAGCATTATATCAAAAGGGATATTGATAAGAGTGCAGGTCAAGCAATGTATTCTAAGGATAAGAAGAAGGTTAGCAAAGGAAAGCAACAATCAGTTGAAGATGAAGGCAGTCCAAGTCAAGCAAACTTCTTAAGAGGTGGAGGGATTGGCAGAAATAGAGGAAGAGGCAGAAACAACAAGGATAATGTCAAAGCTTGTTGGATATGTGGTAAGACCAATCATCTAGCTCATGAATGTTGGCATAATAATCAAAGCACTAGTAACTTTAATCAAAATTGCAATCAAAGAGGAAGAGGTGGAAGAAATTAGAGAGGACATTTTAGAGGTAGAGGTGGTAGAAGTTTCTTTGGAAGAAATGGTGGAAGAAGCTTCCAAAACCAATCCTAAAACAACACCTACTACAACTATGCATTAGATTAGAAAGAAGACTCAACTTTAATCATGAATGCAACATGTGAAATTCCAAATGAAGAGCAAAAGGTATTCTACATTGACTCACACTGTAGTAATCACCTGAGTGGGAACATTGCTTTGATGACTAATTTGGAGAATAAGGTAATCAATCATATAGTTCAAACAAGTGACAATACAAAGAACAAGGTGAAGTCTATTGGATCAGTGAAGGCTAAAGATGGAAGTACTCTTTTGAGTAAGGTTCTATATGTTCCTACTATTCCAAAAAATTTGATCAGTGTAGGACAAATTGTAGAAAAAGGTTATGAAGTGAGGTTCACGAAGGATGGATTTTATGTTGAACACCCTAGACCAGGGTATAATCGAATTGTTATAGGGAAGAAAGAAGAAAACCTCTTCACATTTAAGGTACAAGGTAATGTTGGATATGCCACATATGGAAAGAAAAGAATTTTTGAGTTGGACATTTAGCACAAGAGGCTTGGAAACTTTAATTAAAGAGGTATTAAAGAGATGAGAGTATTATCTTTTGCTACACAACAGCATGGCAATGCTGCTGCACCAAGAGACAACACACTCTGCCCAAAAAATTTGTAGGTTTTAGTCGTCGATATAAGCATCAGTATGGGCATCGATATAATCGTTGATAGAAGCACTAGAATTTTACTCGACATACCGGTGCTTATACAGGTGCTTATACAAACAACCAAAACCAGCAGCATTGCCATGCTATTGTGTAGCAAAAGATAATACACTCTACCAAAGAAAAAACCGAGCACATGTAACAATATGTAATCTTATGGAAAACACTCTCATACACAAAAGCGATGAGCATAATGAACCATGAATCATGTACAAAAGTGTGATAAAGAGATATATATTCCATGAATGAACTATGTACAAAAGTGTGGCAAAGCATTGGCATGTATGAGCCAAATACAAAATGTGGCAAAGCACTTCCATATAGTTATCGAATACAAAATTATGGTGCACCATTGCAATATATGAGTGTAATATGAAATCGTGCCAAAACATTTCCATACATATGCTTAGAGGAACCAAAACCTTTATACCTACAGTACTGCAACAAAGCATATGCATAAAATGAGACAAATTGACATGATATTTATAAACAACAACTAAAAACACCAAACCAAGTTTATAAGATCACTACATCGTAGATGCTCCCATGAAATGATCACATCACCTCCCTCGAAGTCCACCAACAATGTAACCAATCCATGGCGCTATCCATAAGCCTCCTCGGTTTGTGTCAAAGGATGAACCATTGCCAAGTCCTGTAATAAATATGCAAAATAGTAGATGAACATACATGACGTGCTTAACCCAAGAAAATTCAATAATTAAAATGATACTTACAAACTCGTAACGCATAGTGTCCTATCCGTCGCTACCCAAATGTGATGGTCCGACCCTATTTAGATGTGTGATCACCACATCTCGCTACTGACAATATGGGTCATGAGTATGTTGTTGCTCATTGTGAATTGATTCCTTCCTTAGCATCTACCCATACAGGCTTTGGTAAGCCTTCTCTGAAAGCATCACGAGCCTCGGGTTGCCGATGGGACATCACCACATGTGACGTGTCCTGAATCCACGCTGACGTGACAATAGGATGCCAAGGTGCTGGTTGATACTCTTCAAATATTGACTCTGTGAGATAATTTTTAGAGTCTTTATCCTATTCACTCCATTTCAATATGACAGAATGTCCAAGCTGTATGGTGCAAAGCTATCATATGCACTGACACATGGACTTTTTGACCACATCCATCAACGGAGCTCCATCACGTATGCGATACATCTTGAAATTGTCATGGTCAGGAGCTCCCCAAGGTGTACCTGGAGATTCCATCTCATCCCATGTGGAGATATTATGATATATATATATATATATATATATATATATATATATATATATATATATATATATATATATATATATATATATATATATATATATATATATATATATAAACCCTAAAAAAACCTAAAGATCTATTTTTTAGATATTTTTACATATAGTTCAATGTGCAAATTAATATTAATCCTAAAACTTTATTTAAGATATGTTTATGTGTAAAAACCCAAAAATCCTTTTATATATATATATATATATATATATATATATATATATATATATATATATATATATATATATATATATATATATATATATATATATATATATATATATATATATACCCTAAAAATTTAAAGATCAATTTTTTAGATATTTAATTATTTATATTTTACATATTTTGATTTTTTCCCTTATGGTTAGATACATTTAAATAGAATATCTACACATTATAGTTTTTTCTATATGTTTACATATATATGACTATAAAATTAATATCAATCCTAAAACTTTCTTTAGGATGTGTTTGTGTGTAAGAAGCCAAAAATCCTATTTTTTGATATATATCTAATTATATATATACATATATATATATATATATATATATATATATATATATATATATATATATATATATATATATATATATATATATATATATATATATATATATATATATATATATATATATATACCCTAAAAAATCTAGAGAACTATTTTATAAATATTTAATTGTTTATATTTTACATATTTTGATTTTTTCACTAATGTTTACATACGGTTAAATAGAATATTTACACATTATAATGTTTTCACTATTCTTACATATATACGATTATATAAATTAATATTAATCCTAAAACTTTATTTAAGATGTGTTTGTGTGTAAAACCGCAAAAAATCATATTATATATATATATATATATATATATATATATATATATATATATATATATTTATATCTCCTAAAGAATCTAAAGATCTATTTTTTCAATATTTAATTATTTATATTTTACATATTTAGATTTTTTCACTAATGTTTTATACATTTAAATAGAATATTTACACATTATAATTTTTTTCCTATTTCTACATATATATGATTATATAAATTAATATTAATCCTAAAACTTTATGTGCGTATGCAATATATATGTGAGTGTGTATGCATATGTGAGTGTGTATGTATATGTGACTGTGTATGTATATGCATGTGTGCATGCGTACATGTATGTATGTAGGCATATGCATGTGTGTATGCATATGTGTGTGTATGTGTGTATGCATGTGTGTATGCATATGTGTGTGTATGTGTGTGTATGTGTGTATGCATCTGTGTATGTAATATATGTGAGTGTGTAAGTGTGTATATATATGAATGCATGCATATGCATGAAAATGCAAGTTTGTATGTATATATGTATGTGAGCATGTGTATGCATATGTGTGTGTATGTATGTATGCCTATGCATGTGTGTATGTAATATGTATGTTAGGATGTGTATGTATACATATGCATGTGTGTATGTATGTGTGTGTGCAGATGTGTGTGTATGTATGTATGCATATGCATGTGAGTATGCATATATGTGTGTGTATGTATGTGCATGTGTGTATGTAACATTTATGTGAGTGTGTATGTATATATGTGAGTGAGTGTGTATATATATGTGAGTGCATATGTATATGTATATATATGAATGCATGCATATGCATGAATATCCATGTGTGTATGTAATATGTATGTGAGTATGTGTATGCAGGTGTGTGTATGTATGTATGCATATGCATAAGCATGTGTGTATGTAATATGTATGTGAATATGTGTATGTATGCATATGCATGTGTGTATGTATGTGTGTGTGTGCATATGTGTGTGTATGTATGAATGTGTATGCATATGAGTATCATATACGTGTGTGTATGTATATGCATGTGTGTATTTAATATGTATGTGAGTGTGTATGTATATATGTGAGTGAGTGTGTGTATATATATATATATATATATATATATATATATATATATATATATATATATATATATATATATATATATATATATATATATATGTGTGTGTGTGTGTGTGTGTGTGAGTGTGCATGTGTAGATCGGAGAACTTCGGTTTGTACTATGAAACGTGGCTTATAGTCGGTGGCTTTGGGCGAGGTAATGCACCTATCATTGCTTATTGTAGAGCAAAGGATTCAGGCAAAAAACACATGAGGTATTAAGGCCATGCCCACTCATTTCTTGTGTTAGTTGGGGATATAGTGACTACTTCCCTTGGGATACACTGATTGCTCATTCTATGAAGGCTTCATCTAGCCCTTATATTCTAAATTTGGCATTGACATTATGGGCTTAGCTTAGTTAATCCAAACCCTATTTGAAGATGGTGTTTTTTTCATGGGTGCTTTCAAAGGTCGAGTGGCTATTCCCCCTCTCTCCCTCCACCGTCCCTCATCCTGCACACCCCACACTCCCTCACCTCAACCATACCTTCGTCCCTCTCTCCCGTTAATTCTTCTTCTCCATGATAGGAATTTTGTCTTTATTTGGGTCGACCTACACTCATTTTGCAGGCACTATCAAAAGCCTGACTCTTAGCACCAATCTTGCAGTCAATCACTAGCCTCCATTAGGGTCGTTCAGGGTCTTTAATCTTTCTCAATGATGGTTTTGGTTTCAAAACACCAAGCACTCTAATCAAACACTTTTGCACTTTCGAATGCACCTACCTCTCTGCTCCCCGCAACCCAACACCATGACAATTTTCCCGTGCGTCCACAACCCATCATTCTATAAGCATCTCTCTCTCTCTCTCTCTCTCTGTTTGCTGGCCGATTTCAGTGCATTGTTTTATCTCTCTCTCTCTCTCTCTCTCTCTCTCTCTCTCTCTCTCTCTCTCTCTTAGTTCCCCCATCCCGCCACCCCTAGCCCGCAGCCCCCCATCCCACCACCCCCCAATCCGGAGCCCCCCATCCCTCCACACCCCCAGCCCGCGGCCCCCCATCCCCCGACTCCCCCACCTCACTGCTCCCCCACCCCATGGCCCCCCCCCCCCCCTTCGCGCAACAGCCCCCCATCCCGCAAGCACCAGTGACCCCACCCCGGAGCCCCCCTCCATCCCATGGCTCCCCCACCTCACTGCTGCCCCACCCCACAACCCCCATCCCGTAGCCACCCCCACCTCGCATCCCCTTCATCCCGTAGCCCCCAGACTGCAGCCCTCCACGGCCTATCCACCCCACCATCTCCCGCCATCTACGCCACTCTCATGCGCTACCTGGAGGAATTCAATGAGCGTAGATAGCAAGGATTGACAGATTCTTAGTTGGAGAAGTGATTTGTCTTGTTAATTTCGTTAAGGAACGATTCTTCAACCTGCTAACTAGTCACACTAAGGATGTTCTTCGGGGGTAATTTCTTAGAGGAACTATGGCCTTGCTTCACATCATCGAACAAACTTATGCAAAATGCACACGGACCACAAAGTAAAGCAAGAGCTTGTTAAAGCAAAAGCAAGGATTGGTGTGACTTCGATCAATACAAATTGTTTGTGAGCCTTCGAAAATTAAGTATGAACATGGCCAACTTTACACAAGATTTTGGAAATTTTGGGTCACGTGGAACCACATTCTCTGGTTTCACCCCCTCTAGGTTTGTGAGTTGACCAAGAATCAAACTTTGCCTAAAGGTGTTAGACAGAGAACAAGTTTTGAGGTGGCCAATGAAGTTCAAGAGAGGCAAATCTATGAGCATGAAGGCTAGCTATCTAAGCAAGGAGTAACTAGCACCACATAGTGTAGTAATGAGCACTTATAACCATTAATGCCGCAAAGTAAATTGTGAAGGACATTTTGTGGAAGGGCTCACAAATGTACTAATTAAAAGTGCAGATGAAACAAGGGCTTATCAGCATGATGGCAATGGCAAAGATTTACCATTCTCAACAGAAAACAAGGTGTTGGTGATCAAGGGTCTTTGTATAATAGGAGACATCCAACGAAACTGAGTTTATCCCAATCTAAAAGAAACAAATCAAAAGGTGATGCCCATTTGCTGTTATTAAGCTATTATCTCCCGAGAGATGTACGTCCCAATAGGCCATTACCATACTAAGATAGGTTCCACTCAACCATGTTTTCAGTAAAGGTGTCAAGGTGAAAATAAAGACAAAGAGTATTGTTATCAAGTCTTGGAGGTGCAAGAAGCTAAAATTAGTACCTAATTTGAAGAACTTAATTAAAGTTGGTTGTCATAACCATATTTGGCCTACCTCTCCATTTTTGGGAACCACTTTGGTGCATATTCAGTGAACATTGGGATTCAACAAGGTGCTCTTGGCCTCTTGAAGTCTATAAAACAAATATGTCTGGCACTCATTGGGGGACATACATCTTACATCTTAGAAGTTGGAGTCTTTTCTTGGGACATAGTGGGCATATTTTAGCACTAGTATTATACAGAACCATTTACTAGTCTACTCTCTACACTCTTTTGCTACATGCACACTATTGGAGGTCACTCTATGATGAGGATACAGAGCATGGGCTTCCCAGTGGAGTTGGCTAATAGCCCTACAGTGTGATTGAGTGGCTTGGTTCTAATCATTTGGTGAGTCAGTACTATTTCTTTGGAGCAAGTCTTCATCTTTGTGAAATAATTTGGGCACATCTTCATCTTGTTGTGTTTATTGTGTGGGCAAAAAGTTCCTGTATTAATTCTGTTTAGTTTCTAGAATGGCATGCTAGCCCACCCCATTATCTTTTGGAGCAATTCTGCCCCCTGTAATCATTTGTTTGAACTAAGGAGTGGTTTTGTTCTCTACTATTTTTCACTTGTCATTACTCTTCTCTCCATGTTTCTACTATCGAGTGTCTCTATTATCAGTGAATGTATCTGCACATAGGAATGTTAAAGGGTGTACTTCCCTAAAGAGAACCTCCCTTGAGTAGATGGATTGCTCGAAGTGAGTAAGAGTTATTTGCTAGAATTGGATACCCCAATACGTCCTCTATAGTTTGGCATGCTCGGTGGGACCCTTGCATTTCTTTGTGAAGCTTTAGCATAATAAATACTTGTTTGCATTATTCTTTCTTTTGTATCTAGTGAGTGGGTTCATGACCCACACTCGAGCAGATAGGGAGCCTCTTCGTGTACATAGGAGCCTTAAAAAGACATCTTTACCTTCAACTAGTCAACCTAGATCTCTTCTAGCCTCTTTGAATTTATCTATTGATTTGGGTGCGACCCGAGTCTCAAAGGAGAAGCACAAGAGAAAATTAGATTTCTCCTCAGATACATCAAAGGAAACACGAGTGCCAATGGAAGATTTTTCTCATTTACTCTCTAGATAAAATATCAAGTTCCCTACCTTTAAGAGACCGACTTATGAGGATGTTAATGATCACGTGAGGAGATTCATCTCCTTATGCCATGGACAAGGTTTGCAAAATCGAGAGGATGCAATGCTGGTATTGTTCACATCTACATTGGAAGGCCTTGCACACAAATGGTATAGTCAATATGCTGACAACCACTTCACTACATGGGAGGATCTGAAAGCAGCGTTCTCACAGACATTTTGACAAAGCGATTCCTCGAAAAGAGCTCTAGATCAACTAGAGAACCTAACCGGTGAATCCTTTCACGAACTTCAAACTAGCAAAAAGGCACTTATTTCACATTTGCCACATGCCCCATGTGATTTCCTAGTAAAGAAATGGATAGAAAAAGCTTTGCCCATGACATCTCAGGATAAGCTTCATGAATCTCTTAGATTGGATGCAATGCTTCATGATTTTGTTGTAGTTGCATCACACATTGAGGAAGCTAGACTACACTTTGAAGGGAAGGCCCAACCAAATTATGCATCAGACTTAGATCCTATCGGGCAACTCGTGAAAGAACTGGAGGCCTTGAGGATGCAATAAAATCACCAAGACGAGAAGTTCATGCCACCGTTGCCGCGCCACAATGATGATGAAGTGGCTCAACTTCGTTGCGAGTTAGAAGATTTGAGAACCACATGGGACGCAAGAAGGCCGATTTGGTGTAGAATATGTAACAATGGTGGACATTCCAATGTTCATTGTCCTAACAAGGTAAGCTATCCATTTTGTAGAAATGATGGCCACGAAGCTAGAGACTGCTACTACCTCAAGGGTGCACAACAACGAGGTAACCCTCAAGCTCTAGATTCATAATATGCTAGTACTTCAAATGCACCTATTAGAGAAGAGAATCGTCCAACTAGGCCTGGATATAATAGGCCATCGATGTTTTATCGCTATGGTGAGTATGGCCATATGCAGAACAGGTGTTCCCTACCAGAAGGTGTGCCTCCTTGTCAACATTGTCCAGATGCAAAGGACCACTATACCAAGGATTTTCCAAGAGGCCGCGCTACACCAATTCACATGATTGTAGTCTCCCCACAAGTAGAAGGTATGACCACTTAGTCTTATGCTATTTCTTCAATGCCCATGATGACTAGAGCGAAGCAAGTAGCAACAACCTGTAGGGAGGAACAACAAGGACTCAAAGATAGAGATGAGGAAAAGAAGGTTGGTTGGAAGGGCCAAGCAGACATTGAAAGAGCTTATGAGAGGATGACTACTTCGCCAAAGGAACAACCAGCAAGTCCTCAGGAAGACACAGAAGCAGTGAACATTGAAGAAATCTTGGAAGGTATTCATCATAAGGTTAGTCTATACAAACTCAAAAAGATGGATTAAAAAATAAGGAGGGACTTATTGAAACTTATACACTCTGCCTACTTGAGCAAACCTCCTAGCATAGTTGGTTTTATGGTTGACTTTCCACTTGCACCCTTGGCAGACTACCAAAGCTCAATGTTATCTGTTTTTATAAAGGATGAAGCTCTCACAAATATGATCATAGATGGAGGCTCTAGCATCAATTTCATGCCACATTTTGTAAAGAGGAAACTAAACCTAAACCCCACCAAGACGGCACCATTTATAGTGACACGTAGATCAACACCGGATTACACCGATTGGCATCATTGAAAAGGTACATATGAAAGTGCATGGTTGTCAATTTTTTTTAGATTTTGTTGCTATTGCTTTACCAGAGGGCACATCTTACCCGCTCCTTTTGGGAAGACCTTGGTTGAGACAAGAAAAAGCACTAGATGATTGGGGAAGGAACCAATTGTGGATTTCCACAAAAGGTAACTCTAACTTCCAAATACATTTAGAGGAGGGGTGCGACAATGCAAAGGCAGCTATATATGTAGTCGATCCGTAGGTAATGCCTTCTTTACTTGAAGAAGATGGTGCACTATTAAATTGGATGATGGGGAATGTAGAATGTTGTACAATGGAAATATGTGAGGTAAATGAAGAGTCTATAGAAGGAAACCAACTCCTTCTCTGGAGCAAGGAGGTCAAGTTCAACTCTTGCACAAACCAATTGCTTCTCTAGAACAAGGAGGTCAAAACCAATTTTTTCAGGTATCTGTAGAAAGGCAAAGAGCACCAAGTGGGCCATTTGACCTCTCTCGTCAATTTTTACCAAAGAGGATTAGTGCTCTTCTTTCTCTAGGTGAACAAGCAAACGTGATAAATTATTTGGATGTTGTTTTAAGCTATTCAGACCATGACCAGGCACACTAGGCTACAACGGATGATTTACTAGTACCTAAGGAGGTTGTCTCTCGAGAAATATCTTCAAAATGGACCATGGAGCCCAACCTAAGGCATGAAATAAGTAGTGGTCTTGCAAATCTCAATGAAGAAGAATCATTGTTGCAAAATGAAGTGTTTGAAGAGAAACAAGATTATCAACTAAGCAAGCCAACAAGGAATAGGATTATGGTACGACGAAGACATATTCCTAAGGTAAATCTTCATGGTAGTGAGGTTACGAAGAAGGAGAAACCACAAAGGAAGCAGCATGAAGTTGCAAAGTTTTATTGGAAGAAAAAGACTCATAGGCAAATTATTCCTCCTACTTTGAAGAAGAATGTAGGTACAAAGCTAGAAGCATTCAAAAAGATGGCAATCATTGCTCCGAATGTTGAGATATTAAGCTCAACATGTGATGATCCAAGATGCCACATATCACTTTTTCATTTCTCTTACATGTATAGTGGTCACACTGGTATGTCAGGGACAATTCATTAAGCTTTATTAGATTTATCTACCGGGAGTGATGGCACATTTGTTTCTTGCCAGCTCACTCATTCAAAGAGATTAGCTTTTTCCTTATGTACATGTCTTTATATACTGTAATAGTTGTATTTTTGTTTTTAGGTCATTCTTGTACATTCCTTTTTATGCAATAGTAGAAGAAGAAGAAGATCATTCTTCATTGCCTGCAATATGAGTGTGTGCTTCTCCTTGATTGTGAGTGTGTGTGTGAGCTCTCTTCCTTATCTCCTTCCTCGTGACATGGTATCAGAGCCAGTGTGGCTATAGAGAGCTTGTGGAGAAGGCCGATGGTGAAGAGTATGTGAGAAGGCGTAGAGAAAGTGCAATTAATAGATGACCTCGAATTGCTACAAAAATTGGCATGAAGGTAGAAGAGCTCAACATTTCGGAGCCATCTCGACTTTTGTTTCAAGCTTCCAAGGTGGGGCCCATAGAAAAACCAGGTCAGTTTGCAAAATTGTAACTTGCATCCTGTTCGACAACACTCATTTATTCCAAATCTAGAATTTCAAGCGATTCTGTGTACTGTTGATACACGAAAACTCTGTTTTTTTGAGATTGAACTATCATGTCATAGTACGATAGTGTTCAAGCAGAAGTGCTGCTTGTGGTGTTTTGTAGTGTTGTGAATTGCTGCAGAAATGGCAAACACATATGGAATGAGTTAGTTTATGAGCGATAAGCTAGACAAGAACAACTTCCATGCTTGGAGATTTAGAATGAAGAATTTCCTGATGGAAAAAGGCTGCTAGAAGTACATCAAAGGAGAGAATGAAAATGTTCCGTGGTTACCAAAGAGGAATTGGACTGTGCATGAGTTAAGAGCATATGAGGAATGGAATCAAGGAGCATAAAAGATAATGTATTGGTTGTCTGTTAGCATACAAGATAGCATGATTGGGCATATAGAGGATGCCAAGACTCCAAAAGAGGCTTGGAACAGTTTGGTCACATTCTATCAGACCAATAAAAAGGCATGGAAATTGCAACTCAAGAATGAGGTGCATACATTGCAGAAGAAGGGCATATCAGTAAGTGAATACACCCTGAAAATCAAAAGCATATGTGAGTCACTTGCATCTATTGGCATGAATGTATATGATGATGATAAGGTGGAAGTGTGCCTTCATGGTATAGGAGCTCCATATAAGCAGTTTCGAACTTCTATACAGAACAAAATATTCCCAATTTCGTTGATTTGATATCCATGTTGATTATTGAAGGAAAGAATCTTGGTGAGGACTTAAACTCCCAAGGAAAGCCCAGTTTTGAGCAGATATTCTACTCTGGCAGAGGAAGAGGCAGAGATAGAGGTTTCAGAAGTGGAAGAGGAAACAGTAACCAAGGCCAAGGTCAATAACAGAATCATGTAGGAGGAAGAGGACAGTTTCGAGGCATGGGGAGCCAAAGAGGTCGCAAAAGTTTCCAAAGAAATGATTAAGGTAATGAAAGTAAAGGATGCTAGAATTGTGGTAAACTTGGATACTTTGAACGTGATTGAAGGTTGAACAATCAAAATAACAAAAGGCAACAAAACAAGTATGCATCCACAAGTGCAGATGATTTTGAGAAGCTGTTCATGGTTCAACATCACATGATGAATATGATGTCTTTTGGTATTTCAAAATCGAATGATAATGTCTGGTATGTTGATTCAAGTGCTTGAAATCACCCCAGTCATGTAGAATGGTTTAGAACTTTGCAAAAATTTCTAGTTTCTAGATATGTTGAAATAAGTGATAACACATCACACCCTATCAAGCATACAGGAAACTTATAGCATTGTCTATGGAGGATGGGAAGGTAAAGCATCTTGTTCATGTGCTACATGTTCCAAGTATAACAAATAATCTAGTTTCTGTTGGACAAATGGTTGACAAGGGATTACAAGTCAGGTTCACTGCTGACGGGTTATATGTAGAAGAATACAAATGAGATGGAAGATTGATCGCCAAAGGAAACAAATTGGGTGTGAAGACTCCAAGAGTACGAAAGGCACATGCAGATGATACAAGGAAAAGTGACCCAGGACCAAGAAGATCTGGGAGGATATGGAATTCAGTGCAACGATTGACATATGATAGTTACATGGCTTGCCATTGTGCTTACATGACAAAGGTAATACAAGATGTTGAACCTTCTTGTTTTGAAGATGCAATTGGTAATGCAGATTGAGAAAAAGCTATGGACGAGGATGGCTGCACTTTATGGGAACAATACATGGAAGCTGGTTCCATTACCACAAGGAAAGAAACCCATAGGCTGCAAGTGGGTTTACAAGGTCAAGCACAATGTTGATGGTAGCATAAACAAGTATAAAGCACATTTGGTAGCAAAAAGATATGTACAAACGTATGGCATTGATTATGAGAAAACAATCAGCCTTATAGCTAAAATGTCTACTGTTTTAACACTTGTTGCATTAGCTACAGCAACAGGATGCACATTGCATCAGATGGATGTGAAGAATGCTTTTCTACATGGTGAGTTACCGGAAGAAGTATACATGGACCAGCCACAAGGATATGAAGATTCAAAGCATCGAGAATATGTTTGCAGGTTGCAAAAGGCTTTGTATGGGTTGAAGCAAATTTTCTCCTTCTTCATAAGGTAAGATCAAATTTTCATGGTTGTGAGGTTAGGAAGAAGGAGAAACCACGAAGGAAGCAGCCTAAAGTTGCAAAGTTGTATTGGAAGACAAAGACTCATGGGCAAATTATTCCTCCTACTTTGAAGAAGAATGCAGGAACAAAGCTAGAAGCATTCGAAAAGATGGAAACTATTGCTCAGAAGAGGATCAGGAAGATAAACACTATGGATTTACAAAGGTTTGATGAGATGCGGAAGGAATTAAAAAGAAGGTCTTATAGACAACACTCAGGGGCCAAGGTGGAAGACTTTGATGAGGACACAAAACCCTTGGATAACACTTCCAGGGCAAAGCCAAATTCAATTTAATTCTCCATGAAAGAACCAATGCACTCATTGTAGATATCATTATTCAGTTCAGTTCGTTTCAGTTCTTGTAGATCATTTTGGTTTGATTTAATAAGAAAATAAAAGAGAAGTTGCACCGGGACAGTGCAAAGACTTGATGTGGGGGTCTATAGAGCAGAAAACTTCGATTTCTACTATGAAACGTGGCAAGTCCTTTTTTCTATTAATTAAAGTTTAAAAGAGTAGACTAATTCCAAGAAAAGTACTTTCTCGAGTTGCCCCTTGTGAAATCAAGAGAATAAAATAAATGAGGAAATCTTTGGCTCCAAAAAAATGCATTTGAAATAATAATAATAATAATAATATAACACTGCCTAAACAACTAAGTACGTGAAAAGAGCTAGCGGAAGAATGCCACAGGTGCCACCAGAGGCAGGTGAATGTCAGCAGCCTGCTCAGGTGAATGTCAGCCACATCCACATAACAACAAATACCGCCCCAGGAAACCAAAGAGTATCGTCTCAAATCAAATACACACGTCCCTCATGAAATACCTGTGCCTACAAAAAAAATAACTATGGTGCTCTCTCCCTCTCTCTTTCATAAAGCTTACAGACGTCAGGAAACAGACAATGCGACCATTCAAGATTCGCCTCATGGATCATGTCAGTCAACCGCCAAAACTCTACGCAAAGAGAAACGCACTTGCGTTTTGCATTCCGCATAATCAACATCCGACAAATTAGGCATGCTCTACAAGAATATTAATAATAATAATAGTTTTTCACGCATATTTCTTAAAAAAAAATGTCGCTCAGAAATGATTTATTATACTCGTTAGTTTAAAAAATAAAACACAAACTCAATCTTCTTCAGGTTGTTCATGGACCAATATGACTTGTCCAATATCTTCTAATGTCCAATATGACTTGTGCTCTCTACTTCATCATTGACAACTCAACGCACATCATCATAGCCCATTAAACCCCCACTTCAACGTATTTCTTCAACTCCATCTTCACCAACGAAGCATGCTTCACCAATGAAACATGATTACTCGCCGTACTAGGTTGTGCTTAGCACCTTATGGGACAAATTCTGAAGTCCATTGTAAAATACATCAAGTGCAATAAACAAATTAGAATCATGCAACACGTCTATGGATTGCATTAATCTCCTTGCATACGCTTTTCTTACCCAAGATTTGCATGCAGCACTTTCCCATATTTTGTGATGGCGTGGCAGGTACCAAGGCTGTATGTCTAAGAAAATACAATTCTATGGCCATTTTGAGTCCCTAATTTGTCGCTTTGTATTCAAAACCATTTCATGTAAATCTTATCACATTTGGAGCTGCTTCTAAAGCTATCAAAAATGTCACAATCCACCGATGAGTGTGCGATAAGAATAAATTGTGAAGAGTGTATATGAGGGACTGACGGAGTTTGGAGAGAACGTGTGTGTGATATTATAAGTGAAGGAAATGGTGTACGAATGGTGGAGTGGAGTATGTGCGTATATGCATGGTGAAGGGAGTGTGAGGGAGAGAGTACTGTTTGAGTCCATGTGAGTGAGAAAGGAAATTTGCGTGAGAGCAAGTGTAGAAGCTATTGTGTGAAGTAAGGTGTATGTGAGAAAGTGCAAGAGTGAGGGGTGGAGGACGTGCTAGAATGCGTGAGTGCAATGCGTGCAAGCTGCAAGCAAATATGAGCGAGAGTTTTTTGACATATATGGATAAGCAGGTGGCCAACGATTTCCGTTGCAAGCATAGCGAGAGGGATGTGAGACAAAAGAAATAGAAAGAAGCATTTGCAGACAAAATACACTGCCATCATGGCAATGTATTGTCTTAGATTCGTGATAGAAAAGAGAAAGGAGTGAGACCTAATGCTAGGGAGAAAATTGCATAGATAAAGTGTGACCATAGAGACTTGCAAGGGGCATCAGGTGAACTAAGAAATCAGCTAAAAAAGACATCACAAGTCGGGCTTGCCCCACCAATTTCCCCTCTAGCCAAATATAATCAGCTAAAAAAGACATCACAAGTCGGGCATGCCCCACCAATTTCCCCTCTAGCCAAACATATTTCAATGTATTTCTGGAGAAATTCAAGCTTCAATCACACATTTTTACGAGTGTTCACATAGGACGTACTCAAACATAATCATAAAGGTCTACATATGACAGGATTAAGTGGATTCCATGGATAAATCAACTCAACATGCTAACATCTTGGCTAGAATATAGAGAAAAAATAAAATCTCTCCATTTGCTAACATGAGTCTACCTCAAAACAGTAGTGTGTAGAGCACTTTGAAGAAGGACATTGTTAATATCGAGTAAACTCTGATTGTGTTCAAGCCCACTTCAAAAGAGTATAAAAAGTGTTTCTCTCCTTTGTCAGAGAGAATGTGATTCCAACTAACATTGATGTTTGTCTAAATTAGGGCAACCATGTCAAATGGACTCAAACTTCGGGCTTGTGAACCTATCCATTACAAGAAGCTCCAATCACATTTCAATCTGCTATTGACTTTGAGAACAGTTTTAGATATGTTTCATTTGTTCAACTATTTAATGTTGTTGCATGGTATCAACTTCCTCTTGAGGATGGATTTGTGCTTTTAAACAAACATGTTTACAACCAAAGGAGATATTTTCAGTATCAATAATGAAGGAAGTAGGGATAATATCAATATTATTGATAAAGCAATTCCAAATTTACTAGATCCCAACTTCTTAGATTTATGTTTCCCAATGGGAAAGCTACATTTGCACCATAGGGACAACCAATAAGTCCAAATAGGTTCCTATAAATAAAAATGAATATTGCTGAAATCTTCACTTTCTTTATAAAATATTTTTAACTCCACCCAAGGATTCCACATGCTAGAAATGTGAAGGCTTCCAACATCCTTCAAAATCTGAGGAGATTTAATACTGTTCCAAAACTTAAGATTTCTCTAAGCTTTGTAATTGTTAAGAGAAAAAAGCTACCTTTTTATTCTAATCGTAGAAGCCTATAAATCCTTAGAGAAGATAAACCTATGAATCAACTTTGCAACAAGATTTTGATCCATCTTCATAGGATTTAAGATCCTTAGTCCCCCTTCACTTTAAGGAAGGTGAAAACTATCCCTAGCAACCTTAGGAACTCTATTACACTAACAATTGCCACTCTCTAGAAACCTTCTAGTCAAAGCAATAACCTACAAGAAATGTTTTTTAGTAGGCATCGAGGAGACAAGAAAATAAGTCAAGCATGACCACATCTAGTGATTTAGAACAAAAAAAGGGATGAGCAACAGTGCTTTGAAGATAATATGATTTGAAAATATTATCTTTCTTTAAAACCCAATCCCATCTTTGAATGAAGGAAATATTGAGGCCCTTAAGGATACCTAACATGATCTTACAATTGTTGGGAATGATGGATGGACACTCCAAGAGATTGAGTAGGTATTGCCGAATCCTGCTTTATACCAGCCCTCTGATGCTTTAGAGTTGATAAGTGGACCTCCTTAGCTTTACAATGACACCATAAAAAGGCCTATGTACTTTGGAAATGTTGTGTGTAATGATTGAGCCAAAACAGGTAACTTGGAAACTCAAAATCTCAAGAAAACCTTCTATTTATGTCTTGACACCTGCTGGATCTTGTGCTCAGTATGACCAGCAAAGTAGGAATTGAAAAAATTCCTTTTAGGGGAATCTAATTAGCTTAGTAAGCTAACTATTCCAAGTGGAATGATGTAAAAAGACTAACTATGCTCAGAGAAATCACTTTAGCAAATTAAACTTTACTCCCGATTTTTTAGGACTGTAGAAGTCAATGACCAATGATCACCTCGACGAGGTTTTCTCTGAAATGGCTGAATAGAATCTCTTCAAATTTTTACAACATGTAGAAAACTTTGAGTGGTTCCAACAAGCTTTAGATCTCTAAATTTGGTGGAGAAATGACTGAGATATGCACTTCACAAGTTGACAGACTTCCAAGTAGTATGACAGAGAACTCAGAGAAAAACAATAAGAATGTATGTATTAATGAACATTTGTATACAATATCATTGGCATGAATGTCATTGCCTAATGGTGTAGATAGGTGTGGGATAGAGTATAGACCTCACACACACTCAGAATCAACAATGAGAAGCTCGGAAATGATGAGTTCTAACCGCGACTTTGTGAGTGAGTAAAAATTTGAATTCAAATTCAAACTTTTGGCTCCCTATGACCAAGCTCCTATATCCTAGGAGATAATCCTTCAATCAAATCTACCCTTTTCCACGAATTCCTTTTGGTAGGTGTTTACAAAGATTCCAAAGTCAAATGTGACTTTTACAAGTAAGTAAAATGGTAATTCACCACTAGCATATGTTCCTATGCTACTCCATGTGCAAATGGTCTTCAAGGTATCCATCAAGCCAAATGTGTAGGCTTGTGAATTACACCAACAGCTCCCCCTCAAGCCAAAAATTTTGGCTTGGTCTTTCATCTTCAATCTTCATGTATATCCTGCAATCCAATCATTGCTTTGAGCCTGCAAATTTTGGTTCCATCCAAAGCTTTAGTCAACAAATCTACACATTGCATATTGGTTGATACATAGGTTAGTTGAATGTCCTTGCTTAAAAATTTCTCTCTCACATAATGGTAATGGACCTCTATATGTTTGGTCCTAGCATGATAGATAGGATTAGCTGCAAGATGAAGTGAGCTTGTATTATCTCCAAAGATTATTGGTGACCTAGTTTATAAACCCAATTCTGTATACAAAAGCTTGATCCATATGGCTTCTTGTGTGGCATTAGCCAGTCCTCTATACTCTGCTTCTGTAGAAAGAAAAGCAACAGTAGGTTGCTTTTTTGAAGACCATGAAATTGGTTTGTCACTTGCAAATGAAATGTAACCTAAAGTGCTCCTCCTATCATCCTTGCATCCTGCCCAATGTGCATCTGAATAGATCTTGATATCAATATTTGAAGTGTAAGGGAAATACAAACCATGATGTTGTGTACCCTTGAGATACTTTAGAATTCTTTTGGCAGCTTCTAGGTGAGGTATTCTTGGCTTGTGCATAAACTGACTTAGCACACTAACTCCATATGCAATGTCTATCCTTGTTAAGGTAGCATAGTTCAAGCTACCCACCATATTCTGATAACCTATAATGTCATTGATTTCATCACCTTCATGGGCACTTAGTTTGAGGTTTACCTCCATTGGAGTACTTGCTACTTTAACATCCTGCAAATGAAACTTCTTGAACATATCCTGTATGTACTTTTTCTGAGTAATGTATATTCCTGAGTTAGTATAAAATAACTCAAGCCCAAGAAAATACTTTAGTAGACCAAGATCATTGATCTTGAACTCCTTCATCATCTGACTTTTGATTCGTCTGATTCCATTAACATCATTGCCTGTAAGTATGATGTCATCAACATAAACACAAAGGTATATTACCTCTGAATTACATCTCTTGATGAATAGAGAAGTATCTGCCTTGCTCATGACAAAAGCCTCGTCTTGGAGGTATGTAGTTAACCTGTAATTCCATGCCCTAGGTGCCTGCTTCAATCCATATAAAGCCTTTTTCAATTTACAAACATATGTTACCTTCTTAGGGTCCTCATAGCCAGGACATTGTGACATATACACCTCCTTTGAAATCCATCCATTCAAGAAAGCATTCTTGACATCCAATTGGTACATGTTCCAATTTTTTGATGCAGCTACACTTACCAACACTCTGATAGTTGGCATCTTGGCCACACGAGATAATGTCTCTTCATAGTCAATGCCTTGGGTTTGTGCAAAACCCTTGGCTAGCAATCTGACTTTATACCTGTTAATTGACCCATCAGAATTTCTTTTAAGTTTATAGATCCATCTGGATCCTATTACCTTCATGGATTCCTTCTTAGGTACTAACTCCCATGTATCACTTTCCTTGAGTGCTTGAATCTCCTCTTCCGTAGCTTCTTTCCATTCTATCTTGGTCATGGCTTCTTCATATGATCCTGGTTCTTCAATTGACAAATCTTTGGTAAGATAAACAGAGTGTTTAGTAACAAGAGATGTATTATACCCATATATGATAGGTTTTTTGCTCTCTCTTTGTGATCTTCTGATTGATTGAGTTGAAGATTCAGGTACGTCTTCAAGTTTCTTCATCTTCATTTAGCCCTTGGACTTCCATGCCTTGAACTCTTCAAGGTTGATAGTGTCTTCATCATCTAAAGTTGAGTCTTCATTCTGAGTAGGTTCCTCCTTTGCAAGACTTGGAAACCCCTCTTCCAAGTCATAGGTTAGTTTAACCTTCCTGCATTCATTCTCATACCAAGAATCATTTTCATCAAAGACAACATCTCTACTAACCATGAATCCCTTATTGGAAGGGTTGTAAAACTTGTACCCTTTTTGATTTAGATCATATCCAATAAAGATGCACATCTCAGCCTTAGGGTCTAGCTTACCTCTTATCTGAGAAGGTATGTGTACATATGCTACACATCCAAATATTCTGCAATGCTCTAGTGAGGGTCTCTTACCATGCCATGCTTCATAGGGTGTCATGCTTCACAGGGTGTCGTCTCAAATCAAATACACACGTGATAGGTCCCTCATGAAATACCAGAGAGAAAGTGTGTGCACTGTGTATGTGCCTAAAAAAAAATAACTATGGTGCTCTCTCTCTCTCATATTTCTCTCTCTCATATTTCTCTCTTTCATATTTCTTCAGTTGTTCATGGACCTAACCCACATCTTCTAATGTCCAATATGACTTGTGCTCTCTACTTCATCATTGACAACTCAACGCACATCATCATAGCCCATTAAACCCCCATTTCAACGTATTTCTTCAACTCCATCTTCACCAACGAAGCATGCTTCAGCAATGAAACATGAATACTCGCCGTACTAGGTTGTGCTTAGCACCTTATGGGACAAATTCTGAAGTCCATCTGTAAAATACATCAAGTGCAATAAACAAATTAGAATCATGCAATACGTCTATGCATTCCTTTTCTTACCCAAGATTTGCATGCAGCACTATCCCATGTTTTGTGATGACGTGGCAGGTACCAGGCTATATGACTGAGAAATTACAGTTCTATGGCGATTTTGAGTCCCTAATTTGTCGCTTTGTATTCAAAACCATTTCATGTAAATTTTGTCACATTTGGAGCTGCTTCTAAAGCTATCAAAAATGTCACAATCCACCGATGAGTGTGCGATAAGAATAAGTTGTGAAGAGTGTATATGAGGGACTGACGGAGTTTGGAGAGAACGTGTGTGTGATATCATAAGTGAAGGAAATGGTATACGAATGGTGGAGTGGAGTATGTGCGTATATGCATGGTGAAGGGAGTGTAGGGAGAGAGTGCTGTTTGAGTCCATGTGAGTGAGAAAGGGAATTTGCGTGAGAGCAAGTGTAGAAGCTTTTGTGTGAAGTAAGGTGTATGTGAGAAAGTGGAAGAGTGAGGGGTGGAGGACGTGCTAGAATGCGTGAGTGCAATGCGTGCAAGCTGCAAGACAATATGAGCGAGAGTTTTTTGACATATATGGATAAGCAGGTGGCCAACTATTTCCGTTGCAAGCATAGCGAGAGGGATGTGAGACAAAAGAAATAGAAAGAAGCATTTGCAGACAAAATACACTGCCATAATGGCAATGTATTGTCTTAGATTCGTGATAGAAAAGAGAAATGAGTGGGACCTAATGCTAGGGAGCAAATTGCATAGGCTTGCCCCAACAATTTCCCCCCTCTAGCCAAACATATTTCAATTTATTCTCGTGAAATTCAAGCTTCAATCACACATTTTTACAAGTGTTCACATAGGACGTATTCAAACATAATCATAAAGGTCTACATATGACAGGATTAAGTGGATTCCATGGATAAATCAACTCAAAATGCTACCATCTTGGCTAGAATATAGAGAAAAAACAAAATCTCTCCATTTGCTAACATGAGTCTACCTCAAAACAGTAGTGTGTTGAACACTTTGAAGAAGGACACTAATAATATCCAGTAAAGTCTTGATTCTGATTGTGTTCAAACCCACCTTAAAAGAGTATAAAAAGTGTTTCTTTCCTTTGTCAGAGAGAATGTGATTCCAACTGAGAATGTGATTCCAACTAACATTGCTGTTCCACCCACAAGGTCCATAAATTAATGTGTAAATTATGGCAACCATGTCAAATGGACTCAAACTTCTGGCTTGTGAACCTATCCATTACAAGAAGCTCCAATCAAATTTCAATCTGCTATTGACTTTGAGAACAATTTTCGATATGTTTCCTTTGTTCAACTCTTTAATCTTGATGCATGGTATCAACTTCCTCTTGAGGATGTATTTGTGCTTTAAACCAACATGTTTACAACCAAAGGAGATATTTTCAGTACCAGTAATGAAGGAAGTAGGGATAATATCAATATTATTGATAAAGTAATTCCATTTATTAGATCCCAACTTCTTAGATTTATGTTTCCGAATGGGAAAGTTACATTTGCACCATAGGGACAACCAACAAGCCCAAATAGATTTCGATAAATAAGAGTGAATATTATTGCTAAAATCTTCACTTTCTTTATAAATCTTTTTGACCTCCACCCAAGCATTCCACATGCTACAAATGTGAAGGCTTCCAACATGCTTCAAAATTCGAGGAGATTTAATATTGTCCCAAAACTTAAGATTTCTCTAAGCTTTGTAATCGTTAAGATAAAAAAGCTACGTTTCTATTCTAATCATATAAGCCTATGAATCAACTTCGCAACAAGATTTTGATCCATCTTCATAGGATTTAAGATCCTTAGTCCCCCTTCACTTTAAGGAAGGTGAAAAATGTCCCTAGCAACCTTAGGAACTCTATTACACGAAGGGTTGCCACTATATAGAAACCTTCTAATCAAAGCAATAACCTACAAGAAATGTTTTTTAGTACGCATCCAGTAGACAAGAAAAGTGCTTTCTCGAGTATCGTCTCATCCACATAACAACAAATACCGCCCCAGGAAACGAAAGACTCAAGAGTATCGTCTCAAATCAAATAGAGACGTCCCTCATGAAATACTAGAGAGAAAGTGTGTGTATGTGCCTACAAAAAATTAACTATGGTGCTCTCTCTCTCTCTCTCGTTCATAAAGCTTACAGACGTCAGGAAACAGACAATGCGACCATTCAAGATTCGCCTCATGGATCATGTCAGTCAACCGCCAAGAGAAACTCTACGCAAAGAGAAACGCAAAAGGCATTCAGGAGTTTTCAGAAAGCACTTGCGTTTTGCATTCCGCATAATCAACATCCGACAAATTAGGCATGCTCTACAAGAATATTATTAATAATAATAGTTTTTCACGCATATTTCTTAAAAACAATGTCGTTCAGAAATTATTTATTATACTCGTTGGTTCAAAAAATAAAACACAAACTCGATTTCTTCAGTTGTTCATGGACCTAACCCACATCTTCCAATGTCCAATCTGACTTGTGCTCTCTCCTTCATCATTGACAACTCAACGCACATCATCATAGCCCATTAAACCCCCCATTTCTGCGTATTTCTTCAACTCCATCTTCACCAACGAAGCATGCTTCACCAATGAAACATGAATACTCGCCGTACTAGGTTGTGCTTAGCACCTTATGGGACAAATTCTGAAGTCCATCTGTAAAATATATCAAGTGCAAATAAACAAATTAGAATCATGCAACACGTCTATGGATTGCATTAATCTCCTTGCATACGCTTTTCTTACCCAAGATTTGCATGGAGCACTTTCCCACATTTTGTGATGGCGTGGCAGGTGCCAGGCTATATGTATGAGAAATTACAATTCTATGGCTATTCTGAGTCCCTAATCTGTCGCTTTGTATTCAAAACCATTTCATGTAAATCTTGTCACATTTGGAGCTGCTTCTAAACCTATAAAAAATGTCACAATCCACCGATGAGAGTGCGATAACAATAAGTTGTGAAGAGTGTATATGAGGGACTGACGGAGTTTGGAGAGAACGTGTGTGTGATATTATAAGTGAAGGAAATGGTGTACGAATGGTGGAGTGGAGTATGTGCGTATATGCATGATGACGGGAGTGTGAGGGAGAGAGTACTGTTTGAGTCCATGTGAGTGAGAAAGGGAATTTGCGTGAGAGCAAGTGTAGAAGCTATTGTGTGAAGTAAGGTGTATGTGAGAAAGTGCAAGAGTGAGGGGTGGAGGACGTGCTAGAATGTGTGAGTGCAATGCGTGCAAGCTGCAAGCAAATATGAGCGAGAGTTTTTTGACATATATGTATAAGCAGGTGGCCAACGATTTCCGTTGCAAGCATAGCGAGAGGGATGTGAGACAAAAGAAATAGAAAGAAACATTTGCAGACAAAATACACGGCCATAATGGCAATGTATTGTCTTAGATTCGTGACAGAAAAGAGAAATGCGTGAGACATAATGCTAGTGAGCAAATTGCATAGAGAAAGTGTGAGCATAGAGACTTACAAGGGGCATCAGGTGAACTAAGAGATCAGCTAAAAAAGACATCACAAGTCGGGCTTGCCCCAACAATTTCCCCCTCTAGCCAAACATATTTCAATGTATTTCTCGTGAAATTCAAGCTTCAATCACAGATTTCTACAAGTGTTCACATAGGAAGTATTCAAACATAATCATAGACGTCTACATATGATAGGATTAAGTGGATTCCATGAATATATCAACTCAACATGCTAACATCTTGGCTAGAATCTAGAGAAAAAACAAAATCTCTCCATTTCCTAACATGAGTCTACCTCAAAACAGTAGTGTGTTGAACACTTTGAAGAAGGACACTGTTAATATCCACTAAACTCTTGATTCTGATTGTGTTCAGGCCCACTTTAAAAGAGTATAAAAAGTGTTTCCTTCCTTTGTTAGAGAGAATGTGATTCCAACTAACATTGATGTTCCACCCACAAGGTTCATAAATTAATGTGTAAATTATGGCAACCATGTCAAATGGACTCAAACTTCTGGCTTGTGAACCTATCCATTACAAAAAGCTCCAATCAAATTTCAATTTGCTATTGACTTTGAGAACAGGTTTAGATATGTTTCCTTTTTTGAACTCTTTAATCTTGTTGCATGGTATCAAATTCCTCTTGAGGATGGATTTGTGCTTTAAAACAACATGTTTACAACCAAAGGAGATATTTTCAGTATCAGTAATGAAGGAGGAGGGATAATATCAATATTATTGATAAATCAATTCCATTTATTAGATCCCAAATTCTTAGATTTATGTCTCCCAATGGGAAAGTCACATTTGCACCATAGGGAAAACCAACAAGTCCAAATAGAGTCTCATAACTAAAAATGAATATTATTGCTAAAATCTTCACTTCCTTTATAAATCTTTTTGACCTCCACCCAAGAATTCCACATACTACAAGTGTGAAGGCTTCCAGCATGCTTCAAAATCTGAGGAGATTTAATATTGTCCCAAGACCTAAGATTTCTCTAAGCTTTGTAATCGTTAAGTAAAAAAAGCTATGTGTTTATTCTAATCATATAAGCCTATAAATCCTTAAAGAAGATAAGCCTATGAATCAACTCCACACCAAGATTTTGATCCATCCTCATAGGATTTAAGATCCTTAGCCCCCTTTCACTTTAAGGAAGGTGAAAAATGTCCCTAGCAAGCTTAGGAACTCTATTACACTAAGAGTTGCCACTCTATAGAAACCTTCTATTCAAAGCAATCCTACAAGAAATTTTCTAGTAAGCATCCAGTAGACAAGAAAATAAGTCAAGCATGACCCGATCTAGTGATTTAGAACAAGAAAAAAAGGATGAGCAAGGGTGATTGGAAGATAATATGATTTAAAAATAGTATCTTTGAATCTCTTTAAAATCCAATCCCATCTTTGAATCAAGGAAATATTGAGGCCCTTAAGGATACCTAACATCATCTTACAATCAATATCAATAACACAATTAGAAAAACAAATTAGAGGACTATAAAGAGGGTCTTTTGATGATTGACTATACAACGACTTTCCAAAAAAAAAAAGTATCCAAACAATGCAAGAAGTTATTTTGATGCAAATCCTCAGTATTAGAATGCATTGTAATGTCGTCAACAAATATTTGTAATCCTATAGAACTAGAGGAGGCATTGAGGATAATAAAGATTTTGATGTCACCCTTATTCGCCACATCTCTAACCATCCACCTAACGGCATTACTTCCTATGGAAAAGGTGTGAGAAGAGATGGTGGATACCTCCAAAGATGAGCCTGGTGTTGCAAAAACCTGCTCTACACCTCCCAAGATAGATTCAGGGATAGTGAGTAGAAATATTGTGCTTGCTAAGGATGTATATAGACCACCTTAGTGATTTTGAAGATCATTCTCAAATTGATACATCAAAACAAATAACTTAATTCAAAATAGATGACCCAAAACTTGCTATTTTGGGATGAGGAGCTCTCTAGAATTTCATTCAGAGCTCACAACTTGCTAAGAATTGTCTAGAAATATTCTTCACACTTCAAATTAGATATATGCTGAATCTAAGGAAAGAAAAATGATGAATTTCGATGAACCATAGTGAGAGAATTTAATTTAGGAACATTAGGGTGTCATCGCGACATTTCAGGAGATTTCTATCTACATAGATAGGTCACTTCAAATAGATGTAACTCATAGAGTAATGAACCAAATGTGAGGAAATTAATATGATGCAAATAGAGTTACCACTTTACTCATACTAATTCAAATCGCATCAAAAGACATAGTATACACAGATAAATCAATGATCAAAGCTAACTAAAAATATGAAAACAACCCTGCAATAGTAGATGAAGAAAACTCCAAGATGTGACTTGCAAATCAATCTGTATTCCACATATGATACATGAATTCAGTGGAAATGAAGCTTTGGAAGGATGAGAAAAATGTTTGCTTCAATAATGGCTTGATACTTCATCAGAGTCTCCTCAGAATGTAGCTTGAAAATGCTCTACCTTTCATGACTATTAAGAGATTTTGAACTCAAACTTTAGGGGGATTCCACCTAGAAGGTCCTTCAAGTTAGGGGAATCTCATCTTATTGATTTCTCTAACTTTAGTGTCATGATTGGTACCTAACAAGGTTGTGTGATTCTCATCTTACTTTTACTTTTGATGAAGTTACGTTATTACACGAGGTAGTTTCTATGGATTCTCTCATTGAGAGTACAAATAAGGTCATTAAACCAATGATGATCAAGCACTAGGCTTGGATCAAAATGCACCAACAACTCCCCCTCAAGTCTAGCACGCTTGAGTCTTCATTCTTGCTTCATTTCCAACAATCCAATCATGTTGTTGAATATGCTTAGCTTGATACCATCCAAAGGTTTTGTCAACATATCTTCAGATTGAAGATTAGTAGACACATAGGATAATTGAATGTCCTTGCTCAACAATTTCTCTCTTACATAGTAATAGTGGACTTCAATATGCTTTGTTGTAGCATGGTAAATAGGATTAGCTGCTAAGTGAAGTAAGCTTGTGTTATCACCCAAGATGTGAGGAGTTAAAGTTCGGAACCCCAAATCTGAGTATAGAACTCTCAACCACATTGCTTCTTATGTTGCATTGGCCAAATCTGAGTATACACCTCTCCATTGCTTCTTGTGTTGCTCCAAATTGGCATGTGGAGCATGCCAATTTGGCAAATCTCAAAGACAACCATTCAATAGGAAAGGATATATGTATGAAGACTATTTGGAGCATATACACACAGATGTCTGGGGTCCTAGCAGAGAGCCATCAATCTCAGGACAATACTTTACTTCATGAAGCACAAAGATGAAGTATTTACTTGTTTCATTCATAGATGATTCTAGTAGATGGACAATCCTTTCTCAGAAGAATTTGACTCATTCTTTCAAGAGAGAGGAATAAAGAGAGAAATCACAAACACATACACTCCTGAATTAAATGGAGTGGTAGGGAGGAGGAATAGACTGATAGTAGAGGATCTAGGATCAATGTTGAATGAAAAGAAACTACCAAACTACCTATGGAGAGAGGTTATTTCCATAGCCACATACTTGATTAGAAGGCTCCCATCAAAATCCTTGGATGGAATGAAACCCTATGAGGCATGGAATGGTAGAAGACCCTCATTGGACCATTGTAAAAGCTTTCGGTGCACTGCTTATGCACATATACCCATAGAGATAAGAGGGAAGTTTATCCAAAAGCTAAAAAGTGTATATTCATTGTCTATGACCAAAACAAGGGTTATAGGTTTTACAATCCCACTAACAAAGGATTTAGAGTTAGTAGGGATGTGATGTTTGATGAAAATAATTCATGGTTTGAAGATGATTGCAGGAAGTTCAAGTTACCTTATGATTTAGAAAGTGATTTTGCAACTCTCACTCAAGAGGATCAACAAATACCAGAAGATGTCAACTCAGAGGATGAAGAGTAGATTGACTTCAAGGCTTGCAAGTCAAAAGGCAAGTCCAAGGTCAAGTAATTGAAAGACATTCTAGAATCCTCTAATCAAGCACTCATAAGATCTCAAAGGGAGATAAAAAAATCCATAAGTTATGGCTATGACACATCTCTAGTCACCAAGTATTCTATGTACATAACTAAAGACTCTATGATAGAAGAACCTTATTCATTTGAAGATGCCAATAAGAAGAAAGAATGGAGAGAAGGAATGCAAGAAGAAATTGAAGCACTTGAAGAAAACAACACTTTGGATTTAGTTCCCAAGAATTCGACAATGAAAGAAATATGATCCAAGAGGATATATAAAATCAAGAAGGATTCAAATGGTTCTATAAATAGGTACAAAGCAATGCTAGTGGCAAAGGGGTTCGCTCAAACACATGGAGTGGATTATGAGGAGACTTTTTCACCTATGGCTAAGATGCCGACCATCAAGGTTTTGGTAAGTGTTGCTACTTCAAAGTATTTGAACCTCTATTAGTTAGATGTTAAGAATGCATTTCTGAATGGGAGGATCTCAAAAGAAGTTTACATCGCTCAACCATAGGGTATGAAGATAAGGACAAACCAAGTTATTTATGCAAGCTAAGGAAAGCACTCTATGGTTTGAAGAAAATTGCTAGAGCTTGGAACCATAGACTTGTCACATATATGCAAGATCAAAGATTTGTTGCTAGCAAAGTAGATTCTTCTTTGTTCATAAAGAAGAGTAACTCAAAAGTTATTTACTAATGTGTTTATGTGGATGATATTATCATTATAGGGGATGATGCTAATGGTATCAAAAAATCAAATCTCAGATGATGGAAGAATTTAAGATTAGCAACCTTGGTTTGTTAACATATTTTCTTGGTTTAGAACTTGCGTATACAAATTCTAGTGTTTTCATTACTGAGAGGAAATACAATCATGATATGTTGGTGAAATTCAAGATGGAGAACACCAAAATTTTAGGTACACCCATGGAACTCAATCACAAACTTATTTCTCATGAGGAAGAACGCCTTGAGGATGTTACATGTCACCAAATGCTTGCTTGTTGGGAGTCTCAACTATGCAACCCTAACAAGAGTGGACATATGTTATGGAGTAAGTACATTAAGTCAGTTTATGCATACACCTAAAAAACCTCACTTGGAAGCTACCAAGAGGATCCTAAAATAATTGAAGGTTACCATAAATGAAGGGTTGCTTTATCCATTCACGTCTGATTTGGATATCAAGATGTATTTTGATGCAAATTGGGTTGGCTCCAAGGATGATAGGAGGAGCATTTCTGGGTACTTATCTTTTGCAAGATCTAAGCTAAATACATGGTCATCAAAGAAGCAACCAATTGTACCATTGTCATCTACAGAGGTAGAATATAGAGTCTTAACTAATGCAACACAAGAGGCCATGTGGCTCAAACTACTGAAGTATTTCGATGGTGTGCACCACACTGCACTCTCCTTCTTGAGAGCTCCACGATGATATGCTCGGAGTAGAAAACGGAGCTTCTTACGCCACACACAGTACTCCGCACAGTTGTTGTGGAATACGCAGAAAACGCAGTACACAGGGAGCACGAAGACAGACTTCTTAGGTCTTCCAAATGCGGTCGAACTTACAGTCTGTGACTGACTAGGCCACTATATGTTTTTATTAAAGAACATATACAAAGAAGTGTCCGGTGGCCATTTTGCCTTTCACATGGACACTAACGGTAACAATCTCCCACTAAAGGCCAATATGGCCAGAGTAACTATGGGAGAAAAAAGAAAGAATGATAAAGAATACCTGAGTGTAAGTATACAAACTATACCTCCCACCTGATGGGCATGTTACACAGTATACAAGTGACTGCGTAAGATCAAGAATCAAGTAACCCCCATCAAGTGACAACAGTGTCGAAAGCTATCCTGTGGTAGAGCTTTAGTCAAAGCATCTGCAGCATTATCTCGAGTGTGAACCTTCTCAAGAATAATGCTCTCAGTGGCTAAGCAATCTCTAATGAAGTGATACCTCACCTCAATGTGCTTGGTCTTTGCATGATAGACCGGATTCTTAGCCAAAGCAATGGCACTCTGACTATCACTGAGCAAGTGAGGTACATGCTGAGGCAAACCCATATCACAAGCAAGACGAGAAAGCCACAATGCTTCCTTACATGCCTCACTTGCTGCAACATACTCTGCTTCTGTGGTGGAAACAGCTGTACATTCTTGAAGACGAGATCTCCAAGAGATAGCACCTCCAGCAAAATGAAAAATGTACCCTGATGTAGACTTACGATTGTCTACACAACCAGCATAGTCAGAATCTGTGTAACCAATAATGGATGCTTTCCCTCTACCTAAGCATAGACACTTGTCCTTAGTGCCACTCAGATATCTCAAAATCATTTTGACCGCTTCCCAATGTTTCTTGCCAGGATTAGACATATATCTGCTCACAACTCCCACTGCAAATGCAATGTCTGGTCTCGTAGCTACCATAGCATACATGAGACTACCAACAACAGACTGGTAGGGAATTTTGGTCATGAATTCCTTTTCCTCATCTGATTTGGGGCAATCATCCTTGCTCAATTTCACATATGTGGGTAAAGGTGTACTCAATGCCTTTCCACCCTGCATATTGAATCGATGGAGTACTTTGGATATGTACTCACTTTGAGACAAGTATATGCATCTTTTACTCCTATCACGAGTAATGCGCATGCCAAGAATATGTTTGGCATCCCGCAGATCCTTCATATCAAATGTCTGACTCAACTTCTTTTTGAGAATTGACAAATCATAAGAGGACTTCCCAGCAATCAACATATCATCGACGTAAAGTATCAAGCATATCAAGCTGCCATCAGAACATCTCTTTGTGTAGAGACAATGATCCTCATTGCTCCGAGAATAGCCTTGGGACTTCATAAAAGCATCAAACTTTTGGTACCATTGTCTAGGAGACTGTTTAAGTCCATACAAGCTCTTCTTGAGCTTACAAACTAGACTTTCCTTGCCAGGAACTACATAACCCTCTGGTTGTTCCATATAGATCTCATCTGTAAGATCTCCATGCAAGAAAGCTGTTTTCACATCCATTTGGACTAGCTCTAAGTCCTCCATTGCAACGAATCCAAGCAACATGCGCAAAGTAGTCATCTTGACCACTGGAGAGAAGATTTCCTCAAAATCAACACCATGTTGTTGCTTAAAACCCTTTGCAACAAGTCGTGCTTTATATTTTGGAGAAGCACTATCTGATGTGAATTTCAGCTTATATACCCATTTACATGGTAAAGCTTTCCTGCCCTTTGGCAAAGGTACTAAGTCCCAAGTACCATTCTTGTGAATAGAATCCAACTCACTCTTCATGGCACGCTCCCACTTGACATGATCCTCTGTCTGCATAGCCTCTTTGTAGCAAGAGGGCTCATCGGCATCTGTTAGCATAACAAAATCTAAACCTGGAACATATCTATCAGGTGGATATGAGACACGTGCAGAACGTCTCAATGGTTGCTGAACAGGAACATGTGCAGACTGATCTGAATGGACATTCTCTTGAACATCCCTATGTGCAGCATTTTTATGCATGCTAACCGGAGGACTAGTATCCTCAAACACCACTCTTCTCACTTCAACCTCCTTAATCGGCTGTTTATGCATCTTAGACTCATTAAAAATGACATCACTACTTCTGATCACTGACCGTGTTTCAGGATCCCATAAGCGATATCCAAATTGTCCTTCTTGACCATATCCAAGAAAAATGCATTTCTTTGACTTATGGTCCAACTTCTGTCTAAGATTCTTGGGTATATGAACATATGCTTCACACCCAAAAACTCGAAGATGATCATAATATGGTGGTTTCCCTGTCCATAACTCTTGTGCCACTTTCAGACCTTTGGCAGTACTAGGTGAAAGGTTAATCACATGAACTGCAGTCAATACTGCTTCTGCCCAAAAACCTTGTGAGAGGTTCGCA
Source organism: Ceratopteris richardii (assembly GCA_020310875.1). Lineage (NCBI taxonomy): Eukaryota > Viridiplantae > Streptophyta > Polypodiopsida > Polypodiales > Pteridaceae > Ceratopteris > Ceratopteris richardii. The sequence continues at coordinate 222,128,588 of CM035408.1, forward strand.
TGATGCAACATAGAGACCACTCTATCTTGAATAGTTCTATTCATCCTCTCAGCTACACCATTCTGTACTGGGGTATAAGGAGCTGTAAACTCTCTACGAATCCCTCTACACTGACAGAAAAGGCTGAATTCATGTGAAGTATACTCACCCCCATTATCTGAACGTAAAGCCTTAAGCTTAGTTCCTTTTTCAGTCTCAACTGAAGCAAGCCATTTTTTGAAAGTAGGGAATACATCATCCTTCGATTTGATAGGATATACCCAGACTTTTCTAGTAGCATCATCTATGAAAGTGACAAAGTAAAGAGAACCACCTAAGGACCTAGTGGGCATAGGACCACACACATCTGTATGAACAAGATCTAAAGGCTGAATTGAAGAGTCAATGTGCGTTTTATGCACATTTCTGGTTTGCTTTCCATATTGACAATGCTCACAAAATGAAAAATCAGAGAAAGATAACACAGGTAAGTAGCCAGAACGAGAAAGATTTTCCATTCCACTACGAGATATATGGCCCAAACGACCATGCCAAATACAAGCCATAGGATGTTCAGTAACAACTAACAAGTGTTCTTTCTGTGATACAAATAAAGGGTAAAGTGAGCCAACTTTCCTTCCTTTTGCAATAACCATATTGCCCTTTGATATACGAAAGGACTGAGCATAGAAGACCACCTTGTAACCAAGGTCATCAAGTTGACCAACTGACATCAAACTGCGTGATAACTGAGGTACATGGCGTACATTATGCATAGTAAATTTTGAACCGTCAATGAACTGCACAACCACATCTCCAATCCCCACAACATCACACTGGTAAGAGTCACCAAGTCTCACGGTACCAAGAGACTTTGCTGCATAATTAGAGAACCATTCTCTATGTGGTGTCACATGGAAAGAAGCACCAGAATCTAGCAGCCAGGTGTGGGAAAGAGAATCAGCCATAAGTGCCTCAGATGGCACAGTACTATCAAGTTTCAACACATCAGCATCATGAGCAATAGCATTAATTTCTTCAATCTTCACAGTCGAAGTAGATGGTGCAGATAACTGTTTAACATGCCCATCAACATTCTGTCCTTTACCTTTAGCATTCTTTAATGCATAACAGTCTTTCTTCATGTGTCCTTTCTTATGACAATAATGGCATTCAATATCCCTCTTCCTTGATTTACTTCTGCTCTTATTCCGTTGACCATTCTTTTCCTTGTTCTTGCTCCTGCCACGTTGTTGATTCTTTCCTTGGTAAGAATCACAAACATTATATGCATCTCCACTCTGAGTGCCAACCATAGATTTTCTACGAATCTCCTCACTCAAGAGTGCTCCACATATGTCATCATAGACGAGTTTACCACCTGGTGCACTATTGCTAATAGCTGTGCAAAATGTATCCCATGATGATGGCAGGGTGCATAACAGCAATACTGCTTTCATTTCATTGTCCATATCCATTTTCTGAGCCTGTAACTGGGAGAATATGGCATCAAACTCATTTAGATGAGCAGCAACACTATCTGTGTCCTTCATACGAAGGTCGTATAATTTTCTCATCAGATATACTTTATTTGATGCCGTCTCTTTTTCATATGTATTGCATAACTTCTTCCAAAGCTCCTCTGCACTTTCACAGTCTAATACTGTAAAGTAAACATTATCTGCTAGGTGCAAGCGAATCGTAGACCTGGCCATTTCATCTAACTCATCCCAATCATCTTCATCCATGTCAGCAGGCTTCTTTGAAATCCCATTTACTGGCTTCCATTGCCTTCTTTGAATCAGCACATCTTTAATCTGATTCTTCCATAGAGCAAAGTTTGTGCCATCAAATTTTCGGATCTCAAAATGGTCTTTGCCCTGCAAGTTATAGCTCCTCCACGGAACGCTAGCACTAGACCCTGATCCACCGGATGTGCCTAAGACCTCTGATGCCATGATCGTAGAGAACTGAATAGAATGATAATGGAGCTAGAAGAGTCCAAACACCAACAAATAAGTGTATCAAGGAGTAAATCAACCACTATATAGTTGACTAAACCAGAAATCTGGAAAAATTTTGCCAGAGTATCCTCTGCAAAATTAGCATATGACTAGTGTCAAAGTATCATAAAACTGCAAGTACTAACATGTCTACCTGCATAGTGAATCACTGACTCCACTGCATATAATCAGTTACCCAATAGAAGCCAACTAGGCTTATCGAGCACCTATGAACAACTATCATACATCTCCTATGGCGAGGCTGGGTAAGTCTTCCACCTGCATCACCGAAGAGACCCCGACATCTGGGTGTCTCCCAGTTAAGAAAACCTCACCACGACCCTCTTTATCAAACGTAAAAGGCTTTATGCAAAGAACGTAACCGCTATATCAATGCCCACATGGACGTACATAAGCGGTATCCACAAAAGCGTACATGGTGTGTATGTGCTCAATATATGCAGTAAAATGACACTGAAAGGCTGAATACACAGCCCAAAAAACTAGCCAATAACACCTGCAAGTGTTTGTCAACTCTGATGTTTTAGGCTTTAAAAACCTGCATAAATTTGCAGCGACTACTCCCACCAAAACTGAAAACCCCTCGAGAAACCTGTAGTTTTACGAGTGTGGCTGAAAATACAGCCCCAAAGGTTGATATTTATTGTCTGAGAAGTACAAGGAACACTCTTCTTGATGTCCTTGGACCTGTGTGAAGAGAACTACGTGCGAAAGTACTCCAAAATGGCTCCAAAAAACACCCCAAAATTGCTTCAGAAATAGGCTTTAAAAGCAAAAATGAAGCTTTGAGGGACCAAAACTTGTTCAAGGTAATGTCAACCTTAGTCTTTCCCCTTCTTCAAACACCACAAGAGTGTAGCTTAGTGGCAAGAGATTGCCACGGTTAAGCGAGCTCTAGGGGGAACAGTACTGGGATGGGTGACCTCCCGGGAAGTACCGGGAACCTCTATATTCCTTGATCGTTGAGGTCCTCCCTCGCGCGCAGCCAACGGCGCCAATGGTGACTTCGGTGACTCGGATGACAAGGTATGCCAAGGTCTATGCCTTGGTCGCCGCCTTAGTCGAAAGCCTGGGGGGGGGAGGTGCTCGCTTCGCTCGCACAAAAGGAACAAAGCTTTTTTGCCTCGAACTGCTCTGATACCAGTGAAGTATTTCGATGGCGTGCACCACACTGCACTCTCCTTCTCGAGAGCTCCACGACGATATGCTCGGAGTAGAAAACGGAGCTTCTTACGCCACACACAGTACTCCGCACAGTTGTTGTGGAATACGCAGAAAACGCAGTACACAGGGAGCACGAAGACAGACTTCTTAGGTCTTCCAAATGCGGTCGAACTTACAGTCTGTGACTGACCAGGCCACTATATGTTTTTATTAAAGAACATATACAAAGAAGTGTCCGGGTGCCATTTGGCCTTTCACATGGACACTAACGGTAACAACTACTCTATATAGATTCGGGGTACATTCTTATACTCCAATAATTTTTGGAGACAACACTAGTTCACTTCATTTGATTGCTAATCCTGTATATCATGCAAGGACTAAGCACATTGAAATTCACTATCATTATGTAAGAGAGAAATTACTTAGCAAGGACATCCAATTGTCCTATGTATCAACTCATTTGCAATGTGCAGATATCCTCACAAAGTCTTTCGATGGGACTAAGATGAACAGGTTCAAGATGATGATTGGATTGCAAAAAATTAAGAAAGATTTAAGACCAAACATGTTAGGCTTGAGGGGGAGCTGTTGGTGCAAAAGAATCCAAGCCTACATACTTGGATAACTAGCAGGTATCTCATATAGTCATATATGATCACTCCCTTGTAAAGGTCACATTACCTTTTATCTTTTTAAAATTGTCTATACTTAATGCACTACTCTCATGAGGATCTAGGAGGAATAAAATCTCAACTTACTTGGTAGATGATTTATGAGAGAATATATCCTATAGTTATGACTCACTTTTTAGTGAGAATTTGAATTTTAGTTCAAATCTTGGCTCCAAACTTAACTATAAAAGTAAATAAAAAAGACTTGCATGATGAGCCCGACTACGAGATCATTTGAGAGGGATACCTTGTGATTAGTGAGCTCATTCGATAGCTCCTAAACTACCTTCACATTGTGCAATTGATCATTGGTGACATAGAATCAACATATGTTTTGCTTCATAGTTACAAAGTTTCATTGTAATTGCATTCTTCAATCTTGATATATCTTCATATCTTTACTCTTTGGTCTGCACACTAAAGCATCCCAAAAATGTCGGGCAAGTCCTCTAGCTTGCTAAGCATCATTCTCATTGTGTAGTTCATTTTCTTTATTGAAATAAATCATGATTGGTAGTTATCTAAGCTAAAGGGATACCACCAAAAGTAATTTGGCTAATTGTGAGTAGGGTGAAAGCATTGTTCATTCTACTCAACATGTGGAGAGACTAAAATACCAAGTCTATGATCTTGGTTCAACTTTCTACTTATCGATTTTGATCCTTTGATTAGAGGATCATGTTCCAAAGCACATAGGTAATTTTTTGTTATGAATAGGAAGCTAAAAGGGCCTACTACGCTCTCCACGACTTGTTCTTGGCTGGTGTGAAGCAAGGTTTTGTAGCTAAGTGTAGTTATTGTAATCCTTCCTTCCTTTAGATCCACTTTGATAGTTGTTATTGTTGTTGTAGTAGTTATTAGTATATCCTCCATTGTATGTACCTCTATTTGATCCATATCCACCTCTACTGAATCCTCTTCTGCATTAATTTCTTGGATTCCTCTAACACTCTTCCATAGTGTGATTAGAATAACCACATATATTACAAGGTTTAGATGTTTGGGGTCTCCCCTTGCCTTGCTTTCCTCCTCGGCCTCTTCCTCTAGCTCTTCTTCTACCTGTGAAGTTGGCTTGGAAAGAGATACCTTCATCTTCATTCTTCTTAGTCTTTGACTTATCCTTAACTTTAGCTCTATTAGAGTATAAGGCAGAAGATTGATTACCTCTTGAAGATTCACCATTCTTGTTTATCTTTGCTTCATGTGTGAAACATTGACCCATCAAGGTGTTGAGATCAGGTGCTTGCATGTCCATGTATAGATCCATAGCACTTGTGAATGATTCCCAACTGATCTTAAATCACCTCTCCAATGCTTCCCAACTGATCTTAAATCTCCTTCATCTTAGTGAAATAATCAATCACACTTTGCTTGGGACTTTTCTTCAAGGTAGTGAACTCCATCCATGGTTGGTTCTTCCTTGCTCTAGTGTTTGACGAGAAGAAGGCAACAAGTGCATTCCATGTATCTCTTGAGGTCTTGCATCCTTTCACATGAGGTAAAAGAAAATCAAAAATTGAGTTTAGAACATAGGACTTGGCTAGTGCATCCTTTGAACACCAAGTTGTAAGCATGTCTTGCTCTTCATGTGATGGTTTCCTTTTGCTTGTGATTGTTTGCATGATTTTTATCTTCAGATATGTACCCAAATAGATTTCTTCCTTGAAGGTAGGCCTCCATCCTCAGAGACCAAGCTGGTAGTTTTTTTTATCCAATTTGTGAATGGTAGAAGGAAAACCATCTCCCATGTTGATACAACTATGCTCTCATACCACCATGAGAAGAAATGGTGGATACCTCCAAAGATGAACCTCTTGTTGCAAAAAACCTGCTCTACACCTACCAAGATAGCTTTAGGGATAGTAACTCGACACCATGTACTTGCTAAGGATGTATATAGACCACCTTTGTGCTTTGGAAGATCATTCTCAAATTGATAGGTTTAGGGATAGTAAGTAGACACCTTGTACTTGCTAAGGATGTATGTAGACCACCTTTGTGCTTTGGAAGATCATTCTCAAATTTTTAAGGATGTATATAAACCAACTTTGTGCTTTGGAAGAGCATTCTCAAAACACATAACTTAATTCAAAACAAATGACTCAAAAAATTTTATTTTGGGATGAGTAGCTCTCTGGAATTTCACTTAGAGCTCATAGCCTGCTGAGAATTGTCCAAAGATATTTTTTACACCTCAAATTAGATATATGATGAATCTAAAGCAGCAAAAATGATGAATTTTGAAGAAGCATACTAAGAGAAATTAATTTAGGAACATTAGGGTGTCATCGCGACATTTCAAGAGATTTTTGCCTACATACATAAGTCACTTCAAATAGATGTAGCTCATAGACTAATGAACCAAATGTGATGAAAATTGATATATGCAAATATACTTAACACTTTACCTATAACAATTTAAATCTCATCAAAATACGTAGTATACACAGAGAATCAATCATCAAAGTTGACTAAAAATCTGAAAATAGACCTACAGGAGTAGATGAAGAAAACTCCAAGATGTGACTTGGAAATCAATTTGTATTGCACATATGATACATGAATTGAGTGGGCATGAAACTTGGGAAGGATGAGCACAATGTGTGCTTCAATAACGGCTTGATATATGATCAGAGTCTCGTGATAATGTAGCTTGAAAGTGCTCTACCTTCTGTGACTATTCTCACGTGTATATATAAGAGATTTTAAATTCAAACTTTCGGGGGATTCCACCTAAAAGGCCCTTCAAGCTAGTGGAATCTCACCTAATTGATTTCTCCAACTTTAGTTTCGTGATTGGTACCTAACAAGGTCGCTTGATTCTCATCTTACTTTTACTTTTGATAAAGTTGCATTATTGCAAGGGGTAGTTTCTATGGCTCCTCTCATTGAGAGTACAAATAATGTCAAGAACTAGGCTTGGATGAAAATGCACCAACAAAAGGGAAAGGGAGCTAAAGGACAACCTTGATGAATGGATATAAGAAGCTTGAAAGGTTTGGACAGAGAGCCATTCATGAAAACCTAGAGTATGCACTCTGAGAGGGGCTACTTACATACTTGATGAATCTTCTCCTAACCCCAATATCATGAAAAGAATTCAAAATGAAGACCAATTCTATTCTAGCATAAGCCTTGTCAAAATCCACTTTGGAAAAGTAAAAGTAATTTTTGAGCTCTTTAGCACAATCCATGCCTTTGCATAAGGAGGTGATAGCATCAAGGATATATATATCCTTAATAAGACATTTTTGTGGAGGCAAGATGATTTGATTTACGACAGGATTAAGGTTTCTAGCAAGAGAGCAAGCGAAGATCTTGTATATGAAAGTTAGAAAAATCATGCGTATCATATTACTCCTTGGGCTCCCTTTTGTGAACCAATTTAATAACTCCAATATTGATGTCAACAGGAAGAGTACTTTTTCTAGTTGCTTCTTGCCAAATCAAGAGAATAAAAGAAATGAGAAATCCTTTAACTCCAAAAAAAAAATCATTTCAAATTCCACCAACACCAAGAAATTTAGAGGGGACACGCGTATATTAAATCACATATTATAAAGTATAATAGGAATAAAATAATAATAATAATAATAATAATAATAATAATAACAATAAAAAAATAATGTAGTTCTTATGACAATGGATTGCATTGAGAAACATTATTTTCTGGAAAACTCTTAAAAAGAATGTGTTGATAAATAATAATAATAATAATAATAATAATGTTTTGTGCATAATAGGGTAGGTGGTTGGGATGCTTGCCTCTTGAGGTGAAGGTGAGGGTTGAACCCCCTGTCTATAGTTGGATAGTTTATGGGCCAAAGGTCACATCTAAACTAGTTGTAATCACCTTTAGGCATCTTCTCATTGTACTGTTCTCGAGTTTGTCTATCGGACGAACATTTCTATTCGGGATATCGATGGTGTCATGGGTATTGTGGCCCCATCAGTTGTACAATTGTTTTTTCCATAAATTCAAGACAGAGAGAGTAGGCCACTTCCTCTTTTCAAATAATAATAATAATAATAGTAATAATATAGCACTACTTAAGCAACTAAGTATAAGATCTCGGCAATGAGCTTCCTCATTACATAAATAATACAGAAACAGAAACATAATCCTCATGGAGTTGTGCGCAGGATGTGAGTGTCTTAAAAGTTTTCCTCACCAACCTATGCTTTCTGTTGTGAGGATCCTCAGTGATGATATACCGTGTCTATCTACTATCCACATGTCATCCATTCTGGTAGTACTTGATCAAAAAAAATGTTTCTATGTCGGCTTGGCCCTCGGCCCCTTACTCGTCCTCACTAACCACTTGGTCAAACCATCTAAGTACATTGAGCCTCCAACTTTCGAAGCATCTCTTTTTTCTATGGGTCCTATCTTGAGTACGGTGACATGAGTCCACATAAATGACTGGGATGTATCCTCTACATTTCCAAGCTCAAGTTCATACGTCCTTCTTATGAAACATCAATACTCTCCGTACTAGGTCGTGTAGGACCAACTCTGAAGTTCATCTATAAACTACATCAAGTGCAAATAAACAAATAAGAAGCACGAAGAAAGGTTTATAGATTGCATTAATCCGCCTGCATATGATTTTTAATTTACTTACCCAAGATTGTCCTATACGGTTCGATGGAAACCAAAGGTGCGCATGAGAGACAGATATGATAGAGTGCTTGGAGTGTCGTTTCAAACGGGAAAGTATAGCCTCGATAAATAGGAAGGGCACATGCATTTCGTGTTTTTGAGAAAACAAGAAAGAAGTGTGTGTTAATGATGGAGTATAGCCTCGATAAATAGGAAGGGCACATGCATTTCGTGTGTGAAGTGTGTGTTAATGATGGAGTATACAGTTGTATTCTACTAGCGGAAAGATCCCACATAAAAAGGGTCAAAGGATCAATAGATTAACGAGCTAGATAAGCTCCACAAAATCAATTGCGTACTACCATAAAACTCATGTACAAAAAAGATATCATGTCAAATTTGAAAGTTGAATACAAAAACGAGACCTAAGAGTTAACAGCTTAAGGCGGAGTTAATAGTTTTGATATAATTAAATCAAATTGCGTTGTATGCATGCTTCCGCAGACGTCTAACTCCAACAATTGGTATCAGAGCAGGCCGCGGCTTCATCTAGGGCGTCGTCTACAGCTCTCCAGTTGTAGTCTCGGCATCGCACGAATTTTGGTGAGCATACTCAACGTGTTTCCGAGATCAAAACAACTTTGTTGTCTGCTGCCAAAATCACGATCTGAGCTCGTTTCGGCCTCCGAATGCACTATCATAGCGCTTGTGTAGGCTATTTTGTCTTTTTGTGCCAAAGGTATATACCAATTTTGGTTTGCCAGTATAAGCATCTCGAAGTCTGCTACAGGTCTAGCAGAAGTCCTCATGAGAGGCATATTGCTGATTTTAAGGTTGATTTACATGCCTCATTTGAGATCTCTAATTTGGGGCATTTGCATCACTATTTGGACATTCAGTTTATGCACGTTGATGGTAGAATGGCTTTGTGGCAAATGACATATATTGACACATTAAGCCTTCTGGCCTTGAAGACTAAAAACCTATTGCCACTCCTATGGAAACAAGTTTACGACTCAGTCTTCATGATGCTCGAGATGCATTTGATGTTGTTCTCTATCAGCAGGCTGTTGGATGCTTGATTTACTTGTGCATTACTCGGTAAGATATTCAATTTGCTATCTCACAGATGAGAAGGTTTATGCATTCCCTCGGAGTCAAGCATTGGTAGGCGGTTAACCACATCTTTCGCTATGAGAGGTACCCGTTTACTTGTTTTGTTTTATCCCAAGGGGGGATCACTATCGCCAGATTTTCATGCTTTTTCTGACTCTAATTGGGCTGGTTGCTATGACACTCGTGTGGCCACTAGTGGTTTTTGCTTCATGCTTGGTAGCTCATGCATATCTTGGCTGAGCAAGAAGAAGCCTACTATGGCCACTTCTAGTTGTGTGGTTGAGTATAGGGCAGCTTTCATAGGAACTGTTGAGTGTGTGTGGCTCAGATGCCTTATGGCTGATTTGGGTGTTGGTCAGTCTTCTGCCACCACTATCTTCACTGATAGTCAGGGCGCATTGGCAGTTGCGAGGAACCCTGTGTTCTATGCTTTGTTAGACGGCCGCCGAATAAGGACAGTTGTACTAGGACAGGCGCCTTAAATAGCAAGAGCCTTTCGAGAAACGCGCAGGTAACAACAGATTCGCGCACCACTGTAAAAAACCTGTATATAAGGAAATGAGAAAAGAATGGCAAAACATGCCCATTTCTGGAACTGCTGGGTCCTGTTAAGGTGTATCGTCTAGTCGATTCTGTTTGTTAAGTGCATCTTCGATTCTGTCTGTGAGTACGTCCAATTCGGGACTCGTAGTGTCGATTTTGTCTCTGAATGCGCCCATTCTGGGAAGCGTAGTGTATTGTTGAAGTGCCTATTTCGGATCTGTATGTTCTGTTCTACTGCGTTTGCTTAGTAGTTGTTCATATCTTAAAAGATAGTTACGAACAAGTGGCAGTGTGTTACGAAGTTGTTCGGTAATGGTTAAGTGTGTCGTTGAACATTGTTAAGTGTGGCTAGCATATATCGGCAAAGTAGGCAATATGGAGTGATCTCACTGCGGGTTTGTTAAGGTTCGGCGAAGTAATTGAAGTCGGTGTTTTCTGAGGATTCTGTTCCCAGAAGGATTTGTATCTGGAAGAGCTTGTGAGCCTTTGGGGCTAGTGATAAGATGGTTACGGTTCGGCTATTGTTTGCATGCCACAAGTTGTATATCTTGGGTATAATGTTCGGTGTAACCCCAAGACAAGAAGAGGTACATCTTGAGTAAAGCCGGTGAATGAGTAAAATAGCCAAGTAGTTTAAGTCAGATCGGATTACTGCTTTTTCACTATAGCAGACCTAGTCCGGAATTTCTAACGTTCAATAGGCCGGGTAGTTAACAATGTTCAGTACTGAGCTAAGACGTGATAGCGTATTTAATGATTATATGAGAGTTTGGGAAAATAGTACAGGGCCTCTGTCTAACAGACCCCTACCACTCCCAAGAACCCACGTGGTGATGGAAAACCTTTACTGTTAAGAAGGTTCAGAATCGGATGAACTTGAATACTTTGAACCCGAAGTAGAAGTGACGATTAACGTTTATATTTTGATATAACGTTTAACATTTGGCGCCGTCTGTGGGAACGTGGCATCAGGTTGCCAGTTATCTGTGAAAGTGGTACGAGAATATCAGTTGTTTGTCAAAAGCAAAGCGTTTAGTTAACATTCGAGTAACTAGTAGTAGCAACAGGCCCAAATTATTGCAAACTGCTCAGATAGGGTACTGCGTAATGATACATGCCGGTTACGCGATCTGGTGAAACATATCCTAAGAACTGTAAAACTGATGCGAGTAAAGCGATAAAGATAGCCTTGAAAGAAGAAGGTCTAACCCAATCTGACCCAGTGGTCAGACAAACTGAAAACGTCACGATTGATTCCGGTCATATTCCGGTGGAACAATCAACGCCCTTGGTACATTCTGGTGCTACTTCGACCCAGCCTATCGAAGATATAGCAATTTCATAATCTACCAACACGCCGTTAGAGACTATTCTAAACTCGGAGTTAGATACGATTAGAAACACTTTAGGAGAAGAGATAGGTAAAAGCAGAAAAACACTGCAGTCTGGCACAATTTCGGCTCATTCCGGTGATATTCCGGTGATAGAGTCACCAACTGTAGGCAAAGACTTTGCATTCTTCGCGGAATCTTCAGCCCAACCAGCGTGCTTGGAAGAAAGATTTCGGATATTGGATATCCAGAAGGAAGGAAAACTCTTCGAAGCAGAAGTGCGACGCATTCTAAGTAAAGACAGCACACCGGAAGGCACGCCATCCGGCGACAAAAGTTTCGATAGTTCAACTAATCAACACCAAGATACAGAAGAAAAGCTGAATACACTCATAATGAACGGCCAACAGCAGCAACAACAGTTAGGTCAGCGAAGGCCGCCGCCAACAGGAGTAACATATACGAAATTCGGTGGATTCCCAGGAGATGATCCGGATGCTCACGTACGCACTTTCGAGATAAGTTATGCAGTTCTTAACCATCCACCGGATCAGGCATATAAGGCCATCGTTTTTCAATCAACACTGACAAATGAAGCAGCTAGATGGCTTACGGAATACGATATTAATCATTTCGGCACCTATGACGCAGTTCAAGAAGCTTTTTTGCAACGATTCAGGTTAAAGAAGAATCCCGCCGAAATCTTTGATTATTTACAGAACAACCGACAGAAGGCGAATCAGACTGTCCAAGAGTATGCTACACTCTTTAGAACACACTTGCGACAGATACCACAGGCCCACGCTAACTTACCGGATGATGTCATCACTCAGTGGTTTATCAATGGTTTAACGCCGCAATTGAAGCAGATCATGATCATAAGATGTGTGGGAGCTATGACGCTGGATGCAGTCATCGCCATGGCTCTGCAGCTGGAATCCAAAGTAGGTGGATTTACAGAAGATCTGGAGTGGTTAAAAACAAACAAAACTATGAATGAAGATATAACCAGACAAGTGTACTGTATCACATGCCAAAATTCAGGACATACTAGTGCCAATTGCGCGCTAAATCAAACGTTCTGCGCTATCTGCAACACTGCCGGACACACCACCGGAAATTGTGTTTACAATGCCAGAATACAGGGAACAGCAACAGTCAATGCTGTTATTCAAGATCATGGACAGGCAGCGAATCACCATGTACCTCCGCAACTGACAAACAATCAACCTCAAGGATATCGAAACTACCGAGGACAAAGAAACAATAACTATAATGCAAACCGCTGGCAGAACGAACCACCACCGGAAAATCCCAATTTACCACCGCCACGCTATCATTTTTGTGGTGAATACAGACACATCAAAAGATTCTGCAAAGATGCAGCTGAGTACGATCAAAGGAAGAAGGAGCGGCAAAACCCAATGGCCAACATGGTACAAATTACACCAGTAGAAACGCAAGCTGCTACAGTACAGACCAGATCAGGTAAACAGCTACAGACAGCAGCAGAAGTATTCGAACCAGGGATACGAGAACAACATAGGATGTATAACAAGGCTAGTCACTAGACCGCAACAGAACCACCAGTGTTCCCAGAACCTATTCCGGTGACTCAGGCTTCATCAAAGGAAGGAACGCAACAAAAGGAAACAACAGCGGAGCCATCATCAGCAGTAGGCATAACGGCAGAAACTTCTACACCAGCAGAGACCTCAAGTCCAAAGGAGCCGGACAACCAACCTCAACAAGCCTGGGAAATTTTATCCCAGGCATCTATCACTTTGCCTCTCGGCCAACTTCTGGCATTAGTACCTGGGATTAGACAACAGTTCCAGCAACAGTTCAGTCCGGTGCCTTCTTGTATTCCGGCAACAGCAGCAGTTCAACCGGAACCTGATTCTACCGTTGATCATTCGGTTCCCTTGATTACAGTATGGTACAAGAATCATAAAATTACGCAGGTATTGATTGATGGAGGATCTGGTGTGAACATTGCAACAACATCCTTATGCAAAAGGTTAGGATGGACTGAAGTTGAACCTGTGCAATTTTTTGTGAGAATGGCAGATCAATCTAGAGTCCACCCTGTAGGACTTGTGCGAAATGTACCCATCACTTTACAAGGTACGACCTTTAAAATGACCTCTGTTATACTAGATCTACTAGAATCCACTTTGGATTACAACCTTCTTTTCGGCCGACCTTGGCTGAAGCATGCGAGGGTAATACAGGACTGGTCCGCACAAGAGCTTACGTTCAAAGATGCCAACCGTAGATATGTAGTAAAATTAGATGCTATACAACCGTGCGAGCTCCACGCCAGACCATATTTTGCTGAACCAGTCAACATGTTAGATGGACTATCAGATGATGAGGAAGAGGAATTTCTGAAGAGTAATGCTGATTTAATGTCTGTAGGGACTGTTGATCTACAGTCTGTGATAGATAATTGGAACACCTCGGTATGTACAATCACACCTATCACTAGTACAATTAAGCATGAAGGTAGTGTCCCCACACATGATGATGAATTACAATCACTGTTCAAGTCAACGGATGATGCAGGGAAACCGCAACAGTTTTATGTCCCAGAAGACCAGTTGACCACGTACGATCTAGGAGATGAAGAGCATCCACGACCTGTAAAGATAAGGCAAAACTTACCGGAATCATTTAAAGCTGACTTGATTCGACTACTTCGCGAATTCTCAGACGTCTTTGCATGGGATTACAAAGATATGAAGGGATTAGATCCGCGCATCTATCAGCACAGAGTCATGCTGAAGCCTGAAGCTAAACCGAATAAGCAGCCTAGCTATCGGATGAATCCCAATTATGCATCACAGGTAAAAGCCGAACTTGATAGGTTATTAAAAGTCGGATTCATAGTACCAATAGAACATGCTGAATGGATTTCACCAATTGTGATCGTACCAAAGAAAAATAAGAAACTACGAATCTGTGTAGACTACCGGAAATTAAACGAAGCAACAGTACCGGATCCTTTCCCGATCCCCTTTCTCGATACCATGCTTGATAAGGTAGCAGGCCACGAAATGTATTCCTTCTTAGACGGATACAGTGGTTACAATCAGGTTAGAATGGCCGAAGCAGATATACCAAAAACCGCATTCATTACCAATTGGGGTGTTTTTGCTTGTACGGTAATGTGGTTTGGATTGAGAAACGCACCAAGTACATTTCAAAGATGCATGCAGGAAATATTTTCTCCTTATCTTACTTTGTTTATGCAAGTATACCTCGACGATTTTTCAATTTTTGGTAAGATGATAGCACATCTCTTTCATTTACGGTGCTGCTTTCAGAAATGCAGAGAGTATAGACTCTGTTTGAATCCAAACAAATCCGTGTTTGCGGTCTCATGTGGCAAGCTACTTGGCCACATTGTATCTGCACAAGGTATCCAAGTCGATCTAGATAAGATTTCGGCAGTATTAGAAGCTCCGGTGCCAGTTTCTCCAAAAGAAGTTATGCGCTTTATGGGCCAAGTACGGTGGCATGGAAGACACTTATGGTGGCTTGCTCATCTGGCAATACCACTAAACAAGCTAATCAGTAAAACACCTCGACAATTTGAATGGACCCAGGAATGCCAGATAGCCTTTGATCGTTTAAAGCATTTATTAACACAAGTTCCTATTTTACAACCGCCGGACTGGGATCACCCATTTCACATATTTGTTGATGCTTCAGATATAGCAATAGGAAGTGTATTGATGCAACAAATTGATAAATGGTTCAGACCAGTGTATTATGCAAGTCGAAGGTTAGCCCTTGCTGAGAAAAACTACTCTGTAACAGAAAGAGAATGTCTAGGACTAGTATACTCGGTCAAAAAATTTAGACATTACTTGCTAGGCCGAAAATTCACATTTCATGTAGATCACGCTGCACTTGTCTATCTAGTCCGGCAGCAGCATCTAGGAGGCCGATTAGCACGATGGGTCTTACTATTGCAAGAATTTGATTATGAAGTCATTCACCGACTAGGCAGTTCACACGCCTTAGCAGACTTTTTATCCCGTTTAGATTCTGGCGAATCTCCGGTGGGTATAGATGACACGACACCCGCAATTTATGTATCAGAACCAATTACCAAAGAATCTGCAGACCCGCCTATTCCATTTTCATATTATGATCAGATCTTGACCTTTCTCACTGATGGTTGCCTTCCATCTCAAGTTTCAAGACCAGTACGCAGAAAAATTGCAGTCTTTAGCCGCCGATTTCGGTTAGTTGCTGGAGAACTCTATTATGTAGACCTCACCGGAATCTTACTTCACTGTGTTCCTCCGCATGAAATTAATTCAGTTATCACACTGGCTCACTCGACACCTACTGGTGGTCACTTTGCCACAGACTTGACTCACCGGAAAATTCTGCAGAGTGGTCTCTGGTGGCCAACTATGTACAGAGATGTGGCCCAATTTGTCAAACACTGTGATAACTGTCAAAGGTCGGGCCAACCGCTACAACGACACTTCTTTCCCTTACAGCCAGTCATGCCATTAGAACCATTTCAGAAATGGGGATTGGATTTTATAGGCCCAATTACACCTCCAGCAGTCTTCAGTAATAACAGATATATACTCACCTGTACATACTACGCAACAAGATGGGTAGAAGCATGGGCTTTACGGTCAGCTACAGCGGTGGCAGTAGCAAAATGCCTGTTGAATGATGTCTTTCCACGTTTTGGCTTACCACTGGAAATTGTCTCAGACCAAGGTACTCACTTTGTAAATCAATTAATGAAGGTACTCACCCAATCCTTCCAGGTGACACACAAACTCAGCTCGCCGTACTACCCTCGTGCCAATGGTTTGGCCGAAAGTACAAACAAAACACTACTGAATATCCTCCGGAAACTAATCATGGAAGCACCGGAAAGATGGGATCAATTACTACCTGCAGTCTTATGGGCCTACCGAACTACATACAAGGTAACAACAGGTTTGACACCCTTCAAACTAGCCTATGGCTTGGAAGCAATAGCACCCATGGAAGTAGTCATTCCAAGCCTGCGTGTAGCGATCACTCAGAAGATGCTACCGGAAAATTCACTGATAGCACGAATGGATGCACTCAGGGAACTTGATGAGCACCGATGGCTCAGCTTTTTAACCATGCGCGAAGTACAACTGAGACAAGCCAAGACACACGATCAATATTTGAAAACTCCAATCTTTTCGATAGGACAGCTCGTACTCTTCTACAACGCAAAGTCGGATAGAGCCGCCGGAAAGTTTAAACTTCGATGGTTCGGGCCTTTCAAAACCTCAGAACAAGTCGGTCCCGCAACTTTTCGGTTGACTACGTTGACCGGAAATCCCCTCTCGAAAGTAATCAATGGGTCGAAGCTGCGACCATATCATCACGCCCCTAGCCCGCATTAAATTTTTGGCGGTGAACCGCGTTTTGTTTAATCTTTCCCCTTTTTTTTGTTCTTTTGTTCCTTTTATAATTAGCCGTATTTTAGAAAATCTTTTCGTATCCGCCGCCCCCTTACCAGTCACTAAAATACGCACGCCTGCATGAAAACAAATATCATTCCCGCACTGCACAATGATACCCAACCCCCTTTCCCACCCCACCGTATTATTCCTATTTAACCCCTTCGACAATGTCAAAAATCGCTACTGTAGTAAACTATGCGAACTTGTGTTCAGTAGTCCTGTTCCTAGTCTGTCTTAGCAATCGCCATGGAAGCACTTGCAAACTACACTGCTTTCCGCGATGGTATCCCTACCGAGGTAGGAGAATACCTGCGTTGCCGAGGGTTGGCCAACTTCGCTGAGTTGCCCTGGCACTCAGTGGAAGCCCATCCCTTCTTCGCACAACTAATCTCTGCCATCGCCCAATCCCCTGCCACCGAACGACAGTGGGTTTTCCCTTCGTTACCCTCTAGAACCGTCATCACCTTCCCCGCCTTCTCTGAAGCTTTTCGCCTCACCCCGCAAGGCCGAGAAAATGGCCCCAGTCTCCCCCTCGCCCGTATGACAGAGTTATTCCCTCGCTCTTCCTCACATGAGTTCGCGATCCTCTTCCGTCCCGAACCCGAACGCTCCGCCCTCCAATTTCTAGTCGCCATCCTTAACTTACAGAAGCGCACTTACGGCATCTCTCGCCCTTTCTACTCCGCCATAGATTTAGTAGCCCGCGAACCAGTGTATTTTGCCTCATACTTTTTCCAGAGAATCCATAAGGAATGTATAGCCATAGTAAAGCAGGTAAATAAAGGAACCACCCCGCGCTCTCGCCTTCCCCATATCCTGTCTTTCCTCTTCCCAACCATCCTCGCCGCACAACCACCACCCCGAGGCCCCATCCTCAGGAATGAAGATTCAGTACAACCCCTCGATGACGACGAAGAAGAAGAGGAAGAAATCAACCAACTCTTCCGCCGAAAACGCATCCGCATCAGCTCTTCGGAAAGTGAAGCACCGAAATCTGCCGACAAGAATCAGGACAACCGCAACGACAACCAAGACGAAACCTTCCACGACACCGCCACCTCCATCCACAATGAATCCTCGACTGATCACAACCACGACCGCCAAAATCGCACTGAAACCGAACGAGTATCCACCGAACCAACTTCTGAGCCTCAACAGGACGAGCAGCACCCCGGCAAGGATGCGCTTAACACCCTATTGAAGGCCGTTGAAACCGCACTCGACCACACGACCGAGAAACAACAAACCAGCAATCAGGTAATAAACCATGATTCTGCCCCTCCAAGACCCCCCCCAGTCAACCCTATTCCCACACCGGAACCAGAATCCTTGTCCTCTCTCAACTATTCGCCCCCGACATCCCCCCAACTTCAAACCCAAACCTCTGCGCAACCGCCACAACCACTGCCCCTCCCCTCCATCCCGGTCTTCTCCGAACTAGCCACAATGGGCCATATGCTCATTTCACTGTCCCAGCAACTTCCCGCACAACTGAATAATGTCGCCAATACCATCAGACAAGACCTCCAGCACAAGGTAGACCTCTTGGAAGCCGATATCACCCCCCTCCAAGAAGAAGCCGACGCCGTCAAAGCCGAAAACCATCACTTACACACCCAATTAGCCGCTCTCCAAGCCCAAATTACGGCACAACAAGAAGTACTACAACAACGGGACGACGTCTTGGCACAACTGGCTGCCAAAGATCAACTTCTCAACGAAGCCAACGCAGAAATTCGGGAGTTGAAGCTCGCCCTCCACGAAAAAGACGAAATTAGCTCCTCCCTTGAAGACATGGTCCCAGAAACGAAGGTTCAACTACAGGAAAGTATCCAGAACCATCTCGATCTATAGAGAGAGACCGACCAAATCAAAGATGAGTTACGACGCGCCCAGGAGTGTGCAGACGAAGTAAACCGAATGCTGCGGCATCAACTAATCCGGGAGGCTAAATACCAAAAAGACCTCGTCAGTACTCGATGCGAGCGCGACGCCTACTACAAGACGATCGAATTTCAGAATCAGCAGCTCGAGCGACTCGACAATCAACTACGAAACCAGAAGGACCGGGTCGTGGATATGCAGCAGAAGGTCACCGAAATGAAGACCTCCCGCGACGTTGCATTATCCAACGAATTCTACTTACAGGAGGCCTTCCTACAAAACCAGGCCGAAATTTTGTTAACCCAAGCCATCGCCTTGAGCTCCGATAGAACGGACGCCCAATTACTAGAACCCACCACCCTAGTTCAGATGATCGAAACAATTAAAAAGAAAATCACCCGGACATTTAGGCTCGCCCGCAATATGTATATAGAAGGTCTTGTAGCCGAAACATAGGAACCTGCGGGTTCGAGTCCACCGGGCGTGCCAGTGTTAGACGGCCGCCGAATAAGGACACTTGTACTAGGACAGGCGCCTTAAATAGCAAGAGCCTTTCGAGAAATGCGCAGGTAACAACAGATTCGCGCACCACTGTAAAAATCCTCTATATAAGGAAATGAGAAAAGAATGGCAAAACACGCCCATTTCTGGAACTGCTGGGTCCTGTTAAGGTGTATCGTCTAGTCGATTCTGTTTGTTAAGTGCATCTTCGATTCTGTCTGTGAGTACGTCCAATTCGGGACTCGTAGTGTCGATTTTGTATGTGAATGCGCCCATTCTGGGAAGCGTAGTGTATTGTTGAAGTGCCTATTTCGGATCTGTATGTTCTGTTCTGCTGCGTTTGCTTAGTAGTTGTTCATATCTTAAAAGATAGTTACGAACAAGTGGCAGTGTGTTACGAAGTTGTTCGGTAATGGTTAAGTGTGTCGTTGAACATTGTTAAGTGTGGCTAGCATATATCGGCAAAGTAGGCAGTATGGAGTGATCTCACTGCGGGTTTGTTAAGGTTCGGCGAAGTAATTGAAGTCGGTGTTTTCTGAGGATTCTGTTCCCAGAAGGATTTGTATCTGGAAGAGCTTGTGAGCCTTTGGGGCTAGTGATAAGATGGTTACGGTTCGGCTATTGTTTGCATGCCACAAGTTGTATATCTTGGGTATAATGTTCGGTGTAACCCCAAGACAAGAAGAGGTACATCTTGAGTAAAGCCGGTGAATGAGTAAAATAGCCAAGTAGTTTAAGTCAGATCGGATTACTGCTTTTTCACTATAGCAGACCTAGTCCGGAATTTCTAACGTTCAATAGGCCGGGTAGTTAACAGTGTTCAGTACTGAGCTAAGACGTGATAGCGTATTTAATGCTTATATGAGATTTTGGGAAAATAGTACAGGGCCTCTGTCTAACAGACCCCTACCACTCCCAAGAACCCACGTGGTGACGGAAAACCTTTACTGTTAAGAAGGTTCAGAATCGGATGAACTTGAATACTTTGAACCCGAAGTAGAAGTGGCGATTAACGTTTATATTTCGATATAACGTTTAACAGCTTGCACTAAGAACATTGAGGTGCATTATCATTATTTCAGGGAGATGTTCTCTACTGGGGAGATCAGCTTGGCATATGTGCCAACACAGGAGAACATTGCAGACCTTTTCACGAAGGCTCTGCCTAGGGAGACGTTTGAAGCTTTTCGCAAAGCTTTAGGCTTACTTACTTTTGCGGGGTGATTTCCACATAGCTTGGCATTCCTTATACATGAGTGCCAACTCCTTGTTCACCACAACACTCCCAGGGGGGATTTGTTGATATATTTAGGTAGTGGTGTGTGTGAACACTCTAGGACCACCGGGGCACTTTTTCTCCTCTTTAGGAGGTTTTTTCCCCCGGCTTGTATATACACCAGTTGCCCTAATGGGCTACTTATCTTTGTACATTCTAGTGGTAATACATTTAGTATTGTGTGTTGTGCTCCAAACTTCTTCTTCCTCCTTGTGTTGTATGCATGCTTTCGCAGACATCTAACTCCAACAATTTTCTCATGAAATTTATTCATAACCCAATCCCAATGTTCGTTAAAGTAATATGGAAGCACATAGGAATACCAAGATTTGAAGGGAATATTTTTATGGTTGACTTCAAAGACACTAGCCAAGCACACAATGTTTAAGAAATTCAAAAAATAGTAAGCAGAAGCATCATCAACATTCCACAACCTACTAGTATCATTAGCAAACATTTGCAAGTGCATTGAGGGATAGGGAGAGTTAGGGATCACCCAAACCCTTCAAGAGGTTATTATCCTTTGCATTTTTGACGAGCAACTAAGAGCATGACTAGTAGTAGCAAAGAGTAAAGAGGCAAGGGAGCACCCTTGTCTAATGGATCTAACAAGTATAAATGGTTGGGATATGGAACCATTGATAGAGATCCTAGAAGAATACTCACAAATTTAACAGCCTTCTTATCAGAACCAATGTAATGAAGGGATTGAAGAAAAAAGTCCCATTCAATCATATCATCGCCCTTATCAAATTCAACCAGCATAGGCCTTATCATAGGCCTAGTCTTGATTAGAGTCATTGGGACAATCAATTCCTTCCCAATGAGAGATTATAGCATCAACGATGAATCTTCTTCTGATAAAATCTTTCTCTTGAAGAAGAATGATATCTTTCATGATGGGACAAAGTCTTATAGAAAGAGTAGAAGCAAAGATCTTATATGTGGTGGTCAAGCAAGAAATAGGTCTCCAATTATTGAGGTTTTCTTTATGCCTTCTATTATACACCAACTTGATTACTCGAGTGTTGATATCCATACTGAGAGTTCCTTTTCAAATGGTTTCTTTTTCAAATCAAGAGAATATAAGGAGTTAAGAAATCTTTTAGCCCCAAGAAAAATACATTAGGAATTCCTCTAGGTACTCCATATTTTAATATATCTTGAAGGATCAAGATTTTGTCAAGATTACTTGGGTTAGCGAAAAGGGAAGAGTGAAGAGAGATGATCTCTCTAGAGATATCCAGCCTACTTTCAGCCATAACTTGCTAGTAAAGCTTGTTTATAGTGGGTAAAACGAACGTGATAGTCTTTGAATGAACTTCTTCCCATGGGGAGAGAGAGGGAAAACTGAGCTGATGATGCTTTGGAGAGCTATGCCCTGTGAAGAATTATATTGAAATGAATTGGGAAAATAGGGGACCTATGGTTAAACACATCCAATACTTGCCTAACAACTACTCCTTGTTTTTCTTTTAATACTCAAACAATGATTTTAGGGTGATGAAAAAGGTCCAATGGCTAATTAAATTTACCCCACTTACTTTGTGGTTTGTTGATTTTAACCCTAGGGGCCTAAACCCATTAAGGCGATTGTTTTGATAGAGTATCCTGACTTACCAGTGGAATACTATCCTTGGCTTTATAGTTTGATTTGTTTAATAGGTAAAGTGCTTGGAAAAAGGGCTAGGGGTGGTCAACACAAAATAGGACCCCCAAGTAATGATAGAGGTGGACATAGCTAAACTAATCAAAATTTTCATGTTTATGAAAGACTCTAATGTCCAAATTCTACACGAACAAAATATTATTTATAGGAATCCACCTAATACTTGTTTCAACTATTACAAGTAGGGTCACTTGATTAAGGACTACCCTTACTTATTCCATGTTATACTCCTCGAGATGACTGTAAGTTGAAACCCCATGTTATACTCAACAGAATGGAGTTGCTGAATGAAAGAACATGTTACTCATGGAGATGGCGAGGTGTAAGGTCAAGAGTTAGGCTTTACCACATAGTTTCTAGCTTGAGGTTGTCATGTGTGCAGCATATGTACTCAACAGGTGTCCCACTAAAGCACTGAATTCTATCACTCCATATGAGCCTTGGCATGATTGCAAGCCATCTGTTGCTCATTTGTGTGTTTTTGGTTGTTTGGAATATGCATTAGTGCCTGAACAACATTGCAAAAAATTGGATGCTAAAGCAATAAAATGTATTTTTGTTGGGTACAGTTCTGAAAGATCGTCTATATCATCCATAGACTAAATGCATTTCGGTTAGCCGTGATGTTGTCTTTGTGGAAGATGGTATTCAGCCATTGCTTTCATGTACTAAGGAGACATCAGTTAGCTCCAAAGACATGTATGATGCTTTGCTGATTCTTTTTACAGGTGGACAGTCTAGTTCTGGTCCTAATGAGGCAACTTCTCAGCCTTTCCAGGTTTCAAGTGATGATGCAGATCATTCCGTTTCTGATGCAGATTTACATGATGCACTTGTTGATGAGAGAGCTGATATTGAGCAGGCAAAAACTCTGCCAAATTGGCTGGTGTAGACTTTGCGTGACAACAAATTAGATGCACCTCTGTCATATCATACTTGTTCAAGCTCTCATAGTTCCTCGTTTGCATGAGATTCCTATTCTATGGCTGCATCTAGTCTCTCTGATGAGAATGAGCCTGTTTCGTTTGATGAATCACAAGATTTAGAAAATTGGATGTCTGCTAAGCAATCTGAATATGATGCTATAATGAAGAATGGTACTTGGTCTTTGTGTGACTTGCCTCCTGGCAAGAAGGCCATTGGCACTAAGTGGGTTTACAAGCTGAAGCATAAGCGTGATGGAACAATTGATAGGTATAAGGCTAGGCTTGTTGCAAAGGGTTATGTGCAGGAAAGAGGCATTGATTTTGATGAGACCTTTGCACCTATATGTCGTATGACTACTGTTTAGAGCATCTATGCACTTGCAGCCCATCATGGTTGGAATGTACATCAGCTGAACATTAAACCAACATTTTTGAATGGTGACTTGCATGAAGAAGTGTATGTTTTTCAGCCCCGTGGCTTTGTGCAGAAAGGGCATGAAAACCAAGTGTGCAGGTTAAAGAAGGCATTATATGGTTTAAAGCAAGCACCACACACTTGGTATGAGAAGATACATGCCTATCTGATTGCACATGGTTTTGAGAACAGTCCAACTCAAAGCACCTTATATGTTAAGTGTGCTAATGATGTGCTTCTGATCATTGTTGTCTATATTGATGTCATGCTACTCACTAGTCCTATTGAGAAGCATATTGCTGATTTTAAGGCTGATTTGCATGGCTCATTTGAGATGTCTGATTTGGGGCATTTGTATCATTATTTGGGCATTCAGTTTATGCACGTTGATGGTGGAAATATGGCTTTGTGTCAAACAAAATATATTGACACATTATTGCAGTGTTTTGGTCTTGAAGATTGTAAGCCTATTGCCACTCCTATGGAAACAGGTTTACGACTGAGTCTTCATGATGGTGGAGATGCATTTGATGTTGTTCTCTATTAGGAGGCTATTGGATGCTTGATTTACTTATGCATTACTCAACCAGATATTCAGTTTGTTGTCTCATAGATGGAGGTTTATGCATTGCCCAGGAGTCAAGCATTGGCAGACGGTTAAGCGCATCTTTCGCTACTTGAGTGGTACTCAACTACTTGGGTTGTTTTATCCCAAGGGCGGATCACTACGCCAGAATTGCATGCTTTTTCTGACTCTAACTGGGCTGGTTGCTATGACACTCGTACGTCCACTAGTGGCTTTTGCTTCATGCTTGATAGTTCATGTATATCTTGATTGAGTAAGAAGCAGCCAACTGTGGCCACTTCGAGTTGTGAGGCTGAGTATAGGGCAGCTTTCACAGTGAGTGTTGAGTGTGTGTGGCTCAGACGCCTTATGGTTGATTTGGGTGTTGGTCAGTCTTCTCCCACCACCATCTTCACTGATAGTGAGAGCGCATTGGAAGTTGCGAGGAACCCTGTGTTCCATGCTTGCACTAAGCAAATTGAAGTGCATTATCATTATGTTACGGAGAGGTTCTCTGCTAGGGAGATCAGCTTGGCATATGTGCCCACGTAGAAGAACATTGCAGACCTTTTCACGAAGGCTCTGCCTAGGGAGAAGTTTGAAGCTTTCCACAAAGGTTTGGGCTTACTTCCTTTTGTGGAGTGATCTCCACATAGCTTGGCACTTCCTTATACATGAGTGCCAACTACTTGGTCACTGCATCACTCCGAGGGGGGATTTGTTGATATATTTAGGTAGTGATGTGTGTGAACATGCTAGGACCGCTGGGGCACTTTTTTCCCTCTTTAGGAGGTTTTTTTCCCCCGACTTGTATATACGCCTATTGCCCTAATGGGCTACTTATCTCTGTACATTCCCTAGTAGCACATTCAGTCATGTGTGTTGTGCTCCAAGCTTCTTCTTCTTCCTTGTGCTATTCGAGTGCTTCCACAGACGTCTAAATCCAACATGTTTCACAAAGGCATTTCCTAGTGAGAATGTGTGTGAACACACTTAGGATGACAGAGGTAGTTCTTTTCCTCTTTAGGATGTCTTTTCCCTAGTTTGTATATACACCTATAACTCGGGTCACTTATCTTTGTACATTCATTTGCTAATACACTACAACATATGAGGGGCATACCAACGCTGCCTATACCGACGGTCACTCTCGGGGTTGGTATAAACGTTGGAAAAGTCCACTTAAACATACCATTGGTCAAGTGACCGTTGGTATGACCATTTAAAGCGGATCCTCGATGTGTCCCGCAACCATCCGTATAAGCGTCAGTATGCACGTCGATATGAGTGTCGATATAAGTGTCCGTATGAGCATCGGTAATTTACTGGAAGTTATCGACGCCCATACCGACATGTATACCGAGGGTGTGTTTTAAACATACCAGGAACCCGAGAGCAAAACTGAACATTTTTGCGTGTGTTTGAGTACTAATTGTCTTCTGTCAAAGTTGCGCACGTGAACCGAATTGCAAATTGCATTATCTTGTGCACACACACACACACAGATCTCTCTCTCTCTACACACACACACTCTCTCTCTCGGTTTAGATCTCACATGTTGGTAAGTGGTGCACGTACTCTTAGCCTTTGTCTTTCTCTATGCTTTAGGTCTTAAAATTTCTCTTCTCTTTGATTTTGCAGAAGTTCTTTGGCATGATTGTTTGGAATTCGACAATAGACGACATACATTCTGCTTTGACGACAATGATCCAAAAGAGGGACATACTTGCAAGTGATTGTTTTATTCTCTATTGATAGAGAGAGAAAGAGAGAGATAGAGAGATGAGAGAGAGATAGAGAGGGAAAGAGAGAGAGAGAGAGAGAGAGAGAGAGAGAGAGAGAGAGATAGAAAGATAGAGAGATGAAGAGAGAGAGAGAGTGAGAGATAAAGAGAGATGAAAGAGAGGAAGATAGAGATAGAAACATAGAGCATACATACACACGCACACACATCTACACATGCATATAGGCACACATACATGTACACACATGCATGCTTACATATACACACATATACACACATGCATGCATACACACACATACAAATATACACACATGCATACCTACACACACACATGCATACACACATACATATATACACATATGCATACACACACATACATACACATGCATACACACATACATACACACACACCCATATACACACACATACATACACACACACATACACACACACATACATACACACATATACACACATGCATGCATACATACACACACATATACACATGCATGCATACACACATATACACATATACACACATGCATGCATACATACACACACATACACATATACACACATGCATACATACACACACACATGTACACACATGCATACATACACACACATATGTACACACATGCATACACACACACATATACACATATGCATAGACACACATACACACATGCATGCATACATACACACATATACACACATGC
Source organism: Ceratopteris richardii (assembly GCA_020310875.1). Lineage (NCBI taxonomy): Eukaryota > Viridiplantae > Streptophyta > Polypodiopsida > Polypodiales > Pteridaceae > Ceratopteris > Ceratopteris richardii. Next base: position 222,155,201 of record CM035408.1, read on the forward strand.
ATGCATACACACATATACATATATACACACATGCATGCATACATACACACACATACATACATACACACACATGCATACATACACACACATATGTACACACATGCATACATACACACATATACACACATGCATGCATACATACACACACATATACACACATGCATGCATACGCTCACACACACACATACATACACACATGATGCACACACACACATGAATGCATACACACACATGCATGCATACACACACATACAGATATACTCACACATGCATACATATAACACACATACACATCTACACACATGCATACATTCACACACACACATACATACACACATGCACACATATACATACACATAAGCTAGTATTTTAATTAAATATATATAATTTTGATTACACATATATATACACATACACATATATATACACATGCATACACATACACACATGTTTTAGGTCTAAGTCTTTCCGATTAGAGTTTTAGAAACCCAAGCATTTCCTATACGCTTCGATGACGGCAGCATGCAGTACGTTCCACATTGTAATACGTTAGCATATTACTTAATAATTTTCACGTAATGAGATTTACCATATTTTGTGACGAGGTGGCATCTTATATCACCACGCGGTACTGCGCTGTACGCATGACCTTATCCATACTTGCTAACGCAACTACTGAGTGATAATAACAGATTTTGAGATGTTAAAGGGGGCCCAGGACAAGGCAATAACGGATGAGCCGTTCCGACATCAAAAGCCTACTCTCCTGTAATGCATCAAAAGGCCACGTCCACATAACAACAAATACAGCCCCACGACACCCATGAGTGTCCTCTCAAATTCATTGGATAGTAGCTGCTACTATACAGACGTCCCACATTATCAGAGAAAGAAAGTGTGTGTATTTGCCTACAAAAAATTAACTACGGTGCTCAGGAACATCCCTTCTCTCTCTCTCTCTCTGTCTCTCTCTCTCTCTCATAAATATTTCAAACGTCCTGAAAGAGACAATGCTACGATTCGCCTCAGGAAAACTTTTCTTGCTTGGTACTCTGGCAGTTGATTCCTCTTGAGCTTGTCTCTGTATTATCTGGATGCTATGTAGGGGCTTGCGCTTTGCATGGATTGTATCATTCTGTACTGAGATTAAATTTCTTTGTATGTCCAAACAAAAAATAAAGATTCGCCTCACGGATGGTGCCAAACAGCCGCCGAAACCTCTACGCAAAGAGAAACGCTAAAAGTCATTCAGGAGTTTTCAGCAAGCACTTGCGTTTTGCATTGCCCATTATCAACATCTGACAAATCGGCATGCTCTGCGCGAATACTATTAATAAACACAGTTTTTTTTTTGAAAAACACCAAGAGAAATTAAATAATGGAAAATGAATACAATGTGCAAGGGCAAGCCCCCACCTTACATCATCAGTGACGAAAAACAATAATACATAGGAACAGGCATGAGACTCAATTCACAGAGATTGAGCCATGAGGAATCTCCCCTTGCTAGAGGTAGCAAACCTCTCCCCTTGCTGCTTGGGAAGTAAACATAGAAGAATGATGATACTTAAGGATTTAGAAACTGCTAGAACCAACTTTGTCGGTAATCCCAGTGATTGTTAGAGGGTCCTTGAGCTCCAACAAAGATTGAGGTTTGAAGATTACCTATCAATAGAAACAGTTGTTCATGTATATTTCTTTATATATATATATATATATATATATATATATATATATATATATATATATATATATATATATACATATATATATATATATATATATATATATATATATATAAAATCCAAATAAAAAAACCAAATTTGATCTTCTTCACTTGTTCATGGACCTTACGCACATCTTCTTCACTTGTACTGTCTACCTGATTATTAAAACACATCATAGCTCATTTAACCCCCATTTTTGTGTATTTCGTCAACTCCACCTTCACCAACGGAACATGGATAAGCTTTGTATGCTTCATAACGTTTCAATTCTTTGAATCCGCGCAACTTTCACTCCTTCTCTCCATTGGAATACAGTTCTCTATAATTGTAACATATATCCTCTTCTTTACAATACCAACTAGACCAATCAACGGTCAAGCTCCTGAACCTGCTTCAATCTCTTCTTACTCCATTCTTACATCATCCTATTTCGTTCCCTGTTATTCCCCTCGGGATTCACCTTGTTGCCATAACCCACATGCCCTTTCAACATGTTCATTTACAATGATGTATATGTCTTTGTTCCTTGGTTGCTCTTTGTACTTCTAGGTATGTGTTGCAATTGGAACTCCTATTTGTTCCCCCTGCTACTCAAAATTCACTGATCTATCAGATTTTAGGACCCAAAACTTTCATTATTGCATTGGACAACAAGGGGTTAGCACCCAACTCTGTGATGAACCAAAATCTACTGCTGGGCTTTTAGTGTTCAATAATTCAAATGATTTTTTTACTCTTGAATAGCTCTATATGGATTAGAGGATTTTGTGCCCCAATGGATTGGTTAAGCTTTCGCCAATGAGCTTCCTCATTACATAAATAATACAGAAACAGAAATATTATCCTCATGGAGTTGTGGGTAGGATGTCAGTGTCTTAAAGTTTTTCCTACCAACCTATGCTTTCTGTAATGAGGATCCTCAATGATGTTGAACCGTGTCTATGTAGTATCCAGATGTCATGCATCCTGGTAGTACTTAATCAAATAAATGTGTCTATGTGGGCTTGGTCCTTAATAATCCTCACTACCTACTTCTTCAAACCATCTAACTACATTGAGCCCCACCCCCCCCCCCCCCCCCCCTCAGTTATTGCATTTGTCGTGGAATTTTGTCTCACTTTAATCGTCTCCGTCTTCGGATGTATCTCTTTTTCATGGGTGCTATCTTGAGTATGGTGAGATGAGTCCAAATAAATGACTCGCGTGTATTCTGCACATTTACATGCTCCGTTTCGTACTTCCTTCTTACGAAACAATTATGGTACCAATGCTGAACTCCATCTATAATCTACGTGAAGTGCAAAAAGAGAAATTAGAAGCACGCAAAAAAGTTCATGGATTGAATTAATCTTCTTGCAAATGTTTTTTTCTTCAGTTTTCTTACCCAACCTTTTCCTATGTGCATTAATGACTGCATGCAGTAGGTTCTACCTTGTCATAATTTAGCATATTTATTAAAAACTTTCACGTAATGAAATTCCCGATATTTTGCAATGGTGTGGCATCTTATATGCCATAGCCTTATGTAATACTTTTTAAAGTGATCAAATTTGACCACGCTGTACGCCCCCAAATAAGCTTATATGTGCTATACAGATGTTGCGCAATGTATAAGAAGGCTTTTTCTAAGGGATAAGAAGGTAGAAAAAATGGATAACAAATTCTTGTTGCTTGTAGCCAAGGTTGAATTTTGATGGTCTACCATGCCCTTCAAGTTTGAAGCTTATCTGAGCATAGTACCTGTCTTTCACATTTTTAATTTAAACTTTTAAAATCCATTAAACTTTATGGCCTTATTCTAAGATAAACAAAATGGCCAAAATGGGTAATACAACCGTCAAAAATCAACTATGCTGGTAGCCTTTCTTCGAATGATGTAAACATGCGTACTGAATGAGCAAATCTTATGAGGTGTCATATAACATCAACTTTGTGGGGATCTCTACAATCTCTCTCAAGACTCATATGGTCCTATCTCAAAATTTCTCTGTAGTGGTCTCCTTCATTCTCATGTCGAAGGGATTAGGGCCAGTTAGTTTCACATATATCGTATCATCTTTTCTTTTATTCTTTTCCTTCAAGTTACAAGGAAAGAGAACTAAATTAATGAGAGAACTTATACATATGCTGAAGGCAGAAGGCAAGATCTCATAGAGGAGCCAGGATACAAAGACCTTAGGCAAGGCAACAAGCCTAAAAGAAAAAATCTCCAAAGGTGAGAGACACTATTGCTCTTAAAAGGAATAAAATAATTAGTCAAAGCCTGCACTCCATCCTTGACCTTCCCCTCACTATGGATGAGGTTAAAGAAATCATTAGTAGAATGAAACCATGTAAATCTCCTAGTTTTGATGGGATACCAAATGAGTTCTTCATTGAGTTGAAAGATTTCTTGACACATTATATTATGGTGATTTAGAAAGAGGCTACTTCTAAAGGTACTCTTCCTATTGGAATCAACAGTCGAGTGATGAAGTGCATACGCAAGAAAAGGCCTAACAATGATTTGCACAATTCAAGACTTATTTCTTTCTTAAAGTCTATCAATAAAGTCTTTGAGTTTTCATTTTTCAAACGGCCTAGTCCTGTTATGGACTAGATTATTATGCTTTAGAAGAAGGGTTTTATTAAAGGAGACATATTCTTGATGCCATTATTACTCTTCAGGAGGGTATGGATTGTGTGAGGGAGTTGAAGAAAGACTTATTTTTTAGAAGCGGAATTTGACAAAGCTTATGATAGAATAGAATGGGAATTCATCCTGCGATCCTTGAATGACATTGGGGTTGGTCAAATGTTTATCAAGTATATAAGTGTTCCCTTTTGGCACTATCGAGAGAAGAAGTTGTGTATGGATTGGACATACGATGAGGATGACACTTCGAGGTTGGAACGTTTACACATGGAGGGGATATTCTATGCAGAAAAGAGAGTGATGTGTGTAGCTCAAAAAGGGAAGGAACATATCACTCTTTGATACATGATGATCGAGGGTAATGCATGATAACAACGAGGTGAAAGAAGAAGAGGAACTTTAGGGGAAGGAATTTTTGTGAAGGATTTCACCTAGAGAAGAGGAATTTTGAATATCGGAATCAAAGGTAGGAGAAGGCAACCTTATTGATAATAGAGAAAGATCCTTGATATCATGCCTCTCCAAGTGAGTATGATGCAGAGAGGAGAGAAGACAATTAGATCAAGGAAAAGAGCAAAGAACTGAATTTAGATGTCAGTACATGTTTAAAGGTTTCTTTATCTGCTATGTTTGTGAGAGGCAGAACAAGAGAAAAGAGACAAAAAGTGTCTTTGAGCAATTCGACAACATTTGAATGTGATTGAACTTTGGAGAGTAGTCGTAAACAATTCGTCTTGCAATAGTTTCCAATTTCTAGCAATTTTATAGACATTGCATCTTGAGATCAAAAGATTGACTAAGATGGGAATGCATCCATAATTGCTTATGATTGATAGTATCAATGCCCTCTACTCGATGCATTAATCTCCATCGTCAACCATCTGAGTACCACCAAGTGTTGAAAGTGTTGAGTTTGGAAATGGTACCTGAAGCTATGCCTCAACAACATATCCTACTCTAGTTTTGGCTAATCACTACCACCAAGTAGCAAGTCTTTGATATCATTCTTATCTGGTTTGAAGCTACAATGGCTGGCTTTGCAGCAGAATTGGAGGTATCCAAGTGTCCACAACTATAGAGAACATCTCACGATAGATGGAAATTCCACTGGAGGATGCACGTCATTTTGGCATGCCACACGCAATATTGACCATTGAGCATGTTGAACATATTTGACATGGATCAACACTCAACTTACTTTGATCTCGAGGACTACTTTCTCCCAATATTTCCTAGTATCACCCTTGGATTCCCATGGACTTCAGCAAATATCACCATAACATTTAATAATGAGATGTGTATTCGATCGACGAGGATTACTGAGGATTTTGAGCATCATGACTGCCTTGCACAACTCCCTACAAGGACTCTCAACATGAAAGAGATTCACGAGCTTCGACAATCAACAGTGCTCAATTACGTGTGAAATGGAATGCTTTGGATATCATATTGCTGGTTGTGGACTTTAATTTTGTAATGATTGCATGTGGGCTACTGGTGTACTCAAAGAGGTAGAACGAGTGCATAAGGTGAAGATAGAGTACTTGTTTTGAGGCTTTACACCCATACTATGCTATTTTTTGGAAACCATGCATGTTGTGAGTATGCGAATGGCCTATTTTGAAAGCTTGATTCGCTAATGATCTTTGTGGAGATACTCATATGTATGCACACATTCGAATGATTGGATAGGTTCGAGAGAGAGATGATTGTTAATTATTTGGGTATATGGATATCTGAGTAAGAGAGCTAGAGTTTCTAATTGTCTACCTGTCTAAGGGTGAGCACATGAAGGTGAATATTTAGGTGCTTGGGTAAGAGGGCCTGAGTGTAAGAAAATTTGATTATGAGTTTCTTAGTGGTTAAGGAAATTATCCAAGTGTGTTCAAATTTATAATTATGTGGTTGGGTGTGTGGAAGGTGTTTGTTTGTCTGAGTGTATGAGACAACATCTGAGTGAGTGTGAGTGCAAGTGATTGGTTGATTGCTCATTTGATTGTGAGTGGCCCAATGCATTTGAATGTGGGTGAATGAGTATGAACATGTGTGAAATGTGTGTGGTCGTGTGGTTGAGTGTTGGAGATGATGTGTGAGTGAAAAGTGTATGGGAGTATAGAAGGGAAAGTTGAGGAAAAGGAACAAGAGGGAGAGATGAACTAGGGTGAGTGTGTGTATGATGCTCAGGTAAATGTGTGAAAGGGTTGCTAGCAAGATATGGGTTGCTTTTTGCTCATGCATGAAATTGCTTTTGTACCTAGCATGAAAACATGGCCAAAAATTGACCTTCTATCATCAACACTCCCTACCCAATCTGCATCACTCCATGATTTTATTTGAAGTTCTTCATCATACCCATATAGCAACCCATAATTAACTATACTCTTCACACGCCTTAACACTGTCTTTGAATGATTGAGATGTGTATCTGTGGCTGCACGCATGAACTAAGATAGAACTCCAACTATGTAGCACAAGTCAGGCCTTGTGAGTGTAGCATAGATTAATGATCCCACAATGCTCTTGTATAGTGTAAGGTCTTCTAGCTTCTTATCTTGACATTTGAATCCATAGGTTGAGCTATTGGTTTTCAATCTGTCATAACAAACCTAAACAACACATCTATAAGATACTTCTTTTGAGAGAGATAGATACCTTCTTTCCCATAGATCACCTCAATGCCAAGAAAGTACTTAAGCACACCTAAATTTGAGATTTTGAAATCTCTTCCAAGCTTCTCTTTGATGTTCCTTATCCTTGCATCATCATCACCTCTCACAAGAAGATCATCTACATATATGCATATCAAAGATATCTTGTCATTTGTCTTCTTCACATACAAGAATGGATCTGCATCACTTGGAGAGAAACCACATCTCGTAAGAACTCGACTAGCCTCTGATTCCGAGCTCTTTAGACTTTTTTTAGGCCATACAAGGCCTTCTTCAACCTAAAAACATAGAGAGGATGCTATGTATCTACATACCCTTGACATTGTTCCATGAACACCTCTTCTTGTAACTCACCATTCAAGAAAGCATTATTTATGTCCATCTAGTAGATAGGCCACCTCCTTGCTGCACATAGGGCTATGAGAGCTCTAATGGTAGTCTTGTTTGCCACAAAGCTAAAAGTCACCTCATAATCCATCGCTTCTGTCTATTTGAAGCCTTTGGCTACTAGTTTAGCCTTGAACCTTGCCAAGCTTCCATCTGCATTCCTCTTGGTCTTGTACGCCCACTTGTTTTGGACTATCTTCATGCCTTACTTCTTGGGTAATAATTCCCAAGTATTGTTCTCCTTAAGAGCTTTGAACTCTTCATACACAGCCTTCCTCCACTTTGGTTTGATCTTTGCCTCCTCATAAGAATCTGGCTCTTGATCTGCAATGACATTCATCATGTACGGATAGTGCTTTGCCATGAAGGAACCATTATGTATACCTTTGTGGGGGTGCCTTATTCCTTGTAGAACTCCTCTCTTGGCCTTGGGGATATTGCTTCTTGAGTCTATTTAGCTTTACATTGGGATAAATGACCTCCTCAAGATCTTCCTCTTCTGACTCCTCTTGAGCTTCCTTAGTGTCATAGTTTGTCTCTTGTAGCCTTCTATACTTTGAAGTAGGGGATGATCTTTCATAATCATAAGTGTCAGAGTGATTATATGAGTGTCACTTAGATGTAGAAGCCTTTGGTCCACTAATTTTTATTGACTCTTGAGGTTGAATCTACACATCAAAGTCTGCATACTCCTCTTGATCCTCTTCATCCAACTTTGCCTTGCCCTTGTCTCCATACCATGACCTTGACTCATCTGTTAAATGTAGTGGCTAAGTGTTATACGTATTAAACACACGATGTGTTACTCTCTAGCCGAAATCGTTACCGAACAAATATTAAACGTAAAGCAGTGTTTCACCGTAAACTGTGTTCAACTCTAATTATTATTACCGAAAGATATTACCAAACCAACGTGGGTTCTTGGGAGTGGTAGGGGTCTGTTAGACAGAGGCCCTGTACTAATTTCCTAAATCTTTGCACAACAGTAAATAACCATTAACACATCTTAGCTCAGTTATTAGCCTTTATCAAACAATATCCGATTTCTAGGAATCTGTGTATCTAACTTTTACAGACTAAACCGACTATTGAGACAGAGCAGTAGTCCGAATCAATACTAACAACTAATAGGTATTATATTCTCGTAAATCAACACACAACTTCTTCATAACAAGCATATATGCCGGATAACATCCAAACTCACAGTAGGCAGTAAATCAACCAGAAAGTACTATACTCGATACATTCATTCGTCACGAAACTTATCAGTACTCTTTTCAATCAACTTATTCAGGCTACTGAATGTACTAGTTCTTCTCATAATCGGGGTTACCAGAGAATGATACCGAAGGTGCTGAATCCGGTATCACAACAGAGCATATGAGAACACACTTCCAGTTATCTATTCGAAATTCACACTATCAATTAGCTTATGCAAAGAAAATGTCTGACAGTACGCAAGCCCTGGGAACTTATACAACCGAACACAACGCCAACAAGCAGACACACAACCTTTTACTTACGATTCGTTACTATGCACCATAGTA